>OX244278.1:5020660-6228160 GCA_945867215.1 Epinotia demarniana | reverse complement strand
CGCCTGACATAGTTGAATAACAATAGCCCTTCGAGTTCCACGCAGCCGAAGTCGCGAGCAAAACCTAGTTATGTATGTCCCGTTCCAAATCCAGTTTTAATCGGTTCCTGAGGGCTTAAGGAGTTAAAAATTTCATATAGTAAAGTAAGCCGTGTTCGGCTCACTTTTTTTTCATACTTGTCAAGAAAAAAATGTAATGTAAGGTAAGTACGAGTACATTAAAAGGAAGTGAACCGACCTTTGCTTACTTTATACGAAATAATTTTTACAAAATTTTTTTACTCATTAGAAACACTCGTATAAGATTATTTGAAATCCTAACGAACCACCGTGTATATATTGCTGAGTGTACATATCAATATATATTGATTCCGACCCACATAAACTTGTTAATGTAACCACGACACGCAAATATGGCAGGCTCACGAAATTGCGTAGCAATTCTGCAGGGACAGTGTTCAATAATAAAGTAGAATAGCCAGCAATAATTGAATCCCGGGCTCAGTTCGGAATAAGCCCTTCATCCCTTCATTAATTGCTGGTATTAATTCGTCCCCTCGGCTTTAAGGGCCAGGGGTATGATGTAATGTACCCCGCTAAGATGTTAAAAGGAAGGGTGGTGAATTTGTGTTGTTTGGGGATGGATGTTATAAACAGTCGGAGATCGTTATTTACGTGCTAGCATATGCTCGTGAGTTTGTCCACGTGAACTCCCGTCAACTTTCATCCCTATTATATTGAAAAATCCGTTGCCCATCCCATCATCCCAACTTCTAAACAAAGAGACAAAAAACGAATCCTCAAATCAGTAAACGGCAGCGCACTTATGATTCTTGAGGTGTCGCTAGTGTCCATAGGCGACGGTGTCTGTCCTACCATCAGGCAGGCAATATGCTTGTTTGCCACCGTCGTAGTAATATAAAAAACACCGAACCAATGAAACGTCGGCAACGAGTATGTGATTTATTTGGAGTCACAAGTGTCCACATGCTACGGTGTTCGCTTACAAGGCACGCCTTATGATTGTTTACAATCTTCATAGTATAAGAAAGGACAATACGACCTTGTCATTAAGAAGCAATTGATCCTCAAGTCAATCAGCGACCAAGGCGGAATCATTCAGCCGGCTAATGCGACTTGCGTCATTGTATAACTGCGTCATTTTAAATGCGTCATCGATACTGAGAACATATTTTGGATACCCAACGGTATCGATGGTGGAATATTGTCCAAGTACTAAATTAGTTGGAAAGAGATGGCGCAGGAGCGGGTCGAGTGGCGACAACTCTTGTCGGAGGCCAAGACCCACTTTGGGTCGATGAGCCATTGAAGATAGATAGATCCCACCAAAAACATAAATGTAAAAAAGGAGAGCAAAGTTCAATACAAAAATTATGCTTGGCTGTGGGCTTCGCCGCAAAAAGAATGGATATCTAAATGAGTGCCAAGTTATATGCAAAATCCAAATATTCTTTGCGTTATTGGACATCTATAACAATTGGTGTCATTTAAAAATGTGAGATCTTAAAGTAGGTTAGATTTGACGGGAGGTGAAGGAGAGGAGAGGAAACCTAACCGTTTTAGGTACTATATGTCAGTCAGTCAGTCAGTGATAAAATTTACGACTTTTTGACCTTCATATCTTTATAACCGTTTGAGCTTGCTTCATAAAATTTGGGCTTCTAGATGTCCTTATGGATAACCAAACACACGTAGTGTTAAACACACGTAGTTTTATGTGTTTACGTTAAAGAGGTTTTGGGTTATAGAAGGGTCTAAAGTGGCATCAAGTGGTTCGTGTAATATTACACTCGGCGCTGGCTAGCCAGTTCCTTTGCTTGAACTTGGCTTGACACGCTGCCGCGTGTCTAGATAGACTAAATTAGGCGGCGTATTGCAGTTAACCAAAAGCGGAGCTACGGCATAAAATATAGCCCAAGTCTATCCTGAAAGTCCATTCAATATATTTACTATTAAAGGTTTTTTTAATCGGGTAAAAGAAAAAAAAAATGTTTGAGGTGTTTTACCCCTACATACAAACTTACGAAGCTACGATCTCACAAATCCTCGTTATTGAACGAGCACAAGGCGAACGACGTTCCCCGTTTCAGCGTGGCAAAAATCTTTTGTATGCCTGTCCGAATATCTGTTCGGCTGTTCTCTACAGGTCGCATTTTACAATAGGGGTGTAAACTCATTTATTATTATTTTAAAAGAAAGAATCACGCCTAATCACGAAAATCCCATTCAAATATCACAAAAAAATAGGAGGCTACAAGCGTTTTAAATGTTTTAATGTTGCTTGTTAGAGAGAGAAAACGCTAGGAGATCGTCGCGTCACGATGCTCGAGCGTCATAGTAACTGACAATCGTTTCATATGAAGGTACGTTTTGCGGAAAAAGGGACAGAAACTCTAATAACTTTGGGACACTGACTCAGACAAAACTTCGATAAAACACAACAATATTGATTATTTTATTTAGTGTGTCTACCCCACCCCTATTACACGGAATTTAAAATAATAAGAATTGAAGAATACAGACACGCCAGGAGTACATATAAAGGAGTCACTACTAATATTACTAAGTAGCTATTCGTAGAGTACCTACGTATATTGCTTAATAGATAAACCATGACCAATTTTATATTAGCCCTACGTAGAAACTTGTCATAACAAGCCGACGTATTTACGTCACTGTATGATCGAATTCATATGTCATTATGACAAGGTTCTACGTAGGGCTAATATAAAATTGGTCAGGGTATAAATGTGACCATTAGCTTTGCAGGCCAACTAGGCTAAAGAGTTGTCAAATACTTACGCAAGTAAAGCATTTGACTATATGACATATTTTAAACAACAGTGGCGAAGCGCTCAATAAAAGCTGATTTCCACATGCTTGCCTAACGTTATATAATCAAAACCTTTCAAGTGGCCCGTAAAAGCTCAAGGTTGAAGAGGCTGGTAGAATGAAAACCTCGACAGAGAATCTCCCACCTGGAAAATCACAGATGTATTGGAACAGTTAGAACTTAGAACAAAATGGGAATAACGCGAATTAAAGGAAGGCTTTAGAGAAGAGGATTAGCTGAAGTCTGGATTGGATCGAGGTCCGACACTGTTCATCAACACGTTAAGAAAAAAAACCGGTCAAGTGCGAGTCTGACTCGCGCACCGAGGTTTCCGTACCTACAAACTAACAATTCATCATCATCATATCAGCCGAAAGACGTCCACTGCTGGACATAGGCCTCCCCCAAAGAGTGCCAAAGTGACCGATCCCGCGCCACCCGCATCCAGCGGACTCCCGCAACCTTTACCAGGTCATCAGTCCACCTTGTCGGGGGCCTACCCACGCTGCGCCTTCCGGTACGTGGTCGCCACTCGAGAACCTTTCCGCCCCAACGGCCATCGGTTCTACGTGCTATGTGCCCCGCCCACTGCCACTTAAGTTTAGCGATCCGGAGGGCTATATCGGTTACCTTGGTTCTGCTGCGGATAGCCTCATTTCTGATGCGGTCACGCAGAGAAACTCCCAACATGGCCCTCTCCATTGCCCTTTGGGTGACTTTGAGCCTTCTTATGAGGCCCATAGTAAGCGACCACATTTCAGTGCCATATGTCATCACTGGCAACACACACTGGTCAAAGACTTTCGTCTTGAGACACTGCGGAATATTGGACGAAAAGATTTGCCGTAGCTTCCCGAACGCTGCCCAGCCGAGTCGGATTCGACGATTGACCTCTTTCTCGAACTAACAATTAACTCAAGGTAAAGTAAATGTCCCAATATTTGTTAAATTACGTATTTTTAACCCAACACAACAGAATTCTATTTCAAACAACGAATAACTTTTACACCAAGACCATCGAACTACCGAGACAATTGAATCGCGATCTTTTTAAGGTTCCGTACCAAAAAAGGTAAAAAGGGAACCCTTATGGTGCGAATCCGTCCGTCTGTCTGTCTGTCACAAACTGAAATATCTCGCGAACTACTTAAGCTATCAATTTGAAATTTGGAATGGTTATAAAGGAGAGTTATCCATGAAATGTTATGTATGAAAATGACATTTTTTTCGTAGAAAATTAAAATGTGTATTTAAATTTCTCATTTTCCAAGCACGTGAATAACTCTTTAACAAAAAATTAAACCGCCGAAAAGGAACTGAAAAGCAAAAAATAACAAAACTTTTTTATTATTAAAATTTAAATTCTTAAACTATTGTAAGTACTTATACCTAAGTAAGTATATAATTTTGTAATTATTTTGACTTTTTAAGTACCTAACCTTAATAACTAAGTTCTTAAATTAATCTAAGTGTACCGAAGTAATTTTGAGTCGGCGCCAAACAATCAATGAACAAAGATTACTCCAAACAAGTACAAGTTAGACCAAATCAAATGAATAATGCTATGTGAAATCTCCAGCCATAAACATTAACATTCCAAAAAATGCGCTCTCTGCACGACCACTCGCTACGACGTGTGCCCTCACGTGTGGCCCGTTCGGGTTGGTGTCTCGCTGACATTAACCATAACTTCGTGAACGCTCGGCATTCAAAATTCAAATATTTATTCTGTAAGCAGGCCTCAAGGGCTCTTTCACATGTCCGATCAAATCAAATAGGTATCAAATCAAATGGGTAATATATCATTGTCCTTTACATAATTAATTAATATGCTTGTTTGGCGCCGACTCAAAATTACTTCGGTACACTTAGATTAATTTAAGAACTTAGTTATTAAGGTTAGATAATTAAAAAGTCAAAATAATTACAAAATTATATACTTACTTAGGTATAAGTACTTACAATAGTTTAAGAATTTAGTTCTAGTGTCTTTACATACAACTCATTTATAACAGACAGACGGATGGAGTCGCACAATAAGGGTTCCTTTTTTTACCATTTTTGGTACGGAACCCTAAAAAAACCAGAATATTCTAAGCCAAAAGCGGGGTACGTTTAAACTAGTGTTGCAAAGGACTCGAGTTCTGGGAGTTTTTTTTAGACTCGGAACTCAAATGGCGAGACTCGACTCAGTACATAGGACTCCCTTTTTTGCAGAACTCCCAACCAAGCAAGTCTCGCGAACTAAGCGAGTCTCGCAAAGGACTCGAGTTCTTTTTCTGCGTTCGAGTCCTTTGGTGCAACGAGTCGTGCTCGTGCCGTATTATTGGTTGAGCCCACCTCACCTTCAACAATGATGCTTATATTACAGTACAGTTCTTAGTACAGCGGTGTAGCTTATGTAGCTGTTTTTATATATATACAGGCTGTGGAAAAAAGGGCCCTGGTGGGAAACTGCCTTAAATCCTTCAGTTAGCAAATTTTTCTTAGAGTAAACTTTTTTTTTAAAATAACATAACTCATCTTGTTATTTTATGTTTTGGTATAAGTAGTAATGTTAATTATTTTCACTTATTAACATTCTATACATTTCAATACAATACATTTTCGCAGCTAGACTCTGAGTCGTATTGCAAATCTAGCCGCGAGTCTTATTTGGAAACTAATAGTCGCAGTGAAAGACTCCAATTTTTTTTGAAGACTTTGCTTTACAGATAACTTTGTCGCTGGACTCACGCTCTCGCGACTCAGTCTTCGAGTTTACCGAGTAGTCTATAAAGTGAGTCGAGTCTATAAAATTGGGACTTCAGAACTCGAGTCTTTTACAGCACAAGTTTAAACTGTTGGCAACCCTATATGCGGTGACCCTCCCTCCGGCGGGCCTCCGCCGGGAGGTCTAATCGCAATCGATACCCTCCCTGATGACGCTGACGCAATATACCAAGTATTCCATTTTTTCGCAAGAATTCTCGTTATTGCGTCTCGAAATAAATAAATACATAGCATAGCCGCTGGTGTAGTCTTCGTGAAGGGGATAGCGTGACGTCATGTTTTGCCGAAAATCATGTACACCCTCGGCCAAAAGTATTGAGCATGTTCTCTTTTGTACCGTACAAATAAAGTATTTTTTTTTCAATTTCAATAAAATATAATAAGTGTTTGAACATGTGCCAATCATTGATATATCTTTATTATTATATTTTTCACGGAATTTCCCGTCACTTCTATAAATATGTCATTTTTTTTCGATATTGTTTATATTTCGAAAAATATGTGTTTGTATATCGATATATAAACAACTTTCTAGTATAAAAAAAGTTTAAAAGTTTAGCAGTTTATTTCAGTAATAATTAATTAATTTCAATATGACAATTACTTAACTATTAATCTTAAATAACAAAAGATTTTTTAAGTTAAGGAGTTGCGAGACTTTGCTAGCATTATTCTAATATACATTGTTCTAGTTTCTATTTTCATTTTCATTTCATTTATTTATTCAATAACAATATACATTGCATTTGAACATTTCAAAAAATAATAAAACTACATTAAATTAAAAAGTATGAAACATCTGAAGAGCACATAACAAAAATTATATTATAATATATAGTGAACAAAATGTCAGATGTTAACCCAAAAAACACTGTTAAAATTAAATCATAACGAACGTAAACAAGTCAAAATTATTCTAATGTCAGTTATTTATCTAAAAATACATTACAGTATCAAATTACATACGTATACAATTAATAAATATACAAATATGTCAAAATAAATAAAAAATAAAATAAAATAAAACATAAAAAGTACAATTTTAACACATACAGAGTCAGAATTTAAAATTACAAAAATAAAAATAAATTACTGATAATATTCCTCTATTGAGTAAAAACACTTTTTTAATAGAAATGCTTTAAGGGCCTTTTTGAATCGCATATAATTTATAGATAACTCTTTTAATTTTATTGGCAATTTGTTAAATAGCACAATTTCTTGATATCCAGCTGAGTGCTTTGCTACTTGCAGCTTGGTTACCATTCTTTGTGGCAAGTCTTTTCTTGACTTTTTACCATTCTGGTGGCTAGACGTATATCTCTATCTTCGGGCGATTCTATGTCGGATATATGCTTCACCAGGTCTGTCAGAACCACCAGGATATACAGGCTTGGAACAGTAAGAATGCCATACTCTGAGAAATAGTTCTTGCAAGATGTAGTTTGAGATATCCTCGCGATAGTCCTGACAGCCCTATTTTGAGCTACAAAAGCAGTGTTACTGTTGTATTTGTAACTATTTCCCCAAAACTTGATGCTGTACCTTAACCTCGATTCTATCAATGCATAGTACACCATTTTAAGCTGGGTTAATTTGGCCTCATCTCTAAGGCTTCTCAGCGCATAGGAAGCAGAATTTATAGATTTTCCAATTGCCAGCAGTTCATCCTTCCAGTTTAAACGGGTATCAATGTGTACTCCTAAAAATTTAACTGACTCCGCTTGATGAATGATAGTTTGATTTGAATGGACTTGTAACACATCCCTGTTTCTGGCAGTGGTCTTAAATAACAAGACATTTGTTTTATTGCAGTTCAGTGTCAATTTATTAACTCTGAACCAAGTGTGAAAATATTGTAATGCCTGATTAACTTTTTATGTATGTATTGTTTGTATGAATGTACAAGTTGAAATTAGTGGTCTGAAATTATACGACGTAAGCACCGATAAAAATTCTCTAGTTCTTTTGTCCTCCTTTAGCAGGTTTATATTGAAATCGCAACATAAAATACATTTCTTATTAAAAAAGTGATCCAAAAGGCGTTCAAGCCGATCTTTAAACAGATCAAGATTTGTATCAGTTGGACTGCGGTAGCTACAAATAACGTTCACGATGCTTTCAACTTTCACGTTATTACATTACATGACCAGTTTTTTTTTAACAAATATAATTTTATGGACTTTCTGAAGCTTTTGGCTTTCTTATTAATTAGTTCGTATATAAAATATTCGCTTTTGCTAGCGACTCTGTATGTGTGAAACTCGTTTATATTGTAGCTCCATACGAACTTTCACCCCCTTAGAGGATGATTTCCGGGAAAAAGACTATCTTATCTCCTTCCCCGGGCCTCAAACAATCTCTATACCAAATTTCATCTAATTCGGTTCAGCGGTTTAGCGTGAAGAGATAACAGACAGACACTTTCGCATTAATAATATTAGTATGGATTAGTATGGAAGTGTAGATATAAATGCTGCAATGTATAATGCAAATTTATCATGATATATCACTTTCACTGCCAGGACCCCGCCTAGCGGGCGCTTAAGTCCTATTAGTCGCTTTCCGCTACATACGGGGAAAGCCACGGGATCAGCTACGAGTATCGCTCGTACCAATTTTTGGCAGTGAATGTGGAAAGCGTTGACCTCTTTCTGTCAAGCGCTGTCCCGCGGGGTCATGCTGCCTCGTGGTAAGCCAGCCCCAAAGAGAATATTGAATATATAGCTAGCCCTGTCAAGCTAGTTTAAATTGACAGATGTACTCTATGAGTAATGATTCCAAGGATAATTCATTAATTGATTGGAACCATACCTATATATCGTGTTTCAGTAATGAATGTAGTAATGGACAGTACTACAAATTTTATGGAATTAATTTCTGCACAGTTTCGTCACATCAATGAATGACATTAAAATGCTATGAATGAACTGCTACTTTTCCGTTAATTTCGTTTCGAACGAATTAATTGCTTAATATTATAGCGATTAAACACATGTTGAATGTTCATGTAAGTGGAGCAAGTAAATGAATTTGTGTACTTGGGTTCTTTATTTACGAGAGACGGAAAGTGTGATGGTGACATTGAAAGAAGAGTAAAAGCGGGAAATCAGGTGAATGGAGCATTGCACGCGTTTGTGAGCAGCCAAAATATAACAAAGAAGGCTCGACTCGCGGTTCACAGAGGAGTGCTTGTTCCTACACTGATGTATGGTAGTGAGACTTGGGTATCTCAGAAAAAGCATGAGAGTAGACTGAATGCAGTTGAAATGAGAGCGTTAAGAAGTATGTGTGGAGCTCGTTTGAATGATCGAATAAAAAATTGTGTAATAAGAGAAAAATGTGGAATAGAAGACGATGTAGTGACTAGGATTGAGAAAGGTACGCTTCGGTGGTTTGGGCATGTTGAGAGGATGTGTGAAAGTAGATTGACTAAGAGGATTTACGTCCAGGAGATGGATGGAAGGGTCGGTAGGGGGCGGCCTAGGCGAGGGTATCATGACCAAATTTCAGCAATACTGCTAAAAGGCCAGGTCAGGAGTACCCGCAACCGACGAGCCTGTATGAGGAGATGTATGGATGTGATCGAAGCGAAAGAAGTATGTAAGGACCGTAGTATTTGGCGTTCCTTAGTCTCTGCCTACACCAATGGGATACGGGCGTGAGTATATGTATGTATGTATGTATGAATGTTCATTACGCCAAAGGTGCGAAACTAGTCGAGCAGTGTACGTTGCGTACGTTGGACTTTGATGAAAAACATATAGCATTCGTTGTATATACTCTGGACATTACCATTATTACTAAAACTGTTTGATTGTTAGAAAAGCCGAGTAGATTAGATTTGTATAGGTCTTAGAGACACAATATTTATTACGACATTACACACGTTAAGGGCTATAATTCCAAATTTTTGGGTGGAATGTTAATCGACCTAGTCCCAAACTAAGCAAAACTTGTACTATGGGTACTAAACGTCGATGAACATACTTATATAGATTAATAAATACTTAAATACATAGAAAACATCCATGACTCAGGAACAAATATTCATGCTCATCACACAAATAAATGCCCTTACCGGGATTCGAACCCAGGACCTCTTGCTTCGAAGGCAGGGTCACTACCAACTAGGCTAAAGTAGTCGTCAAGATGTCATGATGTCATACGTTTTATTTATATTTTTAACTGCACGGAATCTCTTAGCTGTTGACTACAGGAAAGACGACTTTTGTCTTACAATCTGTATGATGCAATACTAAAATACTTGCAAGATATATAGTTTCGTTTCCTTCAAGATTGCAGAACAACAGTCATTTGTATTTCTTTGCGATGAATATTACAAATGTAAAGGTTGAAGTACGCCCGAGCATCAATGCTCCCAGAATATCCTGCACGAAACACACCGGCCAATAATCCCCATTCGAAATTCGAACAAACCCCAACCGGCCACTAAAACCCAAAGCCATAGGCAATATCACTTTCTGGTATCCTGATGCATATCCATTTCTCTATAGCGTCACAATCGCGACACGGAGGGTGTTACCCACACCCTTGTGCCGGCTTCATACACCCTTCACACGTCCTATTTACGGTTGGCTAATAGAATGCCTCACGAGAATGAGCTTTATTGTTACGAGGGTAGGTGCTCCGTGGGAGTTTTCTGGGTGTGCTAGTAAGTCTGCGATTGTGTACATAGAGGGCGCGCCCCTGCTGTCGCCGAACAAACATGGCGGCTAACGACGTTTTTGCGAGCGCTCGTGAGTGATTTCGCGCCTAATTTAGGTACAAATGCGATATATTGTTTAAGGGCAGTAGCTACGGGTGATGATCGTTTTTGTAACGTACAGACCCTTAAGTGAAAAGGAAACACTGAAAAAAAGATTGGCTATTCAATCACCAATCTGAACGTCTGTACTTTTTATAGAACATAAAATGCTATGTCAAAAAAAAATGTAATTAAGTACGTAGTTTTCAACACAATTTGCTACTACTTCCGCATCACAAGTGATATTTTCACGGTTCTTTAGAAAAAAGGTTTTATAATTGTTTTATAATCTGATCATAGTTATTCTGAAAAAAAAGCATTTGTTATAATTGGGTCATCGTCAGTCAGTAAAACAAAAATCGTCTTTTCAGTGGGCAATAGTTGGGTTTACGAGTATGTTTATATATAATATGTTTTTATCGCATAGAATTATAGAAGAGGCGACGTCGTTTATGCGGATTCAGAGTTCAACCAAAAATTAGGCTTCAAAGCCCTTAATTTTGGCATTGTCCACCAAAAAGACGCGAACCTAAAGCTGACAATGACCCAATTATAATAATAGCTAAATATTGTCATAATATAATTTTCGCAAACGGGAGATTATTCTGTTTTAGTGCCTTATATTTCACCCACCATCTTTCTTCCCGTGGGTGTCGTAAAAGTCGACTAAGGGAGCAGGGTTGTAGTGTGTTGTGTGCGATGTCACATTTCGTAGATCTTTTATATCCACATCTGTGCAAAAAGTGCCACTGGAACATAAGTTTCATGTTCTCTGCAAAGGGGTAGCTTTTGGTAATAAAGGCGTGAATCTATGCATGTATGAATGTATGTATATTACACAAAATAATCAATATGAAATGAAAATGAAATGAAATTGAAAAATGAAAATTATTTATTCGTAACAAACAAATACAAATAAAAACATATATTACTATTTAATTACTTAATAACTATTTATTTGTTACGAAATGGTCCCGCCTCAACATAATGCTGGCTCACGAGCCAGCGCTGGTCTTCCGGCGAGACCATTTCGAGTAGTTTCACGGTACGCTGCACCTGCGATACGGCCTTAAAATTAAAACTGAACGCAGCCGCTGCGCTTGCGTCAAACAGCAGCGCCATCTGGGTGCGAACAGTGAAATTATTATTTTTCACCTTACGCATGGTCGTACAAACAGCGTACATTACAACAAGTTTATAACTTAAAACAATACCAACCGTAACAATCATTAATTACAATAACAATCATAAAGTTGATAACATCAAACATTGTTACTTACATTACATAGTTGCGCTGGCAGCGACACTTGTAAGAATAAAACGATTTGAAAGACGTATGATTCATTAAAATCGACTCACGCGTTTAATATCTAGAGTGCCACAAAAGATCAAACATTCATACATGCATATACTGCTAAACTCATTACCCTCCTTTGCGTCGCGCAGGTGGGTAAAAACAAAAGAGATTTGCACAGCGCAAGAGTATCCAAATCAAATGAAAGTTCGCCGACTTGAGTCCCGTTTCGATCAACGCCGCAAAACTTTAGTCGCCGCGCAACGCGTTTGTGAATCAGACAAAACAAGCATTTCCATAACAACTCAATGAATAGCAGCCGGCACCCAACGCTCTACGATTTAATGCCTAAGGATTTAACAAAAACTTCCCAAACGGAAGGAGTTACCATCGACCAGCGTTAGTTGACCCGATCCGCTCTTACCATTACACTTCAACATAAGAGAATTCCATAATCGAAAAGGACCTTAACAGGTCAACATCGAGCGGTCGGTTAACAAATGAAATAGAAGAGGTTCGTTAAAAGAGCATCTAACAAAACGTTATTAAATCTTATTTCAGTGAGGATAAAGATATTTCGAGCTCAGTTGTGCCCATTGTTCGGATTTGCCCTTCATTGATGCATATTATCTGCTATTTTGAAGAGATTTGTGAGCATGTTTGTTGTGCATCCGTGGTATTTGGAAAAAAATAATAACCGACGCTTTCTGTTATAAAAGAGGATGGGCTTAGCGCATGTCGTAAGATAGAAGCTTACATTTGAAATTACTCGATAAAAACATGTGTAAATGACATGTTTCTGTTTCTACACTGTACAACTCTGCCTAATATACCTGAGTTTGACATTGGCTTAATCTGTGATTAAAGTAATATTTGTTTTTAAGCAGTAACGCTGCTAAAGAAAATTATAAATTTTTAAATGAAAGGAAAAATTGAAAAATTTAATGCTCCGAGCCGGATTCGAACCGGCGACCACAGGCATTCATGGCCCGTCGCTACTACCAACTGAGCTATCGGAACAATCTGGTTCGGGCACCAAATCCTTCAATCAGTTCCTTCATATAACGCCTTAGGGAGGCGTATGTAGCGACATCTACCAGAAGACTTAGGCTTCTTTACGGCACCAACGTCTCAAATTATGTTGAGAAATCGTCAGTAACGATGCGCCACCCCATACTAAATTAATATTTGTTTTTAAGCAGTAACGCTGCTAAAGAAAATTATAAATTTTTAAATGAAAGGAAAAATTGAAAAATTTAATGCTCCGAGCCGGATTCGAACCGGCGACCACAGGCATTCATGGCCCGTCGCTACTACCAACTGAGCTATCGGAACAATCTGGTTCGGGCACCAAATCCTTCAATCAGTTCCTTCATATAACGCCTTAGGGAGGCGTATGTAGCGACATCTACCAGAAGACTTAGGCTTCTTTACGGCACCAACGTCTCAAATTATGTTGAGAAATCGTCAGTAACGATGCGCCACCCCATACTAAATTAATATTTGTTTTTAAGCAGTAACGCTGCTAAAGAAAATTATAAATTTTTATTCCTATTATACTATTATGTAAGTATTATAGGTTCCCAACGTTTGTATTAGGTTCTTTGTTAAGTGAATATTATCAACATCTTCTCATTGTCCTTTTTTTCCTATAACTTACAAGTAGCAATTTAAAATCAGATAACAAAATGCTAATCGCGGTCCATTACCGGCGGTCGATTTCACATCAAAACCATGCGACAACCCATATCATTGTCGAGACGACAAACGATTAGCCCCCGGCCAACAATCCAAAATAGGATGAAAATGTCAAAATACAATCTTTCACGACAATCTCTACTATGCTAAATTACTCCGCTATTCGAAATACAACCTTAATAAAATAACGATAAGCATGAAGACGACTGTATAAGCGCTCTTGTCGCGATTAAAGTGTCAATCACTGACACAAAAGACGTAACACTATAACTTGTGCCAATATGATTTACTTTTTTTTCGGGAATACGACAATGGCATTGGATGACACGGCATTGTGCCATTACCATTGTTAAAATGGAACAGGAAGACGCGCGTTTTGTTGCGTTCTGCGCAAACTTAAGTTTCGTATCTTGTTAAGGTTTGGATTAGAGGAGTCAGTGGAGTCGTCTTAATAGACTTTTTCTGTATTTCTTAGGGCGGTTTGCGCCAACTTACGAGTGCATGCCGATCAACGTTAAATGTGAGAGGAGGGTCGAAGTTGCACCACATCCGTAGGAATTACCCATCGCTACCCTACACGTGACCCCCGGGTGGTGCTAAAAGTGCAACAACCTAGCAACCGTACTGTCTTTTCCAAGATCTCACGGTTCTAAATACTGATTTGCCATACGATAAATAATAAATAACGTGAAATGTAGCGCCGGCAGCTGTCATTCCATAGATTCAGATCTTGACGAACACCGCTACCACCCAACCCAACCCTTAGATGATTACGTTGATTTCGAGCACAATTAATGCACTAGGTAATTACGTGGAACAACGCATCGTTCATTGCATTTGGGCAAAATAAATTTAAGATTTCGTTGACAAGATAGCACATTATACTCACCTAGGCCGGTAAAACATAGAATGTAGAGACCGCAGGTATTTGTCGCCCAAACCGAAGGCCTCACGGGCGCACCCCTTATCCAATTACAAAAAATATTTTACTAACGTATAACATTTACTTTAAAAACAAAGTTTTTACCGACTTCAATTCAGGGGACCGATTTTTGACTTTCGAGCGCTCGAAAATCCAATAAAAGTAAATACGTTTGTAGTGTTAAAATGGCCGGCACTTACTTTCCACCATTAGAATTGAATACGAGTGGTCAATAACAATCGTTTTTAAATGTTCTATCGCTATTTCAAAATAGCATTTGATAATTTTTGACAGTTTTCGAGTGAAAGAGTCGAGCGCTCGAAATTCAAAAATCGGTCCCCAGTACTTCTCTTCATTTGAAGAGAATCTGATGATGGATTCAGGATTCCATCATCAGATCCTGACCTGGTGACCATGGAATCACCTGCATGGCGCGTGAGCTCTCTCGATTTTCCTCGCACTATCCGTCTCTTTCTTATTAGAACACTTAGAACAAGGGGTATAGTGCGAGAAAAATCGAGAGTATGTCGCGGCGGTCGGGTCCCATGATAGACGTGTTGGGAAGGATACCCTTTCGTATGTTCGAAATTCGAGTTCGAAGTTTCGTATGTCGCTACTACGTTCTAAACGTTGATCATTTACTCTGCACCAATTTTAAGTGTGTGACAATGCCATTTGGCATTAAGTCCGCCATTTGAACATTATTTTGGTTTTGTGCAATACAGTTTAAATAAATAACTAAACACCCTTTTATCGAATCTCATGGATAATATTTTGCAATTTTGTCAAGTTTTCAGTTAGTGACATTTAGTTTGTTAACCGTTTATATCGATCCTTAGTTTGCAAATTTTGATTATATTATTATTTTATTGTAAATTACCGTTTGAAATGTAAAAGTGCCCTTGAGGCATATTAGCCGAATGAATAATTTATATTTTTTAACCCCCAACGCAAAAAGAGGGGTGTTATAAGTTTAACGTGTCTGTGTGTCTGTGTATCTGTCTGTGGTAGAGTAGCTCCCTAACAGATGGACCGATTTGAATGCAGTTTTTTTGTGTCATAGATATTTTTATCCCGAGTGTCCTTAGCCATGTTTCATGAAAATCTATTCAGTTTTTGAGATATTGAACTTTGAAACGAAAATGTCTGGGTTTTGCAACTTTTCTAAGTTGTAGTTATTTATTGATAACAAAAAAAATCTTCCAAATCGGTCCAGGTGACTTCGAATAATCCGGGAGCATACATAAAATAGAAGATTCCGACAAATTGAGAGCCTCCTCCTTTCTTGCAGTCGGTTAAAAATGGAATATATTTTTATCCTTTTCTAGCGTTTTTTAAAATACACCAAACGCTCGGGCAGCTAGCGCCATATAAAATTCTACATTAAAATTAAAAAGCAAGCAGCAACTCCACGCCTTTTTCAAGACGAGTCCTCGAAAACCCCTGTCTTACCCACAAATAAATTGGCCTACAACCCCCACTTGCCCGAGGGGATTTTCGGATTAAACTTTATTACATCTCCAAAAAACTATTCGGGATTCTAGCTTTTGTCATGGTGCTGTTATTTCGAAGGTATTGTGTGACGGGTTCTGTTTATCTATACCTAAGGCCAGCCTTTGACAACTCTTTGATTCGTGATTTGGTTGTGATAATAATGAAAGGTGATGAGTGATTAGTGTTTATTGTGAAAGGTTGAAGTTTAGAGACCATTTTGTTGGAACATATGCACAGAAAAGTGTTCCTTGCCATATAGCCTTTACCATTATAACGCTGGCAGAAAATAAAATGTCACCTGGCCTGTGAAAAAGGTTTTTTTATTATACTTGGATCTAACTAGTACCTTGAGGGTTTAGTAGGTAATCGTAGTAATTCGTACAAATGCCGTTAAAATAATGTACTGTGGCTGATGACTCTGTGCCTTGTAAGAAAAGTCCAAATAGGAGGATTTTATTGACTGAAATTTTTCATGGAAATTTTAAGAACATACAGGCCTGCCTTATGGTTAGCCTAGACCATAAGGTTCAACGTCACTGGTTCCTGTCGAGCTGTTGCTAACAGATGTCGCGATATATAATTTCGATGGTTGCTCATTGTTTTACGCAAAACCGTGACGAGTACCAACATGTGTTTCAAACTGCGGAAGCCGAAGAGCTTGCTACGTATGAATCGCAATCAATCTGCACTAAACAATGTTTCTTTTTAAAATGTAGTCCGAAAATATGCATAAAAGTGCTTTTTCGTGAATTTACGCAGACTAACGTAGCTAAATGTCACTTCGAAGTTTGTCATTGTCAAACATTTTGCATAAATCAAACTAGAGGGCGCAAAACTAAATCTACAGGAGCGCCTCTATTAGGAAATAGCGAAACTAAATGTACTTGTGTCTGGCACTCTAGAATGTACGACGAATGCATCTGACTTTTTCACTCGTTATCTAATGTCATGCGGTAGCGCAGTGTTAAACACTTTTGCTTAAATCTGTCTGTAATGCCATCGTTGAACCGGGTTCAAATCCCGATGAACGTACATCTTTTTTGTTTTTCAATTTGGATTTCTAAACCAATATGACCGTCTAAACTAACTTAGATTTACTTGTAATGTGCAAAAAATTTTTTTTTCATATTTAACTTGTTTAAGTTTTCTTGATAAGCATGATTTGTATCTAGATTATCCAGAAAACCCCCTATATTTTTGGCGGACCTATTCTGTCATGTTACATACTACGTAAATATTATGATGCATAGGTATTTCATTTAAAAAGATGTTACGCCTTCATTTAATTGGAAAATCATGATTCAAGAGTATCCGTAGGTTTACTGTTGAAAAATCAAAGTACTACCTTTATCTATTCTATACCCTATTCCACATGATATTAGACAAATCGTGCGTAAATCTTCAAGTCATTCGCGTCATGAAAACTATTTTGATAAACAAAAATTTTTACATTGTTCCATTTGAAACACATTAAATAATCGAAATAACACTAGTAAGTACCTACAATATTTATAAAGGAAGATAAAAGAGGTATTTTTCCTTACAAAAATCTAACATTATAAGGAATAAGGTATCTATACTTAGGAAGTATATTGGTACTTTGATTTGTTATATCCATATTCACCCGCAGATGCGGTACTACATAATTACAATCAGAGAGGCTACGTATTATTCACAAAATGTTTTGTATTCGCCCGTGACTCGCGTCTAAAATAATGACCTCAAAGTTGGTAACAATTTTGCGTTACCGGACGGACGAATTTAGTAAGCTTTGTGAATAATTGGCGAGTTTGTATATATTATCAAAACTCTTAGTGGCCAGTCTCTCGAATCTGGACCTAGACCGCATCAGAAAGAGAGAAATATATCATTTGACAATATGGTACTGTTTTCGATGAACGTCAAAATTCAAAATTCGAATTCAACTTTTTCACGCGTTTACGTTTCTATACGTTTATGATGCTTTCACTCATTCATAACTAATCTTCAATGGTTGGGTTATGGGCATTTGCTTAAAAAATTATTGAATGTCTTGTTTAGGTAAATATGAGATGAAACTTATCTGTCGAACCCACGACCGCCGTTTGACAGTCGCATGCCTGAACCACTATGCTACCGGAACGATTATTGTAAAGTGTTATTTATTTGTATGTTTGTATGTACGGTATAACCTCCGAAACCACTTATCCAATTATAAAAAATCTTTCACTGGTGATGCTTACTGGGGGGACATAGCCGTGCTTAGGCATAGTAAGTATACTTAGGTATACTTACTATGCCATATTATACGCAAAAAACGAACTCGGATATTTAGACAGATTTGACTGCGTACTAAGTTAAATGCAGTTTTTATTCTTTCTAAAATCGGTCTGGGTGACTCCTTAGAGCAAATTTCCGTGTCCCTTATAGTTTCGGATTGAATGTCACTCTGTATAATCTTCAAATCAGCTCACAAAATTTCCCGAGAATCGGTTGAGAAATATAGCTACCTACGACATATAGAGGAGAAGTCTAGACAGCCGGACATACGAAAGAATATTTATTTATTTAATCTTTGATTTGAACAAAAGAACAACTTATCGTACAAAAGGCGGACTTAAAGCCGTAAGCATTTACCAGTCAACAATTGGGCAAAGCAGACAAATTTTGGTCGGTGCAACTACAGATATAAACACACAGTGGTTATACATACATAATAAATAACGACAATAGACAAATAAATAAAATACATATAAATACCTTCATACAATATATATGTATATATATAAACAGACGAAGATCGAGAACAGAAACACTAAAAATTTAGGGCTCTGCTAGCAAACAACTTGCGTAAAGTAAAGATCTTTTAAACGCGAATCTGGAAATCTGGAATAATTGCCTAGCTGAAATGAAAATCTTCGTTCGTCTCGCTCGCTCGTTCAATTAAGTATATGGATATTGTTATCGATTCAGTTTTTAACAATTGGCGAACACTTTTGTTTTCAAAGGCTGACTTACAAGCATGGACTGATTTCGGTTACGTTATACCGGTATGGAATCGGTATTCCATTACAATAGCGTTATATTGTAAAGGTTAGCCGCGCCGCCAACGTAACGGTACCGGATCCGGAACCGTGTAGAAATACATATCGGTTACCGGTATTTATTTTTAATTTTACTGAAACTTTTATTATTCCTTTTCCAAACCGGTATAATTATGATACCGTTATTTTTTTCATTTAATTCTCGTCCATGAGAGGAGGTCTGTGCCCAGCAGTGGAACGTAATATAAACTGATATATTATTTACTATGCCAATTTACACGAAGTCATTATTATAATCGTCAAAAACGAAATAGATATATACCTTTAATATCAGATGATCCTCAATGCTGGTAGCATTGAATTTTGATATTGGACCTCAATACCGGGATTACCGGGGCTTCGATAATAATACCTATCAAGATTTGGTTGCAAATTATAGTGCATTTTTTTAGGATTAGAAATGCGCTAAACAAAGATGAAGTTGTCGTCAACCTTTTCTGCTTGGGATAAATATTGAACAGACACGGTTTGTTACACGGAAATTCATTATTGCTGCAAAGTTCACACACCAACTTGTAAATGTTGAACACCAACGTTTCTCATTTGTTGTTAATGGACTTTGTTTCTGCCTCTTTGCTTTTGTTGAAGGCAAAACGTTCGGGAGAGAACGAGTCGGTTTTTTTTGCAAGCCACTTAGGCCTGCCTCTGGTAGCTCCATCGATCCAGTCCGATCCACTCCATCTGGTAGCATCCAGTCCGCACACCACCACACACAGCGAAAAATAAAATCTTAATATTAATTAACAAATAGATACTCGTTTAATAATCTCGTGATCTGAATTCAATAATTTGTTGATTAGCAAGAAAACAAGAAAAAGAACGTGATACGATTTTCAATTTTGACAATTTCGATAGCGAAAAATACGAAGCGATCGTTTCAAACCTCTTCTTCTTTAGGTTTTTTATTTAAGCAACTTTTCGAGAACTGAATAACGAAATTTAAAATTATAGAGTTAAATAATAAAAACATTCAAAATAAATATATTGATTGTTGTAAGTACTATTTAGATATAAATAAAAAAAACACTTGTATGTGGAACAACACAGCTGTGTGGCATAAAGTGTCTTATATAAAAGACCTCGTGCTTTGTGCTTTATCCTTCTTTCTAATGCTAAAATAAAGCACTATAAAGTTCACTTTTTCTTGTAAAATAAGTCTGAAATTAAAAGTGTAAACAATACATTTGTGCTTTTGTGTTTTGGATTTACATTATTGGAAGTTTTACACCTTATTTTTTTGTCCAAACATTACTAGTGGTATATTACCTAATATAAAATTAAACACTCACAGCAAAACCAACCTATTTACTTAAAAATACCTATGGGGCTGTTTTCGACCACTGCTTTTATCTGTTCAGGGAGTCATTGTAAATTTGGAAACTGTCTATACAATAGAATTAGTGCCCTCCCTGAACCGATAGTAGTAACAGTATATTTTTTTAGATGCATAATATTTTTTTAACATTCATGTTTACAACCAAAGGTTTAGTAATCAAGTTTTATTTCAGGTAACGTTTGTGTAATCAGTTAACAACTCTAAAAACTACGTTTTTTTGAGAAAAAAGAAAAAACTTAGCAGAAAAAAAAAAAAACATTTTTTTCCTTCATTCCCCATTTACGGTGTTCTACGTTCATTCATAGAAGTTACCCATTCTAGCGGAAGCCTATTTTACCTTCTAACAGTTCAAATAGTGCTCCTACCACCAGCAACAATAGAGTGGAAAAGCGATTATTCTTTAGTAGAAAAATTACGTAGGACAGACAATAACAACTAACAAATAAATTTAACTACATTAGATTATGCGTTCCTTTTTTTTACAAATGCATGTAAAATTTTTTTTTATTAAAAACTAGATTCCACTCACGGTTTCGTCTGCATGAACCTGGGATAAAAAAAATGTCCTGTATTTTAATCTAGGCTCCTCCTAAGGCTCAGCATATATTACAAATTGGCACTGGAATTGGAATCGCATTGTGTTGGAAATAGAGTTGACTTTCGTTTGTTTTGAAAAGTGCCCGAAACAAAACAAATTCAGCTCTATTCCAGTTGAATATAATTTAAATGCCTTCGACAGAATAAGTCCCATGAATAGGCCCATGGGCTTTAAGAGGTTAGGCAGGCAATAAGGTTGCGCAGTTTAAGCGTGATTGAGTTACGAACATCCAAACATCTAAACATTCAAATATTTATACATATAAACATCTAAACTTTCGCATTTACAATACTAGCAGGATAAAAATAATAATAATACACTTATTTCGACATTGGTCCTTTTAAATTCTGGTATAAGAATATTGGAAAAATCGGTAGGAGATTCCGGGATTTCGGGATTCCATGATGGTGGTTTGCATTCCCTATCTGTACCTAGTATGTTAATAATAGCATAATTAATTAAATATATCGGGTTTCTCCGGGACATAGCTTATTTTTTTCGTCATTTTTAATGTCATTTAGTCATTTTTTTCGGTACCGTAAATACGGTTTCATAAAAGTTACAAAGGTAACCGATATTTCGGCTTCGGCGTGGAGGGCAAGGTCGACCCGCTTAAGAACAAAAAAATATCTAAGTAAGTATCGAAATAATACCGGTTTGAAACCGGTATTAAAAAGATATCACAAGGCTTTAAAAAATACCGGTAATGGACATTTCTAACTGGTTGCGGCACTGTTATGCTGTCCCCTAACCACTTTGCCTAACCACCGGTCGTAACTGGCATCAGTCCCTGCACCGAAGAATGCCTACGAGTGTATAATTCTACCCTCACAACATTGTACTCGTAAAGAAGAAAAATTGTGACTTAGTTAATTTACATTTTGGGGGTAATCTAATATTCTAGTTGAACAGTCGTTTCCTAAATAGGTTGCAGTAGGTAATTTACTGTCAATCGATGTGCAGTCGACTAAAGCGAATGTTTAAATTTATCAGGTACTTACACTCCTAATAATTGTCTGTTATATTTAATGCTACATTACGTAACATTCACTCAATCGAAACTTGCTTATAATCTGCAAGTTGGAAATTCAAACGGTTCATTTGATCAACAACACCCCTTTCTTCCCGTGGGTGTCGTAAAAGTCGACTAAAGGACCAATGTTGAAGTGTGATGTGGGCGATGGGCTAGCAACCTATCACTGCAATATCACATTTTTACCAACATTAATGCTAAAAGTGGCGCTGGAACATACGTTTCAGGTGTTCTGCCTACCCCTTTTAGGAATAAAGGCGTGAATGTATGTATGTATGTATGTATGTCATTTGATCAAAACCTATATATGTATACGTTCGGTAGCACAGATTACGTTTCAATATTGGATCTTACTTCTTTCTAATAAGACGCAAAATGTACCTATGCATAGTTATCGTTCCGTGGACTTTAAGTAGGTCTATCACGGCTAAAGAGCAAAGCATTGAAATTCATTCATTGTTGCTTGAAATTCAGTCTATCAAAAACAAATGACATTGCTCTTACGTCATTACCAAAATGAGCAGCGTAGCAAGATAAAAATAATGCTATCTCTTTCACCACAAACTAAAAGTGTTTGTACGATGGTGTCACCGTCTGGTGATTATAATTACTACTATTCACTCCGCTATCTAACTAATCTTGTTTGATATTAAAGACATCTAGTGAAGGTTTTAGGCAACGTGCTGTCATTGTGACGCGGCCATGTCATTTACACGGACAGTGTCTAACTCACGCACACATACAAGGCTCGGAGTAAAATTTTATGAATTTCAAATGGCTATTGTTTGAATATTACTGGTTTTTGCGTGTATTTATTCAAACTGCGGGAGAAGAGGGTCATATATTATCTAAATATCACAATTTCAAGTTCCTGACATCGATAGATTAGACATCTAGTCCGAACGAAAATTGTATGGAATTCGTCAGTGACGTTGCACCTTAATAACTAAAATTAGATATGGATAGTTAGCATACATTGTTGCACAAACCACTCCGGTTTGTGCAACAAACGGTGAAGTCAAAATTACAGTCTCATTTCTCTTTAACATAATATAGTAGTTTTAAATATCTATCATTTATAGGTAGGTACTTTACGTTATTTTACTATTACCGACTGAACGTTTATTGTGACTACAGAGTCACATGAGCGTTGCTGACCCTTTATTGATTTGAAGATTCGTTGTGTTAACAGCAAGAGATAAACGTAGGTCCTCGGGAGGTCTAGCGACCTTAATATAACTACTTTGTTCTGTATTTTGATTATTTATGCTATTTATTTTCAAAATAATATAAAACCCTTGATGAAATAATATAAAAACCTTGGAAGGACTCGAAGAACGTCTAGTCTAGGAAGTTATATCGAACATAGGTATAGCTCTATTTTATACCTGCCAGAAAATAGCAACGTCACGGGCATATTCTAGTATTTTTAACCCCCGACGATAAAAGAGGGGTGTTATAAGTTTAACGTGTCTGTCTGTGTATCTGTCTGTGGTATCGTAGCTCCCAAACGGATGGACCGATTTGAATGCGGTTTTTGTGTCATAGATAATTTTATCCCTAGTGTTCTTAGCCATGTTTCATCAAAATATGTTCAGCCGTTTTTGAGACATTGGACATTGAAATGAAAATGTCGGGGGTTTTCAACTTTGCTAAGTTGCAGTTATTTATACAAAGCAGATGACGTTTAAGTATTGAGTTCCATTCTCATTTATGTATCCTAATATACTTTCGTTGCGTTTTATGCTAACGTAAATATAATAACTAACCCGAATGACAGCTATCTAATCTAACCTTATTCTAAGCAATAAAGAAGGCAAGATAGAAAAAAAAACAAAAGCCTTTAGAGCATTCTATCACTCAATCTCCAAACCCACCGCCAAAGGTCGGTAATTAGCATTTCGAAAAAAGAAAACTGCAACTCGGATCGGGCATCACAATAATTCTAAGTGCCCCTCTAGATCCTTTGTGAATTCGGCAATCTGACATATCAATGGCGCTACCCTATGTAAGTACCTACCTACTTATTAATTACAAAGCAGACCGACAACCCTGAACGTAACACTGCTCGTAACTACGCACACGTTTAATAAATAGAAAACCTAGCTATCGCAAAAAGGATCTCTACGCCGCTGTGATAAAGTTGATGGTTAAATGATGCCGCTACGCGAATTAGCATATGAAAGGGAACCTTTTGATTTTCGAAACGAGCCGATTTGAGCTCTATAGTTATAATTATTAGGTTTAGTTTAGATTGGCGAGTAAGAATAGCCAGGGGTGTGAATTAAGATATTGTAAAAGGGACAAAAGGGGAATGTCACACGAACGCTTAGTGTCAACCTCACATGTCTTTGAAGCTCATGTAAAGTGTAGATATTATTTATTTAGGAGCATAAGTACGGTTGGGGCGTAGTCGCTTGTTGTGATGTATGTCACATCCACAGTGACACCGTGGGCCCCGGGGCTTATAAATAAGCCTTTGTAATGGCTGACAATGACACGGGATACTTGCTAGAAAATTAATAATGGAAAACATTTACCCTATGAGTAGGTACTCGTACTGTGCAGTTATAAATTGTAATCCGTTTTTTATTATTAATTATATTTAATGATACAGCGTTCTTTATCATTTGATAAAGTAAGTAAAGTAAACATAGCACGGGAGATTATTGTAATAAAACACGAGATAAAACTGTATGACCTTAAAATCCGATCAATGAACGAAAATATTAAATATTAGACAAGTTATTAGGGATAGTGTCTTTTCAATGTCTACGTACTTCAGCCTTCAATCATTGACTAAATGAAATGTTTTATTTAATGCGTACGTCACCTATTCTTAAAAAAATCGAAAAACCATCATTAAGATACATATTTGATCGGGTTTTTTCTACTCCCGATGATCATCTAAGTAAACAATCATCACAATAGAAAACTTACCCAGGCAGGATCTTGATAGTAAATATTAGACTCAAGGGCGTTTCACGTGCTCTGCCTAGTCGACTACAAAGACCTAAACAGACTTTAAGTATAAATAATTCCGTTTTTCAAAATGGATATAGGATACTGATGGTACCACGGTATTGCAGCGCATCAGGAATGCTTGTTGTGGAAAACATAGAATCGTTCCACGCCACCTTACGGAAAAGGACAGCATCCCTGATGCGCCGCCTTACCAACAGCACCAACAACTTTTTCACCTCACCGGCTCGAAAAGGCTTGCTTTATCGCTCAAAATCTGCGCCCAAAAGTCCATTTTATCCGCTAGCGTGGAAAGAGTTTTTGAATTTGGAACGTGACGGTGAATCGCGAGACCCAACTTTTTTCTATACAGAATGGGAGGTGCGTTCAGAAACTGATGGTGTTATGCCAATAATAAATTGTTAGTATTTTGATAAAATAGAATTAATAATACTTATTCTTTCTTAATTAAGTAGGTACATACCAAATATTAATATTTAGACTGACTTATAAGGATAAAATACGAATAAATATATCTAAAATGTCGTTTTATTTTTCAAAAAATTCCGCTTCTTACAAATTTAGAACGCACCGTTTGAAAAGTTAATTTAAGAAAAAACTCATATACTTACATTTAATTTTGTTTTGTTCTAAAGCCACAGACAGTAAAACCAAAATAATGGTGGTTATTTATAGATTTTAGTGCAGAAGATATACATTGAATGAATTTTGATGCCTGCTAAGTTAGCGGAAAAAGTGAAATAAGCGTATTTGAGCCTTAGTTGAAACCGTGAGTACTCAACAATACTTTGACTTTTTTAGTGTAGGTAATTGTGAGGTTATTTAAAGATGCAAAAATATTTATCTTACATTTAATAATTATAAAATGCTAGATCTTGATGAGATGTAAACAAACCTTTATTGAAAATGAGTATAAGGTCCAAATTTCTTCCATTACATTTACTTACCTACAATTTTCCTCGCGGTGGTGAGGTGAAAAGTTGTGTGTTTCGCTCGGCAGCAAAATTGTTTGGCGTCTCGTGCCTTGAAAGCCTCGCTATGCTCAGGATTGTACTTTTGAACCATTCGCTTCGCTCATGGTTCAATTTTACAATCCTGAGCATAGCGAGGCTTTCAATACAAGCACTTGCGCCAAACAACAACTTTGCAGCCTTGCATAACAAATAACTACTTTCATTCGGAAAAGTAAGTTTTGCTCCACGACGAGAGGGACCAAAACGCTGCTTTTCTGTTCAAGCTACTTTTTTAATTTATACATTGGCATTGGAACATTTGTACGCAATGTGCCAATTGAACACAGATGTTAATAAAATAATCGATTGTAATTTCATCGTAGTCGATTCAAAACGAACATATTTCAAGTTTTAACTATAACAATGTTTCATAAAAATTTATAAATATTTCGTAATAATTAAAAATTAGTAATAAAAATTAAGATAATTTAGATATATTTTAACAGGGTGGCCGTCTGGTGGCATAACAACTATTGTCATAACATCGATTGTCATACAACATTAATTTACATTATGCATAAAGTTGATGCTCATAATTTTTTTTTGGCATAAATTATACAATGGCATAATTGTTCCTTGTCATAATTATACGGAGTCATAATTGGTTTGATCATAATGTTGAATGTCATACATTTATTTAGTCATAATATTGATAATTATAATTATTTTTAGTAATAATTGTAAATGTCATACATTTATCAAGCCATAATATTTATGATTATAATTATTTTAATCATAACAATTTTCTGAAATCAATACAAGTTACAAAAGGGTGGGCGGGTCAAATAAACTTTTTTCCTCAAAAATCGAAAATGCGCGAGTTAGACGCCTCCAATAATTGATGAGGGGCCCGATTTTAGGACTTAAAACATTGTGTCTTACGCGAACTCTGTCTTAGTTTGGTTAGGTTAGGGTTCACTTGTGTCCCTCAGACCAGAAATAGACACCCCGCGCAGCGGGGTGGCGTCGACTTGCTGGCATTTAATAAAAGATCAAAACCGTTGTTAAACGTGCATTACACTTATATTGTGGATTTCTTCTCAACTCACACAACCAGTAATATTTGTTCTTCCGAACATTGTTTTTTTCATAAATAAAGCCATTATTATTCAGTTTCACACCCCCTCTACTCGTTTTAAACACATGCAGATCCTGATTTTCCATTATTACGCACAATAAATACTATTCTCCAAATAAACGACTCGAAAGGCAATAACAGCAACAACCGTGCACAATAACAAATAACTCGTCACATCTACCCACATTTACATTTCACAAGCAGAACATAAAATCTCCTGTGAATTTTATAATAGCAATGTCGCGAATAAGGCAACTTACTACTAAGAAAAATATAAGGCGTATGCGTTTTGTAGTTTATGCGTTTATAGATTATGGTTAAATTGTTTTATGAGTTTATGACCAACCAATTTATGTCCATTACAAAGTTTGCTTAAATAATTTTATGCGAATCAACTTTATGCGCATTATTACACAGTATGGTCTTAAGCATTATGATTAAAAAACTTATGCGCATAAATGTATGACTATTTACAGTTATGCGGAATGATGAGTATGACGAATCCATGTATGCCGATCAAAAATATGACTTTAAACTTTATGCCAACCGACCCCTACCCATTTTAACAATAGCTTTTTTTAAATTTCCTCATAGTCGGTGTGAAAAATAGTATGTGTCACTCGGTAGCAAAATTATTTTCGTCTCGGGCGTAAACACTTGTATCCCTCAATACGCTCAGGATCCTACGTTAGAATCCCTCGCTACTCTCAGGATTCTATTGTAGGATCCCTCGCTACGTTCAGGATTCAATACACCGCCCTCGCCGTAAATATACTATTTTGCTCCCTTGTGACACAAATAACTATTTCTCTTTATTTTTTTTCCTAGATAGGCATAAAAATTTCATTAAATAAACAGCGTACACACTTTCAGGCTACCGCGTTTCATTTCAATCGGTTGCCTCGCGACATTTTTTTTTACCAACCCCTCCTATTTCCGAACCAGTCACAGTTGGGTCAGTTCGGGGGGTTCCACAACAGGGCGGTTCCACAACACATCGGGAGCTCAAATACCGCGAGCCATCCGGTTGCCTCTACGACATTAAATTAGTACGAGTCATTGCTCTGAATATTAGCTGTTGTTGCTGAAAGGGTTGACAGCCCTTTTTAGAGCACTGGACACATTGCACACGAGCCTGCACGGCTATCCCAAGACGGCGCGCGAGCTCTCTCGATTTTTCTCGCACTATCCGTCTCTTTCTAAGTTTTCTAATAAGAGAATAATAAGTAATAGCCGTGCTGGATGTTTTTTTTTGTTTACTTATGATAACTAAAATAATTTTAAGTCGGTGTGCCACCATGTTAGTAACTACATATTTCCAACAGCAGTTTAATTCGCTTCGGTCGCTCGTTCCAGTAATTACCATTATTTGTCTGATTTTTAGGCTATATGGTTTTCTCACATTTTCTGTACGTTATTATACCTACTTAATCATATGACGAAAAATGCTGTAGCGTGAAAGATAGTTAAAAAAAGAAAAGAAAAGATCTTTCATCAGCGTATAGAAATGGACATATTATGCAATTATTCACTCGCGGCTTTGCTTGCATTTTTTGTAATAGTCGGCTGAGCACAAAAATGCTTATTATTTACCCAGAAAACCTATCTTCTGCGATACAAAACTGTAATTTAAGAAGGAAGGATGTGTTAAATGCTGGATTTAGAACCTTAATGCAGCTCAACAAGAAAATCTAAACATTGAAACAAAACACACCTACAGTACAGAAAATAAATATCTTCATACCTACAATCCAGTCCCCGACTATAGATATTCTGAGTGCAGAACACACACACACACAAGGCGATGCGTATGTGTGTTACCGCCGCGTTCCAGACTATTTACCTACTACACTTCAGTCATGCGTGTCTCACTTTCTCATTCGTATCCAAGTTTTCCCTCCCTAATTATCAACCGGTTCGTCCACCCTCCGTGAGATGGCGCTAAGCGCAATAGGTGGACGCCGTACGCTGACTACACTAGGCGGTTCAGAGTTCATGACATAGATGGCGCTGACATATATATCAAAATGCATTTCTCAATTGTTTTTTACAAGCTTTATTAATTTGCCCTTATCTAAGTATGCATATTTATTAGTCGCGACAATTTTAAACTTTGCATGTACAACAATACATGCTATTAATATTCGTATAAATAATAAATAAATAAAATCAATGTATTGCAGACAATAGTCTATAGTGAACAAAAAGAAAAAACATTAATAATCACTGAAACTTTGTAAATTTACAATTCTTGCATCATAAAAATGACTAGTCCCTAGTAAAAAAATCACATGCTGCATCCATCATCCAATACTTATAATAATATAGAACATAATATATGTTTGTTTATAAGTAATCCTATGTAATCATGTATATATGTAGGATTATATTGTGATATAAACGACTCGAGTCGCTTACGTTTCACCACTCTGCACTATTTTTTAAGTGTCCCTCATTCTTAAAGCTATTTAAATTTTTAAGTGTCGTTTGGCCTTTTAAGTGAATGCCATTTGGCATCAAATTCGCCATTAGTAGGAATATTACATTGTTTTGTAAATAAATAATTCGCTACCGGTGGAATTCTTACATGGATAAGAAAATTGTAAAAACTCGAATGCGTACAGCGTACACACTCTAACAGCATTCGTTTAAAGGCTTGTACAGTCTGCGGCATATAGTTATTAGCAGCCAAGGTAGCCAAATATTCCGGTACACGTCTTTATTACCTACTGTAAGAATAAAGATGTGTTACGAAATATTTGGCTACTCTGGGTGCTACTAACTATGTGATGCTGACTGTACAGTCTGCCCAAAAAATGGTCTACCCCTTTTGAACCTTAATGTACAAATAAAAGAGTGCAAAAGCGATAGAACAATTTCTTGGCTTACTGTACAGTCGACCTCAAATATGTGTTTTCGCCTTATTGCAATGAAATTGTGTTTTTATTTTAATTAATATTATGTTAGTTGCTTTTAAAATACTACATCGGTGTCAAACAGTTATAAGTTCTTCCTTGTGGTAAGCAGACACCGTAGCATATGGAAATTTGCTACGCTAGAGAAGAAGAATCCCAAGTGCGTTGCTGACCGTTTATTGATTAATGAGGATTCATTGTTCCTATTTTTAATCATGTATATATAAAATAAAAATAAAACCGGACGCGGATGCGAGTCGGACTCGCCTACCGAGGGTTCCGTACTTAATTACAACATTTATAAGTTTTTTTTTCCTAGTACTTGTAGTAGGTATATTTAAAGGTTCTAGGTCAACGGAAAATACCCTATAAGTTTTGATATCCTTGAGTTTTGAAATATACGTTTTTAAAATTATCAAGTTCGGCGCATCCAGCATTCATGTAGGCGTGCAAATTATATCACTCGAGATATCTATATTTTTACGCTATAAAGACATCAGTCCAGGAGCCGATTCCTGAGATAACGTTTTAAGTTATTAGCTGTGAGTGACTTAATAAAGTTATCTGGTAGATGATTCTGGTAAAAGAACACAGTTAACTATTATTTTTTTATAAATCATTTACGGCTGCGTGGTTGGTTTACAAAGAGTTCATAATTTTCATTATTCTATTCATTATTATGCCACGCTTTTTAATATATGCCTGGTGGGTGTTGTCAAACATAAATCTCTCTCTATAATATATAGAGCTTTCTTCTGGCAGCCATTAAAATTTTGCTTCTATACTTTACTTGTGATGACCAAGTAGCCTTATTATTAGTTTGCAGTTAGTCGCATTTACTTTAGTCACTAGCGACTGCGTAAATTATTAGAATGGAGAATCGTAACACCGCCCCTCTCTCAATCTAAAAAAATATTTGTACCATTAGTCACTTATACGTTCTCTTTAGTCGTAATCGTTAACTCGACAGCTCGTATAGTTTACTCGATAGACGCGTATACGCATATTAGTCAGAATGTGGCGGATGTCTTAGCCACACCGATACAACCTTTTCAAATATGCGCGTGTTCTATACACACACAAAAACACGTAATGCAATGGGGTTGGCAACTGTCAAATGTTTGACTAGATGGCGCCATCATAGGTTTTACCTAATCACTAGGCTTTTTATATGGGATTTGGCTTAAACGGCTTGATTCTAAACAAGGAAATTCTGAAAAAAAAAACAAGACTTTGACAGTTTTGGTAGGACCGACGGTAAAACCTATGCTGGCGCCATCTGCAAATACTTACGTCCGGCCAACCCCATTAGTACCATTCCCTTTTTTTCAATATTCAGCCTTACCTTACAAGCATGTTATCGCTTTAATTTCAATGCTAGTGTATGTCGGTTATGACATTACAGAACACGCGAATCGCGTAGGTGGAAAAATTTAAACGATCTATCTAAAAATTTTAACTCAATATGGCGGAATGCCATTCATTTGCATGTTGAAACTCAAAATACCTGATAATCCGCATTTTGCGGATATACATATGTTGTCAATTAAGAGCTACGGTAGCCTAGTGGTTCAGGCATGCGGCTGTCAAGCGGCGGTCGTGGGTTCGAATCCCGGCTTAGTAACAATGAGTTTTTCGGAACTTATGTACGGAATATTTACCGTTAGCTTTTCGGTGAAACCGGTCTAATCCCAATAAGGTCTAGTTTTCCCTCTGGGTAAAAGTAGCACCTATGCCAAATCTTGGGATTAGGTGTCAAAGCGGACCCTGGGCTCCTTTAGGGGCACAACCGGGAATAACGCTAGGAGGATGATGATGACATATGTTGTCAATTCAAAACCCTTATTTTGATATGTTCTTTAATTAAAGGTAGGTCTCGTTCGGATCTATGGTATCTCTTGACAGAATAATAACGCGCTAATTGATAGTGTACTACAGACGATACGGTTTTTCTCGACATCATCTGTATAATTTGTGACGCATGGTACCTATCGATGCCTTAGTACGAGACCAACGTTAAATTACGCATCGAAAACCAAACGCTAGCGACTAACGTTTTGTAGTTGCTGGCGGAGAACATCGGTGCATTGAGATAGGTAAGTACCTACAAATTTGACGGCTCGAATTTGTGGCAATCGAAATCTATTCGAAGCGCGTTTATTCGCTGTCGAGAACAGTATCGCAATGTGTGTTTTCGATAGCAAGTTAGCCACTCGTGGTAGCCCTACTGGTAAGAGTCGCAGGAGGCCGCTGGATGCGGGTGGCACAGGACCGGTCACTTTGGGACTCTTTGGGGAGGCCTATGTCCTTGTCTAGCAGTGGACGTCTTTCAGCTGATATGATGACTCTACTTGATTATACGTCACTGTTTTCTCAGCTTGCACATTCGGTGTTTTCTTTTTTTCGCCTCATTTAATGGTTGACATTGTTATAAAAATTATGTAAACTCACGCTTGTACTTATTCCCAAAAGGGGTGGACAGAGTTACATGATATTTAAATTTGGGGGGGAAGAATACCTATATCGTAATTTATTAAAGAAGTCAATAAAATTACGAAATGCAGGTATTTAATCACATGATAGCCATGTCCACATTGAACAATAAATGATCACATAAAAGGTTCAATTAAGAAAAAAATATTGTACCGCAAATACACTAATGTCATTTTTTTTTTACTTGGTAACATTATGTCTTTGGAAGAGGTATAATAAGCATTAAAAATTCAATAATCTGTAACACAAATACGTTACTGGAAAAAAAATGATTTTGTTCATACAAACATAGAGTGCTAAATTAAATACTCTTCTATTCAGCTCTGCCCGAAGACAGGAAAAATACACCCTTTTGATTAAGGTAATTCATTATCTAGATAATAATTTCAAATAATTAATTTCGAAATTAAATTAAATTCGAAGATAAATTCAAAAACAAATAGTGCGTTGACAACTTTTTTATTGAGATAAATTATCTAGATATGAAGATAACTGATCTCGTTTGTTATTGAAGTGAGCTTATAATAATAAATGGCATTGGACCAGTTGTCTAGTTGATATTTCATGATGCTTAATTACTTCTTCTTTTTTCAAAACGAAATAAAATAATCAGAGGCCAAAACATGCTGTATACCAATTATCTACAACTCAGTATCGACACGATCCGTCAACAGTGTATGTTTTTTTCCATAAGTGTGTTGAATAGTTACTACAGAAGAAAAATTTCCCACACATATTTCATATGCCATCCCATATATAAGTATGTATGTACAGTCGGCCCATGAAAATGTTGAGCATACTTAGAACCTTGTCGTACCAAAATGGAAGGAATTACGTTTTGTACTTAAATGTCACAAGTATTTGAAACCTCCTCAGTTTAGGCATTAAAACTTTTAAAGTTATTATATGACTGATAAATGTCACAAGTGATGTTCAATTTCCAAATGATATTCTTTCATATTAATGTTCTGATGCGTGTGAAGAAGTAAATTTTCCAGAAGAAATATCGAAAACATGCCTCGGATAATATCCGAAATGGAAAGAGCTGAAATTGTTGCCCAGTATCAAGCGGGAAATACAATTTCTGAGATATCTCGAAATTTGGGAGTAACTGTAAGTATTTTTATTTCTGAACTTAATGATATTATTTGGAGCTTGATTATCTTTTTCTGCCTTGTTGATAAACACATTGCTGCCCGTCTCGGAGTTTTTCCCCAGGTGATTAGGAATAATTTGCACTCAATGGGCTTGCACTACAGACGCCACGCTAAAAAGCCATTTTTGACCCAAAATCATAGAAGGGCTAGATTAAATTTCGCACGCCGGTATTTAGAATTTGACTGGAGTAAAACTATTTTTACGGACGAAAAAAGTTTCAAATCAAGCGACCATGGACGTCTATCTCTCTGGCGATACGACCTAACCCGCTACACGGAAGATCACGTGGTTCCTTTGAGGAATTCTGGCCGCTTAACAGCCAATATGTGGGGATGGATGTCTGGTGACCGTGTCGGTGAACTTCACTTCATACCCACACGGGCTAATGTCAATGTTTACGTGGAGTTACTGGACGAAGTGATGCTGCCAACAGTGCGAAACGTATACCCAGAATCGGACTTTCCCCAAATAGATTTTATCCAAGACAATTGTCCCATACATACGGCACGGGCCACTCGGGAATGGTTCAGTCGACATCAGGATATTAAATCCATGCCTTGGCCCGAAATGTCACCTGATTTGAACCCAATAGAAAACCTTTGGAGCTTAATGGTTCAACGGTGGGATCATCGCCACGAAAGAACCAAAGAAGGGATTTCCAGAAACTGTAATGAGATTTGGGAGGAAATGCGAGGAGCTGACATATGTCAACGTCTTGTTGGCTCAGTGAGGGACAGACTACAGGCTTTTATAGACGCAGACGGCGGTTACACGCATTATTAACCATACATTTTGAATTTACTTTTATAACCAATATTATACCTAATTATTTTACATAAATATTGGATTCTATTTATTAGGGTTCATTCACATTACTTAAATGAAGATAACGTATGTCATTTACCTATTTGAGGTCTCTCGACGTTTCGAATGTGTCACAATATCCCCATCTCACATCCGAAAACTCAAAGATGTAAATGAATACGTTAATTACACGCAAATCGTGAAAGTCTAAATCAATATAAATATGAAGACATTGTTCAAATAAAAATAAGTAAATCCATGAAAGTCCTATTTTTCTGAACCAGAATAATTACAAATCACAGTAGAAGTAGAAGAAAACTAATTAGGTTTCCCGCTTTTTTGAATAGTTATATATTATCCTATTCAAAAAAGCGGGAACACTAATTCGTCTTCTGCTACTTCTACTGTGATTTGTAATCATTCTGGGTCAGGAAAATAGGACTTTCGTGGATTTATTTATTTTTAACCCCCGACGCAAAAAGAGGGGTGTTATAAGTTTGAGTGTGTGTGTGTGTGTGTGTGTGTGTGTATGTCTGTCTGTGTGTATGTCTTTGGCATCGTAGCTCCTAAACGAATGGACCGATTTGAATGCGGTTTTTTTATCCAAAAGCAGATGTGATCGAGATAGTTCTTAGTTACGTTTCAAGAAAATCGGTTTAGCCGTTTTTGAGATATTGAACTTTGAAATTGAAATGTCGGGGGTTTTTCAACTTTTCTAAGTTGAAATGTTATTTTAATACCATACATACCAATAACTAAACTTATAATAAAAATACAAAAAAAGACCGTTGTCTGGGATTAGACCCCGAGACCTCAATGTTAGAAAGCAAGCAATTACTGACAACGCCACGAGGGGTCATACTTTGTTATTCGAACTTAACCTTCTCATTTGTGCCTTGCAAGTTTGACATTGTGTCGTGAAACATCTATTCCTAATTTAGTTAACTGCAACACAACTGTCAACAGTGTCAACATCGCAGAACAGAGACAGAGATATGCAATAACAAGTCTACACTCTTTTGCATGAATGTCATAACAATGGGTTCTAAATTTAAATGGTGGCCATCTAACCATCTCGCGCGTCACTCTCCCTTATCATGATTTAATTAGACAAAGTCCTAAAGTGCTCATCATTATCATGGGCCGACTGTACAAAATATTCATTACTTTTGTTGTAGGTCATTTTCATTTCATCATGCCCGACCACTTGTCTACATGACTGTACTACTGACATTCATGTTTTATTTAAAAGAACAACTAATTTAACTAGATAGATAAAAATGAAGTTTCATTTTTATCTATCTAGTTAAATAAGTTGTTCTTGATCTAGATAAATTCACAATAACAAATGACGGATTATTTCATTATTACAAAACAAAAGGTTATTTAGTTATTACAAATAAAAGGTGATTTAGTTATTTTCCCGGTTATTCGTAAATATATATTTTTGCCCAACTCTGCCTCTTGCCAAGTTTCAACAAACGCGTACTAGCGTAGTAGTTTAGTTCCGCTACTGCACCACAGATGGCGCTAGCATGCACTATATGAGAGACTAACAACGCTCGCCTTGCTTGATACCTACTTTTTAAAGTTCTAACTATGTAAAGGTGATTGATTGATTGAAACCTACTGATGATTTTACGAAACTAAATTGCTAATACAATTGAAAGTATGGCGATGCCATCATTGATATGAAAACAAATCAAATCTGTAAAAATCTCCTCACTTATTGAGAAATAATAGTATTTAATTATAATTATAAACGGACGTCCAGTCAATCCGCCTTATTCCATTGTAATAAGGCGCAAAATGTATACATATCTTTGACGTTGACCGTATAAATATTAATCTAATCGAAATGCAACCGAGGACAAAGTTAAAACATACCTATTTATTAGGTACTATTAATCTGCCGAACAAATTGCTTCCAAATTACGATTCAATACAAAACAAACAGAAATAGGGTAAACTCATAATCTCATAAATCACCAATAAGCAATATTCTTCCTAAACCCCACCGAATTTGCATTAACGGCCACCCGAAGGCAATTTAAAATAAAAAAGCATCAAAAAAAAAGACAATACTAATTCTTATTTCGTTAAACAGCGATCTGAATCGAGTCACGAAATGTCTAAAAGCCCATCACATTAATACATTGACGTGCTCAAAACTGTAAAATTATCATTCCAAATATAACTGTACAAAAAAAAAACCGTTTAAAAAAGACAAATAGGATCATGGCGATGAACGATTATGGTGTAAGCGACGGCGAGCACGAACGAGGCTATAAACGTTGCTATCTATTAGTTACAAAAAAAGAGCTTCCGTTTTTATCTATGGCACTGACAAGGCCGTAAATAAAAAGAAACGTTCGAAAATTGAATTGACGTTTCAATACTGCCTGCAAATAAAAATAAAATTGCGATATGCCTGGCTGGTAATAAAATCACCTTGCACGCTGTGGGTTGCTATTTTATGCAGTGTGAAAGAACAAATCATTTTGAGTAATGATTTGCTACTAGCTAGAAAAAAAAAATCGGACCAGCAAAGAATTGAATTTTGAACCGCAAAAAATCTTGAAACTGGCTGTTAAAGAGCCACATGCCGATACAAACAGGATAGAGTATTGATAGTTTAGCAAAAACAAAACTCTAAGTCAAACCAAGGCAGGAAACTTAACGGAAAGTTGAAAATCACGCGACACCACGACTTATTTACGACACAGACAATAGGTTTAAAACGAATTTAACTGTTCAGTTTCACTTTATAGAATCAGTATTTGGATCTTATATTGATACACGCGATTATTGTTGTAAGACGGTGTCACTTTGAATTTATCGTTATATTCCTAAATTCTGTTCGGGGCACGCCATTTATAACTGAAATAACGTTGTATTTTTATTGCCAGTTAGCCCAATAATACCTTAAATTACTGAACAGGCAATCGGTTTAGATTTTTTTTATAGCTTTACGATTGAATATGACAATGTAGAAAGAAACTACATTGTTGATGGTATTTGGTAAAGATACCTACAATTTAGAAGCTCAGAAAGTGAGAGACTACGTTTTAGCATATCGATAGAACCGAATCGAAACCGGAACGGTGAATTTACGATAATGGAAAAGTAAACTATCGAAAGATCGGATCGGCTCATAATCGGGTTTTTTATTTTTTTCGGAGAGTAAATGGCTGCTTAAATATTCAAAATTTGCCTACCCCTTTTTGTCACGGCATCGGCACTGACTTCCGACCTGTTAATCGCCGTGCGATCAAAAATGGTGCACCAAGGCGGTTTATAAAATGTTTGATTCTTTTTTTTTTTTATCACGGCGGTGCCGGTGGGTAATAATAAGCATACACGCCTGATGGTAAGACACCGTCACCGTGCCAGTGGAGTCACAAGGAAGACACTCTATTGAATTTAGGTTTCATTGTGTTGACGGAAAATTGGGAGCCCTGGCGACCTCACTCTGCAGCAAGAACACAACAACTCATACCTTTTCATTTATTACGTATAGGTTTACGTACGTTTGACCGCTATCTCGCCTGATCGTAAGTGATGATGAGGTCGAGGGTGTTACATGCATGTATAGATGGTGCCTATTCACTCTCGTCTTGAAAAGATCCAAGTGGAGGTGTTATTATGGGTCTGCGGTAAGGTGGAGGGACCGTTTAATTTTTCAATTAAATTATCGTAGCATTATAGTCTGGCTCGTCAACCGCATTAATGGAAAAAATACTCACAATATTAATTGCTTTAAACTTAAGTGCCTTTTGACATGTGAGTTGTCGTTGGATTCCTCATAATCGTGGGAGTGACTAGCTTAATTATATTTGAAGTCCCCTTTTGAAAAATCTTTTTTTCAATGTATCTTTCCAGAGCCCTCTTGTCGTCCGAACACGTCATACGACCGCCCCGTGTTGCACCGCGTAGTACCCGCCAGAAAAACGCCCTATTAGCGTGTGGGGCATGTAAATCACCGGCTCACCGCGCTCGCCTCTGGCCGCAGTACCACTGAATAATGACGCGTTTTCGACAGGAAACTGGCACAAATGTTTTTTTTTCACGACAAACGAGCAACCAGCCAGCCTGTCTGATGGTAAGCAGTCACCTTGCAACGCCATTATTCTGCGAGACGGAAGCCGGGGCTGGTTGCAAAGACCGGCAAGTCTCTTGGTGTAATGGGTGCTAAAATTTATAATTAAATACTTAGAGCCAACCGGTTGGCTCTAGTATCCATACTTATACTATACTATACTATATCACATCATCAGCCTATATACGTCCCACTGCTGAGCACAGGCCTCCTCTCATGTATGAGAGGGAATACTATATATAATAATAAATAATAATAACAATAATAAATATAAGGGGACAATGTTACACAAATCGACCTAGTCCCATAGTAAGCTCAGTAAGGCTTGTATTATGGGTAACTAGACGACGATATATATAATAGATATAAATACTTAAATATATAGAAAATATCCATGACTCAGAAACAAATAATCATGCTCATCACACAAATTTTTGCCCTTATCGGGATTCGAACCCAGGACCTCTTGCTTCGTAGGCAGGGTCACTACCAACTAGGCTAAAGCGGTCGTCAAATATATATATACTAGCTGTACCTGCGACTTCGTTTGCATGGTAAAATGTGGTGGGAGTTAACGAATTTCTTATTTTGGACATAGGACACATGCAGTTCTAATTTAACCTTTCAAGTAAAACGTTGAACAAACCTATTTTAGCTAAAATGCCGCTAAAATTCTTTTCTTTGATGTTTAAATTAGTAAGAAAGGGACAAAACTCGTTTTATGGGGTAATAGTTTAGTAGATGTTTGTGGCCATAGATCCAACAGGTAACACAGGCTGCAGCATTAAATTTTTATATATCTTCTTTTCTACATATTTATAATATAACACTGTTTTATATTAAATAAATACAAACGTGATGACTGAAATCATCTTGAGTCACTCCGACTCTCAGGTAAAGATGTGTATAGAATTAATAACTAGATTTAATAATCCTTTCGAGTACCCGGAGTAGGTACCCATTGACCGGTAAGTGTTTACGCGGAACAAAAGATCTCTTTTTTAACGTCTGAATTTATATTTTCCAAGCTATACCTAACCACTAACTAAGTTCTAGAACCATAACGCGAGTCCGAGTCCCTTTCTATTAAAGGTAATTAATGTAATTATTAAAAATATTAAAGTAAAATGTTTATTTTTTCATATTGCAATGTTTCAGATCGCACTATCACATTCTGCCGATCTTCTGTATGTTCCTGCCATTGTCAACTTAAGGAATGTGTATTGCAGGCTTTATGATAAAAGTTTTATCTGTATGTTGGCCGATTCCTGTCTCTATATAGGCTGAATGTCACCTTGAAGGCGCGAAGTACGAAGTAAAATACCGCCTTTATACCTACTGACGCGCTTGATAATTAATGTTTTTTAAAAAAGGGGCCCGTTCTATACTGATTTAATATAGTTTTACTGTTTATTGCTGATAAATATAAATACTGACAAACCAGCACGGCTATCACAAGACGGCGCGCGAGCTCTCTATTTTTCTCGAACTATCCGTCTCTCTCGTAATATACAACTTAGAAAGAGACGTATAGTGCGAGAAAAATCGAGAGAGCTCCCGCGCCATCTTGTGATAGCCGTTAAGTATCGTGACAAATACTCAGCGTGTAATCTTGCAGAAACTCATAAACCTAGACGTTTTGGCTGAACGCGAGACAACGCTAGGCCATGCCATTAAAAAAAAAAGGAAGAGTCAGACTTTTGACGTTATTTTGTTGAAATTTGTTGATACATTTATTGAAATTACGCCTCAATACGAATTTAGCGCGTATAAGTTTCCATATCAGAATCGATTATTTTTTTATGCTTTAGAATTTAATATGCGTTTTGTGAAGGTCTATCACAACACCGGATCGAAATTATTACTGTTAGTTAGATATGGCAAGTCCGCCATTTTAACGTCACTGACAGTTGACGGATATGGCGGCTATGATTTCAAGAAGAAGAACTGAATAGTTTAATGAGGTCAAATGTTTCCGAAAATTAATTAACTGTCGCAGTTGGATAAAAACTATCCTAAACGGAAGCTAGAGTAATAATGTACTTATGAAAAAATCTACATGTTTTTCCGTTCATGGGAAGCCGAGATCATTCGGGACACGTAAATGCTTAGTTTGGTACTGGCTGATTCCATTTTCAAATTAGAGATTTATTATAAGTGAGAGATAAATGGGAAAGTGTATGCGTTTGTTTGTTTGTCCGTCTTTCACGGCTAAACGGAGCGACGAATTGACGTGATTTTTTAAGTGGAGATAGTTCAAGGAATGGAGAGTGACATAGGATAGTTTTTATCTCCGAAATCATCCCCAAAGGGAGTGACATGGGGGGTGAAGTTTGTATGGCGCTGCGATATAAACGAGTTCCCCGGGGACGAAGTCGCGGGCAGAAGCTAGTTTAATTATAAATTTTAGCACCCATTACACCAAGAGACTTACTGACTCCGACTGACTGAACTTAAGACTCCCCACGCAAGTCGCAAGGCACGCTGATTTTAACTGTATTATAATTTTCAATAAAAAAAATGCACATTTTAACCCAGTACCTGTAATAGTTTCCTGCACCGAATAGCCACTGATAAGTATCAAATTATAATTTGTACATAAGTTTTTTGTAAAAACCCAGTGTTACGAGCCGGGGTTTAAACCAAGACCCCCAGATTGAAAGTCGTGTGCCTTACCGCTTGGCTACAATGACTTTTTAAATATACAAAGAAAAAAAACTGGACGCTTTGTCCATAGAGAATCGTGTCGTCATTTGTTCCTATTTACCCACAAACTTCATTCTAAGGGTGAGTTGCACCAAACCGTCTGTAATTGTAAGCTGTGTTCGTTCAAATCTGAATGTATGGAACATTTGACAAGTTTCTATGGACTGACAGCTGTCAGCGCCATATTTAACGTTGATCGGTCTGTAATCGTAAGTCGGTGCAACCCGCCCTAAGAGCAGTTACACATAACGCCTTTTTGCACCGCCACAAACGTGATACAGTAGATATCGATATATGTGATTTTGACAGGTTATCTACGGCTATAGTGAAAATGCCCTTACATCCAATATTTCACAGCTGTTATCCCAGTACAATTTATGTCATTATACGTCATCATTGACGTTTTTTGTACCGGGATGACGGCTGTCAAATATGGGCTGTTAAAAAATAAAAGTCTCACAAAAAGTTGCTGTGTGTGCTGGCCTCTTATTTATTTTATTTACTTATATAAACTTCATTGCACAAAACAAAAAGAAAGTACAGAAGTCGGACTTAATGCCTCAAGGCATGCTCTACCAGTCAACCATAGGGCCAAACAGAGACTTTCGAACTTTCTTAGAGAGCGCTTTTATTTTTTTTCCGTGATTAGTGGCTTTTTGCTGCTTAGCCCCTTTGACGTTTTTGACGTCACATAAAAGTTGCTGATTTCACTATCAGTGCACATCCCTATAGTGACATCGAATCCGGTACCTCAAATACCCACTAAATGTTGGCACCCTCATCTTTCCGACTATCGGAAGCAACGTCGTGTATAAATTTGTATGCAAATGTCCCGAAGAGCGGCAATAATCGCCCGCGACCGTAAATAACGTTTACGATGCGGCAACCGCATGCAATATATTTAACTCCAAACAAATCTTTGCGCCGCATTCCAATTTCAACCTTAACTATCATGCCAGAAGCTACACTATTAAATGGGACGGTTAAGCGAGATAGGAGTTTGTGAGAACTGCTTATAAACCCTTGGAATTAACGCTGCTTCGATTCTGTAATCAAATTGCATCCGTAAATTCGTATTTAGCTGTTACGCTCGACTGGAAGTTCAACTTTACGTGCAAAGCCTAATGTTGAGTTTCGAATGGTTAGATTGGGTAAGATAGTCGTTTTTGTAAGTAAAAGTGGGAATTAACGCTTCGCGGGCGGTGCTGGGCGGTGCTGGGTTTAAAGGACATCTCGATGTCACCAGGGACTCCTATAAGACTTGTGTTAATTAAATTAAAACAAGGTTAAGGTTATCTTAACGACCGTTTTTTTGTAGAAAAGTCTGATGTGTTTATCGGAAATGCAACGAAACGAGGTGGGTGGTTACAACATTATTGTAACCACATTTCACATCACATAGCAACCATTTATATGATCTAGGTACGTTATCATTTTTGGTAATTTCACTCCCAACAGGCTAATTCACAACTAACCGAGGTAGTCAAACCTGCCCCCTATTCTGTAACTTGTTTTAAGCTCACCTCAACGCTCACCCACAAATATATCTTGACACCGCGATGCGTAGTAACTTAGCGTAGGTAGAGATCTAGTTTCGTGACGGGTGACCGGTGAGGTGAGCTACATTAGCGCGTAGCGAATAACAGGTAATACCCCGTGTCATGGTCGGCCTTAACACGCGATAAGTCTTGTGACTCTTAATCTTGTGATAGGAGCATCGTCTCGTTCCATCAAACGGTGTCAGCCAGTGACAGACGCTCTATCTTGTCACTTATCGTGTGATAAGGCCGACCACTTTCACTTTATCTGCCTGTACACGACAAACGCAATGAACCAGCACGGTTATCATAAGACAGCGCGCGAGCTGTGTCGCGGCGAGATAGACTACCCGTCTCTTTCTAAATGTTTTATTAGAAAAAGGATAGGAGGGGAGACTGTCGTCTTGTGAAAACCGTGCCGTTGGACGTATGTTCTAAGTGTTCAATGGGCAAAACGGCTAATACAAAAAGCTCGAACGTTTAAGGTTTACATTAGCATGGTAACCCTAACTGCGATCGTACGCGCTGATACGGCAAATAAACTTATGCAAATCTGTTTAATTGGCAGTAAGATTGAGAGCACGTATGCCGATTTATGTGGAGAAAGCCTGCCGTGGGACTGTCCCGGATCTCTACAACATGTGGTTACAAATTTGAAGATAAGACCTTGTTCCTACTTGTCTACTACATTCAACTTAAGACGAATAACTTCGGTTACATACGGCGGCATTTTGCAGCGATACAAACAAGCGACAAAGTATTGTAACAGACACTGTCAGTTAATAAGTTTGAATTTGGAATAGTAACCGCCTCTGTCTGTAGAGAAATAGCTGACGGCATGCGAGCTGTGTCGCGGCGTGATCTCTGTCTAAGCGTTCTAATTAGAAACGGATAGGTTATCCCACCGCGACACAGCTCGCGGACCGTCACGCGAGTATTACTTTTTTTTCTCGCAGTACCCGTCTCTCTCTTATTAGAAAACTTAGAAGGAGAGGTATAGTGCGAGAAAAATCGAGAGAGCTCGCGCGCCGTCTTGTGATAGCCCTGCTGGTAATTTTGACAGGTGATGGATAGGGTCACGCGACTGTCTTTGCCCATTCGTAAAAACGCGCGACTTTATCGCTGCAAAAAATCTTAGTGTGCCCAGCGAAAGAAAAAAACCATAGGAGTTTAAATAGCGTCGCAAAATGGCTCCACAGAAAGGGTGCCATTCTGATTACACGGGGTGTTAAAACCAGGGACCCGCCCGGTATCTCCTTCGAGGGTTATTGAAAGGGTTTTTCGTAATGCTTTGATTACCAAAGCCGATGCTCCTCAAAACCCATTCATTTGGCTATTAAAGCGCTCCAATACGGTATCCCCTTCAAAGGGTTTTTGAAAGGGTTTGCTTACCAAAACCGATGCTCATCAATATCCATTCAATTGGCTTTTGTAGCAAAATGAATGGGTATTCAACACGATGAAGCGCTTAAATAAGCCTTTCGAAAGGGTTTTTCTATCAGTAGCGGTAGCGCCCCGTAACTCCCGTAAGGGAAACCCCTTCATACGGCTAAGTTAAATTAATGAGTTGAAGGACAGCAAGTGATTGGGGCTATTAAACGAACGACTAAGCCGTTCAAAGGCTTTTTTCTGGAAAGGGGTGGGCAGGTCCTTGGTTAAAACGATGCCAGGCAGCCGTTTAGTTCTAACATGCGGGTATACCGGTTTTGGGTAGACTTTTGTAAAGAGCTCGTATTCTATGATTTTTTCGTTCGTTGCGTGTGCCACTCTAATTTGCACTAGATAATTCTATGAGGAGATAATTTTTCATCAGTCGATTCAGTCGTCATTAACAAAAACGCATCGCGGCGAGCGCGGCGCGGATTCCAAATTCAATTTAGCAAAGGGTTGCCAGCTACGCGGAACGAAAAGTGCCTAAAAAACGGGGTAAAAGGAGAGGGGAGAGGGAGAAAGGAAATTCAAAGACATGTCTAGGGGCGGCGATGTGTCACGTCTCGCGTGCGGGTTGGGACATCAGGGTAATTGATGCGTTCCCGATTAAGATTGCTTTTTTATGTGCGCGAGGAACGATAGTGATGACAGGGCGAGGTAATTTTGGGGAATGCGTGAAAATTCAAGGTGATTTTGTGACGCGGGGGCTTTACTCGAAGCAAGAACGTTTTGATACAGTAAATGATTCTAGAATCTAGAACGTCCATCATGCTTTTGAAATTTCGTGTCACTGATTTCGATACAAATTATATGAGATAGGGTCGACAAGTTGAGTGGACAAAATTGAGTACCTAATATACTTTGTTCGTCACTTCGCATCTCGATCATATTTCAATTGAGAAACTTACATACTTAAGGGATGCTTCAGGCCCATTTACATGGTGCAACAACTCGTATGCGATTTTCATTACACTGCGGGGCTGCGGGCTAGGGAAATACAACGAGTTAAATCAAACCCTGCACTGTAATAAAACTCGCGATACCTACGAGTTTTTGCACCATACTAATTACTAATATTGTCGTTTAAGACTTTTCATATTTTGCAGTTTCTTGACTTGGGTTCAAATCCCGGTAAGGGCAAATATTGATGTGATGAGCATGCAGATAAGATACGAACATTTGATTCTGAGTATTAGATGTTTTCTATCTATTAAGTACTTATAGATATCATGGTTTAGTACCCATATATTAGCTCATAGTACTCATAGTAATATGGGTTAGTTAGATTTGTGTAAATTTGTCCCCTAATATTTATGATTATTTATTTACGCTTAAGACCCTAAAACGGTATTCTGCAGACCTTTACGAGGAACTATACCTAATTTAACGAGTAATCTGCATTACCCATACAGTCCCAACCTACTAAAAGCATTGTTTTTTTTCTCTTATTTTCATGTCAAAAGAATGTTTTATGAGTTGCATTAAAACGCCCAAACTCGGTGAAAGTTTGAAACAAGCAGTCAAAACTCGTTCACGATTGACTTGTCAGAAACGCTGACACAAAGAAAATTGGGGAAATTATCGTCACAAAAATCCACGGCGGTTAGTTAAAAAGGGAATATGTCTATGTAAACTTGGTAATGATATGTCGTTTGTGTCGTACCGAAGTAAAAATGTTAGCTGTCATACGCCAAAACCATATGCTTTGTGGACACCGTTTCTCACTAGTACAAAAAGGACGTAAACAGCGGTTAACTTTAATTACAAGTTTGTCTACGGGCGATATTCGACTTCGCTTCTTGGTAGTTCGTGATATCAACTTTCGCAACGCTTGTCTATGTCAACATTAACAATCGTTTACATGCCTCGTGGCCTAGAACTAGGTATGTATGTGTACAAGCCTTCATCATTGTCCACTACTGGACAAGCCTTAATGTACTTTTAATAACAAAATTAGAAACATCGGCGATGATATCGCTACCATGCAAGCCTTCACCTTCACTAGTCGAATTTCACCCAGGATGGTTTAACGTTACCAAATGTTTGATAACTATAAAAAACTGTTTCGATTAGACTTAATGAAGTAAGTAATTGTGGACTAAGTAGATTCGATTTTTAAGATTTAGTGTCATTCGGCACAAATGGAAAATCGTCAACAGGAAATTACCATTTTAAGTAATACCATCAAAAGTGAATTTGGGCGGTTCGTTGTCAGTTGTCAATTTTGCGATTGTGCTGGATGACAGTAAATCATTTTTAACTGTGTTTTACAACGAAGCGGAAAACACTATACCCCATGGAACAACCGTGTTGTCACTTGTCAGTTATGATTATTAAACTTATGAACGTTAAACAAAAACAAAAATCTGCGGCTAAATTCGACTAATGTTAGTGACACCGCTATATCAAACCCATCAAAAAGGGGAAGAGGGTGGTTGAAGCCGCCAAAACATGCGGAAATAAACTTAAAGCTTTATAAAACGGACCAATGGTGTCAAAAAATCACCCAATAAACGCACTTAATTCCCGTTGCCTCGTAAAAATACAGTAATCGAAATGTTTTTATAAAGCTAATTTAATTATACATTACTATTACTAGAAAATGTATCGACTCTTAATTAAGCTAGCTGTAAAGCCGTCGCACAAAAGGAAAGGAATTTCAGACGCGTTCTATAATCGTTGGTCGTAACCATAACTTTTTACTCTATGGTCGATTTACCCGATCGTATATAGCCGCAGCATTGGCTTGGTGGCAAAAAAATCGCAATTTGGCGGGTGTGAAATAATTACCCTACTTTATGCACGCATTGGCCCATATTTTAACATGACATACAAGCTAATTTGCCAAGGTGGAAGATGAATTGCTTTTTTTGCTCATTCGGTTTGCTGTTTGCGCTATTGATGTGTAGTAATAACCTTTTAAGTGTGCATTGTTTTCAAGGTGGAGAATACGATAGTCTCATATGACATCAAAGAGTATGTTTACTTTTGCTTCCATTGTAATAATAGCTAGTTGCCTGGCTCCAAACGCATCTTACAGGAAACCTAGGGACGTAGGCATCTCCCGAAAACACTCACACTAAAAATTATTTCACCGGTAGGTATACAAAATGGATCATAGGCATGTTATCCTTTAGGTTATTTTAATAAAGGGAAGGATTCGCGCGGGCGGTTAGTAACAAGCAATTATTGCTACAATTTGTTTCCCAAGTTTAGAAACTCGATTGCGAAAAAAGTTTATTGGCAAAACATGTGATTATGAGGAAATTGCCGTATTTTATTACCGTTTATAATTTGTACAGCCCCGATTGGCAACAGGAAGCCAAAACAAGTATAAGTTCGATAATTATTTGTTTTACAAATCATATTTTCGAATACTTATTTGACATTGAACTTTTAAAATACGTAGTTTTATGTTTTCCCCGTTATATGAATGATCAGAATTTGGCTGTTTGTTTATTCCGACACAGCGTTCTAGACCAGCCTTAAGTAGAAGTGAAATTAAATTAACGTCAGTAAACTCAATCTATCCGTGATTGGAGAGGCCTGTTTTAGTTTAGGAATGGAATAACTGTCATTTAATTTAACATGCTCAACATTATTTACTCGGATACTTATTTCCTTGACTTTACAGTCCGTGAGTAGATAATTTTGAGCACTAGGCTCGCAATGCCAACTTCTGCTGCTTACTGTTTAAGTCAAGCCAGTAGGAATAGAGTTCTGTGGACGCATAACTGGTATTCGTATCCCGAAAATAGTCACGCGAGTAGTGACGTAATATATCGAGTTAGAGAAGTTACCTGCGAATTTTACCGTTCGAGTGCACAAAGTTTTGGTGTAAGCCGTCTTCGGTGGGACTGGTAATAGCTTCGTATGTGAAAAATTACAGAAATGCAGAATACAATTTGGATATCACGTCCGTTTAGCCTCAGGGCTAAGGTCTCTCACAGACTGGCGCGGCCTGGCCGTTGTCAAATTTACTGTTGACCGCCACCGCAGGCCGCGCCAGTTTGTTGCAGGCTTAGATATTGTTTCCCCAGCTTCCATCAGCTCCTTGTTACGAAATAATTAGGAGTATAAGCATAAATAACTTTCTAAGAAAAAACATGTTATTGGCGCAAGCTTTTATTCCCGACTGTACTTTTTTGCTTACTCATCAACGAACTACCTACTCATTGAGAGTTCCAATGAGCCTTAACACGTTCGCAACCAAGGACCCGCCTAGCGGACACTCGTAATGTTTGCTTTTGCTCAGATGCCGGCTGGACCCGCTAGGCGAGCGCAGTAGGTAGTTGAACTTGCACGGCTAGCGAATTCTGTCGGTTTCTGGTGAATGTTACCATTTTTAGTCCGGATGCGAAAGTGTTAATGTACGTACGATTCTCACCGGACGGGCCGGGCCGGAACGCAGTCTATTACATGCAAAGGAATTTGAACTGTCTATACAGCAGATGCAATTCATATTTGATTACAATCCCCACCGACCGCGGCGGTAGCTGCCGCCTCGCAGTGGATGCACGATGCATTCAAATATGAAATGTAATTCCCGTTCATACGGTTCAAATTCCTTTGCATGTAATAGAATGCGCTCCGGTCCGGAACGTTCGGTGAGAATCGTACATTACACGACAGGTTTATCACACACAGTTGCTATGGCCACATTCTGTTTCCATTATCAGATCAGCTCGACGATGAAAACTTGAAAAGCATTCGTCCTTCACTAACAAGTAGGTAAGTGCGAGAGGAACCCATGCTTTCTGCCAGAGATAAATGCGATCATGCTATAGTCGCAACCAGACAGTCTTGCGTGACGGAGTACGCGAACGGTACGAAGCTATAAGACAGAGCGAGATGGGGATAAGAAACGAAGGTATCTCTATCAGCGAGCGGGATGGGCCCGATCTTTAAGGTGTACTGCACTTGCAGTCCACTACGGATGTCTTACTGGTGCTGCTAGTGTTCGCTTTTAAATTTTCCTTGCGCTTTCATCTTCGTACCAAGGGCTCAATAAAATATTCAGCCCCAAAGTGCAGCTACAATCTTATTCAAACAAACAAAGGTTGCATGCGGCAAATATATTCAGCATCGAAGCGCAATTTTCGTGTTAGGCTGTTGGCTATGGCCGGGCGACAACCGCTTCTATGATTTATGGTATTGTCCCGCCGCCGTGTTCGGCTTCCGTCACGCGACCACTTGTCTTTGCTCTAGGCATTTAAAGTCAAACATTTGAGACTAGCTTTCATAGCTGACTAACTTTGTAGTAGTCGAGACGATTCTAAAAAGCTTGCATTGTCAGATAATCGCATTGCCTTCTAGACCTGTCTGTGAAAAGTTACGAGAGCTATAAGGAGCTATATTATTTTGCTGTTCCGCTAAAAAAAACGTGCAGGCTTTGCTCACTTATTGACACGTTTTCGCATTAACTGCATGCAAAAATACGCAACTAGGTGTATCGTCATTTTATACGATAAATATATATAAGACCGTAATACCACCAATCCTTATGTACGGATGTAAAGCATGGACACTGACACTTAAAGAGAATATATTACTAGTCACCGAAAGAAATATCCTTCGTAAGATTCTCGGCTGCAAGTACTACCCGTTCTCGAAAGTCTGCCGGTCCGTTTTTCGCGTTGTTTAAATCTGAGGTTTAACTATCGGTAAAGGCAAAATTTTAAGATGTGATGTACGAAATATGGTGTTAAAGGTTATGACTACTTATGACTTATTTCGAAAATGAGAAGAAAAACCGTTTTGCTGACGCTACCCTTCGAGTGACGTCATATCGCCAACGGCATACTTAGCGCGAACGGGTTCACTATATTTTTTTACAGTGTACTATATTTTCGTCAGTTTTTTCTGGAAAATACTATATCTCACCGAAAAATAGTTGGCAACCCTTTGAGATCGTACTCCATGCCAAATTTCATATTATAGGAAAGTTTTGTCACTGGCTTTTTGGACAAAATATCGTTTTTGTAAAAGGATTATGCAGTATTTGTACTATTATCTATTCTGTGGCAGTATCATAAAAACCCTCTACAACATTTATGCAACAAGCTTCATTAATTGTTGCGTACTTAAAGTACAATCTTACACTCTTTACCGTCCATTAAAAAGAAACTATTTTCCAAGCTAGATACCAATTAATAAAGCTTAATTAAAATTCAACCACATTCATTAATCTCAACCATACATACATGGCTACCTGCATAGCGCTGAGAAATCATGGGCATCAAATGTTAATCGCGATTAGCAATGGAATAAAATCTTGTACTTACTTCTCTTGTGCTGCTGCCAGGCTAGGGCTGCACACAGCAGGGCCAGCGTCTTCCCGGAGCCTGTCGGGCTCTCGAGCAAACAGTTCTGCCCTTTGTTGATGGCAGTTATCACCTGGACAAGAAATGAGTTTTGAGGTTACTTCTGCATTTGTTGGTTTGCTTTCGGTACATGATCAGGTAGCTCAATTCAGTGCAGATCTTAGACTAACCAGGCTCATCACGACAATAATAATACTAAGACCGATTGAGATGGTCATATACGAATCTCAATAGGTGTGACAAAGAGAGACATTTAGTTTGTTGTCTTTGCCATAGTTCCACTTTTTTGTGTCTGCCGCAATCAAGTTAGTATGAGGTTGCGGCAAATAAACCATTACTTATCCAAAATTAAGTAGGTTGTTTATGGAAAGCAGCCATTTTAAGACCAGTTCTTAATTTTGCTGCATAGGAGCATTTCCATCCCTTATGGTGGCACATATATAGCTCCTCTGTAGAAATCTATACCTTAAGGGTAACCTATCGAAGTTTCGAAAAACACTTGCCCGATTTTCACTTGTCCGAAAACGGTAAACCGAATTCTCATAATCCATATACTTCGTTCACCATACTTATGAAATGTCGCTGGTTTGTTTTCCCACATTATCGTTTTCCCAAAACTCAATAACCAGAAGAACGATTGCCAACTTTATTATTTTACAACCGAATTGTTAACCACCTTTTTATATTTCCGATGCTACCTAAAATCGAAATATCATTTTCCCTAATTTCATTTTACTGCAACCATTAAAAAACATTTAGATATGCTAAAAACCCTACAGATGCGCCCTTTAATATTGCGATGCGAAAATAAACTTTCGCTAATAAGTTGGGTTAGGTTAGATTTAAAACTGTGACCTTACAAAATAAACAATTGATAGAAAAGGGGATTAGATTAGGTCAAAACATTTAAGCAACTCGAGTGCTGCACAAGTTCTTAAAAAGCCCATAAAGGGCTCGGGGCTAGCCCCCACACTAAAAAAAACAACAAATGATCGTCAATGGTATTATTTGTAGGTTAGGTTAGGGTTCACTTGTGTCCCTTAGAGCGAAAGTAGGCACCCCGCGAAGCGGGGTGACGTCGACACGCTGGCGGTTAGGTTAGGTTGCATGCTACAATTTAGATTTTTTGATATAGCGGGATATTAACATTTCGGACTTAATACTTTTCGGTACTAAAAACTTGTTGGCAAAGGATCCTTCGGAATTTTATTAAGTGTCTATTCGAATCTCAAGCGAAACAAAATTGCAACGACCTGCGAATTGGGAAAATAATAATATGGGAAATGTGCTTTAGGGCAAACAAAAATTCGGCCAACTAATAAAAAGGGAAACGTTTTCGGGATTTTAATATTCAGAATAACGATTTTCGAGCTTATGATAGGTAACCTACCTTAAGGTACAGATGCTTTACTGTGCGCATGTTATTGGGAGATGCCTGGAAGTAGAGTACTTCGCATACAGTACTAATTGCGTACAATATAATATTACTGTGCAAATGTAGGTACAGACATTATACCAACTGGTCAGGAGTTCTGGGCAATATCTGTAAGATCTGAGAGCAGTATGATATACTGCATACTGATTTCATCCCGATGAAGACATCCCAATAGTAGTGGCCTTAGTCCTTAGTGTAACATATATGTATGCAAGTAAATAATCTAGTTTCATTTATGGCAAAATGATTGTATAGTTCTCAATTACTCGAAATTAAAGTGGTTCGATCGCCATACAAAACATCTTTTGATATTTGCACGCTAATCTATCACGGCATGATATTTTAAGAAACTTATGTAACAAACATTGGCTTCCTATTTGCGCGAAATTCCCCCTTTTCTAGGATTAACTTGTATTAAACCAGAATAATTTGTGAAATTAGTTTGTCACATGATACTTTGCGAAAATGATTATTCTCATATTATTCTGGTTTATGGGTGAAAATCAAAAAATTTGCTACATAGTTAAGGCCTCAATTTAATCTCGCTTTAACTTTCTGATTTTCGTAAAGACAATTATGTATGGGTAATTGTCTTTACGAAAATCAGAAACTTAAAGCGAGATTAAATTAAGGCCTTAACTATGTAGCTACTTTTTTGATTTTCACCCATATACAAGTTTATTCTAACAAATGGGAAACCAATTTATAAAAGTTTATCACATAAGTTTCTTAAAATATCACGCCGTTAGCGTGCGAATGTCAAAAGACGTTTTATATGGCGATCGAACCACCTGAAATAATGGAATGGAGATAAAAGAGTCTTCAAAGTATCACTTAAACAATGTTGCAAAAAGTGCCATGGGTTATTCAGGAAGTTTACCTTGAACATCAGTGCCATCTGACTGCCATAAGGCTCAACTGGTAAGTGAACTTTCACTCCACCAATCATTCTCTCAAACCCTGGTACTTTTGGCTTTTCAAACTGCACTACAGGCATTTTGGAGCCTGAGGATGTTGATGATCCGGCTTTGTCCTTCGTAGGAAACAGTTTTTTGATAACAGCAGCCTTTTTTGACGACAATGTGACAGCAGGAAGCTCTGATTCATCGTCTGATATTAATTCTGTGTCACTGTAATCTACGGTCTTATCCGAGTCGGCCTCGCTTGATACTTCCAAGAGGACTGCAGCAGAGGATCTCGTAACTCTGTTGGAAGGTACTGGAGCTTCGAAACTATCATCATCATCGGATATTTCCATAGTAGTAGACATTTCGCGGCAAAATCGCGGGCGAAACTATAGTCTTTAAAGCGGTCGAAGATGTTCACTTAACGAGTAAATTATAACTTTCTAAGACCACTTGAACGACGTAATAGAACTCGAGTAAACTGTTCTGTGATTTCACATGTTATAAATGAGTACTTTGTAAGTATTTTGTTTGAAAAAAGGACAACAGTCGGCTAGTAAACAGACCAGCACTACTTTTGACATTGACAGCTGCGCTTAGATAGATGTCAAAAAGGTGACTTGTCATAGGGCGTTTTGTCTTTCCTTCTAAATATTTTCAATGAAGAAAATAAAACCTCAAATTGTAATACTCAAATTATATTAGACATCAGTTGCAACAATTTTTTATTACGAAAATATTTACAACAATCACTTTAAACCACAATTTATCAACTTCACTTTAAAATCTTCATTTTGTTCTTGCACTTGAATTCCGCTATTTTGCTCTTGCTTGACTGGAGTTTGGTATCCTGTTAGAAAATTATAACACGATAAGTTTCCATAAACGGTGCTATAGTAGTGTAGGTTAGCCTTAATTTCGACGGTTTGTAGGTGCAAAACATAGCTTAGTTTAGCTCTGAAGTTATAAATGTTTCAAAATTGTTTCAGTGATACTTAGTCATGGGACGTATAGGACATAGTACTAGAAGTATTATATAATCTGTGATAGTACTTACTTATTTTGGCGGTGGGGGCACAAGCGGACCATTGTACATGTAAGAGAATAACGAAAATATAGCCGCCCAGCCTAACCAGCACATTTTGAGGTATGGTTCACTGTATAATGTTGTTTGTATAAGTATTTAGGGTGTGCTTTCCTTTAATATTGTTAGTAAATGTTCATTTCTATTTATTGAATGACTGATCCTGAATTTACTTGACAATAGCAATCTGTCATTTTCTTTTATTTTTATTTTTTATGCCAGTATGACTGGCTAGACTGGACCAAGACTAGTAGTACGGTACGCGAAATGAATGCACCTTCGATAACTCACAAGGTCGCGATGTTTTTGTTAACATTTAGACTATAATGAGTACTACTAGAAGTTAAAAATTCTAGTGAATTTTGACGTTGCTTTAGGTATTGGAGGGGCAGGACAAACCTCTAGAAGCGGCGCCGGCCGGTATCCAGTGTTGGGTTCGTGTTTGGGCACACACGAAAGAAATTTCGATTTAAACTTTCACAGTAAACACTTGTTATTGTATGACTTCACTGAAGTTTGTTTTGTATGCACAATTGTAGCGTTTTTGAGTTTTTTAATGGTTTTTTGAATAAGAGCTTGCGCGCGCGCGACAGGTATATTTTGTGCACTGAGGTTAGGGGTGGGGGAAGCGGAAAGGTTGCCAGGTATGGTGTGTAATAGGATGCGTTCATAATGTGTGATTTAATATATAAAAAGATATATAGTTAATGAGTTAAAAATAATAGAAATATGTATTGGCGCAGCCAACTTCGGGGGGCCTAGAGGTTTCCTCTACATTGCGGTTGAAATGAAAATATTTATAATTAATCTGAATTATTTTTCTTAAGAACTAAGTTTATACAATTAAAATTAGTTTATTGAGTAGGTAACGGACAGAGCCGAGTTACAGGGCGTATATAAGTTCCTGAAGAAGATCTTACTTTAGCAACACGAGTTATATTATCTTTTCCGGGGAAAACCTCCGAGACAACAGCGAGAGGCCAAAACATAGGATGGGCATTATTATCCTTAATAATGACGACCGTCCCCACACTCACAGGTTTGGAGGGTGAATTCCATTTGTCGCGTTGTTGGAGTGAAGTAAGGTACTCCATACTCCAGCGTTTCCAGTAACTTTGTACAATTTTATTTAGAAGCTGATAGCGGGTTAATCTATTTTCTGATACAGCGGGGTCAATATTTTCTGCAGGTAGATATTTGAGTGGAGTAATGTTTAGAAAGTGACTGGGACATAATGCGGTAGGATCAGAAGGATCCGACGACAGGACACAAATTGGTCGGCTGTTTAGCAAACCTTCAATTTGTACCAAAATTGTATAAAATTCTTCATATGTGAGAATTTGACTTCCGATAGATTTGAATAAGTGAGTCTTAACCGATTTGACATTAGTCTCACTCAAGCCGTTAAAATGAGGGCCATAAGGCGGGCTGTGTTGAAACTGAATTTTATGTTGTTTGAGACAATGACTCAGGTAGTTATTATAATCAGTGGACTGTATAAGTGGGTAAATTTCATTTAATTTGCGTTTCGCACCAATGAAATTGGTACCTCCGTCGGTATATAATATTGAGACTGGACCTCTTCGTGAAATAAAGCGTTTGAACGCAGCAAGAAATAAATCCGCACTCAGATCGGAGACCAGCTCTAAGTGGAGCGCTTTTGTTGTGAGACAAACAAACAAGCAGATATAAGCCTTGTGGCTTTTTATGCCTCGCTTGCGTATGTGCGTAATGTAAAAAGGTCCGGCGTAATCAACGGCCGTATGCACGAACGATTTAACTTGAGAAACCCTAATGGACGGAAGGTCACCCATGGGTGGATTAGTAGAAAGCGGCTTAAGTTTAAAACATGAGTTACACTTGTGTATTCTTTGGCGAATCAAATTGCGAGCGGCGAGAATCCAGTATTTCTGCCTAATCAGAGATAATACTAAAGCGGGCCCGGTGTGTAAATTTGACGAATGGTAATAATCTACTAAGAGAGTCGCTATTCTACCTTTAGCCGACATCAATATTGGATGTTTTTGATTAAAATCCAACTGAGAATGGGTAAGTCTGCCTCCTACTCTTATGAGACCTTTGTCGTCAACAAAGGGGCGGAGTTTTAACACCAATTTGCTTGGGCAAATTTTATTAGTTTTAAGCGCGTCGAGTTCCTGACAAAAGTGTTTTGCTTGTTCGTGACGTAACGCATAATGTTCTGCATGCTCTAAATCATTAAGAGTGATATCACCTCGAGATTTAAGTAATTTTGAAAAGCGAAGCAGGTATACGAGCGAGCGAATAAACTTAATCCACGTCGAACATCGATCGGCGAGATCTTGAATTGGGTGAGTATTATCAGTTATAGATGTAGTTTGTGCGTGAAGCGACGTAGTTTTAGTTTCCTGTAATTCTATCGTTTCGTTGTGATTAATGTTATAATCTTTTACAGGCCAGACGTTAACAGGAGCGGACAGCCACTGCGTACCATGGAACCAGAGCATGTTATTTACTAATCCTGTCGGCGTTACAGGGCGAGAGACAATATCTGCGGGGTTCTGTACACCACGAACGTGAAACCAGTGGGATGCGGGTAAGTATTCGTTTATTTGAGCGATACGGTTAGCTACGAAAGTATGAAACCTATGAGCGGGCGAGTGGATCCAGGTAAGAGTCACCGTGGAATCAGAGAATGCGTATATTTTATTTATTTTACAGCGTTTATTCAGGACATCGCGAACCGAGGTTATTAACTTAGCAAGCAGCGCTGCGGCACAGAGTTCTAAGCGAGCGAGGGTTTTATTAGGAGTGGAGACTTTAGATTTAGCGGTGAGTAATTTCACAGAGTGTGCGGGCGCGTTGTCATCCGTAGCGACGCGGATGTAGACGGCAGCACCGTAACATTGCTGACTGGCATCCGCGAATCCGATTAAAATTTTACTATTTGTAGAGGTTATGCCAATATGACGCGGTATTTTTATTTCTGACAAATGCGGAAGTTCCTTGTGGAATTGTTTCCATTTGGAAATAATAAAGTCGGGCACCTCGTCATCCCAAGAAAGTTGTAATTTCCAACATTCTTGAATGAGGAGTTTCATGTAAGCGACAACAGGGCTAATGAGACCGAGCGGGTCAAATAAGCGTGCGGTGACGGAAAGAATCGAGCGTTTAGTACAAGTTTCAGGGAAATCTATGTTGATTTTAAAATGAAAATTGTCATCAGCAGGTTGCCATTGCATCCCTACGATTTTAGTATCTGCGTTACGATCATCATCAAATTTGATAGCGAGCGGGCTTTTGTGTGCGGACGGAATACGCGACATGAGTTGATTATCATTCGAGATCCATTTTACTAAATTGAAACCTCCAGATTTAAACATAGCGATCATTTCTTTATACGTATATTCAGCGGTGTCTACACCATCAACGGAGCTGATATAATCATCTACGTACATATGATTTTCGGCTTCATAAGCGGCGAGCGGGTACGAATCGTGACTGTCCGCTGCGAGCTGACGCACGACACGCATGGCGAGAAAGGGCGAGCTGGACACGCCGAAACAGACTATTGAATTGATATACGTCGATTGGTGAACTGGGATCAAATCTAAAAAGTATTCTTTGAAACGTGTGATGATTTGGGGAGAGTTTCACTTGAAAATACATCTTTTCGATGTCTGCGGTTATAGCGGTTGAGAACATGCGGAGATTGACAAGCAATTCGAAGATGTTATTTTGTAGGATAGGCCCTACATAAAGCAAATCATTTAAAGATTTGCCTGACGTGGTTTTGCAACCGGCGTCCAGAACTATTCGAGTTTTTGACGTTTCTTTATCGGGACGATAAACGGCTCTATGCGGCAAGTGATACGCGTGAGCGTCTTGAAAATCGTTTTGAATTTTGGTTAAATACCCTTGGTCAATATATGTTTGAATAGTCGCGTTATAATCAGCGCGCAAGTCAGAGGAGTCTAATTTCTTTTCTAGATTTAACAGGCGGTATTTCGCTGCAGTATAAGAAGAACCTAATTCGGTAGGTGAGTGTTTGAACGGGAGATCAACCGTGTATCTGCCGGTCTCATCGCGTGAGTAAGTTGCTTGGAATATTCTTTCACAAGCCTCATCATCGGGACTGAAATGTTTTTTATCGGGGACATTTTCTATTTCCCAAAAGCGTTGCGTTAACTGATCGAGTGAGTTATCTTGCGTTTGACAAAAAAACGTCTTGTCATAGCCGTGCGAGTGAGTAGCGGGTTCGTCGAGAGTGCGAGAATGAGCGTTTAGTGAGCGCGGAAAACATTGGGCTTTTCCCATAGCGACATATCCGAGAGTAGTTTCGATACCTAAGACCGAGGAGTTCGGCGAGGTCGATTTATTCGATCCGAGTAAAAGCGGGAATAATTCGTTGCCTATCAAGCAATCTATTTCACCTGGTGAGTAATAATGGTCGTCAGCCATCGGCAAATGTTGTAGATGAACTAATTCTGTTCTATCCACTTCCGCGTTGGGTAAAAAGTCCGTGATTGTGTCTATAACTCGAGCGCATATTGTATAGTTACAGCGCGAATCGAAGCGAGAGTTTATTTTAAATTGCGTTATTCCGAGAGAGTGATTTTCGACTTGACCGATACCTTTGACGATAGAAGGCGCGGGTGTTACCTTTAAATTTAAGCGCTCGCAACAGGATTTTGTAACAAAGTTACTCATCGATCCCGTATCAAGAAATAAACGCATTTGGCTTTGTTTATTATTGCTATATACGTTTACAGTCGCGGTTGGCAATAATACTGTCGTATCACAATTTGAAGTGCGCGCGGGAACAGTAACAGAAAGCGCGAAGTTGTTATCACTTGTGTGAGCGCGTGGCGCCGATCCGCCGTGCGCGCGAGCAGTACTCACCGCAGGCGGGCACTGCGCCGGCGAGTGCGAGAGAGAAGGGTGCGGCGGCCCGGAATCATTCGCGGATCGCGGCGCAGCCGAATACGAGGCTCGATTCGAGTTGCTATTATCAGTGTTATCAGCTGATCGCGGGAATTGGGATGCATTTGAATATCCAGTATCGAAATGCAGTAATGAGTGATGTTTACGGCTGCAAATTGAGCATTTGTTAGATGATTTACACGAATTTATATGGTGAAAACCTAAACAATTGATACAGAACATATGTTGACGTACGATATCATTGCGCGCTTGAGTGTTTTGGTTGAGAAAATATTCACACTTGAACAGTGGATGAGCTTGTTGAGAATTACAAACTTTACATGGTCTGGACTGATAGCTAGTGTCATATCTGTCAGACTTATAGGAAGTCTGAGGTTGAAGAGCAGTATTAACTTGCGTACAAAACGATTTTGTTTTGTTTATTTGCGGTGCGGGTTTAGTAAATTGAGTGCGAGTATTATTATTATTTTGAGAGCGGGATGGTGCGTGGAGTACTTGGAGTTTACTCTGCTCAGTTAGGAATTTCTTCAAGTCACAAAATTGGGGAATATTAACATGTCTATGAGCTGGTTCAAATAAGTCAAGCATAGGTTTTTCTAGCTTGCTTAATGCAATATGAGTTATCATGAAGTCTGACAAATTGTCAATCTTTAAGCGTTGCAACGCTGCTTCAGCGGAGCAAAAATTGTCAAGCATATTATCAGCTGACTGCCCATGCCTTTGTTGTAACATTTGATCTAGATAGCCAGAAGCTTGCACCCTGGTATCATGGTATTTAGCTAGAAGAGCTTGCCAGATGATGTCATAGTTTTCTGAGGTAGCGGTGATTCCGGAGCACACATTGAGTGCTCTGCCGGAGAGACAGCCAATTAGGTACTGGACCTTTTCAGCATTTGTGAGGCGAGTATTAATGTGTATAACACTGCGGAAATTTTCATAAAATATAGGCCATTTAGAAGGAGTACCATCAAAACCTATAAGATTGAGGGGGGGCAATTTTGTGTTATAATTCTCATTTTTCTTTTTGTCCTCAAGTTCCTGTCTCAGAGTTGTTTCCGTCTGCTTAACAAAACAATATAACTCATCAAATGTATTGAGAATACTGTAACTCGGTTGAACATCAGGGTTTTCTATGATTTTCTCAATCATAAGTTGATCTACAGTGTCAACATAATCTGAACGCGTTTTGTCGATAGATTGAGCCCTGGCTAGAAACTGTATGCGTGTAACATCATCGGAAACCTTTAGACTTAAGTTATAAACCTCCTGGATTATTTGAAACAAACATTGTTTTTTCTGTTCCAAAAAAGCTATCAGGACCGCTGGACTTTCCTTTTTATTACCGTTATTACCAACCATGGTGGTACTTAAATTAATTAAGTACTTACTAGTTATGCGTAGATTCAATTTAAAGTTAAAAAGTTGAAAGTTCAAATGACAAAGAAGAGAATTACGAGAGCGCGGTGTAAAAAAGTAATGGCGGGTAGGTAGGTATTATAGCGAGCAAGCGACGAAACTAATTTACAATATTTTTTCGAAATATGAGTGATCTACTAGAAATATATGCACTAACTTAAAGAAAGGGTATAACAATTGAGTGTTGAGAATTATTTACTGCAAAATACGTAATATTGTGAGCGATGCGAACAAATAAAGTTTGGTATAATGGCGGTGCGTAACGTGGTTGTATGAAATAAATTACGTAAATAATAGTTTTACAATTTTAAATTTGAGTATAAGTGATTGGAAATTAGAGTATTTATGTGAGGGAGGATCCGGTTCGAAGGACCAAGACTTGGAGGGGCAGGACAAACCTCTAGAAGCGGCGCCGGCCGGTATCCAGTGTTGGGTTCGTGTTTGGGCACACACGAAAGAAATTTCGATTTAAACTTTCACAGTAAACACTTGTTATTGTATGACTTCACTGAAGTTTGTTTTGTATGCACAATTGTAGCGTTTTTGAGTTTTTTAATGGTTTTTTGAATAAGAGCTTGCGCGCGCGCGACAGGTATATTTTGTGCACTGAGGTTAGGGGTGGGGGAAGCGGAAAGGTTGCCAGGTATGGTGTGTAATAGGATGCGTTCATAATGTGTGATTTAATATATAAAAAGATATATAGTTAATGAGTTAAAAATAATAGAAATATGTATTGGCGCAGCCAGGTATTATATAGCGTTTTCTTAGCGACCCTTGTAAATCCAAGGATAAATTATACAAGTGGTATTTTTCTTCAATGGAGTACCGCATTTTAGTAATAAAATCTCCCATTTAATTTTCTAAAACTTTCGTCAAGTGATAACGTCGGTATAATCCGACCCAAATAAAATGTATATATTTCCTCTAAAAGATTATACAAGTGGGTTTGGATTACTGAATACTATTAAAAACTATCAAAGTTAACCAGAGTTTGAATTAATAACATATTTATCAATAGCTTAATTTTATACGAAGAGTTTAATGTTGAAATCCTCCTAATTATTTAAAAATAAATCTCAAAAAAATTCAAGTCGACGCATATAATCCAGCTTTATCATAGTAATCTATTGATAGAAAATCTAAGTAATTCATCAATAGCTCCTCGTTTTATTCACTTATCAATTATTTTTCAAATTTGAACTCACGACGATCAGCGCGCGAGTCTAGTGCGCCGACGGCGAGAACGTCATGACCAATCACAGCACGCCGTTGCTTGTTTCCTACGCGGGGGCCTCCCCTCTGTGCTGGCAACCGGACATCGACAGTTCATTTGCATTTGGAAAATGTAATACGACAATGCGCGTTAAAAGTTTACTTTGAAAATGAATAAGTGTTTAATTTGTAATCAAGTCTTGAACTTTGACGTTGTAGTGGTTAAGGAGAGAGGCATTGCGCGTCTAATAAAATTACGAATATAGCCTGTATATGTTATGTAGTTATAGTAAGCTAGTAGCACTAAATCAATACTTAATTAATGTGTAGTACTCCATTATTGAATGGATCAGCACACTTGAAAAATGTTATCTTTTACCGAGTTTAGCTATTGTTATGTTTTACTGTACAAAAACCTCCATGGTAAAGCTGTAATGATTGTAAGATTACAAATAATCTCTATGGTAGTAAATAAAAAACAATTATTAATGACTCCAGTATTATGCCTGCATCACACTGGCGCGGCCTGGCCCCGGCGGACAATAGTAAACTTGTCCACCGCTGTCAAATTTTCTATTGTCCGCCACCGCAGGCCACGCCAATGTGTTGCAGGCCTTAAACATACAGATTTTTTAGAAACACTCCACTGACAAGCTGTGATGATTACTAGATTACGAATAACCTGCATAGGTGACACTAAAATACATCTATACTTGTTTAATGTGTGGTACTCCAGTGTAGTAATAGAAGATTGTTATCGATTAAGTATGATTATACAAAAACACTACAGTGTTAAATTTATAAATTAATCTTAATATGATGACTTTTTCGTCTATTAACTATAAATTAATAAGCATCATTGATCTAAAGAGTACCTATCAACGTACTTATGCAATTACTTATTCAATCAAGCTAGGTTGAACCATTTCAACCACCCATGAGTGACCGGTATGTCGATCAAGTAACGCATTAGATGTAAATGTCATTTTTTTATATGAAAAAACGACAGCTGAATTGTCCTAACGCACGTTCGAAACATTACGTGATTACCCCTCAGATCTCTAGATGACCCACGGCCCGCTTTCTTACAGTCGGTTATAACGGGTTTCTTCGATTTCGGTTAAAACCGGTTTTGCATTCCGTACTCTCAATCAACTGAGCTATCGGAACAATCCACCTCGGTCACCTTTTTTATCAATCAGTTCATTCTTACAAGGCCTTAGTGAGGCGTGTACCGACATCTGCCTAGATGCGAGATGATCTGCCTAGCAGCAATTGGTATGTAATCATATTAAATCCATTTAGTATTGTTATTATATTTGGTAAGGTTTATGATAAAAGAGAAAGTTTCGCCTTAATATGAACCAACGTGAATGTAAACTTAACAGAACTAAAAGAAAGCGTTTACGTGACGTATGTAAAAAATGTGCATCGAAAATCTACATTTTCAATAACTCCGGATTTTTGTATTAATCAATAAAAAAGTCCTCTTCCACATCGATGAAAAACTACTTTTCTGAGGGTTATTGGTAATTTAATAATTTAATGTTAGGCCCCAATCGGACTTTGAAAGATTGTTTGAAATCGAATGAGTAGGTAAGGTACCTATTTTCGGAGATTACCCCCAACCTGCACCCTAATTTAACTGCCAACTACTACTATTAGACAGATAACTAATAACCCTGTGTTTATACTTTCTGTACTTTCTTCATATTAGAACATCAGGGGCCCGTTTCATGAAGCCACAAGTTACAAATTACAAGGGGAAGTCTCTTTTCAATACCTTTTGATAGAAAGAGACTTCCGCTGGTAATTTGTAACTTGTTGCTTCATGGAACGGGCCCCAGATCATTATGACATCGGGACCTGGAAAACCTCTAGTAAATAAGTACAACAACTCTCAGTCTACAAATAAAATTAAAGTCAAAGAAAGTTTAATACTAATAACCCTATATAACTTTCTTTACCTGCTATTATTGGTTAAATAAAATAGATAATTATGTCATTTCGACCGAAAAACAACTACTAAGTCACTAAATATAATGTACAATCAAGTACTTAAAGTTTGTACCTACAAGTTTGAGCGTACGCTCGGCCTTGGCGAGGTACTCGGCCGTCAGCACGCTGCACACGAATCGCGTGAGTCGCGCGCGAAAGATTTAAATTACGGATAATAACTGATAAGCTAATACAATTTAGAGCTATTGACGAATCCGTTAGAATTTGTGTTTATATATTCTTCGATAGAACTAAAATGAATTACATCGACTTGAGAATTTATGAGATTTCTTTTATGGTAAGGAAAATGCTTTCAAGATATTATTCCTAATTAAAAAAAATGCTATTGATAAATATGTTAGAAATTAATGGGATCATTTTTTTAATTACTTTTGAATACACTTTAGTAGCCACTAGTCACTTGAATATTCTTTTAGGAGATTTATAATATTTTAAATCAATTCCGGTTTTGCTAACGTAATCTCTTGACAAAACTATTAGAAAACGATATGTAAGGTTTGAATAATCAAATGCGATGCATTATAGGAAAAAACTATAACTTGTATAATCTTTGCAAAGTTTTACAAGTGTTCCTTACAAAAAAAATTATTATTCAAAAACCAAAATCAAAAACTGCTAGAAAATATTTTTCGCTATTAGTACTTAATGTACTCTCGCTGATAACAAAAAAAAATCAAACTTGGGACTTATGTTAGTTTGACGACAAATTATAGTGTTCGCGTACCGTACTATAGACTGGACTAAACACTGTACTATCGACAACACAGCTAACTGACCTTCCGTGTACTTTATGAGCATTGTAATTTAATTAGGTTCAATATAAATACAGGACGGTCAGCTAACTGTGTTGGCGTTTGTACTGACAGACGGACGTGCCTGCATGCAAATCGAGATGTAGGTAGGTATAGTGTGTAGGCTTACCCGAAGAATCGGGATAATATAAATGTTTGATGTGGTGAATAGAGAAAGTCATCAAATCAAGTAATCTTGGAGAAAACAGAGTGACAATAGGCGCCTTGAAAAATTAGGTAGTAGCTGTACCAACATCAAACCAACACTAAACCACCGAACGTGTAGGAATATTTTTGAACGTGAATAAACAAGATATATTTATCAGTATCTTAGCTGATGAAAATTATACAAGTTTGCATAGTGTGCAGCAGTGTGGGGCAAAAAGTAATTGAATTACAAATTACAAATTACAATTACAAAATGTAATTTCAATTATTGCATTACAAATTACAAAATGTAATTTGTAATTCAATTATAAAATTACAAATTACAAAATATAATTTGTAATTCAATTACAAATTACATTTTGTAATTTTAATTTGTAATGCATTACTTCGTAACATAACAAATTACTTTTATTTAATAAAATATTTTTCAGTATTGACCGAGTGAGTAAATCGTCTCCGTTTCAACTCGGGGAAAAATGCTTTCGTATGTGCGTTTGTCCAGATTTCCGGTTATTCTCGCCCACAGGTCGCCTTTCTCAACCAATTCTCGTAAAACTTTGTGAGCAGGTTCGTTAATTATATAAATAATTTTTAACAGTTTTCCAAAATGCCGGAAAAATGAGTTGAACTTTTTTTCTGTGATTTTGAAAACTCACGAGGTCTACAGTTTACAGAGCTACAAATTTCTAGTTTTTACAAAATTTTATTTAGCTTAAAATTGCAATGTAATGTAATTGCACGTGTAATGCATTAAATGTAATTCAATTTGTAATTCAATTACATTTTACGAAGGATTTCAAATTACACGTAATTCAATTACAAGTGTAATGCATTACTCGTAATTGCAATGTAATTCAATTACACGTGTAATTGAACTACTCGTAATTGAATTAAATGTAATTCAAATTGTAATTTAATTACAAAATGTAATGCATTACGCCCAACACTGGTGTTCAGCTAACTACTTTGCTGAGTCTACCTTACATAGCGGACATTCATAAATTACGTCATCGTTTTTTGACGATCATCCTGTTATTCCTTGAAATGGCCTAATAAAATGACTATTGTCATCCAATGGCCAGACCCCCCCCCCACTATTTTGAAATCACGTAATTTATATATTATCTGTAAGAACCAGAATATATGACCACTTCTGTAGCATTTCAATGTAATTAATTGACGCAACATATTTATCTAAACGAATTGCTACACAGAAATTTTATGATTAAATGACGAAAACGCATAAAATGTATTTTATCGTTCACCCACCATTAACACAATCGCATTAGTCAACTGGCTGTATAGTAGTGTCGCCTTCGCCTCGGTGCAGCGCGCTCCCGCCAAAACGCGGCGCCATTACACGAGTGAGTTGTCAACGGAGGTTATGGTGCGTTATAATTTGGTTTATAACCCGACACTGCGCTGTTTAGCGGATGCAATTAACGCGAAGAGACGTCGTAGTCACATATTGCGGATAAATAAATGTAAGAGCTGATTATTTTGCTTAGCTTTTACTATTATTTGCATTTTTAGCAAAGCAACGCAATGTTATGGCAGTCATTTTTGTAACGTGTACCTACTTAATATGCGGGAGACAGGCTACAAAGAGGGAAGTATAGTTAACTCCTATTACTTAAGTATAGCCTAGCAGCTCGCGTCTGACGATATGTACTGTGGGATGGAAGATTGATGTATGCTTGGAACGGAACAGTAAGAAGTAAGAAAGGACAGTGTGCTACGTGGGAGCGAGAAAGGGATATAATGAAGTTAGGTTTAGATGGAACCTGTTTCCGGTAGATATACTTTTAGCAATGGCCGACGGTAACGAGCATGTAACGAAAGTAATTTTGGAGTTTTTATTAAGATAAGTGGTTAAAACGATCTCGCTTGCTTTATTCATCCCCCGCAGTCCCACAGTACTTTTTATATAAAATTTCCATTTCGGTAGAAAGCGTTTTCCACTAACTAAATCTTTGATTTTGATGTCGATAGCTTCAGCATAATAATATCTTGGCATTATCTTGGCTTATAGGTTTCTATAAAAAAAAGTAGGTGTCTATAAGTTTTTTTTAAATAAAGGAAAACATATAAACCTAGTCGTTTATTGTGTCAATAAAGTACAAAAAATCATTGAGATTGGAAAATATTTGGATGTGGAAAAACGGTTTCTCTTTTTTTATGGGCGAGTACCTACGTAGTATTCCGAAGGTAGAGTATTAGGCGAGGCATCAACATCAACGGCGGGTACATCACTCACCTTCGGTTTGCTGACGATATAGTAGTCTTGGCTGAGACCATGGAAGACTTAAGTACGATGCTCGATAACCTCAGTAAAGCTTCCGAGCGAGTTGGTCTAAGAATGAACATGGATAAGACGAAGATCATGTCAAATACCCATGTAGTACCAACTCCCATTACAATCGGACACTTTACGCTCGAAGTTGTAGACGATTATGTATACCTATGACAGACTATCCAGTTAGGTAGGTCCAACTTCGAGAAAGAGGTCAATCGTCGAATCCGACTCGGCTGGGCAGCGTTCGGGAAGCTACGGCACATCTTTTCGTCCAATATTCCGCAGTGTCTCAAGACGAGTCTTTGACCAGTGTGTGTTGCCAGTGATGACATACGGCACTGAAACGTGGTCGCTTTTACTATGGGCCTCATAAGAAAGCTCAAAGTCACCCAAAGGGAGAGGGCTATGTTGGGAGTTTGTTCTGCGTGATCGCATCCGAAATGAGGCTATCCGCAGCAGAACCAAGGTAACCGATATAGCCCTCCGGATCGCTAAACTTAAGAGGCAGTGGGCGGGGCACATAGCACGTAGAACAGATGGCCGTTGGGGCGGAAAGGTTCTCGAGTGACGACCACGTACCGGAAAGCGCGGCGTGGGTAGGCCCACACCCCACACCGCGCCTTTCGGTGGACTAACTGATGGGTGGCGCAGGACCGGTCACTTTGGCACTCTTTGGGGGAGGCCTATGTCCAGCAGCGGACGTGTTTCGGATGATATGATGATGATGATTCCAAAGGTATACTTCCCTCTTAAAGAGTCCCCAGGACGATTGTACGTAGCCTGGGCTTCATTATTCAGGGTGTTTGCTCCATCGTTTGCCAAATTAAAACGGCAGGTAGGTTGGTTCAAGCTATCTTTTCCAGCCTCCAAAAAAAATTTGTGTCCACTGGTAGTTTTTTTGTATTCTTTTAATATAATTCTGAAGTTTTCTATAATATGTTTACGGGTTTCAACTTGAATAAACCAAAACGAGGAAGTGGTAGAGCCAATTTTTTTATTTTATTGTAATGTGTAATGTTGTACGGCTCCATCAAACTCAAAAATATTGGCAAGTAACGTCTATTAATTTTTCTATTAACCCTCAAAAAAAAAATTAAGATTCAAGAATTTCGTCTTAGGTAACTTTGATTAGCAATTTAAAAAAAAACTAAAAATGGCAATGTTCTTAAAATTCTTTTAAATAGTTCTTTAGTCTGTCCTCTTTCTAATTATGTGCAATAATGCCAAAAAACCTTCAAAGAACTTTACTAATTTGCCAATTTTGTGTAAGAAACGCACTAGGCTCGTAACCGCCAAGCGATAAAAAACATACTTTCGCTAAATACAAGTAGTAGATGAGCAAGACTTGCAGATTGACGACTATCGTACGAACGCACGCGTAGCATCTGAAAGGCTACCGCGAAACGAAAAAGAATTTCGTTCGTTATCTCCCTCTCTGTCGCTCGAAGTTGCAAGTGCGAAAGAGAGGGAGATACATCTGGGTTTGTAACCAAATTTGCTCTTTAATAACGACGAATGTGGGATAAATCTTTATGAATTTCTGAAATCATTATCCAGATTGCAGTTTGCAGGAAAACCTTTTTTTCTGAATCACGATAGGCCTGTGGGCAAAACAACTAGTAATTGACACAACTCATTAAAAAAAAACGTAATGCCGCGAATTTTCACTCTTCTAATTTTAAAAAGTTTTTTAGTTTTGTTACTGTTTCTGTTAATCGTACTTATGGTTACTTACTTCATTGATGTTCAAATTCCCAGTTTCGCGTAAGCGTCGGTAAGTTTTTGAAACGTGTTGCGGGTTGGTAAGCGTCTATTAGGGAATCGTTCCTGGTACATTCTTTGCGCAGTTCGTGCAACACCATAAGCTTTTCCGTATGCCATCAAAATGTCCGCATATTCTTCATTCGTGAATGTAGCCAATAATAAAAAACTAAAACTCAACAATAACAAGATTAACAGAAACAGTAACAAAACCAAAAAAACTTTTTAAGATTAGAAGAGTCAAATTCGCGGCATTGCGTTTTTTTAATGAGTTGTGTCAATTACTAGCTGTTGTGCCCACAGACCAATCGTGATTCAGAAAAAAGGTTTTCCTGCAAACAGGAATCTGGATAATGATTACAGAAATTCATAAAGATTTATCCCACATTCGTCGTTATTAAAGAGGAAATTTGGTTACAAACCCAGATGTATCTCCCTCCCTGTCACACTTGCAACTTCGAGCGACAGAGAGGGAGATAGCGAACGAAATTCATTTTCATTTCGCGGTAGCCTTTCAGATGCTACGCGTGCGTTCGTCGTCAATCTGCAAGTCTTGCTTATCTACTACTCGTATTTAGCGAAAGTATGTTTTTTATCGATTGCCGGTTACGAGCCTAGTGCGTCCCTTACACAAAATTGGCAAATGAATAAAGTTCATTGAAGGTTTTTTGGCATTATTGCTCATAATTAGAAAGAGGACAGACTAAGGAACTTTTACAAAGAATTTTAAGAACATTGCCATTTTTAGTTTTTTTTAAATTGCTAATCAAAGTTACCCAAGACGAAATTCTTGAATCTCATTTTTTATTGAGGGTTAATAATAAAATAAGGAGACGTTACTTGCCAATAATTTTGACTTTGATGGAACCGTACACCATTACACATTGCAATAAAATAAAAAAATTGGCTCTACCACTTCCTCGTTTTTTTTTATTCAAGTTGAAACGCGTTTAAACATATAAAAAATTTCAAAAAAATATTTTAAAAGTATACAAAAAAAAACCAGTGGACACAAAAATTTTTGGGATGCCGGAGAAGATAGCTCATGATCCAACCTACCTGCCGTTTTAATTTGGCAAACGATGGAGCAAACACCCTGTAGAACGGCATTCTAGAATAACATGAAACTTGTATACAAAATGGGATGTGCCAAGCTAGGTTGGAAACTAGTGTCTGTTTTGCTAGAAATTATAATATTAGACCGGCTAAAAGTTTTTCATAGTTAACTAATTATCTCTGAATTTTTTTCTAGTTTCCAACCTAGATATGGCAGGCTTATGGATGGGGCGGGCTTAAGACACTAAGCTCTTTAAAGATATAAAACAGTGGACTCAGGCTGGACTAACGAACTCTGGAAATGAAGTTCGTTAAACTCTGGAAATCCAGTGGGAAGCAACTCAGAATCATATCTGGGGTGTTCACACGTCACTTCGGGGTCAAGTATCTCTTGGCTAAGATGGGACTATCGCATAGTTAGACTGTAGAATGTGTGGCGAGGAGATTGAGTCTATGGAACACTTATTGTGTGAATGTCATGCCCTTGCCAGACAATGAATGTATTACTTTGGTAACGACCATCCACAACCAAAGGAATTCAAGGTGCTTCCGCTGAGCTGCATCATCCGCTTTGTGGAAATGATGAAGCGAGCTTGGAATTAGGCTTAAAGGAGAGGGCAAATGCACAAAAGATCCCACTGGGTCGAAGTGCATTCGAAAGGGCCCTCATCTAGATAAGATAAGATAGATATGGCAGATCCTGTTGTGTAGGTATAGGTACAAAGTTTCACGTTATTCCAGCATGACGTTTCGAAATAAGCACTATACACTAACATTTTATGGAGAGTCGACCTGAGCGAGCGTGCTGGAGACTCCTAAAGGCTGAATTTCTACGAACGCGGGAATGAAACGAAACTAAGCATATCTAGTTAGTCACTACATACTTGATATGTCACGTCACAACTGGCAAGGTGAATGATATTGTTGGCTCAGTTATTGTTGGCCCTTCGAACCAGATAATATTCCGATCTTAGTCTTTTCAATGCATTTTCTTTTCTTCTTCAGTCTCAGTGCATTTTAGGTACCTACTTGCAGTAGTAGCAGTCTTCCAGTTAGATAGTACCTTTGTTTAACAAAGGATCAGACACCAATGCAGGAATTTCCGCTCATGTGCAATCCGGCTATGGAATGAGCGGTTCAGGTATTCCATAGAGATTGCAGGTGGGGTTAAGAAGTGAAGGTAAGACAAACTTGCAAGCGTCTATAGGCCATGATCACTTACCGTACCTAATGTCGGTACACACTGTGCACTTAATTCGTGAGTAGGTAAATTATAGTATTAGACAACATTGAAAATTTTGTTTTTTAATTAGCAACAGATAAAAATTACGTATATACTTGGAAACTATCAATCTTTCATTAAAATTAGCTATTTTAAGATTTTCAAATTCATAAAAACTATCTATAATTAAAATTACTTTGATTGTGACGTCACAAGCAAGTAATCCCTACAAATTCTATACATGCCGCCGTGCTCATCATCATCATCATCATATCAGCCGAAAGACGTCCACTGCTGGACATAGGCCTCGCCCAAAGAGTGCCAAAATGACCGGTCCTGCGCCACCCGCATCCAGCGGACTCCCGCAACCTTTACCAGGTCATCCTTTATCAGGTCGCTTCAATCACAGACAGATATTTGTATAATTTTAAGAGAAAAAATGTTTATTACCTTTTAGGCTTAACAATACACAATGATTCGCCCCTTAAATGTTAAACAATAGTAACATTACATTAGTTTTTTTTTGTATTTAGTTTATGACATTTCGCCAGATAAAACAGTGTTAACACAACTCATCCTTATTCAAGGATGTCACCCCATTTTTCGGGCCATTCAACAGTTAGCGTCCGCCTTTTAATACGATTCCTACAAATTGGTATACGTCATAAATTACAGTGAAGACGCGGCCCGGTCTCCCCTCGGCTTGTTGTTCGTATTAGTCTACTTTAGGCCATGTTTTAATACTTTAACAATGTATATTGTGTCATACACGGATTGAAAATCCGAAATATCCTTTCTGTTTCAGAAATAAATACTCCTAAAGAGTATATCCAGAAAATTATTTCCTTAAATGTGTGAAGTGGCAATCTAAGTTTATTTCAAGAGTTTGAGAAGCTTCTATAAGTGCTGATTGTTCTAAACAGACGAAGTCGCTATTTATACATATATCCTTCCATTGGATTCAAAACTATCTCTATACCAAATTGTATCTTAAATACAGGCGGTTTAATTGTGGAACGCAAGTAACAGATACATTTTCGTATTTATGATATTACCATAGTATGTATATCCATATATGGATACGACACCAGGCGACGATGTCAATAACTTTAATTTTATAGTGATTCACTACATAAAGTGTCTTAATGTGAACACATCACCTCTCGCGACCAAACAGTGGCGCGTCCCTACCAATTATTGACATGGTTTATTGCGTTTCCTCTATCTGAGGCGCCTTTATCAACGTATGTCGCTCCACACGATACAACTCTGCCCTGATACAGCCCAGCCACGCCAAATTCAACTTTAATAACAAGGTAGTTGAGTGTTGGGGGATGAAAGGATTAATGGCACTGTCCGTTTTGCGTTTCTACTTAATTTGATGGCAAAAGTTGGTATCGGAGTCATTTGTATGGTCTTATTATAGATGAGCAACTTAGTTGCTTTTTATTATTATGTGCTAGTGTTTATTGTCTATTATGTTTTTATATATATCCCATTTTGACCGTTAAGAGCTAATGGCAAATTTACCTAAGCAGATCAAAGTTCTGTAACAACTTTTTGACAGATTCAATACTCAATTTAAAAAACCATAGTACGTCCAAATTGCGGGACCTTTTAAACTTGTTGTTACACTTGCCATCTAGACATGTTTACTTTTGTTACTCGAGAGTTTTGTGTCGGCCTGAAGAAAGACCACAAGTGTGTTCCCTTACTTTTGTAAGAAAATGCCTCTAGATCACCTGTGACCTGTGACCTGTGACCTGTGACCTGTGACCTGTGACCTGTGACTCCTTCATCATCATCAACACTGTATCAATCTACTGTTGAACATGGGCCTCCCCCAAAGAGGGCCACAATGACCGCGCCACCCGCATCCAGCGGATTTCCGCGACTGTTTGGAAACCGATAACTATACTTAAGTCCAATTTATCATCACATTCGCAAAAGTAATTCCCTGATTGATCGAAAGTTACAAGCGGGGCAGATAAAACCCCGAAGTGTATACTTCTGGCCGATTGCAATTCCCAAGTCCATTGCTCCTTAGATCGTTATCTCGTAGTTAATAGTTCCGCCGTTGTTTGGCTGGCATTCACAACAGTAAATTCAAGATGACCAGTATAAATCGAACCCTCGAACAATACTTATTCAGCCACTCAGGAGAGTTTCCTTTCGGTAGCGGTAAGATAGTAGTATCATTGGACTCGCTTATATTTGGATCAACCTAGGGAGCTACAAGCTATACTTGTAGTTTTAGAACACCGCAGTCACAATACAACTACTAGGTGCTCTGAGGAGTTGTGTTGCCATTGGTGTGTAAGTTTTCAAGAGCTTTCTAGGATGCTATATGTTTTGATCAATAAGTCGCACTCTATTTGGCTGGCCGCAGCAAATTTTACAGCTATTGTGGTATCAAAAATTTGGATCTTGGGGTCAAAATACGCTTGTAGTGAGTCATTTCAAGATAGACTGTGAATAGCACAACTGTTTGGCACTTCTATTGCATTCGTTCGTTAACTTGGCACTTAATCTCCGAATTACGAACTGATAAAAGAACGATTAAAAGAATTAATAGCTTTTCTAACTTAATTTCCGTTGTCGCTATTTCTTGTTGAATACTCGTAATACGTTATCTGAATGTTTGGTTGGAGTGGTGTGTTATTGTCTGTGAGGTATTTTAATTATGTGCAATTTTTATTTTGGCGCCTTTTTCCGTCGAAAAATGTGTCGGGTCGGCGTCGCATATTTCTTATATAATTATTGTATCTATGACAGGACTTAATATATAACTATTTGTAGAGCGTAGTGGTTATATTCTCTTTGATAGTTTTTGCAACAAAAACCGCCGACGTCTTCCAGGGTTGCCTGCTCTACCGCTCACACCCCGGCCAGTGGAATCAGTCGATCATTCTGTGTGACCACTCGTGCGTGGTAACCCCAGTGTGACCCGCCTAATTTCTTTGTTACTTTGTTGGATTTAAAGCCTAAGTTTTCGGACTATAGGGGTAACGTGTGTTTTGTCGAGGGTGCGAATAAAGACAAGTTTAAAATTGGAATCACAGATCTTACATATCTGCGCACATGTCTATTATATCTGTGGTTCTAATTTAGAAGTTTAGCTAACCATTTTATTGTTTATTGTGGCTCAATTCAAACCGTGCTATTGACGTAGGTAGGTCTGTATACCTCGTTCGCATACTGTAGTGTAGGTACCTACGTACTAGACAAGTGCGCATCAGCCAATATACGATTGCCATCTAATCTCGTTAGGTATATCTCAATCTGGAAGAAAATTACGTATTTACATATCTATTGGCAATGTGTCCATGTCTATAGATATATAGAACATTCCACCGGCTTAGCTGTTTTTAGTAAGAGCATCAATCAAAATAATAAAGGTATAGGTAGGGTAAACGCAAGTATAAACGACCCCCTTATAAGGCAATTTTGAAATTGACCTTACTTTTTAAGTATGCTGGTTGCCGTCACATTTTGTTTATTAATTTTATATGCTAGTGTTAAGTATAAAGATTATAATATTTACCGAGTCAAATGCCTTCAAATAAAGAATTATCTTATTATAAAATAAATAAGGAGTGACGAAGTCGATTGTTGCTATTACCGCCCCAAAATAACGGCCATGTTTCTATTAACCATTTTTATGCAGCTATTACCGATCGTTCCAGTTCCTGGTTTTTGCGTATTCTCCACCTAACTGAACTGGATGATTTGGTGTCCGTGCCCAACATCATAGAGGAAATTAAATCTGCGAGACTCCGCTGGCTTGGACACCTTGTGAGAATGCCAGTAGACAGGGCGGTGAAGAGAGCCTACGTGGGACGGCCGAGCGGTCGAAACCGGTTGAGCGGCCTAGATATCGTTGGAGGGACGAGGTTGAGAAAGACCTTCGCGACCTGCACGGAGAAAACTGAGAGGAGATCGTAGAGAACCGGGCGCGCTGGCGCCAACTCGTATCGGAGGCCAAGATCCACTTCGGGTCGCTGAGCCAGCGGAGTAAGTAAGTACGTAACGTAAGTATTACCGATCGTTAAATTATATATTGATAGTAAATTGCCTCGGTAATAGCAACCATAATAAATCATTACCGACCCATATAAGTCGGTAATAGCAACCATAAGTAGCTATTACCGATCGTGACTATACGATCGGTAATAGCTTCTTATGGTTGCTATCACCGACTTCTATGGGTCGGTAATAGTTTCTTATCGTTGCTGTTACCGACTCCTTTGCTCGGGTTTGGGTCGTTAATGAAATATGTAACGATAAACATAAAATTAATTACCGACTCATAAAACGTAAGCAATTTCTTAAGCAGAAAAGTCACGGAGGTACTTACTAGGAGGAAGAAGACTCGGTATGGAGCGACCTGCGTCCGCACTTCCCCCGCAGGAACCGACGTGTTTTATCTATTTTGCCCACTGCTACACACTAAAGTAAAAGTATACGATGCTCAAGGGACAAGCGCGTGTATAGTTTTCTCTAGTTATACCTAGAATAGTTCTGGAGTCGTAAAAATAACGAATAACTATAATGGGTCGGTAATACCTTCCGATTTCCGATGGGTCGTTAATAGCTGCGTTTACCTTATCAAGGTAAATACTGTAAATGAAGAGTCATATTTGCTTCTGCTTTGCGATTCACAACTTTCTTTTAGTGTTTGTAAATGTATGTGTATTCGGTTCTGTTTCACCTATTGAACATTCATAATCCATACTAATATTATAAATAAGAAAGTGTGTTTGTCTGTCTGTCTGTTACCTTTTCACGCTTAAACCGCTGAACCGATTGAGGTAAAATTGAAAAAAAAATGGTATATAGATAGTTTGAGTCCTGGGGAAGGACATAGGATAGTTTTATCCCCGAAATCATCCCCTAAGGGAATGAAAATTTGTATGGAGCTGCGATATAAACGAGATCCACGTGGACGGAGTCGCGGGCAGAAGCTAGTAATTATGATAAATGCGAAATTATGTCTGTCTGTCTTGTTAGCTCTTCACGCTTAAACCGCTTAACCGATATAAATGAAATTTGGTGTATAGATAGTTTGAGTCACGGGGGAGGACATAAAAAATAAAACTCTGAGCCTTAAAAACATGAAGTTCATTTCAACTCAGGACCTCCTTCACGAGCTCCTGGCTCCGCGGGCTCTTATAATATACAGTATAGGGGTCGTAGGATACTTTTCATCCCGGAAATCACCCCCTAAGGGAATGAAATGGGGGTGGAAATTTGTATGGAGCCACGGTATAAACGTCCACGCGGACGGACGACGGACCAAGCTAGTATGCCAATAAATTAACTTAAATAGATCAGCCAAGCACTTGCCACAAGCCGAGTCTGTAAATGTGACCACACTACGCATTCAATCTTGGACACCCGCTTGTTAGAGCAGTTAGTGCAGCCAAGCCGTCCCTCTGCCAACGACATATGTCGGGAGCACCGCTCTAACGAAACGAGAGTAATGCGCACAATTCGATGCTGCTACATGTTAGTTGTAATTGTAAGGGATGCCCGGAACAAAGCTGGTGTTATAAATTGATTTGGTTACTGGGTAGATACAATTTTCAATTTTTTCTGGCACAGCGGATCAGCATTGCCATACAACGTGGCAATGTTGACAGCCTTCTGGCCACGCTGCCCTCAGAAGGTGATTTGGGCCAATTTTTTTATTTATAGTTATTTAAATCCTAAATTGAGTGATAGAGTCAGAAACAGTGTTATAAGAGATAAGTGTGGAATGGATGGAGATATAGTCACAAAAATTGAGAAGGGTATGTTAAGGTGGTTTGGGCATGTAGAGAGGATGGATGAAAGAAGATTAACGAAGAAAGTGTATATAAAAAGAGTGGAAGGGCAAGTTGGATGGGGAAGACCTAGGCGAACTTTCTCCGATCAAATCGGAGAAATCTTAACAAAAGGCCAGGTCAAAAGTACCCTAAACCGACGAGCATGTATGAGAAATATTATGAAAGTGAGTGAAGCGAAAGTGGTTTGCCAGGATCGTAGCAAATGGAGATCCGTGATCTCTGCCTACCCCTCTGGGAAAGAGGCGTGATTGTATGTATGTATGTGTATGTATGTATTTTAATCCTAGTTTATAATTTAGCGTTTAGTTTTGTGTTTTACTTAAAGGTTTATTATGTTTTCTTGTGTTTACACCATTTTATTATTATTAAAGGTATAATTATTCATCCACCCCCACCCCCTTTCTTCCCGTGGCGCCCGTGTGGTGTCGGGTTAGAATTTCACCACCCCCTTTCTTTCCGTGGATGTCGTAAAAGTCGACTAAGGGACCAGGGTTGAAGTGTGTTGTGGGCGATGGGCTAGCAACCTATCACTGCAATATAACATTTTGTGGATCTTTTATACTCACATCTATGCTAAAAGTGGCGCTGGAACATACGTTTCATGTGCTCTGCCTACCCCTTTTGTGAATAAAGGCGTGAATGTATGTATGTATGTGTGTATAATTATTCATTTAATTCGCGGAAAGTCGCGCGATACCTGAATAAATATCATTCGAATATAAAAAAGGATTGATTTACTATGTAAAGTCTGCAGGTCTGCATGGTTCCCACGGGTACATATATAAGTACCTAGCTACAACTATGAAATGCAATGCCCATATTAATTATGTGCATAATCCTACTATTCTACTAATACACGGACGGGAAGGACAAGGAAAACGGGTACAAACGCCAATACAGTTTACTGACCATCCTGTATTTATATTGAACCTTATTACAATACACATAAAGTGCACGGATAGTCATTTAACTGTATTGGCAACGGTACTTACCTATACCGAACTACAATTTCCATGGAAATCCTATTGAAACTGAAAAAACATGGAAGTCAACATTTTCTGCCTAAAATTTAGTACCTTTAGTACCAGAGCTGGCAACCACACACAAGAGCTCTAAAAAAACAAAAGCAAAACGAAAGTAAGTATAGTTTTGAAATTAATCTGCCTACATTTTTTTATTGAGATTATAACAATCGATCGATTTCTCGGTCGACTGAATGCCCTCCTACCAGTCTCGTAGCACACGTCTGTCACAATTAAATGTCACACTGCAATAAAATTGTTTTTACTGTATTTACCGCGAAACGGTTAAAAAAAAGAATGCTCTAGTTTTAATTTCTTCAAAAAAATGTTGTCACCAGCCAGTCGTAACGACACGCGCCGTTTCTAAGTAAAGCTAATGCATTGGAACTATGCTACATAGGCTCGAAGCATGTTGTAATCCGCATTTTTATGGAAAACACACTCGAGCGTTGCACGTTGCTTGAGCTAAAATCGAGAGAAAAAAGACAGCTCTACATTTACTGTGTAATTGTGTCTCTTTCACGCATAGAAAGAAGTGTGGTTGTATATTGGTTGGGCTGTTATTACACCTGCTTCGTCCCTGTAGGTCTCACGATACCAATCGGAATTGTACACTTTAATCGAGTTAATTATCTCTATTTAGTCGCCCATCACACGGTCTAATGCACGTTTTACAATTCAGTAGGTTGGCGCCGAAACGTAATTTAAAAAAATATAGGGGACAGAGAATACAATAAAGTGATTGACATTTAAAAGAATGTTAAGTTTACGTAAAGAAACAAGTGCTACATTTAGAGTAGTTGCTGACAATGGGGACAAGAGAAAAAGTGGTAGCAGGTGCTCGTATATAATTACATGTGACCTGCCGATGCACATGTCCAGCACAAGACGGCTTTCGGCTGACATGATGATCAATGCGTTCTTTCGGTCGTTGTCTCAAGCAGTGGTCCTTCGTGCTTGGTTCCTGGATCTCCCCTTCTGGAGCTGTGGCAAGGTCGCATCGCCGTGAGGGCGCGACGGGTTGCCGGCCGCCATTATGAAGATGCTACTTCGATGGGGTGCGGTGCGAGCAAGGGACCCGGCGACTGCTCCTTGATATGTGACGTCAAAAATAAATAAACTGCTGTGTGATACCTTGTATGTGGAGTTGTGGACGAGGCTGGAGTTGTTCGCGTGGTCAAACATGACCCCCGAGAGCCGGCATAAGGATAGGAGACGACTTAGTACGCGCCACAAAAGTTTCCGTCTGTGATGTTAGCTACTATACTTATATTTTTTAACAGCTGATATTTGACAGCCGTCATCCCGTTACAATAAACATCAATGATGACATATGATGACATCATGATGACAGAAATTTAACTGTGATCAACTGATCACAGCTGTCAAATATTGGATGTAGGATGTAAGGGCATTTTCACTAAAGCTTGAAAGTCTTGAAACGCGCTGACAGCGGTGGTGGCGCGGTGCGGAGGCGGTACCGATTGTAATGTTCGAGCTAGTATGAAAGGATCCGCACAGAGCGGCGCGGCGCGGCGCGGTATTCTGTGCGGACCCTTTCGTATTCGTTCAAACATTACAACTGGTACCACTTTCGCACCGCGCCGCCACCGCTGTCAGTGCGTTTCGGCCTTAATAGTGGCGTCGCAGAGGTGTCAGAGGGATTCGGTGGCGGGTGAGCGGGTGGCGACTTGAGGCGTATGTGGCGCTTATTGTAGGTACTTACGCAACGTTAAGTCATGCCAGAGTTGCCCGTCTCACAAGTAACGAGTTAAGTAAAGTTTCACAGGCAACACCGGTCGAACGGCGATAAATTATTAGCCAAGCGCCTCTATGTTGCGTAAAGTGATATTCTTAAAGAAGCTGTTGGCGTTATAGGTATAGTTTTTTTTTACTTCTAATGGAGATCACAGATACGGATAACGACTCAAAACACTACAGTTTTTCGAATAACGTACAGTTTTAATTTTACATAATTACCCGCATTTGCAGACATAATCGATAATTAAGGGTTTAAGTGTAATTTTATTCATTAATTGCAAAATTCAGAGCTCGTAGGTATAAATCAGGATATAAATATTCAGAGCTTACTGCGGGAGTTTAATGGTTTATTGAATGGAACCGTTGGATAAAATATTATATATAATTGAATAATACAACTGACTGCATTAATTGATGTGATTTAATTCAGTATTACCTATTGAAAAAGGATATCGTCAGCATTTTCAGCTATTTCGTCAATGGGCACACCGCACATTCGCACAGTCTCATCCCATGAGTAGGTAGTCATGTATATTCACCATATTTGAAAATAGCAGATCAGCATTTCCACCTAGTAGCCCATTGTTATAGGTTATAGGTATACGCGGGCTGGGTTTCCGCAACTCGACGTCATATTAGCGCCTATTTTGCGTATGGATTATTGGCACTACTGTTGTTCGTGCCAACCCAGTTCCACCAGGAAGCCTAGCAGACCCTTTACGTTGCCGACGGCCTCCGGTAGTGACCCCGGTGTTCCGAGGTGCTTTGCCCGGTATTCTGCCACCCCTGGGCACATCAGGATGACGTGGGCGGCTGTCTCTTCCTCTTCCATGCAGGCTCTGCAGAGAGGACTGTCTGTAACACCTAGAGTGAAAAGGACGGAGCGCCGGCCTCTTTAGCTGCTTCAGCTTCCTTGACAATCCGGGATTGATTGTCGGGCCTCCCTGGCTTGCCTGCAGGTGCCTAGGGTGTTCCAAAAATGTTGGTGCTCTACCTTGGTGTTTAGTCGTAGCCCATTGTTATCAGTACTTGCATGATAACCTAGTCAATTGCCATTGTAAAATTATAGATAGTAAGAGTAAAATAGAAACTAGTTTTTCCTTGTTTCAACATATCGACTATATCTGCGATAAACTAAGAGTTTTGTTAAGCAAAGGACAATACGTCCCCACCCACCAACACACACGAGACATGTCTCAATTAATAGATCTTTGTAAGAGGAGTATTTTGATGTGCCATGAATTAAAAACTATTTTACATTGGAGATAGAACTTAAAAAAAGCAGCATCCCTGCTTAAACATAATGTACACCATATTTAAAAGTAAATAAAAAATATTTATTTGATGCACTACCTTAGACTTATATATTAAAGTGTCAAACTAACCTAAGTATTAATAGTGTAAAATTATTTTAATTTTAAAAGTGTTCCTGCAGACAAATTTTTGAATGCTTTTGTATATAATACACTGTACAAGTGTACACTTTAAGCATAAATCTTATCTCATCATATGACAAACAGAACAAGAATCAAACCTGCTTTCTGCGTCGCTTCTAAAATCTTGTTCAAATTACCAACTTTCACTTATATAGATATACTACAAGATACCCAAAGTTGAGAATGGGTTGAGATTATTCCAGCAAGTTCTGAAGACACCCGCATCGGAAACTTGAGTTGAACTGGAAATGTTTGCTCCACACTTTCACTCGTGAACTTAGACTTATCCAGTCTCAGTTCACTAAATAGTTTGTAGGGACGATAGATTTAAATATTTGACTAGCACAGATTTTATTACGCTTGTGTATACGTAATATGTATATCCCATACATTAATAATATAATATAATATATTAATAATAATAATAGTGTTAAGCTGGTACTAGAAATTACAATGACCGCTGTCAAGCTGGGCTAAAAAGTCTGTCAGATGCAGTCGCACTTTAAAATGTATAGAGTTGTAGATGCAATTTTTTTACGGCACACCTGTCCATAATGCGAGTTTTACTGCACGCTGCGCGTACGGGAAAACTCGCATTGTGGACAGGTGAAGACGTAAAATTTTGTACGCAACACGGGCGGTAATTCGTAAAGCCCCAGAGCGCAGATTTATGGCCCTCACCTTCGGTTCGGGCCACAAACACCTGCGATCCAGGGCATTTACGAATTCACTTCCCTAGTTACGTAATGTACTATTATAACTTCAAAGCAAATAAAGTAAAACATACGTAACTACGAAAAAACCCCATTCAAATGTCTCAAAAAATATTTCTCCATATCACTACTTATGTTTTTAGTATTTTTTGGAGGAAATTTAAAAATTTTGATTACCTATTTCATCTAGAGTTATCATCCCTATCGTGTCCCTATCAATGGCGGCGCTTGAAAATTTTCGAATGGCAACCGGTGCAAATAAAATATGATAGAGTTTAGAGTATACCGTAAAATGGGGTGAGTAGGGTCAAAATAGACAAAAAATTGTTTTTACATGTTGGCCACGTTGATTTTTGTATATAAAACATGTTCCGGCCGTATGAATTTTTAATGATTATCTGTCGTTTAATTTCATACTTTAACTATAACGACAAAAATAGTGGGAATACCCAGCTCACCCCGAAGTGGAGTACGAGGGGATAGCAATGGGGCGAGCTGGGAAAATGTAATAGAGAAAAACTTTCGGAATCAGAATTTCGGATTAGCTTGCCTCGATCCGCGTTCCGTCCCACTCTTCGCTCATATTTATAAGCTCCTCTTCCGTATGATCACTCCCCACAACCCTTAATGCCACTCCAGGCCACATATCTTTCACCTCTCACTTCTAGAGAACCCACTTTTTTAATGTTTTAATTTGGCTACTCTGACTCTACTACTAACGTGTTGCCGCAACGTAAGAAAATAAGTCTAAAACTATAATAAAGTTACTTTTACAGCAAACTGAGCCAGGAAATCATACAAGTAGCTAAAAATATTCCCATCTGCCCCTTAAATCCGTTACTACCCCATTTTACGGTATATACACGATGATTCTTAATTCGTGATCAGGAGTAAATTTTTCTAATTCTGTAATTGATACCAAATACAATTAACTCGAAGTTACCTAAAAGAGATGTTCTTTTATTTCTGAATAAAACTGGACTAAAACTGAACTAAAACTTAAGGAATCACTTTATAATTCAAAATCATTGTCACCCTAACGGTAGTTTGCAAAAATTTGACGTTTGTGTGTTGGACGTATCTACTTAACTTCAAGAAATGTAGGGTGACCTAACATTCAGTGGATATTAAAGCATTAATAGACGATCGAGCGGTCCGGCGGACCGAGGGGGACACAGCTATCTGAAATAATCAGATGACTATCTGATTCTTTCATATAGCTGTGTCCCTCTCGGTCCGCCGGACCGTTCGATCGTCTGTTAATACTATTAGTGTTAACATTATCATTAAATTTAATTAACTAAACAGTGGTTTAATTGCATGAGACCACATCCATTGAAATCCGTTTTGGCTGTTTATCAATATTTTTCGACATCTGATCACGGATTAAGAATCATCGTGCATAAAAATACATTTTCGGCAAGCCGGTTGGATTGGATTTGGCTTGTATTGGCGCTCCGCCACTGATCCGTATTGCAAAGATTGGGACGTTTTTTACGTGTAAAGGCTCGGAACATAAACATGTAAAGACAAACGTCCTAGTTCCGTGTGCCCCAATCGCACATTAGGCTAATGGGCTTCGTCGTGCGACACTGACTGACAGCTCGTTAAGCTGACACGAATTTTTCACAACTTTTCCCTACTTTGAATAATCGCCTTCAATTTTTTCGGGACTGTCCCTAATGAGCATGTGGATGATGTTTTGGCAAGCGGATACGGATAGTTTTGGACGAGGGTTCGTTCGTAAAGCCTAACTCTAGTAAATACTACCCATACTAATATTATAAATGGGAAAGTGTATGTGTGTGTTTGTTTGTTTGTCCGTCTTTCACGGACGTCGAGCGACGAATTGACGTGATTTTTTAAGTGGAGATAGTTGAAGGGATGGAATGTGACATAGGATAGTATTTATCCCCGAAATCATGCCTTAAGGGGGTGAAATTGGGGGGGGGGGGGGGGGGGGGAAATACATATTAAATGTATTTACTTATTTCTGGAGTTCTTCAGGATGAATGTTCTCACGGCCGTATCGCACTCCGTACTCACTCTAGTAAGTACCTAATTATAAAGCCAGCTAATGTCAACCTCGCTTCGCTCGTCGTCGTAACTTAAGTTAGATTATGCTATAATAAGTATGTTGAAAGTGCGAAATGACTATTTAAAGTGTAATTTTTTTGGAATATATTTTAGAGCAAAAGGGAATAAATGAATTGCGATTGTAATTAAACAAATAAATCTGATTTTAATCATGCTTTGTTTTAAATTGAATTTTTATATCAATTTTTGGTACAAATTGAATTCTTTTTAAAGGCTTGGTTTAAAAAAATCCATCACAGATTGGACTTAGACACATATGGTTCAAACTCTTTCTAATAGTCCACTTTATCGCCTCCTTAAGTTCCTACATCGGCATCTGTATAAATAAGTAGAGAGGAGTCTTGCGGTCCACAGGGGAAATGCCGCCAGCGTCATGGGGTCCATGCCGCAGGCAGAACTTTTGGAGTGTTTTTTTTCGTTATCATCATCATATCAGCCGAAAGACGTCCACTGCTGGACATAGGCTTCCCCCAAAGAGTGCCAAAGTGACCGGTCCTGCGCCACCCGCACCCAGCGAACTCCCGCGACCTTTACCAGGTCATCGGTGCTTGTAAATAGTTTTAATTATTTAGTCATTTAGTATTAGCTGCATCTAATGTCATTTAATTCGGTTTGTCTTTTTAATTTTTTGTACATTACCTCATAATGTGTAGTCTAAGTAACCCCAAAACATTGAGGGATGTTCCGTGTAACCCCAAATACGTAGTTTTTCATGCTATAATTATTGAACCCTAAAAACGATCACAGCCTCATTATACTAAGCGTATCGTCGCACGCAACTATTTAGACTTTTTTGTAAACTTTCTTTATCAGATTTGTTTGATTGCTACGCAAGTTTTTACGTGTCGTTTATAGGACGTCATTTGTTGCTTTTATGTTACGAATTAACTCATCGTTTACAACTTGTGTATTATATTATAAGTTATAAGTACCCACAGTTACGGCTATTAATATACGTACATAAATAAGGACGTAAATACACGCCGTTATGACATTGACAATAGAGTCCACTTGTCGATCACGTAACGCATTGTACGCACGTTAGGTAAATCTAAATGTCAAATTTTATATGGAAAAATGACAGTTGGATTGTCCTAACGCGCCTTGGGAACGTCGCGTGATTACCCCTCTGCTGTACAGATATTTAAATGTCCTTATTTATGTACGTATATCAATACCATTGTAAATGTCAAAATTACATTTTGAATTTATCCATGAAAATAGTGATTTTTTGAACGAGCGAAGCGAACGAACATTTCAGCATGGGTCAAAATCATTTTGTATGTCACGATGTCCGGATGTCCGACGGTCCGCCTGTTTTCAGAATCAGAACCAGAATCAAACATTTATTCGTAACACAACACAACACACAGTATTACAAGACAAAGTCAGAAGAATCAGTAAATATGTGCCCTGTCACGAAATGGGCCCAATTCGGTATGATGCTAGCTTCGCAGGCAGCGCTGGTCTTCCGTTGCGTCCAAACATATATAATACTATTTAAGAGCCCCATAACATTTGGCGCTAAGCTAGTTTTGAGATTTTAATGCGACGTTGCGACATCGCTCGAGCTACGCGGATGCAGCGTAGCGCGAGCGATCTGCCTCATGTTCTCTCTCGCTTGCACTACGTCGCGACGTAATGATCTTGATCCGCGGCACTACAGTATTATAATTATAAAATATGAGAATACAAACGAAATTTTTCAAACTGTTTAATTGATAATCAATAAAATATTTATATTTACATATATACGATGAATACGTTTAAATGTGGACCTTTGCCTTTATCATGACAAAATCTTTTGTGTATTGTGATTGCTGCTTTAAATTTTAAAACACACATAATCTTTACTACATTTGAATTCACATATGTAATGTTGTAGCCCCGGGTATATACTTGGGTGGTGTCCCCTTATTTCACCGACAAACGTTTCATCGAATGCATGGTTTCGCCGAATTTTTGTTTCATATTGATGCTTGGTGTAACTTTGTGAGGCAACTCGTATAATATGTGTTTTTTTTACTACGGTGGTGGCAAACAACCATACGGCTTGCCCAATTTATTTATTTTGTTGGTCGACTATGACTCGGTAACTAGTTATGCCTACTTAGCCGTGATAGACTTCCTTTTAAATTCATTATTCTCGTATGTACTACTGCCACGATTTTTCACATTCCCAGTAGCAGCCAAGTGGCTGGCTGGCTAAAGAGCCGACAGGTTCACTCGAACGTATGAAAATCGTTTTTAAGAAACCCACCATAATATGTTAGATGTCCCACACTATGGGTTTAATGAGAAAATAAAAATTACATCCCCACAGGTATAGGTTCCTATGGGAGGTCCCTACCCCATAAAAAAATCTGTTTTTCGGCGTGATTGATTTATATACCCATGCCGAATTACAGTTTTGTAATATAGTTAGTAATGGTTACTTAGGTAAGCCGAAGACGGATGGACAGACGGTCAGGCGGCCAGACGGACAAGGCGAAACTGGGTTCCTTGTTGACTACAGAACCCTAAAAAGCAAGTAATAGGTGTGATTCAGACCTTACGAGTTGCTATAATTGGGCTCTAACCGTGAAACAACGATGTAGGTATCTTCGAACTCGGAGCTCCGTCCAAAAAAGGATTCAGCCGCGAAAAGAGACTCGAGTCTAAATGCCCACGCTCGTTTAGTTCGCTACACTCGATCAGCAAGAAGTCTGAAAATGTGAATCTTGAAATATTGAGCCGAGTCTCGTTTATGAACTCCGATTATTATTGAAGACGACTCAGAGAAGTCGAGTCTTTTACAACACTTGTTCAGATTCTACGGCTTCTGCTTACAATCGGGCAGGCCGTACCCTTATTTACCACCGTCATGGTAGGTACCAAAAAACGTTAGATTTGACATCCATGACAATGATCCAATTTATATAAACCAATCAATGAAGTAAATTGCACGTAGAACCGATGGCCCTTGGGGCCGAAAGGTTTTCGAGTTTCGACCACGAACTGGAAGGCGCAGCGAGCGTGGGTTGGCCCCCCACAACGTGGGCCGATAACCTGGTAAAGGTCGCTGGCGTCCGCTGGATGCGGGTGGCACAGAACCGGTCATTGTGGCACTCTTTTGGGGAGGCCTGTGTCTAGCAGTGGACGTCTTTCGACTGATATGATGATTATGATGAGTAAACCTAACTCTGTCAGTCCTGAAATAGCCCGAAGTACTTGGCAGACGGTGCCAAAGTTGGCAAAAGACGTAGAGAGTTGTTGTCCAGAGACGTAGTAGGTGTATTGGGACCAGGGACTGCATAACCGAAAAATACCGGTATTATTCATAACCGATATGACGTCATATCGGTTTTGAAATAGCGGTTTCGGTAGCGGAACCTTTATTTTTTTCGGTATCTTAACCGATTTTTAAAGGTTACCGAAATTTAGATTTTGGCGTCGTTGCCAAACCGCCGGCGCTGCCGTTTTGTCTTTCTTTCCGCGACATCGTCGCATCGTTAACATTTAACGTTCGGAACATTACATTCAGTACATTGGCACAGCAACATAGCGTGAGGTGCGGGTGTGCGGGCGGGGACTCGGAGAGCCCCCCCCCCCCCCCCCCCCGCACGCCTCTACTACCGCTCACTCCCCGTCTCAAGTTCCTCACTGTGCGCCGCGGCCCGCGCCATTCCATTTATCATGCCGCGGAAGATTCTATTATCTTTTTAATTCTTTCATAGTTTAGTTACACCTTGTGTTGGAAATTAGTTAGTTAATTAAAAATATCGGCCGACGGACAACATTGATACATTTGATATCAAGCTCAATCAAAGTACGAATAATAGTACATTACGCGTGCACACCAGCGGAGCAGAACGGGAATCGAACCCGTAATCAATCAATTAATTTGCCATATGAAATTACGAAGTATAATAATGATTCCATTTTAAATTATCTTTATCACATGACGTGATTATCGCTTACAAAATACCTAAGGCAGTACACAAGCACTGCGCAGTGAAGCACACACAATGAATGAACCGGCGCGGCACGGCGTGACCTGACCTGACGGCGGCCGCGGCGGCATCGGCAGGCGATGCCAGCTCGCTTATTTTTTTCGGTAACCGTTATAATACCGGTTTCGAACCGGTATTATAAAGGTTTCGGTTACCTTTAAATCGAATAGCGGTAACCGATATTTCAAAACGGTTACGGTAGCGTTATGTTGGCGCGGCGCGCGTAATTTTTACACCATTACGGTACCGTAATGGAATACAGGTTTCATACCGGTAAAACCGTAACCGAAATCAGTCCCTGATTGGGACATGATGATGAATCAATTAAGGGTGGTATTGGTATTCCAGTTGTCCGAGATCCTTGTCCAATGTGCATTGCGTCTCACTCACTCTTTAAGCAAAATGAGAGACGCAAATACCCCTAGCAAATATACCTAAGTCAAATCTGTTAAACATAAAAAATATATAACACCAATTGACAGCATTCCGCGCATGCGCACTGCAGCGCCGAAGTTTATAAATAGAACCACGCTTGCCGCCATCACCCCTTTTTGCATTGTATCCACACACGGCACACGCGCGTTTAATACCTACGTACTTTTGTAATCAATTACTAAGTAAAGGCTATAATGGTAAAAAAACTATTTTATTGAATATTAACTATTCCTTATGTCCCAGACATAAATTGGCGACCGTGACAGGACAGGTAGGAGGTTGGTGTAAGTAATTTTGATGATAAGAACTTATAGTTACGCGTTTTTTGGTAATACGGCTCTTAATGACTTAATAACTATTCATTTGTTGCGAAATGGTCCCGCCTCAGCATAATGCTGGCTCACGACCCAGCGCTGGTCTTCCGGCGAGACCATTTTGAGAGCAGGGGGGCACACAACTGACGCCGCGCCGCGACGCGAGTCGAGAAGGATCTACCGTCTTCGTTCTAATGTGCACGGTGCGAGTGTGACAGGGGACGCTCAGTCGCGCGACAATTAACGCGCTTGTCAGCAAGTTGTGCTAGACGTACAGGTTCAATTGAATTTATCGATTCAGGTTTTCGAAATAAAAAAAGTCATGCTCGCGATATTTACAGCTCACAGATCCGCTAGTCCTTGTGTTTTGGATTACCTAATGTTTTATTAAATAGCTTCTGCCCGCTTAGGTATACCTATTCATATTTTGATACCAACCTTCATCTCCAATTTCAGAACTCGTTTATGTCGTAGCTCCATACGAACTCTCACCTCTTTGGGGGATGATTTCCGGCGTAAAAACTATCCTATGTCCTTCTCCTTCCCCGGGCCTCAAACTATACCAAATTTCATCTAAATCCGTTTAGCGGTTTAGGGTGATTCTTGAGTGGGTCAATTTTCAGCGTCCAGAGGGAAAAAGTACCCGAAAAAATAAAATAATTAACCTGACACATTTTTTTCTAGTAGTTCAACACTTAATCTAACTGGGGCAGGATTATTTTTTGTTTTAAGGTAAGTAGAATCTGCCATAAAAAAATATCAAACACATAAAACATGATTCCCCTGGTGCGTCCATCACCCATTTTGTAAACAATCTACTCTGAAAAGAACTAGTTATGGATTGAAATCAAATATTGTATCGAGGTAAATCGCTAGAATATAAGTTAATGATTTGAGAAAAAAAATATGGTTCCCCTATTTATCACAGTTTTTAAAGGAATCTATATCAAAGGTTTGTCCAGAGCTAACCTGTGATTCCCCTGATGCCTGACTAAACAACACGCACATCCCTACTGCAATGTCTTGTGACTCGCAATCTCTGCCGTGCCTCACCCTTGTCAGTTAGCGCTAGCAACGCCGCGGAGAGAGGACGCGTCGGTCGCTGGAGCTCTGAGCAATGAAGGTAGATATCTAATTCCCCTGACTTTGGTTCACTATGACTATGATTACTCTGTATTTTCATATAAAATCTATTTCCTGCAATTGGCATACAATGTTTAGTGTAGAGAATAACACATGAATGAATGCGTGTTTTGATTTGATAGTTACTCTTATATTAATAATAGTTTCGGCATAATCGACAAAAACATACTTTTTCTTATTCCCCTGGCTCTGATTCCCTCGGTTTCTGATTCCCCTGATTCTCATCCCCCGGTTTTTTGAACGGGGTAATGATAGATTTCTGAAGTTTTCTTGAAAATAAATATTTTATCATATAAATTCGTCTTGCTTTACGATGGTGCATCTCGAGTTTCGGAACGGGTGTAAAATACCAAAGATTATCATTCCCTTGTCAATTTTATGATTCCCTTGTAGTTTTTATGATTCCCCCTGTCATTTCTCTGATTCCCTTGTACTTTTTATGATTCCCCTGACATTTTTTCTCATTCCCCTGACAGCTGAACTTTGAATTGGTATATTTTCGAACCTAATTGACCCAAAGTGATGCCCATTCGACAAATATGTTTATTATTAAATATTTTATTGGATTTTATTGTAACTTAGTAAAAAAATCTTAATATAAAAAACGCCACGGGAATGAGATGAATAATGCATTTCTCAAGAATGACCCTTTAAGCGTGAAGAGGGAACAGACACGCTTCCGCATTTATAATATTAATATGGATAAATATAACGTCATATGTGCCCCGCCCACTTAAGTTTAGCGATTTGCTTCGACACGGCACGTAAAACCGATGGCTGTTGGGGCAGAAAGGTTCTGGAGTGGCAACCACGTACCGGAAGGTGCGGCCTGGGTAGGTTGCGGGAGTCCGCTGGTTGCGGGTGGCGCAGGACCAGTCACTTTGGCACTCTTTGGGGGAGGCCTATGTCCAGCAGTGGACATCTTTCGGCTGATATCGATGGCAAAAAGCGGGACTGCTGTAACCGCCACTTGGTCAAAAAAATTTTTTTTTGCATATTCGGAATCAGCGAATTTTTCTGCGTCGAATGGCGGGACCATTGGCTCTACGACGATTAGAAAAAACTGGACTACGTCGCAAAACGAATGTATTTCCTGAACGATGCCTACTTGTAATTGTTGTAAACATCAAAAATGTAGAATTTATTTAAACAAGTATACTTACGCCAATTTCGGTTTTAAATAATTCGAATAATACGGTGATTACAGCGTTTGAGAAATTCAGTTCCGTGGCGCTTACAGCATTTATGCATATTACAAAAAAAATTACCGAGACACTTACTGCAAATATGCTCAAATATTATTATCTATGATCAACGTTTACTACATTTCATTAGAAATTGATATAACAAACATACCACAGTTACGCCATTTTTAAAACGTCGTGAAGTATGCACCGGTGGGTTACTACACACGAAACAGTCGGTCGGCGGTCGCGGGAGCATCAGGTTTTACGTAGTACGGGTTTTGTGTGTCGATGTGTAAAATATTTGATAGGAGACTATTGAAAGTATATTAATTACGAATTTTGCATTTTTATTACTTTATTATTTATTTTTAACTAACCAATATTCGACATAATGTGGATAGTATTTGAGAAGTACTAATTTGAGAATACAGCTTGTCTCTTCAAAACATTTAAAACAATCGCTATTTATAGTCATAATTATTAATTATGGATAGTAAAATACTCGTGCTTTTCTGTTTGCATCTGATAGTTTGGTAGGTAAATAAAAATGCACGAATGTAGAATCTGTTACCACCTGTTACTATAATTACTAATTAAACTTATCGAATGACCCATGTGTATTACCTTATACCTGGCTATACAGCCCAATTTTAATGCGTACTTTTATCCAAGTGAAGACGTAAAATTATGCACCTACTACTCTTCACGTTATTTTGAGATAAGTCATAACAACGTTTTTATTAGTCTTAATCTGTTATAAATATTGTTAAATATTTAAGAACAACTTTTAACGGCTTTTCAGATTTTACTAAGCAATTTAAGAGTGACTGTATTTTTATATTTATATGGAGAGACATTAAGACTAACAAGTGGTGGAGATTTTATGGCTCTGATTGACCTTTTTGAGTTTCTATTGATTGAAAACCTAGCTGTAAACTAGGTAACATTTTTAAAAAGTGACTAAATAAAAGCCGATTGATACCTAAATCGTTTTAATTTTTCGGTATTTTTTTTAGCGATGGACACTTAACACATTTCTGCTAATCCTATAACAAATTTTATGGCACATACGTCAAAATATAAGATTACTTCAAATAAATATGCCTCAGGTTACAGCATTTATGCTTTATGGAATTTATACTGGGCTAACGATTTTAGTACATTTGCTTTTTTCCTTTACGGCATTTAAACGTTATGAAAATATAAGTGACATTGCTGTAAGCGCCACTAAAATGGAAACGACGCACTTTTATTTAATTTTGTGACTGTCAATTGAAAGTTATCTATGAGTTATGTATTTGATCTAATTTTCAAGTATTTATGTTTAAAAGTTATGAATTTTTTTCTAAAAAACGAAAAGTTTTTTGGCTCTGGTGTAAAGTTTGCATTTTGGCGGTTACAGCAGTTCTGCTTATTGCCATCGATATGATGATGATAAATATAACGTCTCCAAATGAGGTATATATAGAACTTAATAAAACGTTCCGTTGTTTTAACCTGATAACAACCCGGTGACCCCTACATGAACAGTATCAATTCAAAGGGCGTCCACACATTGCTTAGCGCTTTTAAACTAAATTACTGTCCACTAACACTAAACAAGCATTGTTCCAATACAATAGCACGGAAGATATGGAAGCTATTTGGGCAAATGTCCTAGCTATTCGACGCATTGAATCAACCGTCCAAACTGTTCGATTACTGCATAATTTATTATAGGAGGGCGTATAGCATTGTTGTGATTTAGTTTAAGTGTATAGGGTATGAACGAAAATTACTTACATTTATTAAGTAAATTCATTGTGTTGGTTTGATGTAGGTACCCAGATCTGCTGTAGTTAATTTTATAATTGACTAGCAAGCCCGCCCCAAGACTTCGTCTGTGTCAATTACCACAGAATAAATAATAGTACCTTAGGTGTCAAAGCGGACCCCGGGCTCCTTTAGGGGCATTACCGGGCATTAGCTAGGAGGATGACGACTGACTCAGAGAATATGTAAATAGGTATGTTTTTTATTACATTTTATTTTGCTGGTGTTATATAAAGAAAGTAGGTACACACTGCAGAAAAAACGTTAGGTACATATTTAGAGCGCGGAGAAAAATTATAAAGTAAGCTTTTAGTAAAGTAACATTATCAAAAGGAAAAGTCTGTGAGATTGAGAGATATACGTTTGTATATAGGTAACCCGATTTCAAAAAATAATTCATATCAATTTACAAACCTACTTAATATTTTCACAATGCTACATAATTCAAAACTTTACCTCTTGTTAATATTCGTATACATAGTACCTACACATGCATCTATATATACAAAACGGCTATGACTACGAGTATAACTCAATTATGGATGGACGAGTGCTATAAATTATCCTATATAAAGTTTATGTTTAAAACATTTTCCTTTGTAACTCGCTCAAAAGTGGTTTTATCTTTAACCAGTAGAGGGTCAGACTAGTACGTAGATAATGTTAAGAGTCATCAACTACATAAAATTGTCAATAGCAAGTAGTCTATTCTTTATCTTAAGTGCACTTCTACGACTCACTGTGAGGAGTTTGTTGTTGTTCCTATAAGGTCGAGGGAATTATATACTTACTACACCCATTATAATTACTAGTATACTAGTTGTTCTATGAAGAGTAGAGAGTGTTTCATTTCTTTCTTTTGTTCTAATAACTGAATCGACGAAAAAAAATGTTATCTTTCTATATCATCGAACCTGAGGGCCTACCGCGAAACTAAAACGAACTTCGTTCGTGTATCTCCCTCTCTGTTGCACTTGCTAGTTCGAGCGGAAGAGACGGAGATACTCAAACGAAGTTCGTTTTCACTTCGCGGTAGCCCCCTCTCCCTCTGCACACCAAATTTCACGAGAATCGGTTGTTGTAGGGCTCCTTCGGGGCCCAACTTGGAAAAATAGGTAAGGAAAAAAAAGAGAATCGGTTGAGAAATGCGACCTCTATAGAAGAGATCAGCGGGACATACCATTTTTTTTGACTCAGCTGAAACGGAGATATTCGTTCGCTTCGCTCGCTTCAGTTACTCATCTTCTACCTTTAGATGGGTAAACGTACTGCTTGACAATAGTCTTGGCACCTTTAATTCAAGCAATAGACCACCTTTATATCAACAGGCGACAGATATGTCCTCACGACCAGTGATACGTCTAAAGAAACGAATTCGACACTGGACAATGGAAGAAAGACGCTGTTTTATACGGGATTCTTGCCGGGTTGAGATGTTGGCGTCGTGAGAAGACACATACGATTTGTCATGCAGGTAAAAGTTGAGGGCACAGGCGCGCGTCAGGTCACTAATGCGTTGGACCACCGTTGGACGAACGAAGTCGAAACTGCACTCAATGGGTCCATTAATGTAAAACAAGAGCAACACTGCAGGAGCATTGGCGACGGATTGCGAAGCTTGCCACCCCAGGGCTGTTACCAACTTATATCAACGCGTTAATACGCCTCACTTCACCTGTCACGTCACGTATAACGAAACTAGACCTACATACCTACGCTCAGTCACTACGAATCGCGGCATCAAGATATATTTGTGGGTGAACTGTGATGTAGCGTTAAACCTATAGGTACAGATCAGCGGGCCTGATGTGGTGACCTCGACCACTCCGCTAAGGACATGACGACGAAGATGTCACTAATAACAATCATCAGCCTTTTAGCGTTATTCGCGTTTGTGACTTAGAGAGCCCGAGGTCCGCTTTGGCGCCTAATCCCAAGATTTGGGATAGACACTAGTTTTACGAAAGCGACTGCCATCTGAACTTCCAACCCAGAGGGAAAACTAGACCTAATATGGATAGGACAGGTACCTCACGAGGTTTTGCTTCACCGAAATGCTAACGGTAAATATTCCGTATATAGGTTCCGAAACACTACTTTACCCACGAGCGCCGCTTGACACCCGCATGCCTGAACCACTAGGCTAACGTAGCTTGTCAATAATAACTGTATATTCTGTAAATAAGTTAGAGACTCATTGCTACAAGCCAGTATCCGAATTCTAATTCGCTACCTGAGCCACTCCACTCTATCGCCATCTCTCACTTATAATAAATCTCTAATTTGAAAATGGAATCAGCCAGTATCAAACTAAGCATTTACGTGTCCCGAATGATCTCGGCTTCCCATGAACGGAAAAACATGTAGATTTTTTCATAAGTACATTATTACTCTAGCTTCCGTTTAGGATAGTTTTTATCCAACTGCGACAGTTAATTAATTTTCGGAAACATTTGACCTCATTAAATTATTCAGTTCTTCTTCTTGAAACCATAGCCGCCATATCCGTCAACTGTCAGTGACGTCAAAATGGCGGACTTGCCATATCTAACTAATAGTAATAATTTCGATCCGGTGTTGTGATAGACCTTCACAAAACGCATATTAAATTCTAAAGCATAAAAAAATAATCGATTTTGATATGGAAACTTATACGCGCTAAATTCGTATTGAGGCGTAATTTCAATAAATATATCAACAAATTTCAACAAAATAACGTCAAAAGTCTGACTCTTCCTTTTTTTTAATGGCATGGCCTAGCGTTGTCTCGCGTTCAGCCAAATCGTCTAGGTTTCTGCAAGATTACACGCTGAGTATTTGTCACGATACTTAACGGCTATCACAAGATGGCGCGGGAGCTCTCTCGATTTTTCTCGCACTATACGTCTCTTTCTAAGTTGTATATTACGAGAGAGACGGATAGTTCGAGAAAAATAGAGAGAGCTCGCGCGCCGTCTTGTGATAGCCGTGCTGGTTTTGTCAGTATTTATATTTATCAGCAATAAACAGTAAAACTATATAAATCAGTAAAGAACGGGCCCCTTTTTTAAAAAAACATTAATTATCAAGCGCGTCAGTAGGTATTAAGGTGGTATTTTACTTCGTACTTCGCGCCTTCAAGTTGACATTCAGCCTATATAGAGACACAGGAATCGGCCAACATACAGATAAAACTTTTATCATAAAGCCTGCAATACACATTCCTTAAGTTGACAATGGCGGGAACATACAGAAGATCGGCAGAATGTGATATTGCGATCTGAAACATTGCAATAGGAAAAAGTATACTTTCATATTTTTAATAATTACATTAATTACCTTTAATAGAAAGGGACTCGGACTCGCGTTATGGTTCTAGAACTTAGTTAGTGGTTAGGTATAGCTTGGAAAATATAAATTCAGACGTTAAAAAAGAGATCTTTTGTTCCGCGTAAACACTTACCGGTCAATGGGTACCTACTCCGGGTACTCGAAAGGATTATTAATTCTATACACATCTTTACCTGAGAGTCGGAGTGACTCAAGATGATTTCAGTCATCACGTTTGTATTTATTTAATATAAAACAGTGTTATATTATAAATATGTAGAGAAGAAGATATATAAAAATTTAATGCTGCAGCCTGTGTCCTACCTGTTGGATCTATGGCCACAAACATCTACTAAACTATTACCCCATAAACGAGTTTTGTCCCTTTCTTACTAATTTAAACATCAAAGAAAAGAATTTTAACGGCATTTTAGCTAAAATAGGTTTGTTCAACGTTTTACTTGAAAGGTTAAATTAGAACTGCATGTGTCCTATGACCAAAATAAGAAATTCGTTAACTCCCACCACATTACCATGCAAACGAAGTCGCAGGTACAGCTAGTCGTAAATAAGTAAGTCGTTCGTAAAGCCGTGTAACGGTGTATTAGTCGCGTAAATGCCGAGTAAGTGTCTCGGGGGTCACTAAATGCTACTAGGCATCAGGTGTCGATGTGGAGGTTATGCGATTATTTTGTAGGTACACTACTATTAGCTGTCGCGTGGGTTCACATGGATATTTTGCTCCCTCAAGTTTAAAAAATAATACTTGGAATGCAGACGGCTGGGAATGATTCAAGAATAGCAGTAGCTATCAAGCGAACATAGGTGCTCAGAAATATCTGAACACGACTTATTATTAAGGCGTAGAGTACATGTCAGATATTATTAACACCTTTGATGCGCTTACCTTTGACTAGCCACTATACCTTGTTATCGTGTTGGGTAGTAGAGACAGATACCCTGCCTGCGAAACTGAAGGCACTGGGTTCAAATGCTGGGAAGGAATCAGGAGCGGAGGACGGTGTAATGCACAAACATTTGTTTCAGTCTTGGATGTTTTCACCTATATTTCACTTTTCTTTTATTGTCTCCTACCTATGGCACAAGCCTTGATACTTATTATGAGGTTACTTCGATTTATGTGAGATTGTTAACCTAGCATTAATTTAGATACTCGTAAACTCCATGTAAACCCCCCCGAAGTCACACTAGCAGCGACCAGGTGTTTTAACACCATTAATATCAATTGAACATTGACCGTCTGCCACTCCATGACCGCTCTACCCTGATCCACCCTTCCCCTCTCCCGCCTTTACATGCAGACCATCACAGACAACCACCCAATGCAGCGAGGTTCCAGTGAAACTGGACGCGAAATATTTTATGAGCCGATTTCCGTTTAAAGAGTAATGCCATTTTGTGCTTTCCGTTTTGATGTCTTTTTCGTATTTTACGCCCGTGCCATGTGTCGATGTCATGAATTATTGGACTGTTTGATGTCATTAAGCTCAAGGGCTTTAAACTCAAATGAGGGATAATCATGTGTCATGTTTAATGTGGAGACTGCAAAAATACTATAATAGGTATATTTAGATATTCTACATGGTGCCTCAATAAGTGCACTAAGTAGGTATTTCGATTACAAATAACTCGTTAATTAGGTATACCTAATACCGGAGTAACTAATAAGGCACTCTTATCATGAGACGCCCTTATTAATACTTAATCCGACTGTTTTTACAAGCTCTCTTATCTAGTCTTGTTAAGATTGGCGTATTTAATTTAACTTTTGTCATTTTGTGACTTTTCTATATTATACCTATATAATATATGTTATTTATTAATTTATTCGTTTATTTCTACATTTAACTCTGGCAACAAAGGCATTTAAATATGTTATATTATATGTATACTGCTCAAACAGATTCAGAAAATTATTGGTAAAATTACATAATTTACAGGCCAATATCATATCAATTACTATAAATAAAGGCCGTTTTAATTTTTCTTTTTTTATTGTTAATTATTGGACATCAACTAATTGATGTGGCTAATTAATGATATCCTCTTTCCTTCAGAATCCAACCTCGTTCAAGCTGGTCTTTAAGTGTAATAACCGAAAAAAAAACTTAAGTAAAGGTCACCATATTTATGTTTATTTTGTGTTTTATATATATTTATTTTGTGTAACAAGAGATTCATACAATAATTGAAGGTATGGTTACATTAAAATACATACAAGCTTTAAACTAGCCACCAAAAAGAGAAGAAAAAGTATAATGTAAAACTACATCCCGTTCTGCGAAAGGTCCCCAAAATTCTTGCGGCATTTTAAAACTAAAAAAAAGTGCGTTCAAACCTTCTTTGGGACTTGTAGAGCACGAGGCGAGTAAAATTGTGTGTAACACAGTCATGAACGACGTTGCATGTGTCCCTTCTTGACACCGCTTAGATGTAGTACTTACTCACCTTGGACTGGTGACTATACCCCTTTTTAGCGCATTAGGTAGTAGACAGATAGTCTGTAATAGACTTTTCAACACAATTGCTCGTAACGTACCTCTTATTGTGTCGCTTTTAGGCTCATAATCCTGGATATTAAACACGTGTGTTTCATAACATTACAACACTTGTGTGTTATGGTTATATCCCGATGCAGTCACGTTGGCACCTTGCAGAATGATATATGCATGAACATGGTGCATTCTTAAATTGACCGAGTTGTACAGAATGTATAGCTTTTTTTTAATTCTCGGCAAATGCTCACCTTCGGTTCGGGCCACAAACACCTGCGATCTGGGGCATTCACGAATTCACCGCCCTTGTTACGTAATGTACTAATAAAGGTCATTGATGATGATTAAATTATGTAAGTATGTAGGTACTTCACATTACGAAATATAGGGAAGTTTAGTTTTACTCTACAATCTACAGGAATCGTGATAATAGTACTAGAATATGAAAAAGCTCGCGTTGACTTAGTACAATGGCATTTTCACGTAACTATAAAATTACAGCAAAAAACACTACAATACAGCATAACATTACAACGCATATTGACATTACAAATTCCCTTATCATTCCCATCCCATACGCCGTTAAAAATAAAAGAAACGATAATCAACACAATTTATGGCTATCGATGGTGTCTTTATGGCCTGTAATCGATTCCCATGACATGTGGCAATGACAATACCCTCTTTTTTCCATGCAAAACGTCACAAGTTTTAACATTACACCATTGTAATATCAGCTTTAACTCTTGAGTTACAAGGCTGCTTTTCCAAACGCTGAGGATTTGGATTTTAGATGTATTTGCGCGCAGTTAAGGGTGGGGTGAGTTTCGCGCCACGCTGCGCTTGCGTCGAAACGGAAACGAATTCGAATTAGCTGTTGATAATTTACTAAAATGTTAGGTAGTGATCGGGAAGTCATAAATGGAGCCCAGTATGAGGCAGTTTTCATTGTGGGACTGGGTTTGATTTACTTTTGTTTTGAGGCACAATTCTTAATGTTTCTGGAGAAAATATAGAATTACTGACAAGTAAAGTGTCCCGAAAGTAAATGGGGTGTAGGGCGATCTCAGGGCAGGCTGCTACTTCGCCCAAAGGCTGAGCCTGGCCATCCAACGGGGCAGAGGTCAGCCTCCTGGGAACGATAGGTATCCCAGGAAAATTAGGATTTTATAAGTATATTAGAATCTATCTGACCACACACCACTTAAGTGGTCAGGGGGCCTAGACAAGGTTACAATCGACAAGCGCTAACGCCAATAGAAAAGTAATAAAATGTATGGGAATGACATATATGTTAACGAACAGTGTTTCATCGGCATCTGTCATTCCCATACATTTTATTATTTTCTATTGGCGTTAGCGCTTGACGATTGTAACCTTGTCTACGGCCCCTGTGGATGTTACGTAACGAGAAATGTAACACATTGACTTGTAATATGTTACAATTTTACAAATAAAAAATTGGATATGAAAATATTGAGGACGGATTTTTTTTTATTGAGTTTAATAAAAAATATGCCTCATAATGTAAATATTTTCTGATTGTTAATACACTTAATTGATTGCGTAAATAAAAACCGGTTGATTACCTAATCTGTAGGTTTCAGGGCAACCTTTTATTGCCATGTGTACTTTTCTGTGTACCGTCATCTACGTAACAAGGTACTCACTGAGAAGATTCTAACGAGCCCAAACTAAACTTAAAACCTACTGAATTCCTATGGCCACCTTTTGTCCCCATCATCAGATCAGCTTGATGGTGCCATAATATTAAATTGTCATCAAAACTATAATTATATCCAAATTTTCAGCTCAATCGGTCGAGGTTAACTAGTTCAAAATTCAGTTGCAAGATTTGTCCCACAATAACAAACTAACAGGTCAAGTTAAATATAAGCTTGTAATAAAACTGTACCACAACAAATCACACACAAAATACACAGCTAAAGAGATCTCGGTTAAACCACTGAATCAAATTCTCGGCGGAAACGTAACAATAAGAAGGGGCATTTAAAACAATGATAAGATCTGCAGTTGATCCGGGAATCAATATGGGGATCAATGAGTTTGGGGATGGCTAGCGGATTGATTAGAGGGGTTGAATACCCCTGCTAACACTGCATTATTACGCTAGATTATCCCTGCAGGGATCTACCTATTTATATTACATATATTAAAACTATGGGAAAAAACATAAACTGAATTGCCAAAAAACCTATAAAAAATATTGAACCTGTCCACAAAATTTCTAGAAAATCGGATTACAAATGCGATCTGTAGAGGAGAACAGAATTTTGGCCACAACTGAAACAGAAAATTTCCTTCGTTTCGCTCGCTCGCTCAAAAAAGGAATCTCAATCCCCACTCTACTATAAGTATTGCGATCTTGGCAGGGGTAGGTACTAGTGCTAGGTATTCAGTCTCGGACACACTAGCGGAATATTGCTTAAAAGCGGTACCTAATCACGTAAACGTGCGTTATTAGGACAATTTAACTGTAATTTTTCCATATGAAAAGTGACATTTAGAATGCGATATTTTGTGAAAGTTACTTGCATAGGTTTCTTAAAAAATCACGCCGTTAGCCTGCGAATGTCAAATAACGTTTTGAGTCGCAATGTCTATAGCTCACAAAACTACTAGAGTTTATATAGGTAAGATATTTTGCTACTACCAGCCGAAGTAATGACTGATATATGTGATACAGTATATTGATGCAGGATATAGTTTATTTTTAAAATTAAATTTTCGCCAGTTTTCAACGCGGCGCTATTTACTTGGCAGTTGCTGTTTGCGGCAAATGTTTGCGGCACGAGTCGACGCCTTTAGTGTTGCTTTGAGTTTCGGAGTTGCTAGCTTATGGCACACCCAACTTTAACACAGAATAAGTTTCTATCAAAACATTAATCTTTAACCCTGACGCAAAAAGAGAGGTGCCATAAGTTTCACGTGTAGGTACAGACACGTAGCTATCAGTCTGTCTGAGGCATCGTAGCTTCTAAACGAATTTACTGATTTTAATGTGATTTTCTGCTGCTGTCTTACACAGCTGACATGAACGAGATGGTTCTTAGACACGTTTCAACAAAATCCATTTAGCCAGTTTTTAGATACCTATTAATTTTAAAATAAAAATGTTTGTGGTTTCTCCACTTTTCCAAGTTGTTCGTTGTTGGAGCAAGCTTTTTAATACTTTTTTGCACAATCATCAACTACTTGCTGAAAGGGTTCCGATGAGTCCAAACACGATGGGATCATCTAGTGTTGTTGTTGTTACCACCTTTTTTTTTGCGCATTTTGGCTTGCAGAACTTCCAGTAAGAGATCCGACCAGCTCCTTGCCCGTGGTCCACCTAATCTGTTCACCTGGGTGGACCACGGGAAGTTTTTTCTACCCGTGGTCCACCTAGAAGGACTAAGGTAAAAACTTATTGGTGGTGGTTCACCTCGGTAAAGTTTTTACGCGTAATACCAAAATTACTACCTAAGTCAGGTCGGTGTAGGTACGACGACGAGCGAAGCGAGGAGGAGTGTTAGGTGTACTGCGACCTTATAGCGCGAGCCGAGCGAGCGAAGCGAGCGTGCCGCGGCAGCGGCCGGCGAAGCGCCAGAACCGAAAATGTGATATTTCACTTCTTCATATTAAAGAAGGTCTTTTAGCAAAGTTGACATAGGTGTACCACGGGTAAAAAAATATGCCCATGGTTCACCTTAGTCCACCTAGGTGGACCACGGGTAGAAAAAACTTCCCGTGGCCCACCCAGGTGAACAGATTAGGTGGACCACGGGCAAGGAGGGATCCGACCATGATACGGGGCCAGCTCGGTCGTGGTTGTCACGTCAGTATGTCATTCATCAGATGCTGGCATATAAAGTATACTGTATATATTTATATTATTTTCAACTATTTACTGATTAATTAAACGATTTGGTGTTAGCTCAAACAATTTAATAAAAGAAAAATACAATCATTCCTTAAATGCATTAAAAATGAACTGGAATCTACGATATAAAACGTTTGGTAACAATCGAGAGCACGTCCGTTCACTCCGAGAGTCGAAACAGAACTGCCCGTCCTCGTGGTATGCCGGCAGCGATCGAGTAGTCATCCCCACCATCCCCACTTTTGCCAACATCACGCCACCGCTCGGTCCTGGCACAAGGTCTAGGCCCGATGACGTCATCTGGCCGCTAACATTATATATATAGAAGCTACGGTAGCCTAGTGGTTCAGGCATGAGGCTGTCAAGCGGCAGTCGTTGGTTGGTGGGTGAATCCCCGATCGTGCCAATGTGATTTTCAGAACTTAAGTACCTATAATAAGTTTAGTATTTACCGTTAGCTTTTCGATGCGATTATCCGTCGATAACACCGTGAAGAAACCGGTCTAATTCCAATAGGGTCTAGTTTTCCCTCTGGGTTGGAAAGTCAAGATATAAATATATACAATTCAGACGCTTTCGTAACACTAGTGCCTATTCCAAATCTTAGGATTAAGTGTCAAAACGGACCCGGGCTTCTTTAGGGCATAACCGGGAATAACGCTAGGAGGATGATGACTCGCATATAAAGTATAAAACTACTATCATACTTATTAGAGACTGTATGTCGACCACCTAACTCATTTTTCGCCCGTGCGCGCAGGCAAGCGCCAGGGTATGACGATATACCCGTCATACCCTTGCACCTGCACGCCGTGCAGGCGAGGGCTCAGTCATACGGTCCACCTTTAATAATATAAATAATAAATTAACCTATAGCTTAGCGTCATGGATGAGAGGAGGCCTATGCCCAGCAGTGGGATCCACCTATAGCTGGAATGTTATTACCAGCTCCGTATTTGTCGTGCACAACACCCGTAAGGGACACTCCGTCTCGGAGATAAATATGTAATCTCGATATAATTGCGGCCCGCTAACAGATCACAGGCGGACCCTCATATTGACTCTTTCGCTTCGACGGACACAGAGGAGACCAGAGGGGACATTTCATACACTTTCGTTATAATTGGGTTTTAATAACCTTAACCTTTGGGCAGCTGATGGTCTTGGGTTCGAATCCCGGTAAGGACAAACATTTGTGTGATGAGCATGAATATTTGTTTCTGAGTCTCGGATGTTTTCTATGTATTTAAGTATTTCTATCTGATCAATATATCGTTGTCTAGTACCCACAACACAAGCCTTATTGAGCCTACTATGGGACTTGGTCGATTTGTGTAAGATGGTTCCCTAATATTTATAATTATTATTATTTATTAATTGGGTTCTCGCTAACCAAAGAAATACTTGCTGCGCATCATAAAATACTGACTTGCTCATTAAAACCGAATTTTGATAAACGATTAGTACTATTTGAGTTGTGAAAATCAGTATTTTTTAGGTTGTTAGGTTTATTGATGTGCTTTTAAATACTAGCTGTTTTAAATTCTAAATAAAATGGTTAACCCATTCAAGGTCAACGATTCACAATGCCTCTATGAGCGATTTCTGCAACGAATCGGAAAATGCTGCTACGCGCTACGGCGTAGCTTTCGTAGGGTTGCTTGGTCTCAAATGGGTCTATAAAAGTGCGGTACTTGCGTACCTAGGGTAATACGAGAGCGACCAGACGACCCGAAATGTGACTCGTCTCAACAGTTATTTGTGGGACAAGGGGCCGAACCAATGTTTATATACTTTCGTACTTTCCAAATCCACGCTAATAACCATGACGCATTATTACAGTCACTGGCAAAAATTTCGTAGCGTTACTCTCCTAGCCGATATCATGTCGAAGCCCGTATGTAGAGGAAACCGCCTGCGATCAGAGCTTCCGCCTAGCAGCTTCCTGCATTTAATCGGTGATTTGTGTGACGCGACACTTTGCTTGCCCGCCGCGCGACCCATCGAATGTCGTCCAAACACAAACACAATACGTTGCTTAGAATTGTTAAAGGTGCTGATATTCAGACTTGAACATTCACTTTGTAATGAGTATTCTAGCGAATGTTACATCACAGGTAAAAGCGTACAAAATAAAGCAGGAGCGTTTTAAAGAGCATTCTAGCGAAACGACAGTGGATTAGCTTCGAGCTTTTTGCCGTGGCGAGCGGTTGTTGTTCCACCACCGTCCCTCTCCGCCGACACCCCCCGGACAGTATTAACTAGCACATTCAGGGCCAATGACGACACATATGCGTCAGACCGCTGTAGTCGTTTTACGCTACATACGAGGAAAACCACGCGATCGGCTACGAGCGTAGCGCGTAGCGATTCTTGGCCCTGAATGGGCTAGAGCGTTCGTAGAGATGTTTGGCTCTATGCTTGGCCCTGTTCGTTGTTCAGGTCGACTTATTTACGAGTAACTAGTTCGATAAACGGCGACTGCTGGAGCTCGGGTATTTCCATCTCTGTCGCACTCACTTACTCGAGTGACAAGGATGCATGTTTTTTTTCGATCCTCGTGATGCCTGACCGCACGCGTGTCGCGGCGCCGCACGCCGCACTATAGTACCCTGGCGCCGCTGTGGATGTTTATTCTGTGGCGTCGTCTGAGCGACAGAAACGTGGAACTGAAGGCGAGGGTGCCCGTGATGGAATATCTGCGACCGTCACCTTAACTATGTCGGTACAACACAATTATTTATGTTACATATATAGATAGTTGTTAATAGACTATAGGTGTTATTAAGTTTAACATGTCTGTCTGTGTATCTGTCTGTGGTATCGTAGCTCCCAAACGGATGGACCGATTTGAATGCGGTTTTTTTGGGTCAAAGATAATTTTATCCCGAGTGTACTAAGAGCCATGTTTCATGAAAATTTGTTTAGCCGTTTTTGGATCTTGGACTTTGAAATGAAAATGTCGGGGGTTTTTCAATTTACTAAGTAAGGACTTGTCTCCTCTTGAAGTTTTTGACTAACCGGAAACATATTTTTTTCGATGTTTGTAGACGAAACGCCGTTTTTATTTAAAAAAACAGAGTTCATAATGTTGTGGAATCATGTTTTATAAAATCTACGTGTATTATAAGAAGAAATGCCCCAAATTTTCCATATTTTTCTACATTTCCTCTACGTTTCGGTAGGTGGCATTCCACAGTAGGTAGATCATAGTAACTTAGCGTAGATCTTCCTAGAAAATCAAACTTTCAGATTTATAATGAAATATTGAAGGATAAGATATATCCTGATTTTTTCTCAGGCATTTTGCACTCGCTTAAAATTAAAACGCTCCACAATAATTAGATCTACGGTACTCGTACAAGAAACACACAATCTTATTATTCGCGCTAATTTCGTCATTACGTTCCGGAATCCACCACCATGACAGAAATGACAGGCTGCGTAATGACAAGTGTATGGGCACAGAGCGTGACAGAGGTGTCGTTCGTCATGGTGCATTATTTAAACAGTGCGAGCCAATTATTTCATTCGGCTAGTTATCGGCGGAAACGTTTAGATTTAGTTCGTTGATCCATGTGGGAGCGGGTGGGAGTGCACCCTAACATTAACCCATTCATGGCCAATGACGACACATACGCGTCAGACCGCCGTAGTCGATTACCGCTACATACGAGAAAAACCACGGGATCGGCTACGAGCGTAGCGCGTAGCGATTCTCGGCCCAGAATGGGTTGTAAGGCCGTAGCTATCGGTGCCTACTGGTGCGCGCCAAAAGTCTACTACTAGCGTAGCGCACGAAAAAACTATAGAAGTCTAGTAGCGCCGCAAAATGGCCCCCAGAATAGGTGCCATTGCCATAATGCGGGGATGGGGGCGGGGTGTCAAAATGATGCCAAGCAGCCGTTTAGTGCGAACAAGCGCATACCGGGTTTTAGGGACGTGTTTAGTTAGAAATTTGTAAGGAGCTCCCATTCTATGGTTTTTTTAGTTAGCTGTACTAGCGTCGTTGTGGTGTCCGAAGGGTTCAACCATAGAGGAAGGATAAACTAGAGGGACTCACACACACAAACACAGCTCTGTGAAAACAGATGTAAGCATAAACAATAGCACAAGTGAGAACGAGATACAATGTCAAATCTCCTGTCCCTCAGGTCGAAATTTTGTACTGTAACTGACGTCACGGATATAATACAACTAAAAAGTGTATAGACATGCGATGTCGAGGATGTATTAGTCTTCCGATCCTTCTCAATTTAGTCAGGTTACTTTACCTCTATCCTTTTTGGGGAATCCTATACGGGTCTGACGGGTGTGCAGGAGGCGACTTGAAGCTAACTTCAGACAGAGACGCAAATTTGTGTGGCTCGTATTCTAAGTAGCTAATACTTGCCTTCTCACTGTTGGCTTGCTTAGTAAAGAATATTACTTAAAAACGTACCTGAACATAAAATGTCCTTACGAAAACGTCCTTACCGGAATAATAACAACAAAAAGTTCATCAAATCAATTATAATATCCCTACCGTTTCGCGTTTTTTACTTTATGCTTCTTTTTAGGGTTCCGTACCAAAAATGGTAACAAAGGAACCCTTATGGTGCGACTTCGTCCTTCTGTCTGTCTGTCACAAAGTGAAATATCTCACGAACTACTCAAGCTATCAACTTGAAACTTGGAATGGTTATAAATGAGAGTTATCCGCGTGCATGGAAAATGATAAATTTAAATATACATTTATTTTTTCTATAAAAACTTACGAATATGAGGAGGGGGCAAAAAAAAAATTCAACTATAGGGTCAAGTGGGGTATCATTCGAAAGGGCTTGAGTTGCAATTTTTAAAGCAGTTTTTTTTTTTTTCTACACTCGGTAAATTTTGATCTATGAAGGAAAATGTAAAAATAATACCATTCCCCCCCCCCCTTATCTCCGAAGTTATTCAAGCGAAAAATTTGAAATAATTACTTGCGATTAAGATAAACATATATATTACGGGAAAAGTTTTTTTTTTCCTGTATCTAGCATATTTTTTGTTTTATTTTCAAACATAATTTCCTAGTTAGATTTGCAATTTAATCCACTTTATAAGTTTTTTTTGTTTTGAAATTCCTATAGAACTATAAATAGAAGTACTCTCTATCAAATAAAATAATAATAATCGAGATCAGTTCACGTGATAAACAATGATCGCTAAAAGACCAACATACATACTAAGCCGATTGCCCTTGCACGTTTGTACCAAATGGGGCCGATAGATGGCGCTGACCCCATTCGCGCTGTTAAGATTTTTCTAGAATTAATGGGGTTGGGATTGGGACGCGTATATTTATTTTCAATAGCAGGTCAAAAAAAGATAGCGACTCAATTGTGTTGGTGTAAAAGTTACTCGTTGTTTGAAATTGAATTCTATTGTGTTGGGTTAAAATAAGTAATTTAACAAATATATTGGGACCTTTACTTTACCTTGAGTTAATTAAGTTTGCACGGAACCCTCGGTGCGCGAGTCAGACTCGCACTTGACCGGTTTTTTTTTATGTGATAGGAGGCAAACGAGCAGACGGATCCCTTGATGGTAAGCGTTTACTGCCGCCCATGGACACCTGCAACACCAGAACTCAGTGCTCTGTGTGCTAGTTTTACATATTTAACATAATTTATTATTATATTGATTGATTATTTATTATGTGTATGCGTTTGTATCGGTAGTATGTCGTGTTGCGTTCCGTGGGTCACGTACGGTGCTGTCTGAAAATCAGCGCTGTAGGTGTCTGACACCCCGGCATAATGCTGAGACAGCGACCGTTTCAATGCCGCAAAGGTGTGTCAATTGTATTCTTTCTTCATTAATATTGTATCTATTAGGTCAGTAAATTAATGGACGTACCTATAGTTTAAACTAGCGGCTCTGCAAGTTGTAACATTCGCGAGTCCGGAAGGAAAACCGAATCGTAAATTTTTACCTATGTAATTATGTAACCAGCTCACAAAATTTCACGAAAATCGGCTCAGAAATGCCTGTAGAGGAGAACAGCTGAAATGGAGGACTTCGTGCGCTTCGCTCGTTCGTTTAATACTCCGTGATACCAGCACATTAACAAGAATTAGGATTAGCGAGCATATTTACACAACTGGTATTCAAAACGGAGCAAAAAAGGTTTCGTTTTTCTAGCTTCGGAATTCAAATCGTTTTGAAATCAGAACATCGCCGTGGACAGGTTAAAATAGACAGTTGTCGTCAACCGCGGTCTTGTCGGTGGCTGCGGCTGACAGCTGGCTGTCGACTATTCCTTATCTGTCACGGCGCGTCTGTCAAAAAAGTTGGCGACCACTGGAATTTTATTTTCCACGAATTCCGGAAGACAATTTGGATGGTAGGGTTTTCAATCAAAAGTGTACCTTTAAACTTTTCTTAGTACCTATTCGGACTGTAAATTGCCTCAGCCAATGAATACAAACTGAATGCATATTAATTACTTTATATTTATTGAATCTACTCTTGTAACATGTTTTTCTAATCTTGTGCTGCAGTAAAGAATATTATTGTTATTATTATATTATTATATGCTCGAAATTGTTGAAATTCCCTAGGCTTATTTTTGATTTTACATAGTGGTCGTACTATAACCACCTTTTATGTTTTGCCGACTGTACAAACGAAAGCGATAAATAGCCGACATATGTTCCAAAAACGCGTCAGTTAAATAAAAACTGACAAAGCCACAGGAAGTGGAATACGGGGTTATTTATTTATTAGAGTTTGATTTATGCCATCAATGGGTGAAGGCGCGGCGGGTCGCGCTCCGTAGCCGCTCTCCTTTGTAATAAACACTGGAAGTGGCACATCACTAGGTGAACGCTCCGCTGAGGACATTGAGGGTGAAATCACATCTATCAGCATCGAATCGCATTTCGTAATACAGAAACGTAACTTTGTACGAGATGCGTCAGCATGCGGAAGGGTGAATTGATGCGGACGCATCTTCATACAGAGTTGCGTTTTTGTGTTGCGGAATGCGATTCAATGCTGATAGATGTGATTTCACCCTGACTCGGCCGCGACTTCCAGCTGCTGCCACCAGTCGTGACCGAGCTGTAACCAAGGCTGTGCAAGGAAAAGGAAGACACCAATAGAAGATACTCATACTCATGCTCATTTATTGATAAAACATATAAATTTATATGTGAATAAATAAATAAATTAATCTTACATTCTAGGTGACCGCTCCGCTGACTAATGACAGACTCGGCCGCGACTTCCATCGGTTGCCTCAAGTCGTGGAGGAGCTGTAACCAAAGCTGTGCGAGGAAAAAGAACACACCAATAGAAGATACTCATGCTCATTTATTGACAAAACAAACACTTTCACATGTCAATAAATAAATGAATAAATCACTTATTCTAGGTGATCGCTCCGCTGACTGATGATACAGACTTGGCCGCGACTTCCAGCGGCTGCCGCAAGTCGTGGCCGAGCCGTAACCAAAGCTGTGCGAGGAGAAGGAAGACACCGATAGTAGATACTCATACTCATGCTAATTTATGGATACAATATATCATTTTACGTGTCAATAAATTATTAAATTAATCTTACATTCTGGTGATCGCCCCGCTGACTGATGGCATACGCTGCCGCAAGTCGAGCCGATCCGTAACGTAACGTAACGTAACGTAGGACGATACTGGAAGATACGACGAGGTAGAGACTCCGACGACCCCCTTGGCTAACCTATTTAATCGTCAAAATTTATTGGTATAATGATGATCTCTATGTATATGACCTCTTCCAGTAGCAGTGTAGGTATATGTCCACGTGTCAGTTTTCACGCGTCGCTGCAACTATTAATATTCAAATTGGCGCGATCTGTCGCCGCCCGGTTGGATGCGAGCTGTATTATTTGTGAATCCGGCATGGACGCGGCCTGTAATCGCCTTTTTGTGGAAATACGTTCATTTTGTTGCCTTTTTTAGCTTAAGCTTGTTATGAAATAATTATATTAAAAATATAAAAATATTTTTAAACCACATTGTCTGTAAATAGAGGTAGTGCCTCTGCTCGTAAATATATTTTGGTTAGGTTTTATAACATTTTCATTTCGTACGCTGTTGGCCCATTTCTCGAAGTTCTCGAGTTAAAAGTTACAATTATACAAACTAAAACTTTCAACAGCATTTCTCATTATCAATGACTGTACATAAAAGTAGTCGATACTTGAGCTAAGGCAAAGGACAAAATAGCTATAGAATGACGCAAGTAAAATCGAGACGCTTGGGCTAAATGTCCCATCCAAAAGACGTTTCCCTCGTCTGTGCAGTAAAAGGAACAAAACGAATAATTCAGATTTTGTACCGAGCCGGTGACACGCTGTGAAGTGACGGCAACAGTGGGCAGTAATAACAGTGAATTAGCATAATGCGGGAATCGAGTGCTATGCGAACTGACGCGCGGGAAGGGTTTGGAGGGCTACCATTCACCCTAACTCACTTTTAACTCACTGCACGTTTATCACGGACGGCCCGACTTTTTCAAATTAGAACGCTTGGAAAGAGACGGATAGACACAGCTCACGGGCCGTCCGTGATAGCAATGCTGGTGTGTTTTATCTGTGGATACGGGCAATTCTCATTGGATACTGCAGGCCCAGTCCCGGACAAACTCGACTGGGAATGGGTCCTTTCGCCTATGAACTAAAAAATCCGGTGCAGTATTAAATGTTGCCAGAAACACGTTCAGTATTATATCATACATGGACATAAAATACACATGTTAAATATAATATCTACTTTAGCCTATTTCAATTAAGAATAGAAAAATCGTGATGCGTTTATCGCCATGCGATTTCAAGTAAAACCATTTCAAAACGTAAAAATAACGTTTTGTTTGTTTGAAAAGCTGTATACGAATAAGTAAAACTGGTACAATGCTTCCCTTAGATTTCCTAGTTATTCAAAGAATTTTACCGTTATATGGAACGAGTAAGAATTTTTATGTTATGTGGAAAGAAGCCTACGAAGCTGACGGCCTTGGGTTCGAATCCCGGTATGTGAACTTAATTGTGTGTGAAACGAGGATAGGTATATGCAAAACTGAGCCTTTGTAGTTTTCTCACATGCCTATATCTTCATTTAGTACCTACCCACAGTACAAACTTTGCTGGGTAAGGTCAGTTTGTGTAAGATATAACATATCGATGAGTGAGTATCGAGCGAGTTGGTGCCTTTAGTAACGTCTTGGGTTTTTGTTGATCCCCATTTAACGCTAACCGACAGAGAACGTTTTATAACCTCTAATTGTATTGTATTTATTACTGTGTAGCAGCACAGGGGACGAGTGGATACGGTCGACATATTCCAGCTAAAAGGAATGAATAGAAACTAGAGCACAGCACACAGCAACTTTGTTTCATGACACACCATGTCGCTATGGAATAATAGGAAATCATTGATATGTATGTTGATATTTCACTGCAAAAGAACGGAAAGTATAAAAACCTTGAGTGTGGTGCTGTAAATATTTCATACATATGGGATTCACGATATCCATACCATAATGAGACACGAAAACGGCCAGTAACACGTTGTGGGGACACAGAAGACAGAGAGAAATGAGAAAGAAAGAGGAGACAACAATAAAAATGGCACACACGACTGAAGTGCTTCTGGCATGTTCGCCGAGGCGCGGACTGACGACTTCTACGCCATCAGAAGAAAGAGAATGGCCTCACTGCTAAGAGTGCTAAGGCGTGTGAGAGGCAGCAGCAACAGCTTGCTGAGGGCATTGGCCGAGCGTCTCGACTGCCCGCTCACTAGATACTGGGTCGATGTGGTTATTGGGAAGGCGAAGTAGGGCATGTGGCAAGCTTCGCCCCTAATTTCCAATTTAGTATTTTTTATATGTTGTTTTTATTTTATTTTTAAACTCTTCTTTTTGTATTTTTGTATTAATGTAAATTAACATAGTTTGTAAGCCGCACTAACGAAATATGGACTATATGGTCCGAATTAAACGATTTTTTTTTAAAGCCGACAGCTTTTTTTAATACAACGAAGGTGGCAAACAAGCGTACGGCCTGATGGTAAGCGGACACCGCAGCCTATAGACGCGGTGTTCGTTAAAATCTGAATGCTTACGATTACAGACGGTTTGGTGTAACCGAGTCTTAGTAGCGTAATGCGCTTGATTACAATGTATGACCAACAACAACTCTAGTGCTCCAACAATGTGGTACTGAAGCGGTAAAAACATGTGAAAAGTGATCTAATCAATGGCTGCCGCAATTTGCCGTGCGCAAACGCTGATTGTTAACACATCATTACCGTGTCATCGGCGTAATGAGTCGACCTTACAAAAAGGGCTTTCCATGTCGTAATGGAGCCGAGGAGTTGTATAACGTCCCGTTATAGACTCGTTTATCAGGTGACAAATATCGTCCTCCTAGCCTTATTTCCGTTTGTGCCCTAAAGGAGCCTGGGGCCCCAATAGTTGGCGTAGGCACTAATTATACGAAAGCGGCAGCCATCTGACCTTCCAACCCAGAGGGGAAACTAGACCTCATTGGGATTACACCGGCTTCCTCACGATATTTTCCTTCACTGAAAAACCACTGTTAAATCAGCGGGTGTAGCGTGGTTGCTGTTTTATCATTTATCGTTGTGGATAAGACATCCGTCACTCTCACTCGCATACTCGTCGGAACGTCAAGATAGGAGCGTTGTCTCGTTCTGTCGAACGGTGTCAGCTAGTGACGGACGCTCTATCCTGTCACTTATCGTGTGATACGGCCGACCATGATAGGGTCTGGTCTGTATTTGTTACATCGACACGCGCGCGTCAAGTAAATGGTGCGGTTAAGTCGGCCGAATTTGTACGAAAGTTGGCCTTTTCAAGTCTATTTTATGTTGGTCGACTCTTACTCGGTAAAACTAGTAATGTCTACTTAGCTGTGATAGTTTTTTTTTTAATTCAATATATGTACTACTGCCACAATTTATTTTGCCAGCCATTTAGCAGGCAGGGGTTGGGAGGTTGGGCTTTAAAGCCTAATATCACACAAATGGACCACTGATTTAAACAAGTGAAATTAAAGGATTTTTCAAAAAACCTAACTGCTTTAAAAAAAAATTACAAACCCACAATTAAGACGAATCCAACGAAACCTCATATATCTATATCTAAACTAAACACTAAACGTCAAACAATCAAAGCAGCATGATATTGTGCTTAAAAACAATATTATTAAGTTAAATTACGTTGACAAACTGAAGTACACATTAAATTACGTTTGGGAACCGTATGGCAATGGATGAATTGCAGATGGGGCATAACCAACAGGTGAGGGAGTGTTAAATGCAGCTAGTTTCATGACACAGATTCTCCTGTTTATGCTGGTGTTCTTGCATGAATTTTTTGAGATTAATTCTAAATCTATTAACGTCCGGCAAGCCTCTAAGCGGCGGCGGGACATTGTTCCAGCACTTCGTGGCTGCATAGCGGAAACTTCCTCGGAAAGAAGCAGAAGCATGTCGGGGAGTCACCAGACATATTATGCGCTGACGTCTTCCACCCCGAGACGAGTTATTAAAGGAGAGTTTCTCGAAGAGATACGCCGGCGCCTCGTGCTTCAATACCCCAATACCTACATATTTAGATAGTGTAGATACCTATTAATAGATTTTTTTATAAAGACTCGACTAATAATATTGTGACATCCTATTGTAGGTACTGTGTTCTATGCAAATAAATATATTTGATTTGATGTTGTAAATAAGATGAAACTATTTTTGCATTGTTATTTATTCAATAAATCGTAATATCAAATTTTGGTGACTGATGACTACACGAATGGTCATTTCAGCCGAAAAACGTCCATTGCTGGCCAAAGAAACCCCCAAAGAACTCCACAACGACAATTTTATTTATTTGTTTAATTTGTCACAATTACAGATAAAAGAAACTGGACAAGTGCGAGTCGGACTCGCCCACCGAGGGCTCCGTACAAAATTACAAATGTATTGTTTTCAAATTGTTCCCTATACTCATATTAGTTGCCAAATTTTAAAAAGTATAGGGTTTTTATTTCAACTCGATACCTCCACGCGACGGACAGACGGACAAGAAAGTGATCGTATCAGGGTTCCGTCTTTTCCTTTTGAGGTACGGAACCCTAAAAACGTCGTGTTTAAAAAGGCAAATACGTAGAAAATAAAAATATTTCGAAGAGCACCATTATCATAAACGAAATAGAAGACGTCTCGAATTAAAATGATACCCTCTCGAAGAATAATAAAATTCTTGGCTATTTCTATTAAAATTTTGAATACCTTGGTACAAAAAAAAACTGTGTAAAGTAGATACATCACTTATTCAGTTGTTTAGCAGATAACCGTTGTCGACGTAATATGTTGCTCCAGTGGTGCTCCTAGCCTGACTACTAGCCACAAACAGTATAGTTTTACCGATGTCGTCATTATTCGCCATATAATCGAGGGCGACCATATCAAGATGACCCTTGTTACGCTCATCGATGTTGTCAAAGTTATTATTGAGCAGGAATTCATTATCAACCGGTCCCGGGTTCACGTTGTTCACTCGGATTCCCAAAGGCGCCAGCTCCTTCGCCGCGCATCTCGTAAAGTGATCCAAAGCAGCCTTCGAGACATGATAGGCTAACATCTGAGGGTTGCTGTTGACGCTCACTCCCAAAACACTGGATATGTTGACAATGTTTCCCTTGGTTTTCGCGAGGTGACGCGCCGCTGAGGTCGTCAGGTGGATCACTGAGCGGACGTTGGTGTTTATTACGCTGTCGAATGCTGGAAAAACCGTACCGTCGAGAATGGAACCGTCGACAGTAACCCCAGCGTTGTTGACGAGGACGTCCAGTTTTCCGAAATGTTCGATCGTTTTCGGGACTACGGTGGTCGCGTCGGTTTCCTTGGAGAGGTCGGCTTGGATGACGAGCGGTTTCCTCCCGAGCGCCTCGATCTGCTTGGCGACGGCGGCGAGCTTGGTCTGCGTGCGCGCCACGAGCGCCACGTCGGCGCCCTCCTTGGCGAACAGCAGCGCCGTCGCCGCGCCGATGCCCGAGCTCGCGCCCGTCACTATCACAACTTTGTCAGAGAAGCTCATGTTTGTTCAGAATAATATAAATATTTAGACTCTAAACTTTAGACTCTGGTGGGAATGATGGATATAATGAGTCCATGATTTTGCAAGGGCTTTTATATTGCATTTTATCGATATTCAATAAATGACAAAGTACTTATATTGAGATTAGATAAAAAGTAAACAGATACTTAAGTAACAGAATATTACTACTATCTCGAATCTGACTCCTCTGTACAGGCCTTGAGACGATGATTATATTTGTTCTCTCGGAGCTTCAACCGTAAACACATTCGCGTATTACATAGTTTTCATCGCCAATGCCTGCGTGATATAATGACCATCTCCTGGTCAGACCGTGTCAGTGTCACCGTGTCAGGTACACGGAAGTTCTACGCCGGGCTAATGTCAGCGCCATTGCAGCCTATCTAATGTGTAGGCAGGTACGATGGTCTGGTCATATCTCTCGCATGGCCGAAGAACGAGTGGCTAAGTGCATCTTTTGTTCAGAACTGCGGGAAGGCAGGCGAAAACAGGGCGGCCAGTTTCTGCGGTATAAATATGTGCTGAGGCGCCACATACGGAGATGTGATATTGAATCATCGCAATGTGCAAGCCTTCGAAGAACGAAGATGTAATGAACTGAAGACGAACGAGGGGTGCTGACCTCTTCTCTATATCATAATATTTAATAAAAGAATTTGTTAGGTTAAGAGGTTGTAAACAGGTAACTACTTCATATTTGAGATAGTTACATTCCCAGTCATTTAGACACAAAAATTATATAGGAGATTTGTGGAACTTTCATTTGTATGTACATGCTCCTTTAGTACATGAAGAAAACAAATCCTGACGTGACGCCTGCATATGGCCAAGGAAGTAGAAGGATTTTAAAGTTCTGGCAATCTTCATATAAGTAGTGTTCAAAAAATTGCGCATGTTTAATTTAAAGCCCGATAGAGTAAAGTTAGTCGCTAAGAGCTCTTAGCGATTAACTTTACTCACCACCAGAAACGGAACGCCACGTTGGTACTTACGGAGCAAGTAGTGGTGTTACTTTTTTTTTTTTTTTGAGCCGGTTCGTTTGCCGAAGCCCGGAGGCTGTGTCGGCTGATCGTGGCTGGCCTGTGGGTAGTCGCCACTATGGGGCTACCCGACTGCCGAGAAATTTAATGCGCGCGCACTCGAGGCGCGCGGGCGCCTCGAGGCAGTGTGAGAATTTAAGCAGTGGTGTTACTATAGCTGCGGTTTTCTTTAAAGTGAAGGCAGGTACTTGGCAGGGGGAGGGTGAATGTGAGCTGCCCCCCTATCCTGTAGGTAACTTGTTTAAGCTCACCTCAACGCTCACCCACAAATATATCTTGATACCGCGATGCGTAGTAACTAAGTGTATAAGAGGTAGAGGTCTATTTAGTTTCGTGACGGGTGACCAACGGGGTGAGCCGCATTAGCGCGTAGCGAATAACAGCTCGGGATTATTTTGAATTATCGATTTATCGCACAACGAAAACGTTGATGTGTTCTTTTTGAATTTCATAATCGCGGGAATTATTTCACCATACCTATTTGTTTTATCTCAAATCGGAATGACTTGCATTTTCGAGATAATGCATATAGTGATAAGTATGTACTTATAGATAAATGTTCAAACAATCAACCTGACGTGTAACCTCATATTTACTCATATTGTAATAAAAATGATTAACTATTTATAATGTTTCACTACAAATCCTAGTTCTTCCGTTTAGATACATGTCTGTAGCCGATAGATACTTGTCATGTCACTACTCACTACTAACTTGGCATGGACATGTTGTGCTCGTAACGTACATCTTATTTATGTCGCTTTTAGGCTCATAATCCTAGGTATTAAACACGCGTGTTTTATAACATTACGACGGTCGTTGGTATGTTGTAGTTTTATATCCCGATTAAGTCACGTTTCCTCCTTGCAGCACGATTTATGAAAACGGTGGTAATTCTTAAATTAACCGGGTTATACAGAATGTACAGCTTTTTTTTTAATTCTCGACAAATGGATTCTTACTCGACTAAACAAATTAAATCCTTTTTGTTAATTAATTGACTATTTCCTTTCCGATATGATATAGAAACGTTTAATTTCACTTTTGATAACATTTTACATGAATTAATAAAATAACATGAACGACAATAATTATTTTATTTTTTATTCTAGTTTAGCGATTTCATCTAAGATTTTATCTAAGTCTGGCTTAACACATGCGCGCGCACTGCGCAAACTTCACGAAAAAAAAAACTGTTGCGCGCCCATTGCGCACTACGACAGGTTATTTCACAAATATATGTAAACATTTTTATATTAAAGGATACACTGAAAAATTTAAATGCTCCGACCCCGATTCGAAACGGCGACCACAGGCATTAATGGCCCGTCGCTACTAACCAACTGAGCTATAGGAACAATCTTTCTCGGCCACTAAATCTTTTAGTCAGTTCCTTCTTACAACGCCTTAGGGAGGCGTGTAGCGACATCTATATATCAGAATCTTAAGAAAAGGTTTTTTCCTTGCAAAATGTGTTGGTAAACGTTGTAATATGAAATGCGTGAGCTTTGACTTGGTATCACAATCTATTTCTCAAACATGCTCGGAAAGCGTCGCATCTTGTTTGAAAAACGAACACGTGAAGTGCCTAATTTTTATCCGCCAACATTTAAAAAGTTAAGTCTCTTCCCTGCCTAGGAATATAATAACATTAATAACCCATACAAAACCCATTATTTCCCGCTTCGTTAAACTTTTGAGGAGACTAGGGAAAAATCGCATTCAGCCAAAGAAAATCACCCGCTAGCTCCGCGGTTTTCATGGTGATATTTTTTTAATTTTTTTTTTTCGCTCTGTATTGTTTATGGTTAGAAGAAAATTAAATTAAAAAGGTATCAAACCGTATGTAACACATTACGTAACTAGAGCGGTGAATACGTGAATGCCCCAGATCGCAGGTATTTGTGGCCCGAACTGAAGGTGAGGGCCATAAATATGCGCTCTTGGGGCTTTACGAATTACCGCCCGTGTTGAGTACAAAATTTTATGTCTTCACCTGGCCACAATGCGAGTTTTCCCGTACGCGCAGCGTGCAGTAAAACTCGCATTATGGCCAGGTGTGACGTAAATGCATTTATTTGAGATAAATGAAACATGAAATTAGTTAAATGTGTAATACTTACTTAATTACTTCAAAACACCGCATATAGTGTGAATTAAGTGAATACCGCCTTAGAAAGAATTCGTAAAAAGAATGCTTAGGTACGTACGAATCATAGTAGGTACAAGTACCTATCACCGCGTTATTAGGTATGGCAAAATATGTTTTTTGTAATGTCTTTGTATTATTTCCTCACATGTCTGAGAAAAGCACTATATTTACCTTGGCGAAAACCGGCGTTGCCTGTCTCGTCTCTTGGCAGGCCTCGGCAAGCCTCGGCCTGCCAACCACCTCGTCAGGCGACGCCTTTCTTTCCGGGCCTCGGCAATAATGTACTATTACGGACAAATTCTTCGTTCTCCGTGTGGTGTCGGGTTAGAATAGCACCACCCCCTTTCTTCCCGTGGGTGTCGTAAAAGAGTCGGCTAAGGAAACGAGCGCCTCATTCGTGTATCTCCCTCTCTTTCGCACTTCGAGCGACAGAGACGAGCATACGCGAACGAGGTTCGTTTTCGTATCTCGGTAGCCCCTAAGGGTTGAAGTGTGTTGTGGGCGACGGGCTAGCAACCTTTCACTGCGATATCGCATTTCGTACATCCCTTATGTGGCACTGGAACACAAGTTTCATGTGCTCTGCCTACCCCTTTTCAGATGGAGGCGTGAATATATATTGTACTGTATTCTTCGTTTATAGAATAGGTACCAATGGAAAATATTGTATTAGTTTTCTTATTGCGATTATTATGTGGTTTTCAAACATATCAAAGTAATCTTCAAGTAGCATGACGATTAACGCCGGATTATGGAATAGGGTATTGTAGACTGCTTCATTTTCATCTTTGGCGAAGATGACGAGTTAGTAAAATAATATTTTAGAACGACAAGTAATTAAACAAACCTAGAGAGATTAATGTGTCGGTAAGAGAAACATATATCGATATATTGATTTATTCATATGTATAAACACTTTATTGCACAAAATAGAGAAATGTATCTACGAATTGCGATTTTAATGTACCTAAAAGGCATTCTCTACCAGCTAACCAGTGGCATAAACCGAGATTTATAAAATATCAACTTATATGCATAAATATATATCCAAACGATATGATACATAAAACAAATATAATGAAAAAAAGCAATCCTCCCCTGAAGCCCATCACTCGAACTTGTGCCCTCTGTATTGCCGGTACAAAACGAATATATCGTGTTTCTTTACGTTTCTGCCTATAATAAAACACTACCTCTAACTGCACCACACGGCCGCTATCTCAGTTCTTCAAAGTGAAACCGTTGTCCATGACGTAGTTAGATCCAGTCACGCTCCTGGCCTTGTCGCTAGCAAGGAACAAAATTAACCCTCCAATCTCTTCATCAGTGGCCATGAAACCTTGGACAGTAGCTTCTACCAGCATCTGCTTTATCGCCTTTTGATCCCCAAGATCGTTGTTGCTGTTGAAATTATTGTCTACCGGTCCAGGGTTGATTGTGTTCACCCTGACTTCAGACGCTGCTAGTTCTAAAGCTGCACGACGTGTGAAATGATCCAGAGCAGCCTTTGACACGAAATATGGGAGTAATCTTGGATTATCAAAGCTACTACACTAGAAATATTCACAACATTTCCCTTCGTCTTGGCTAGGTGAGGAGCCGCGAGGGTCGTCAGTTGGATGACGGCTCGAACGTTAGTCTTCATCACTTTATCATACGCTTGCAACACCGTAGCGTCTAACAAGGCACCATCTGGAGATATTCCAGCGTTGTTGACCAGTACATCCAGTTTTCCGAAATGTTTGACCGTTTTCGGGACCACAGTGGCAGTGTCGGCTTCCTTGGAGAGGTCCGCTTGGATGACGAGCGCTTTTCTCCCGAGCGCCTCTATCTGCTTGGCGACGGCGGCGAGCTTGGCCTGCGTGCGCGCCACGAGCGCCACGTCGGCGCCCTCCTTGGCGAACAGCAGCGCCGTCGCCGCGCCGATGCCCGAGCTCGCGCCCGTCACTATCACCACCTTGTTATTGAAGCTCATTGTCGTACTGACTCTGTGAAGGTCCTGTCCAGACTGAATGGTAATTGAGGTTTTATAGCAGTTTTATAATAACACCTTATTGATAATGAGTGCCATGGTGATAACCTAGACAGACAGTTAACGATAACGACTGGTACCTATAGCACTTTTGAGTACCTAAGAAGTGTTTACGGCTATTGCACGGCATTAGCACAACTCAGACCAAGAAAATATACAGACGGAGCGTTACGAACAGTCTAGTGAAGGCAACCGGTTTTCAACCAAGCCCCATAAGTTTAGCACACGCTAAACAAATGAAATCGCACAAAACTCGAAATAAATGATCTTGACAGCATTGCGACACGTGCTGAAGAGTTGTGTGCAATTTTGTTTGTAAATGTCTAAACTTGAAGTAGCTTGGTTTTGTTTGTATATGGTTTGGCTTCACTTGACTGTACGTAACGCTCCGCCTGTCTTTTTTGCTTGGTCTGAGTAGCACAATTAGCAATTGTCTGCCATATAGTAGTCTAGATAACATCTTAAATCAAATTTGTAACGACAAGAATATTCATTCAAAATCAACACTGCTAGTTCTTATGGGAAACAGGGGTAATGTGAACAAAACTAATTTTATTGAATTCTTGGAACTCTTATAGTGAAAAAGGTTATTTTGTTCACATTCCCATATATTTAGTAGTCAAATGTCAATGGTGGAGAATGACACTAGATATAAATTAAATGTATCTCTATATAACTGTTGTGTACATATAGTAGTAAGTTTAGTATAATTGACATGAATATTTGCCTATGTTTTTTTGACGGAAGTACCCCATTTTAGGGATGGAATATTATAAAAAAGAATGTTTTCCCCATACGAACCTTGCACCCCCTTTCGACCTCCTTAGGGGTAGAATTTTCAAAAACGCTGAACGTGCTTTATTTGTATTTTAATAAGTAATATTTCTACAAAGTGTTAAGTTTCTAGCTAAAAAAAAGTTTCTTCCCATACAAACTTTGTATTTTACGCTTTTAAGGGATCAATTTCAAAAATACCCCACCAGCCAGCCCCAGCAGACCAGCTTGGGCCTTTCGAATCGCTTCAAAGACGCGCTGTGGGAATCGTAGACGATCCCAAACTCACAGGCGATATCGAACCGTTGAGTCTAAGGAGAGACCTCGCCTTCTTGTGCGTGTTCTATCGCTTGTATAACGGGTTGTGCTCCGAAGAACTGTTCGACATGATGCCTTCGGCTGCTTTTTACCACCGCACCGCTCGCCGTCGGCAGGGCATTCATCCTCACACCCTGGAACCTAAATGGTCGCGTACCGTGCGGTTTCAGAGAAATTTTCTCCTTCGGACGCTCCGGTTGTGGAATGAGCTCCCTGCCGAGGTTTTCCCGAGGGACTACAGTATGGGGTTCTTCAAAAAAGGAGTGTTTAAATTCTTAAAGGGTCGGCAACGCGCATCTAATACCCCTGGAATTGCAAGCGTCCATAGGCTACCGTAACCACTTACCATCACGTGGGCCACTTACCATCATGGACGTGGTATAAAAAAAATTGCTTAGGTACTCATTCAGCATGTTTGACTAGCATGGAGCCTATGCGCAAAATTTCTCATATTTTGTTTTCCAAATGACCTTTCCACCTAGAGAAAGAATTTTCATGAAAATGCTGTTAATTATCTGGTTTATAAATAAAAAACGTATTTACGAATTTTCAAATTTCTAAGTTTTTAATAGAACGTCTTCTCGGTACGGTACTCCTATTTCACTCCTTTAGTTTGTTTTAAAAAATATATCTCTGGATAGATCTACATATTATAAAAGAAACCAGATGTCCTGCGTTCATGTTTCTAGCCACAGTTTAATTGTAAAAGTCACACATTACTTACGTGATCTTTCAAACCCTATTCCACAAGCACATAGACTTTTGAAAGATGAAGATGGGCGGGCCTGCAATATACATTAGCACAATAGTAAACCAAATTATTTAAAAAACGAATACCTATATTTTTAATATTTTCATGTTACACAGGTTACTCTGCAAATAGGAAGTAGTGCCTATTCAAATATGGGGTGTCAATACTGCGTGTAATTAGATTATGAAATGCATATAGTGTTATTTAATTAATAATCTTATCTTATTTGTCTATTTTCGCAAACTAGTATAAAATCCATTGCGATCATAGCCTGGGCATAGTACCTAGTGGAGTCGTTTGCTTGTAAGATAATTATGAGTTTCAATAACAAGGTGGTGATAGTGACGGGCGCGAGCTCGGGCATCGGCGCGGCGACGGCGCTGCTGTTCGCCAAGGAGGGCGCCGACGTGGCGCTCGTGGCGCGCACGCTGGCCAAGCTCGCCGCCGTCGCCAAGCAGATCGAGGCGCTCGGGAGGAAACCGCTCGTCATCCAGGCAGACCTCTCCAATGAAACTGACGCCGCCACGGTGGTCCCGAAAACGGTGACACATTTCGGAAAACTGGACGTCCTCGTCAACAATGCTGGGATGTCATCAGACGGATCCTTACTAGACGGTAAAGCGTTACAAGCGTTCGATGAAGTGATGAAGATCAACTTTCGGGCTGTGGTCCAACTGACGAGCCTGGCAGCTCCTCATCTGATCAAGACTAAGGGTAACATAGTCAACGTGTCTAGTGTAGCTGAATCCATCATAAGCAAAGTGCCTACGTTGATGTTCTATGGAGCGTCGAAGGCGGCTTTGGGTCACTTCACGCGTAGTGCAGCCTTGGAATTAGCTCCTTCAGGAGTGAGGGTGAATTCCGTGAGTCCTGGGCCGGTGGACAACGAGTTCCTGACTAACAACAGGATGGCGAACGCTGGCGACATTAAGGAGAAGCGGGCAGGGTTCACCGCGCTAGGATACATTGCCACAGACGAAGAGGTCGGAAACGTGATTTTGTTCCTGGCGAACGAGAAAGCCAGGAGCATCACCGGCTCTACCTACGTTATCGATAATGGATGCCTTTTAACATAAACAAGTAACTAGAGACCCTAAATGATGAAAATAAAATTAGATAAGCATGTAGTTTGCAAAAGTCTCGGAGTAGTTTAGTTTTTACACACAATGAAGAATTGTTGCCTTTTGAGCATTCATTAATCTTGTTTTGTTTGGTTTTACTGTACAAACACGTTTATGTAGATAATTTATGTGGTTTAATCGTAATCTGTTCGTTTATTTCATTAATAATTATGCACATGGCGTGTAAACTTCTGACTTACAAATCTCCCTACCGGTTTCTGTTATCTGCCATAGCAGAATTGTACATCTCCACACCCATTTACTTGAGTATAAACTGCAACTCCTTTATGTTTGGGATAAAACAGAATTCAGAAACAGTCCCTGTAACGAGGGGTGTATCTGATGCGCATGCGCCCCGCGCCATGGCCTAAAACAAGTCTAATAAATAAATAAAATAAATAAATAAAACATTTATTTCAGGCAACTAAGGCCCATAGTTACAAATACCTTACAGACTAACATAAATACAATATAACATTAAACACTAATTATTATTTAGGTGACGAAACAGTGTGGCTCCGTTGCGTCGTCAAGTCCGGTGTAGAGTTCGGTAGGTTGCCCCGGAACCGCCGAAACACGACACCCTTCGGCCAGAAGCCAGCACACGCGAATAATGTACGATTGCCACCGAACGGGTCGGGCCGGGTCGTCTGGCGCCGCGTCGCAACGGATGCGCGAGCACCCGGCGGAAGCCCACGGCGTTTTATTGTAGTTTATTTAATATAAACACAATTACTGATACAAACTTATTACTGATTTCTGCTATTATACAGTGTGTAAGTCTAATACGGGCGATAGGTAAATTAAATCGGACATAGTATTCATTAGTGTAATCATGAAGTAAATGGTTTTTTTTAAGTTGCAGGTCCTTACGACCCCATAATTATTATTTTTTAAATTTCTCAACAGCAATGTACTGTAAACATGGTTGCGGTACCGAAATGTCAAATGTTCATTAGCAACTGTCAACGAGCGTTTAACGTGAGTGTGTTTGCATTACATTGCGGGCTGAATTATTTTGTATGGACAAAATTATTGTTGCAACTTTAAGTAAATGTTATTTAATTACCTTTACTTTGTCTAATAATAGCTATGCCGCAGCCGCCGCAGGGCAAGAGTGTTCAAGACTTCTCTTTAGTTGTAACCAAATTTTATCTATATCGATGGGTGGACGATATTAGGAAGATAGCGGGTCGCTTCTGGATAAGATAAGCTCAGGATAGGGACGGGTGGCGTACACGTAGAGAGGCCTATGCTCAGCAGTGGGCGATTACGGGCTGAAATTGATGATGAATATATATATAAAAGAACCCCTGTGTGGTGTCCCCCCCGTGTGGTGTCCAGTTAGAATAGCACCACCACCAACCCCTTTCTTCCTGTGGGTGTCGTAAGAGTCGACTAAGGGAACAGGGTAAAAGTGCGTTGTGGGCGATGGGCTAGCAACCTGTCACTGCAATATCACATTTTATCGATCTTTTATACCCACATTTATGCTAAAAGTTTCATGTCTCTCCTTTTCATTTCTCCCTTTCATGCTCTGCCTACGCCTTATAGGGATAGAGGCGTGTATGTAAGAGGAAGTGCTGACTGATCATCAACGCACAGCCAAAACTACTGGGGATAGGGGAATTTATACCAGAATTTCCTGTTTTAACGTAGGCAAAGGATAGGGATTTTTGGAAATTCCATCCCTAAGAGGGTTAAATAGGGGTGCAAAGTTTGTACGGAAGAAACATTTTTTTTAGTTAGAAACTTGAAACTTTCCAGAAAGATAACTTATTAGAATACTAAAAAGTACTTTCACAATTTCGAAAATTCCACCCTATAGGGGGATAAAAAGGGGTGCAGGGTATGGGGACTACTTTTTTTGAGCTAGAGACTTGAAACTTCGTAGAAAAATTACTTATTAGAATACAAAAAAACCGGCCAAGTGCGAGTCAGACTCGTGCACGAAGGGTCCGCACGGTTATCTATAAAAACGAAAAAAAACCAGACTTTGTTTATGTGTACATTTTTATTTTATTCTGTTTTTAGTATTTGTTGTTATATCGGCAACAGAAATACATCATCTGTGAAAATTTCAACTGTCTAACTATCATGGTTCACGAGATACAGCCTGGTGACAAACGGACAGACAGCGGAGTCTTTGTAATAGGGTCCCGTTTTACCCTTTAAGTACGGAACCCTAAAAAGTACTTTCATCGGTTTAGGAAATTCCTCCCCTAAGTTTGTAAGGAAAGCAAGATTTTTTAAAGTAAGAGATTCGTAAATTCGATCTTACTCGTAGACTGTTTAATATACATATTGGAACAACAATAGGCCATTTATGTGTGACAAGCGTTACTTTGTTACTGGTTTTTTTTTCTTGGTATTTATTTAGTATCATAAATGTTAAAGATGTATAAATATTTATTTTCTAAAGTATATACAAGATGATAACTATAACATTAACTAAATTAAATTAAAGCTATGTTAAATCTAAAAAAGGCCCTCGAGGCATTGTACCGAGGATGCTATTGGCGGCATTTCCTCGCTGAATTGCAATGCTGATGCGTTGCGCGAGAAAACCGCCAGCTCTTCGGTCACCAGTTACGTCAACTAGACGTTTCGCGATTTCCGCAAATAACTTTACACTTCAGCACCTTATTCTCTCGTAATATTGTGAAAAATATATCGACTGTAAATTGTAAGAGTTTTTTTGCATGGGTAGGTTATTTGGCAGAAGTTTCTCTTACAATTTCGGACGTAGGTAGTACTAAATTTTAGCTTAGTTAAGTGACTAGGTCAATTTGAGTGAGTTTTTTTTCTTTTATTTATGTATTTATTTCAAATAACAACATTTTATCATGCAGATGACAACATGTTGTGCAATAAGCGGAAAACACCTCTCAGGTACCTACTCTAATTAAGTTGTTTAAAAAGACCTTGAATGGTTGCTATATTGCCGTCATTATCTCAAGTGTCTGTATAGGTTATCAACATGACGTCTCATTGCCTATTAAGTGTTATTATAAAATTACTATCCAAACACAATTACCATTCAGTCTGGACAGGACCTTCACAGAGTCAGTACGTACACAATGAGCTTCAATAACAAGGTGGTGATAGTGACGGGCGCGAGCTCGGGCATCGGCGCGGCGACGGCGCTGCTGTTCGCCAAGGAGGGCGCCGACGTGGCGCTCGTGGCGCGCACGCAGGCCAAGCTCGCCGCCGTCGCCAAGCAGATCGAGGCGCTCGGGAGAAAAGCGCTCGTCATCCAAGCCGACCTCTCCAAGGAAACTGACGCCGCCACGGTGGTCCCGAAAACGGTGAAACATTTCGGAAAACTGGACATCCTCGTCAACAACGCTGGAGTAGCTAGAGAGGGTTCTTTATTGGATGGCAAAGCGGTACAAGCATACGACGAAGTGATGCAGACCAACGTTCGGGCCGTTATCCAACTGACGAGCGTAGCGGCACCTTATCTGGCCAAGACCAAGGGAAACGTGATCAATATTTCAAGCGGTGCAGCTTTACGGCCGAGCTCGAATCCGAAATTAATGCCGTACTACGTTTCTAAAGCCGCTTTGGATCACTTCACCAGGTGCGCTGCTATGGAGCTCGCGGCTTCTGGAGTCAGAGTCAACACTGTTAACCCTGGGCCTGTGGACAACGAGTTCATAAGCAACAACAACCTTGGCGATCCCAAGGCGATAAGACAGGCGATGATTGACAGTACCATCCAAGGTTACATGGCGACCAGTGATGAAATAGGAGGAGTAATTTTGTTCCTTGCCAGCGACAAGGCCAGGAGCGTCACTGGATCTAACTACGTCATGGACAATGGCTGGACTATGAAGAACTGAAATGGAGGACTTTAGGACGCAGTGATACATATATGCTTATTGGATTGGAGAGTTCGCCCTTGTACAAATGTGTTTTTATTCTATATTCTGTTATGTATAATTGCTTTTTTGTGCAAAAAAGTTTTGACTACTGCTACTACTAAACGTATTAAAATTATATATGCAGGAAACTATAAATATTGGAATACTATTTGTTTCCTTATTATGTCACTTTCAGGTAAAAGGTTGACTTTAACGGTAATCTACAGAGCACTTCTGGGGCCGTAGACAAGGTTACAATCGACAAGCGCTAACGCCAATAGAAAATAATCAAATGTATGGGAATGACCAGGGAGCGTACATTTCATGCCGATGACAGGCGTATGACGTCAAGCTACATACAGGATGGAAAAAGTTTGAAAAGAGCAACGGCATAACGAACGTTTATTTATCCGTACCTAATAATGGAAAATGTGATTAATCAATGATTAATGTCACAAATAAGACACGTGCGGAAACAACATTTCAGTTTAATTTAATAAGATCAGGAAAATTAAGGCTTTGCTAGTGGCCAAAGTCGCCATGCAGGCTATCAAATTATTGTGCCAAATAAATCCATGTTTAGTTATAGATAATAAACAAATGTATTGTTCCTGCTGTCAGCAAAGTTTGCCACCAAAAGAAAGCAACATCAAATAGGTACGTTTAGGGTTACTAAGTCGTGTCACTACGTTTTTTGAAACACTGTGTGTTTATATGAATACGTCATTAGACGAAACCGGCATGAAATGTACGCTCCCTGGGAAGGACAGATGGCAACGAAACACTTTTCGTTAACATCTGTCTTTGTTAGTTTTCAATTGGCGTTAGCGCTTGTCGATTGTAACCTTGTCTAGGCCCCCTGAATAGTCCAAAAAGTGGTAGATACTTTTTTTCAAGCCTGAACTATATAAAATCATAATCTAATTCAGTTATTCCATTTTTAACTACGCCATCATTAAATAGTAAGTTTTGGAATACTAACTTGGAAGATATATTGATTTAAACTTTCACGATTCTCACACATTATTTATACTTAACGGGAGACCTCAGTGAGCTATATAAATAAGTTAATACGCGATTAAGTCCCGTTTAGTATACTTAAATAACTTGGAAGACGTTTGAATTCGCCAATAGCCGGACAACTTTCGTAGATAAGTAACTTATGATTTCTTGGTGCAGTACGTATAAATAAACAAATTTTTAATCTGCTACTTTCTGAATGATATCTCTACTCATGTAGGATCATTGGCAGCTTGAGTGACTCAGTACGGGGCTCGAATTGTTGTACGTAGGGTGTGAATTTTAAAGACATCCATATTTATAATATAATGCGCGGTATGCAATGCAATGCAAGTATGCAAACTCATTAGTTACTTAGCAAAGAAGTGGCCTGTTATTTTATATACAGGGTTTCTTCATTTCATAGGTAATATAAAAATATAATATAAATTACCCTAGGTCAATATGACTGTATATGTATATTATGATCGTAGTATAATGGTAGTTAGTAGTAGGCAGATAGTTTAACTGCCATGATAAGATTACATTAAAGGATCGTCAGCGCGCTTATCATTCTTCTGGTGCAAAGTCGGCGACGTTGTCTGCTTACCACCAGGCAGACCGTAAGCTTGCTTGCCACCATGGTAGTATAAAACAACAAGCGATACGTTGATGTCATATCGACGTATTCATCGATATGTATGTAACGTGCGGGTCGATGAAGTGTCGAGGCTGGGCGCGACGGTCCGCTGGCGCGTGAAACCGTCGCATTGTCGCGCGGCGACCGCGCGTGACCGCGCCGCGCCCGCGGTTCACCGCTTGAGGTCGTCTCATCGTTCACGAACAAATATATCATGATGCCGCGGTTCGTAGTAACCAAGCGTAATCAGCAGCAGAACAGCAAGCAAGGGCATTTTCGACCCCCCAGTAACTTCACTGTGGATAAAACTAGAAGCCTGCATTTCCAGTTACCAAGCAGGCATTGTATAAACACGGTATACCTATTTCAAATTTCATTCAATTTGAAATTATTAATGTAGTATATTATTTAATACCTAACTAGGTGAATTGAATCATCCCTACTTTTCAGAGTGCTAAAGAATATTTTACCATGCACTATGACAATACTCGTGATCAGGTATTAATGTTCTGGTTCGCCTAAATAACAATGCAAGCTATATTGTCGTATAAATACGCATTATCAACAAAACGTAACATCCAAAGTGTCAATAGCATTTTTACCCGGATTCCTTCCCCTCCCCAGATATTTAATTTTGATATGAAACCCACCGTGACGCCACGAATAAATCTTATCCGGCATCTACTGGCCAATATCACCGCAAAATATTAGCCGCCGCGAATCTTAACATACAGAATTTGTCCACTTTATCTAGCAAACAAGCAATAATAAGCCTCAATTCATGGGGAAACAGTCCAATTTCGAAGCGCGGACAAGAGGTGTCTATGAGTGTGTGATACAGGAAACTACGTCCTATGACTGAGGCGTAAGATTTGACTTTGGAACATTCGGACTTGGAGCCAGGAAGTATGAATTATTTCATAATACGAGCCACTTGATTTGTAACCTTAAAGCACGTAACTTAGGGTCCAGTTTTATTTCGATTTGTCAAAGATATTGCTTGACCCATCTCCAGGGATTTAGTAGGGCTCTTAGTTACGGTTTTATTTGAATTTACCGAAATGCTTTGTGACAAATATTTGGACATTTATTGCGATCGCTGGTGGTGAGGAATATTAAGCGGTGTTTCTATTTGATCGCTCGTAGATTCCATTGGTCACGGGTGTTTGTGGATTTGCGAGAATTACTTTTGCTAGGGTACCACAGATTAGGGACATAAAATGTTATTTCATGTCTTTTTCAGTGTTCGCTTTAGGATACTAAATAAGGCGTTTAGATTTAATTGAACCATCAAGTAAGGAGTTACTTCAAGTACAAATATTGCGAATAGGAAGTTAAAAGATCCTCAAGGTTAAAGTAAACACTGATAAGTTACCCACCTATGTAGAAGTTTATTAAGGTTTAATGGGAGTCGCGTTACTCAGCAGCTTTTATTACATATTAAGTACTTGGCCGGCTAGGTAGCAATTTCTTCAAAAATCCGGGTTTTATAGCACTTTCGCTTTATTTGCTAATAAACGGTTAAGCTTTGACGCTACAGGCGCGACAATTTAGAGGGCCTGCTCAAAAAGGGGTAAGTCTCACGCGTTTCCGAGAGAGTTAATCCCTTCAAGATTACCCGTTCGAGTTCCCGCGCCTCCGCGACGCCGTCCCGTCAGCGCCAAAAGAAGCAAAACGGCGACAATTGGTGCATATCCTCGACGAATTATCCCCCTTCGGCGCCTTTGTCCAATTGAAGCTTCCTTTATTTCACCATTTTTGCCCTTTTTCCATTCTCATTTGGTTATTTATCTCCTCTTTTTAGCCCCGGACAATGAGCCGGCCTCTCCTCATTATATCGTCGCTGGTTTAGCACGAGTCGCGGCACTAAATCTCCTGCGGAATTCTAGCGAATTATCCGTTGAACATGGCCTGTTTTTTGGAGTGATTGATTGGAGTAAAAATTACTTTCTGTTTTTTGCCGACGCGGGACGTGCCTGTCGCGCGCGATGCGTGATAAATCGAACTTTGATCCGCCATTTGTTTAAACCTTTACTTTAAACATCTTCCTTGATGCCGATAAAGTGTGGTGAGCGATGGGGTAGCTACGTATCACTGAATCACTGCGCTCGGTTTTCTTAATGATACTGTACAGAATAAATAATAGTCCTAAGGTAACACGTGCCTAAACCCGGTACGCTACATAAGCTACGGTAGCTTAGTGGTTTAGGCATGCGGCTGTCAAGCGGCGGTCGTGGGTTCGAATCCCGGCTCGTACCAATGAGTTTTCGGAACTTACGTACGGAATATTTACCGTTAGCTTTTCGGTTAAGGAAAACATCGTGAGGAAACCGGTCTAATCCCAATAAGGTCTAGTTTTCCCTCTGGGTTGGAAGGTCAGATGGCAGTCGCTTTCGTAAAAACTAGTGCTTATGCCAAATCTTGGGATTAGGTGTCAAAGCGGACCCCGGGCTCCTTTAGGGGCATTACCGGGAATAACGCTAGGAGGATGATGACGTGCCTAAAACCCGGTATGCGCATGTTTGAACTAAACGGCTGCCTGGCATCGCTTTGACACCCCGCCCCCACCCTGCATAACGGCAATGGCACCCATAAAAAAATCATAACTTCCAGCTCGCCATAGGTAGCCCGTGAGCGTTAGCTCCTAAACTCCCCAATTCTGCCCCCTTCTGTAACTTGTTTTAAGCTCACCTCAACGCTCACCCACAAATAAATCTTGACACCGCGATGAGTAGTAACTAAGCGTAGGTAGAGGTCTAGTTTCGTGACGGGTAACCGACGGGGTGAGCCGCTTTAGCGCGTAGCGAATAACAGCCCAGACCCCGTATCATGGTCGGTCTTATCACGCGATAAGTGACTAGATAGGAGTGTCGTCTCGCTCTATCGAACGGTGTCAGCCAGCGACGGACGCTCTATCTTGTCACTTATCGTGTGATAAAGCCGACCATGATACGGGGTCAGAGACCCTGCCGCGAAACGAAAACGAAGTTCGTTTGTTTATCTCCCTCTCTGTTCGAATACGAACATGCGACAGAGAGGGAGATACACGAACTAACTTCATATTCGTTTAATCGGTAGGGTCTCGGGCCTGAAACTGCTGCAGAACTGTAATTAAAATCGCTAAAAGATTTTCGTTTCCCCACTTGTCAACTCGGCAGCATCATAACCTATACTAATATAATAAATGGGAAAGTGTGTCTGTCTGTTACCTCTTCACGGTGAACCGATTTAGATGAAATTTGGTATACAGATAATTTGAGTCCCGAAGTAAGATCGTTTTCATCCCGGAATTAATCCTCTAAGGGGGGAAATGGGAGGTGAAAGTGTGTATGGAGCTACAAAAGCATAAAAGAGTTCCACCCGGACGGAGTCGCGGGCAGAAGCTAGTCATAAGATAAAGGCCCAATTTATATAGTCTGCCTCAAAATACTCAACACATTGCAAGTAAAAGCGCCATGAAGCGCCATCTCTGAATGTCTATGATTAGGAATTAAACACCGCTGCAGTAAACTGGGTCACTTAAGCTGGTTTTCCACCGGAAGGGCGAGACGAGGCGAGAATTGAAATAGTATGGGACTTACTACCTATTTCCTAGTCTCGTCTCGCTTCTCCGTTGGAAAACCAGATTCAGACCTGATGACGTGACGTAGATAATGCAGTTTTATGACCAGTTACCCTGTTTCATTGGTGTAACTTTAGAAGTTCAATACAGATGCAATTCGTTGGAGATTCCAGTACAAAAATTAGGTGGAGTTGGGCCTAGCCAGGTCCTGGGCCAGCCACTAGGCCACCATCACTAGATGGTAGGTGGACCGAAAAGGTGACAGATTGGTGGCCACTTCTAGGTAAGAGGAGCTTCGGCCGTCCACCAGCTCGATGGGTGGACGATATTAGGAACATCGTGGGTCAGTTCTGGATAAGATTAGCTCAGGATATAGACGGGTGGCGTATACTCGACGAGAGGCCCTATACTCAGCAGTTGGCAATTACAGGCTGATGATGATGATGATGATGATTATAATAGTACTTACTTACTCCGTCGGCTCAAGGACCCAAAATGAATCTTGGCCTCCGAAACGAGAGTGCGCCATTTTTCTCGGTTCTGCGCCAACTCTTGCCAATTGCAGATTTGGCGCTCGCGCAGATCCGCCTGGAGCATGTCACTCCAGCGGTACCTTGGACGTCCGACAGGCCGTCGACCTCTCGGGCGGCCTCGGTATGCTCTCTTGAGTTTGCGATCTTCCTACATTCTCTCCAGGTGACCAAGCCAGCGGAGTCTGTGAGCTTTGATCTCTCTTAAGATGTTAGGTTCAGCCACCAGACATTCTATCTCCAGGTTCTTTAGGACTCTCCAGCATCCCCCCGGTCGTTGCTTTGGGCCGAGAATCTTACGAAGGATTTTTCTTTCGGTGACTAGTAACATATTCTCTTCTTAACATATCATCTTCTTCATATTCTTTTTCTGATTATAATAGTAAATTTAAATTATCAAGTCCCATGGCCTTAAAAGTCACCTCGTAATAACATCTTAAAGCAAATAAGAGCCAAATCCATCCTAGCCTAGACTTCCTGTAGATAAATCTAGTGTTATCTATTGCTCAGCACATTTAGAGGCACACTAATGTACGAGGAGGTGCACCATTAATCTCGTGCTATCTCGGCGTGATCTCGCGACAGAAGCTCGGCAGTGCTCGGGCGATTCTCGGGAGCGCTCGGAAATAGATCAGCCCACACGCACGCTTGCGCCTAAAGTTGGTTCTTTCCACGAAGATGCCATGGTTCTTGTTGTCGTGCAATAAGATCTAGTTTCGTCTAATTCACGCGCTTTTGAATTGAACTGTGCTGTCGTCTAGTAATTAATATTTACTGATAAACAACGTGCAATAATTAGTGGAGGTAAATTTGATAATTTGTAGTTTAGATAATATGTGATTTTCTTTGTCGAATAACAGTGGCTAAGCATATAGGTACCTCCTTTTTTAGGCTTGGTGGATTCTATTTTTGCCCAACTGCGGCAGAGCCGTAAAGAAGGGTTATGATTGCATTTACGTTTGTTCCACCGTATTAGCGTTTAAGATACTGAACCGATTTTGATAAATGAGATATCGATCGACTGGAAAGTAGTTCCGACGTAGACATTTTACAGCTTTATGAACTTTTTGCTTCTGTTAAATTCTTTCTTATACCCTATTGCCTTTGTTACAAAATTGTACTTAAGTAAACCATTTTTAGCGACTTGCTTGTAAGATTGTGGCGACGCAATGTTTTGTCACCACCGAGCTGATCTGATGGTGGAAACAGAAGGTCCACCATAGCAATTCCTTAACTTAGATGAACCCCTCGTATTTGAGACTCATAGAAACCCTCCCTAAATCCCTCTCAAATTATACCTACCACTATATAGAGTAGGTACCAACAGACATACCCTATATTTACAAATATTATGATATTTTATGATAAATAAGTTAACAAAAGAACCTAATCATGCAACAGAAAAAATAAACTAAAAGGAAAAAAATCTAGATAATAATCTTTAACGCAGGATAATCCCGTGAAGAGGTGAAAAGGAGAATCAAAAAATCAAAATCAATCAAAGTCCATTATTTAGTATGCAAATATGTCACAAGGGCACTTTTACGTGTCAAACGGTAATTGACAATAATATATAAATAATCTTACACAATAATCATTTAAAATGTGCAGACTAAGGACCTAGGATGTAAACCGTTAAAAAACTAAATGAAAACTAAACAAAATTGCAAAATGTTATCCATTCAATTGGATATATAAGGTCTGTATCATGATGATCAGGTCTCTGAGCGTCCAAATACAATAAATAATTATTCTTAGAGATGTAGGTATACTATCTCAGAAGTGTCGAATAAAAAAAACATTTATGTAACATTGTCAGAGAGGGGGGTTTTATTGGAGTGTGATTGCATAGCATATTTGCTTATAGATTATATGCAGGCGTTGTATTAATGCCCTAAGGCGGGTGATAAACGCGATTACTTCCGCGGAAGAAGTCGTGAGAAAAAGCTATTAGGAAAGTATCAAATATGGTAGGTGCTGCTTGCTTTTATTAATGCACGAGTACAATTAGATCGGATGTTACAAATGTGACTTTGGTGGTCGTAGTTTTTTTTCTTTCCAAAAACTGTCTTATAAATAATGCATAATACAGCAAGTATTGTCTGCACAGGATGTCTATCTAAATTGCACAGCGATTAGTTTCTCAGTAAACTATTTGATATGCGATGTAATGCACTTATACAATTTGAGCAAAAAACTGATGCATTCTGCGAAACGAGACGTGCACGATTAAAATAAAAGGACCAACAATGTCTGTTCAACTGTTCAAAGTCGAGTTGCATGCGAATAGAACGCTTGCTATTGCTGCCCAGCAAGCACGTTAGGTGTTATTGTCATGTTAAATGAAAACTCGCCTGAGGTTCTCTTCAAAATTTCCTGCTCAAATCAAAATAGGGGGCCACTTACATTTTTCTATTTTATTGTTAATTATTGGCGATAAACTAAATGATAAGTGACTAATTAATGATATCCTTCAGATTCCAATAGCTTGAAAAAAGGTACATTACTTACTCTTTAATGTAATTTTCATCTCTCATACTCTGAAAGTAGGTCATTGTTTATCTAAACAGCGGCACAGACAGCGGGTTGAATTGAAAGTGAAGAATGTCGCCCCTAGGGCTAAAAAGTAATAAAAAACCAATGGCAGAAACCTGTACAGCCAGTTTCAGAAAATTGAACCGATTTTGACTTTTTTTGTTGACAATCATGCGTTATTTTTTAAATATGGACAGTAAATTAATTATTGTATAAGTATTATTGCTATTTGAAGACTATTTATCGTGTTCGTTGTTCAATATGTAACCGCTTCAGAACAGCGTCTTAAAATCACAAAAAATAACAATGGCAAAAACCTATGATGATTTTCATTCTTCATTATTATGAGATAGGTGGTTAGGTGGATTGGTGGCTTTCAACCCTCGGTTAACAATTTACTATTTCACGTAACGATCACCATACTTGTTGCTATTTTCTATTGAGTAGTAAGTATATATATTATAATACTAGCTTTTGCCCGCGGCTTCGCCCGCGTAGTAAGTGTAATTTTCCAATAATTGTTGAATTGCTACGCCGGCAACGGCCTACTACTACTAACTTCCCCTATGAATAACCCTTCGTCATAACCCATTATGGAAAATTATTTTTTATTTACTATTATTTTATGCCCGTGTGGTGTCGGGTTAGAATTTCACCACCCCCTTTCTTCCCGTGGGTGTCGTAAAAGTCGACTAAGGGAGCAGGGTTGAAGTGTGTTGTAGGTGATGGGCTAACAACCTATGCAATATCACATTTTGTCGATCTTTTATACCCACATTTATGCTAAAAGTGGCGCTGGAACATAAAGTTCGTGTGCTCTGCCTACCCCTTTTGGGAATAAAGGCGTGGATGTATGTATGTATGTATGTACGTATTTTAGTTATTAAATTTACAATCATGATTAATGAAAATCTGTCCTCAGGAATAAAAGCTAGTTTATGTTCATAATAATATTGAAATACCAAAATTTCCACGAACGACCACGAATTACCACGAATTTCAAGTGTCTGGACATTGCTATAGGCTTGTTTCCTAATATTTTTTTTCGATGCCATTCGAACCAGTATTTGAAGGGGAACTACAGTTTGTATGGGAACAACTGCAAAATTAAAGAACATAAATACCCAAAAAAAATATTTAATTTTGCGGCAGCCAAAATGCTTAACTTATAAAAACCAAGCAGATCTTCGTGCAGCACCTTGAATGTATAATTATAACGGATGCAGGCAGTTTCCCAATGTCTCCTACCCTCCCGTCCCGCCGCGCCGCCCGCACTCGCATTAGGTACCGATCGATGACCATCGAGATGGCACCCACACTACTACTCCACAGCTCCACACTACCAGTCCCGGTACGGACAGCTACCGGGACAAACCACTCCTACACTCACTCCACATTAGATTTGAAATAAACAACAATTTAAATGTAAATTACACTAAATGATTAAATTCTCACACTGCCTCGAGGCGCCCGCGCGCCTCGAGTGCTCGCGCTCTAAATTTCTCGGCAGTCGGGTAGCCCCATAGTGGCGACTACCCACAGGCCAGCCACGATCAGCCGACACAGCCTCCGGGCTTCGGCAAACGAACCGGCTCAAAAAAAAAAAAAAAAAACGAGATGGCACCAAATACAAACTTTAAAACCTATAACGCGGGTCTCCTTCCATACCTCAAAAGCAAAAATAGAACCCTTATTTATAGGATCACGTGTGGCTGTCTGTCAATCCGTCTGTTACAACCGATTTGCTACGAAAAAACTGAACCGAATGAATTGCAATTTGGCACAAATACTTTCATGAATTTTCATGTCCACAACATTACATTTCAAAATCTATGCGATTTTCGTAATTAACGTCCCAAAAAACCATAATAACAACGCCCATTTTGATATTTAGACGCCACGTTGGAATGTAAAATCGTTGTTGTTTTCGTAATCAGCGACCCGATACACGATAGAAACAATGGATGCCGATGTTGATTTTCAGATTTTGTCACCACATGCCCCCCTTTTAGGGGTCGATTTGTAAAAAAACCGAAACACTTGTTTAGGTACTCATTTATCGTTAGGAATTATCCTGTAAAGTTTCGAATAAAATTGTCTAACTAATCTTTTTTCCCCATACAAACTTTGGACCTCCTTTTTAACCCCTTTAAGTGTAATTATTTCCAAAACGCTGAAAGTACTTTATTTGTAAATGAATAAGTAATCTGTCCACAAAGTTTTAAGTACGTAGCTAAAAAAGAGATCCCTCGTACAAACTTTGGACGCACATTTAACCCCCTTAGGGGTGGAATTTTATAAAACGCTGAAATTAGTTTTTTTTATCCTAATAAGTAATCTTTCTACATAGTTTCAAGTCTGTAGTACAAAAAAAAATGTTTCTCCCATACAAACTTTGCACCCCTATTTCGTCGCCGTAGAGCGAAAAGTCACCAAATCACAAAATGGCCAAAATTGACTTATATATGTCATCAAAATCGCATTTTTTTTCTTCAAATTTTTGTCTTATTGCGGTAGCAATAGCGGTCACGGTTTCAATTTTACAAAGTTAAAGAACTAACTAAAAACTCACTTCGGATTCAATATTTTAGTCGAAAAATACCTAATTCCGTTATACATTTTTAAACTCCTTGTAACTTATTTATGAGCGTACCTAAGTCATTTTAGTTATTTTTTCCCTAAGTATTACTAAACTATTTAACCACGAAGAACTTCATTCAAAAAGTCACTTAATATAGTTAGTTACTTTTTGAATACCTGGTATGTCAAAAGTGTGAAAGCGAAAATTAACTGACTCTTTTTAGTAATTTTTTATTCATAGTTGTAAGGCAATTTACATCATTTAACCAAAGCGATAATTAATTAAACAGTTTTAATGAGTTTTACCCTACAAAAAAAAATACAATACAATAACTAATCATACTTAATTCATTTTACAATAAAGACTGTACTGTACGCCGACGTGATTTGATTGAAATTCGCTCGCAAGTTAGTGACTTTTCGCCCAGTGCCGCAGGCCCCCGCACCGATACCGACCGCTGCGACTCCCCCCGCCGCGTCGACCTGCCAGTCGTTGCGTATGAATCACGTGTAGTTACTATTTGCTACATAATAATTGCGTGTATCGAGATTAAGTATGAAACACGCTAAGTTAATTTTGGATTTGGCAAATAAGAAAGTTGATTTGTATAACAAGGTAAGTGTTTTTGGTATCAGTTTGTTATTTCATTGTAATTGTTTTTATCAAAAACTGTTTATAAAATGTAATACTATTACATAGGTTCAAGTTTAGAAGTACTTGTATGGGGTAAGCCAAAAGGAACAGGATTATGTGGAACAAGTAAAATTTTGTTATATCGGTGTGATGACTAAAGCTTGTGGGTGTGTGCGCTCTTCTTCAAGGCTGTTCTTGGCTTTTTATGTGTGTATTTTCTTACAATCTCCCCCTCAGGTTCTTGGTGTCGCCTCGACTAAGAAACTGTATGCGTAGGTTATTGTTTACTCGGGCGGCCTCTACCTCGTTACACTGCCTTCAGGGCTTATGTTGTTTGGTTCTGAGGGCGACCTCTTCTTCTCAGTGGCTACACAGGGTTAGGATTCGATTCAGCTTCTCCCTTGAAGGCTTCTAAAGCGGACGCGTGATAGATCCCAATCGGATTATCAGGTTGTTCAAGATTACCAATCTGATAGCAGGCTGGACCAATCCTTTTTGTAATGGCATCAGGCCCGTCTCTTCTGCAGTCATTCTGGGTATCTTCTGTACATGGAGGTCGAGATGCATTCGCGACAACGTTGATTCGGCCTGGAGTGTACTGTATACACAAGTCATATGCTTGTAGCATTAAGGCCCATCTGTCCAGTCTGCCCGAGGGGGACTTCAACGATATAAGCTATTTTAAAGCGTGGTGATCCGTTTTGATGACAGTTGGTAATACTTCGATGTAGCCTCTGGATTTTATTACAGCCCATACGACAGCCAACGGTCCCCGTTCAATGGTCGAGTGACTTCTTTCTGCTAGGATAAGTAAGCGGCTTGCGTATTCTACCGGGTGTTCTTTAGCCCCCTCCCCCTGGACTAGAACTGCTCCGAAGGAATAGCTGCTTGCGTCTGTCTTTCTTTATCACGCATCGCTTCGGGGAAAAGACATCCGTAAACTGGACTAGCAGAGTTTGCATCTGTTCCTGTTGCATGTCGTCCACTGGATTGTTTAATGTCAAAAGAGAATATATCTATGTCCTGCTCTACAGATCTAGCGAAAAGATTCTCAGAGCGGGGGGATATAGTCACTTCCTGCTCGTGTATAGCCCTCTGTGCGTCAGTCAAGACTCGGCGTAAATCCATCGAAGGTCTTATATTTTCTGTCCGTAATTGTATCTTCAATACGAAGCAGACGATATGAAGAGCCATTATCATGTTTTTGCATCTTGGACGACTGGTTTTCTGTATCCTTAGTCTTAGAGACAGTGGTGCCTCACGTGCAGTGAAGCATTTCGGTGCTGGTCGCTGTCAGTGCCCTTCGACTCGTGCTCTTTAGAAATTTTAGAGATGTGTACCTTGGGTTTCCCTTGTACTTCAAACTGTAGGAAATCCATGATACATCTCATGTACATCTTCAGGTGCATCCGAGTACCACCACGTAAATTGTCCCATGTCAAGGATCATACGCGCATCTTGTAGGAATCAGGACCCCAGCAACGTTCGGTTCTCTCGTGATTCCGGCAGCACGACAAAAGTTGTTAAGATGTTCCGTTCACAGAGCCTCACCTCTGCTGTTACTTTTAGCACGACTTGACTTTTAGGAACCCTGTCGGCTATTGTCAGCTGCACTGATTCGGTTCTGAATGGATAACCTACTTCCTTCAACTGACAGTCTAGCTGGTAGGACGCTATACTTGATCTGGCACACGTATCAATGTACGCATCACCGTGTTTGTCCTTGACCGATATACATACTACTGGTCTGGACCTGGTGTCTTTAGGGTAGTTCACGCTGGCGTGTATGGTCGCTCTCTCCTCAAACTTCTTCTTTCGGCAAACGTCGGCGGTGTGACCCGGATTCTTGCAATGGCTACATCGAACTCGCTGCCCCTTGACCGGTTGAGGCCTGTCTTCAAAAAGCTCTTCCGCACTTTGGGCAGCCTTTAAGAGCGCATCGAATGACCTGACAGACTCCCTGGCGACCTTCTCCTTGATTCTCTTGTTCAGTGTTCCGTACACCATATTGAGCTGATGGCATTCAGGGTGGCGTGGCGGTTATTGACAGATTGTGTGAGCCTGATGTCACAGAAACAGACTGAGAGGTCGAAGAGTGATTGTGATGCGTAAAGAACGCTATTTTACTAAGACCATGTTAATTTTTACGGATTTTCTGACAATACTTTTAATTTGTTTTGAAATTTTGAAGTTTTATGTTTTGAAGTTCCTTTTAATTTAATTTGTAGTCCATTTGAATTTGATTTGTTGAACATTTTATTTTAATAAAGTGTTCGCAGAATTTTAAATGACGTGATTTAACTTTATCCTTAAATATTAAGCAGAATCCAAAAAATATTATAGTAAGTAGTTTTTAACTAACACGTATTTTCACTTTATCATAGCAGTCATAATTCAACTAACTTTACTTAGTTTAATCTAGACGCATTAAAATGTGGGCAAATAATCATTAACTTCGTTCAAAAAATCACTAAGTCATAATTAAGGTGTAATATTTAAGGGCAAAAAATAATTATCGCCTATAGCTCCTAAATCGTTAGTGTGAACAATATAAACCCATTTTGAGCCTAAAGAATAGCAGTTTCCAATGAATAAACACATAAAAAACCACAATTTCATCTTAAGATAATTTCAGTAAAAAATATTTTAATTTTTTTTTTCTTTAAACCCTCATAACTCAAAATGACCAATGAACGATTTGGTGACTTTTCGCTCTACGGCGACGATTTAGCCCCCTTACGGATAGAATTTCCAAAAATCCCGTCTTATCCCTTACCTACGTCATGAAAGGAAAATCTAGTGTAAATTTCAAGTTCCTATACCCAGTAGTTTTGAATACAAACTTTGCACCCGTATTTAACCCCCTTAGGGGCAGAATTTTATAAAACGCTGAGAGTCCTTTTTTTGTATCAATAAGTAATCTTCCTACAAAGTTTCAAGTCTCTAGTTCAATAAATAATGTCCCCCATACAAACTTTAGACCCCCATTTCACCCGCTTAGTGATAGCATTTCCGAAAATACTCTTCTACCCTGCCTACGTCATAAAAGGAAGTTCTGGTGTAAATTTCAAGTTTCTAGTCTCAGTAGTTTTGAATACAAAATTTGCACCCCTATTTAATCCCCTTAGGGGTGGAATTTTATAAAACGCTAAAGACTTTTTTTGTATCCTAAGTAATCACTATACACGGAATACCTTGTTTTTAACATTTTTTTTTTCTTGCATTGATAAATTTGTATTGCCGATTACCGACAGTTTTTTGACAATGACATGTCATAGACATGATATTGACATTGAAGCATTGGAGCAGCTGTCAGGTAGTAATGTTGCCATGTTTTAAGCTGCGTTTTGTTTATGTTCGTTTAAATTGAAATTGTTGTTATTTTATGTTTAATAATCTTTAATTTTTCATTCTGCTGGTGGGTGGTGTTCCCTTCGTTGTTTTAAATTAGCGTTTTTAGTTTATTTGTATTTAAGTTTTAACATATTTATTTTATATAGTATTTTATTATTTTACAATGTCACAGTACAGTCATAGAAATCATAGTTCTGATAATGATCTCAGTGACCATTTCATGTCGTTCTCCTCTAGTGAATCAAGTGAAGATAGTTTCCATAGTTTACCTCCTTCTCTCCACGATTTTATAAGCGCACAATTCAATGATGCTCCGAAAATTTTTAATATGGTTCACATTAACGCTCAAAGCATACCCGCACATTTTAACGATCTCTTAGTGTCTTTTGACTTGCATAATATTCATGCTATTCTCGTATCAGAATCCTGGTTAAAGCCTTGCCACCCGTCTACTTCTTATTCTCTGCCAGGATTTATTTTGATTCGGAACGATCGCTCCCCAAAAGGTGGCGGTGGAGTTGCCATTTATCTGCGATCACATATCCCTTTCTCTATAGTCAGCATGTCAGCACAATCTCCTTCTTCAGACGCCGCAGAATACTTACTTCTAGATATTACCATTTCTCATTCTAAATTTCTTCTCGGTGTATTTTACTCACCTTCTGTCCATGTCAATTATTTCGCCTCTTTTGAAAAACTCCTCGAAGACCTTATGCCATCTTTCAATCACCATGTGATCATGGGTGATTTCAATACGTGCCTTCTCAAGAATGACAATCGGTCAAGATGTCTAAAATCAATTGTTTCTGCGTGCAATATGAGTATCTTGCCTTCTCAATCAACACACCACTTTCCGAACTGTTCTCCTTCTTTGCTAGATATCACCCTAACCTCTTCTGTATCTCATATTGCCGAACATGGTCAGTACTCTGCGGATGCGTTCTCATATCACGATTTACTGTACCTATCTTATAAAGTTCGCCCTCCTAAACTTAAGCCCAGATTATTATTTCAGCGCAATTTTGGTGGGATGGACGTGGATAAACTGCGTGATGACGCAATTAAAGTCGATTGGAGCGTCATTTCTGGAGCTGATACTGTTGATGAACAAGTCAATATTTTCAATTCCTTTCTCACTCAACTCTATGATGTGCACGCTCCAGTTCGTCCAGTCAAGGTCAAACATCTTCCTGCTCCTTGGCTAACTAAGGAAATCAAGTCGGTCATTGAAAGGAAAAATCTTGCCAAAGCCAAGTACAAACATGACGCATCAGATACGAACAAAGCCCGATTTCACAAGTTGCGCAACCGGTGCAGCACTGTTTGTCGTGACGCTCAAAGGCATCACATTCATAAGTCTGTTGAGAATGGTGACCCTGCTAAAGTGTGGAAAATTCTCAAGTCTCTTGGAGTTGGTAAATCTCAACATAATTCTTGTTCCAATAACGTCGATATTGATCTTCTGAATCAGCATTTTGCCTCCTCTACAATCTTTAGTGGTCCTGCTAAGTCCAGGACCCTTGATTCTCTGTCATCTCTTCCAACTCCAGATTCAACTCCTTTTTTTCTTAATCGTTTCACCGACAGTGATGTTAAAAAGAACATATTATCCATTACCTCAAATGCCGTTGGTGTCGATAGCATAAGCCGTAACATGATCCTTCCCCTCCTTGACCTCCTTACTCCTATAATTACCAGCATCCTCAATGCCTCTATTACGTCAAGTATATTTCCTTCAACATGGAAGGATGCTGATGTTATTCCTCTACCAAAGAAGTCCAATCCTTCCACTTTCTCAGAGTATCGACCTATTTCCATTCTTCCTTTCCTTTCTAAAGTCCTTGAACGCCTAGTTTTCCAGCAACTTACATCTTTCCTAAATAGAAATGATCTCCTTAATCCTTTTCAGTCTGGCTTCCGCTCTGGTCATAGTACGGCTTCTGCTCTCGTTAAAATTACGGATGACATACGATCAGGTATGAATGATCGGAAGTTGACAGTGTTGACGTTGCTTGACTTTAGTAACGCGTTCAACACTGTTGATTTTGATCTCTTGTTGGCGATACTACGTTCTTATAACATATCTCCTGCGGTAATTGATTGGTTTCATAGCTATTTAACTGGTCGTCGGCAGCGTATAAAGGTGGATACTTCTCGCTCCGCATGGTGTAGCACGTTAGCCGGCGTTCCGCAGGGCGGCGTGTTATCTCCACTTTTATTTTCCGTTTTCATAAATTCCATTACTCGTAATCTATCATCATCATATCACCTTTATGCCGATGACCTTCAAATTTATTCCCAGGCTCAGGTCAGCGATCTGCCATTAGTCATCTCAGCTACGAATTCCGACCTAGTACGCATTTCAGATTGGAGTAGTAGTTATGGTCTCAATGTTAACCCAGCAAAGACCCAGGCTATCATCATTGGTAGTGCTAAGATGATTTCTGAAGTTGACTATGCTAATCTCCCACCTATTTTGTTTGATGGCGTTTTGATCCCGTACTCTCTGCAAGTTAAGAACCTTGGCGTTATCTTGGACCGCACTCTTTCGTAGGTGCCACAGATGAATGAGGTTAGCAGGAAGATGTTTGCAGCTGTGGGTTCTTTGAGAAGGCTTCGTAATTTCCTTCCCATTGCTACCAAAGTTGCGTTTGCTCAATCGCTTCTCCTCCCTATTTTGGATTATGCTGACGTGTCCTATATTGATCTCTCTGAGGAGCAACTTAACAAGCTTGAGCGTATTTAAAACTTATGTATCAGGTTCATATTTGGGTTACGCAAATATGACCACGTATCCAGTTTCCGCTCGCAACTCAAGTGGCTTCCTATCCTCCCTTTCCAGATCCGTAACTCTCACATTCTCGCCAACCTTTATGGAATTCTTTTTAACCCTGCAACCCCCCCGCTACCTAAAGGAACGCTTTAAATTTCTTTCTTCTGCAAGGTGTGCTCAGATGTTGCTTCTGAGGGTTCCTCAATCAAACTCTAAATTTTACAACAATTCTTTTACTTTTCGAGCTGTTCGATTGTGGAATTCTTTGCCTATTGAGATTAAACGTGCTAAGTCTCTTCCCATTTTTAAAACTCGACTTAAGGATTACTATTTATCTCTTCCGTAACTAGTCATTCCTATTTGGTGTGTGCTGTTTGTTTTCGGCTGTAAGTGATACTGTTTCTATGCCATTTAGTTATTGTATGTGTATGTAGGTTTATATATGTATGTATTTATGTAAGTGTATAGTCTTTCTTATAGTTAAGTTGTTCTTATTTTCTGTTTTCACCTACTCAAATCTTATCTTTTCTTGCATCGTCTCCACCACCCAAAGGTTGTCTGGAAGAGATCGCTTTTTAGCGATAAGACCGCCTGTTGTCTACCATTGTTTATGTTTAACTTACCTCATTTTTATTTTTTACTATGTCTGGTGAGCAATAAAGAATATTTGTATTGTATTGTATTGTAATCTTCCTACAAAGTTTCAAGTCTCTAGTTCAATAAATAATGTTTCCCCCATACAAACATTGCACCCCTATTTGACCCCCTTAGGGGTAGAATTTTCTAAAACGCTGAAAGAACTTTTTTTGTTTCTTAATACGTAATATTCCTACAAAGTTTCAAGTCTTTAGTACAAAAAAATATGTTTCTCCCATACAAAACTTTGCACCCCTATTTAACACCCTTAGGAAAAGAATTTCCAAAAATCCCGACTTATCCCTTGCCTACGTCATAAAAAGAAGTTCTGGTGTAAATTTCAAGTTTGTAGTCCCAGTAATTTGGAATACAAACTTTGCACCCCTATTTAACCGCTTGCGGTCGAGTACTAACCTTACTCTTGCTGTACCGTCTAGAAAGACGCGAACATACTCCAGATCTTTTACTGCGCGCGCTGTTAAATTGTGGAATGAGTTGCCTTTGTCGCTGAGACAGTCGCAGTCTGTTGCGTCACTTAAGATGAATTTGAAGAAGTTGTGGCTTTCCAATGACTTGTGAATTGGTTGAATATAGTATTTATTTATTTATTGTATATTTGCGTTATATATGTTACATATGTTAGTGTGTATTATATTTTATATTGTATTTTTTGGGTAGTGACGCTGCCTACGAAGCTGAAGGTCCTGGGTTCGAATCCCGGTAAGGGCAAATGTTTGTGTGATGAGCATGAATATTTGTTTCTGAGTCATGGATGTCTTCTACGTATTTAAGTATTTGTATCTATTATATATATCGTCGTCTAGTACCCATAACACAAGCCTTATTGAGCTTACTATGGGACTAGCTCGATTTGTGTAAGATTGTCCCCTTACATTTATTTATTTAATACTAATTAGGATTTGCTTTCATTTTCTCTGTTTTTGTACACGGTATAAGTTTGCCTATCTCGTTCTACCTACCTTCCTCTCAATTGCTCAAAGGTTAGCTGGAAGAGATCCCTTATAGGGATAAGTTCGCCTTTGTACTTTGATCTATTGTGTGACATCTATATTCCTTAACCTGTTATTGTGTACAATAAAGTGCTTACATACATACATGCTTACATTAACCCCTTTAGGGGTGGAATTTTGTAAAACGCTGAAAGTGCCTGTTTGGTATCTGAATAAGTAATCTTCCTACAAAGTTTAAAGTCTCTAGTTCAAAAAATAATGCTTCCCCCATACAAACTTTGGACCCCCATTTTACTCCCTTAGGGGGTGAGTTTCGAAAAATCCTTTCTTAGTGCTCCCCTACACCTTATAAGGAACCTACGTGCCAAATTTGGAATCTCTAGCCCCAGCAGTTTGGGCTGTGCGTTGATATGTCAGTCAGTCAGTCAGTCAGTCAGTCAGTTTCTTCTTTTATATATTTAGAAGAAGATGTAAGTAAGTATGACATTTCTTAGAGAAATATTTCACAATTTTCTTTTATAATTATTGTTCTAAGTAGGTACATAGGCATTTGTATTTTAATATGTACAACTTGAAGTGTCGATTATTGGTTCCATCACGTTAAGTACCTAATCGTGTAACCGTTATGTTGGTAGTTCCACTAATTCAACGGCCGAACTAGTAAAACGACTGTGATCAAAATTCAAATACTTATTTATTCAGCTATTAGCATTCTATTTACGCGTATGTTCGCGTCTTTCTAGACGGTACAGCAAGAGTAAGGTTAGTACTCGACCGCAAGCGGTTAAATAGGGGTGCAAAGTTTGTATTCCAAATTACTGGGACTACAAACTTGAAATTTACACCAGAACTTCTTTTTATGACGTAGGCAAGGGATAAGACGGGATTTTTGGAAATTCTTTTCCTAAGGGTGTTAAATAGGGGTGCAAAGTTTTGTATGGGAGAAACATATTTTTTTGTACTAAAGACTTGAAACTTTGTAGGAATATTACGTATTAAGAAACAAAAAAAGTTCTTTCAGCGTTTTAGAAAATTCTACCCCTAAGGGGGTCAAATAGGGGTGCAATGTTTGTATGGGGGAAACATTATTTATTGAACTAGAGACTTGAAACTTTGTAGGAAGATTACAATACAATACAATACAAATATTCTTTATTGCTCACCAGACATAGTAAAAAATAAAAATGAGGTAAGTTAAACATAAACAATGGTAGACAACAGGCGGTCTTATCGCTAAAAAGCGATCTCTTCCAGACAACCTTTGGGTGGTGGAGACGATGCAAGAAAAGATAAGATTTGAGTAGGTGAAAACAGAAAATAAGAACAACTTAACTATAAGAAAGACTATACACTTACATAAATACATACATATATAAACCTACATACACATACAATAACTAAATGGCATAGAAACAGTATCACTTACAGCCGAAAACAAACAGCACACACCAAGTAGGAATGACTAGTTACGGAAGAGATAAATAGTAATCCTTAAGTCGAGTTTTAAAAATGGGAAGAGACTTAGCACGTTTAATCTCAATAGGCAAAGAATTCCAGGTACCTACTTACCTATGTTGTGAGGTTAGAATTGTCGTGAGTCGTGACTGACCACGGGCGCTTTTAGGTGCGTCAGAGTTGTCAGCCCGGGCACAGCGAGACGGCACGTCATATACTGACCAGGGCAGCGATTCCACAGACTTAATTAGAGAATAGACATCGCTTGGATATCGCTTATGTTCCATGTCTATGTATTTATTGTGATATTTAAAGGCATATAAATTAAAAAAAGGAGTTATCCCCATGACGTGCCGGGATGTCTTAAATAGCTCGTTAAACTTGCACATTTCAAGATCTCCAAAAAGAAGATATTATTCATAAGCAGAACTCCAAAAATATTATACCTACTTACACCTTATTTCCTAGACATGTGATCCAAAACATATACATATAGACTTGAGGGTATGTAACACACACGTGCAATTTTAAATCTTATCTCGTTCGCCAAAGGTTCAAAATTCAATGGCTAGTCAACTGCGGATGGTTGTGATTATTGAATGTGGCCGACTTTTTATAAAACTGCCATTGGAATTGGAATCTTATACTTTAAGTCATAGAGTTGATTTTTGAATGGACTACTTTGATGCAATTCGGCCAACTCAAATAATCTAAAGTATACACTCACCGTCACCTATTAAGGCGTACGTACCTATCCATAATCTCCGTGCTTTATGATGTGAAGCGATGCTGCGATGCAAGCACCCAACGGGTCGTCACGTCTGTCGTGACGGAGCCGTCACGATCTCGGCGCGGACGTGACACGTGTTATCTGAGATGGGATGACATCTGGGTGAGATTGTGTTTTGTTTTGATTGTACTGTCGAGTAAATCTATTTTCAGTTTGCGATCGGAGCGGTAAGGCACACAAATTTCAATCTCAATCGATTGAGGTCGCGGGTTTGAACCGTGGCTTAGGGTTTTTTTTAATATACGATTTTTTTTTACTGTAAGTAGTGTTTCGGTAAAGGAGAACCTCGGGGTCCGTAACATGGTCTAGTTTTGTCTCTGGGATGACCATCCTATGCATCCTGTGCATTGACCAATGCAGTGGCCTTCGTATAAAACCAGCGCCTACGTCTAATCTTGGAATTTGTCGCCTTCAGGATACAGCCGAGAAAACGCTAGGATGATGATAGTGATGAGGAAATGTAGAAAGGAATAAGTATTCTATTGCACCAATTTTGGTACGGAACACTAAAAAGAATGTGTCTATATGCGAGTGGGATAGGCTTTCAAACTGCAAGTTAAATGAATGAATCAACTAACGTAATGAACTGTATGAAATATTTCTTAGTCAGTCTTTGTTCGCCGAAGCAGCCATTAAACGAACTGAGCTCACATCAATGTCAAAAACAAAGAGCTAATGTTGATGTTGTTACTTATATATTATATCGCCTTCGATACCGAAGATCAGCGCGATGGAACAACTCATTCCATACCACAAAAACCCTAATATGCACCATAACATACAGCGACAACCACAGCTCACACTACCCGAGAAAAACCCGATAAAGCGGGGAACACACGGAGTGGTGCGCGGTGAAATTTTGTAATACCATATAGCGATGTCCTACTCCGTGTCATGTTCCTCCCCTAACTCTGCCGCGCAGAGGAGCGGCACCTTGTGCCCGCTTTCGGCGAATTTACCTACATCTTGAATCAAGATTCTTGATACATAATTTCACCGCGCACCGCCCGCGGCTAGCGGTGCCGCACCGCTCCGTGTGATCCGCGCCTAAATGGGAAAAAAACCCGACGTTCTCGTCAATGAACATTCGTTAAAATTCTACGGCGCCTCGGTTGGCGGCGAAAATGTCCAAAAATTCATAATTTTTTGCGTTTGTGCAATTCGTTGTGCCAAAACGTTCAAATAACTGTCATTTTTTGTGGGAACTGCAATTGAACCGTTGAAATTGTAGCCACCGACTTATTCTGAATGTATTTCATGAACAGCCAAATGGAATATGAAGATTGTTTTGGCCACTCCAAGAAAACCATCTAAGATGTTCAAATAATTCCTTATGACTCAAAAAAGGTTCACAGCAGAGCATGGCTGTCAGTCTGTCAATTCAATTACCTACGGAAGGTTGAAACTATCACTGCGTAGGTATAAGTTATGGTGTGTATATATATGGTACAGTAGAACTATCACTGCTATGACTGCCTCGCACACTTCTGGCTACGCGCTAGTATGCAAACGAGGGCGCATTGTACACATAACTTGTTCTAAAAATGTGCTCCAGTCTCTCAGGCCGTGTCTAGGCGCCAACACAAATATAGGTTGCCTAGGAGTGTTTATGCCCAGGCGTAAGCGTTTTCATATTTGCCTACTGGCCCTCATGTCGCGTCGCCCAACGTCCCACTTACAACACGGTCTCCGAATATGGCCGTCTCAGTAAAAACCTAACATACGAGGCTCCTGCTGATATATCGGCGGGAACTCTTGTAATCAATCCCAAAGACCCGCGCCGTTCTTTCGCATCCTTTCCATGATTTCAGCAATTAGGCAGCGCGTTAAGTAACCATATATAGCCAGGATGAAATGACGTATGTGTCTTAAAGTTACAAGCACGTTTGACGTTTTGGGATTGGATTGGATATTATAGGTCTGCTTAAAATTTTGGGTTAATGAACCTTTTAGTTTGCCTTAAAAAGGCATTTAACTTCTCCTTTTGTACTAGGTTTTTTATATCACGTAATATGGTCAGATGGGTAGAGGTGCCCCCTATCTACACCGGGAATATATCGGGAATTTATCAAACTCTATACGAATCACCGCGAATTTTGATCCCTATGACAGCTGTCAAATCCGTACAGTTTATAAGGTATATAACCTTAAAACGTAAAATTGAACTGAGATGATATCTGTCATCGGGCTAGCGATACGTACATAGTGGTACGTATTGTGATAGATTTTAGTTACATGCCTTCCCAAAAAGCACCTTAAGAATCTCTACTTATGTCTCTATCCACATAGACAATCATAATTGCAGGTCATGTTCCCTTCACAACACTCAGATTCGGCCAATTCTTTCAACTATACGAGGCGAGAAATAATTAAATAGCAAACACCGCAAAGGGGCATCTGTCTCATTGTCTCCAGTGATTTGTGACGGCCGAGGTGTAAGGGAGAGGTCCATACACGCATACAACCAGTCAAAAAGAGACGCCCGATAACCTAAGTTAAACCAATTAATTATAATGAAGTCCTATCTCTTGTTAGGCGACATTTTTTCACTTTTGGCGAGGGATGGTATTCGGATTTCTCGGATTCCTTTTCACACTGAATTTAAAATTGACAACTGAGTTAAGTCGTAAATAAAGTCGGAGACAAATTCTTTAAGCGATTTACGAATATAATAGGGCGGTATAATTGGTCATGCTAGTGACTGTTTTTTGTCTGAGTTCTGTGGTTCTCTGAGACCCCTCAGAGGGATATTTACTAAAGTTTCGAACGTACTATAGGACAACTTAACTGTAATTTCATGTTTATATGATATTTAGATTTACTTTTGTTTGACTGGGCTCCCATTTTATAATTAAGGCGCAATAAGCCTGCCTATTTGAATTTACAGTACAATTTCATTTAAGTTCCAAACCTAACCTAACCTAACACCTCTTGAAGACAACGTGAACGGAGCTGCCCACCGTAGGCCTTCTCCTGGTAGGTACTAGCGGAGATGCCGTAGCTTTTAACAAAAGAATATTAAAAAACAGTATTCGTATCGTAGTCGTGATATTCATAATATTTAATGGTGCTACTCGTGCCGATATTCATTTGTTTGCATTGATCAGTGTCAGGAAGCTGCTGTCGGTTAGGAGCTCCGTCCACTACCTACTGTACTTACGTCTAGCAGCACGGCTATCACGCGACGGCGCGCGAGCTCTGCACTCGATTTTTCTCGCACTATACGTCTCTTTCTTATTAGAACAATTAGAACAAGAGGTATAGTGCTAGAAAAATCGAGAGTATGTCGCGGCCGTCCCATGATAGACGTGCAGAACTTGATGCCATATCGCGACGCCACTCAGCGACTCCTGCATGTCTCGCTTGCACTGTAAAAAATCCGGCTTACCTATGTTTTACCAAAAAATGTTTGACAAATTATCTCTTACAAATTTTTTTTCGTAGAATTTCATTTGCTAAATAATCGTTTGCCAAATGAACACTTGACAAATAATTCTTACGCAAACCTAATGTTTGGCATATTCATGTTTAGGCAATGTCTCGTTTACCAACTGGTACTTTGACCAACTTAAATTTAGTCAAATATGTTAGTTGGCATAATATGTTTTAACCAAAATAAAATAAGGCAAATGATTTGTATCGTCAATATCCATTTCTATTCCGTCGGTTAATCAGCAGAGGACTTCTTCAATAACAAATCATTTACATCTTTATTTCAATGGTGTATAAGATACATCATTAAATAACAACTATATTTGTTATGTGGGTAGGAAGTATAAATGATTTTGTGTAGAGGTCGCAATTCTAACCTAACCGCCAGCTTGTCGACGTCAATTCGCTTCGCGGGGTGCCTATTTCCGCTCTAAGGGACACAAGCTAACCCTAACGTAACCTACCAAATAATGTAATTATTACGATTATTTGTTTTTTTTTCAATTTTGCTGAATGAAAATTTGACATAATGAAAATATTCGTATTAAAATTGTGCCAAAGTTTGCATTGGCAAACAAAATAGTTGCCAAAATTAGTTTGGGAAATGAAATTTGACCAAAATAAATTTGGTAAAACGGCAGGATCCCAAAAAATCCAAACTAATTGTTTAAAATGTTTGCCCAATTCCATTGGAATAAAGCGCTTAGTCTGGGTATAAACATAAGTAAATGTTTACTAAGCAGAAACGCCCGCAACGAAATTCTAAATTACGATCAAAGTGGAAATTTGATTAATTATTTGCCACGTGCGGGATTTGAGCCCACGACCTCTGGAACCCGCCCGTTGCTCTGACGACTGAATTACACCTTCCTTATTTTAAATTTTCCACTTTGATCGAAATTTAAACATCGGTGAAGGAAAACATCGTGAGGAAACCGGTCTAATCCCATTAAGGTCTAGTTTTCCCTCTGGGTTGGAAGGTCAGATGGCAGTCGCTTTCGTAAAACTAGTGCCTATGTCAAATCTTGGGATTAGGTGTCAAAGCGGACCCTGGGCTCGTTTAGGGGCACAACCGGGAATAACGCTAGGAGAATGATGATCGAAATTTAAACATAAGTATATAATCATATATAATAGGATGGAAATTCTTATGGAATATATATATGTTAAGTAGGTTGAAGAGGCGGTCAGATTTGATAGAATCGTATCAAATCTTCCTAAATACGCCAGTAACAGATACGTTCATTAAATTTCACTGTAACTCTCAGACCAAGAAAATATACAGACGGAGCGTTACGAACAGTCTAGTGAAGCCAAGCGGTTTTCAACCAAGCCCCATAAGTTTAGCACACGCTAAACAAATTAAATCGCACAAAACTCGAAATGAATGATCTTGACAGCATTGCGACACGTGCTGAAGAGTTAAACTTGATGTAGCTTAGTTTTGTTTGTATGTGGTTTGGCTTCACTTGACTGTTCGTAACGCTCCGTTTGTCTTTTTTCTTGGTCTGAGCTTTAACTATGTGAATTTTGACAGTTCTCTATGGAATGACAGGGTGCGGCGCCATATCTGGGGACAAGGCATTCCCCCGCCAAGTCGAGCAAAAGAGCGGCACGGCCGTACCATCCTTTTCTCGAATAACATTAACACGTCCATTGAATATCATCTTCTGTGGAGGTAATTACGTAACTTTTCGAACGAGCGTAAGGATAACTCAACTTCTGCATTTTTTCCAGAAAAAAAAAATCATACAGTTCTCCCTAACGTAGCGTAGGTTACGTCTGAAACGTTACGCAGTCGATCGGCAGCAACCCGTCAAGACTATTTATCCGTCAAATAAAGCTTCAAATAACATAGCTTCATCGCTGGACGTTGAATGAAACGTAGTAATGTGGTTGTTGACAATAACTGATAGCTATACTGTCCGCATAAGATTAAGTCTTCGCTTAACCTCCAAGGGGCCCATTTGATATACACCTCGCATTCCAGTGTGGTTTCTATGACTGTTACCCGGTTGCTCCCCGCGTGCCTAGCTTGCTATCAAAGTAAGCGCGCGATACACGTTGAAATAAAATTGGAATGCGGGGTGCATGTTTCAGATCGACCCATAGCACGATGTTTCAATAGTCGAAGTTATTTGAACTTTGAGTTTTGCTTGGCTTTCAATCTTAAGTTTCAATCTTACATGTTTAAGTAAGTATAGGTACATTATATACTACATTACGAGTAGTAACTATATTCCATACTATCTTATATTGTAATTGCGATCTCCGACCTTAAACCGCAGGCCTGATTGAGATGACATTTTGTATGCAGATAGTTTGAGAACGAGGGAAGGAAAAAAAAGTTTTTATCCCGGAAATCATCCCTCACTAAGGGGTGAAAAGGGGAGTTAAAGATTCAATGGGAGTCCGATAATTGATGCTGCGTCTGTGGAAAGTTAAATAGCACTTTTGCATACAATATATATGCAATACAATACAATACAAATACTCTTTATTGCACACCTCACACACACAAAGCAGTAAGCAGCAATATGCATAGTTTTGTTAGTTTTAAAGTGTTATTACAGTAATTTTCATGATTCTTAGTGACTTTATTCTCAAGCGTCGACGATACGTTTGTAACTCCTCTTGAGCCGTAATCGTGGTGGGCTTGTTTGCCACCATTTATCATCATCTTCCTAGCTTTTTCCCGGTTGCCATCTTACTTTTCAATCCAGCGGAAAAACTAGACCTTATTAGGATTAGACGGGTTTCCTCCCCAATCTCACGATGTTTTCTTTCACCGAAAAGCCACTTTTATAATATCAAATGTTATTGTTAACCTACCGTTATTGCATACCTATTAAAAAAAATTGTTATGTAAGTATCAAGGTGATTTGATAAATCCAGGACTTAATTAAGTTAGGTACGTCCTTCCTAACAGGGACCATAGATAAAAAAAGTGCCAAGAACTCTTTGGCTCGACAATTATTACCAGTACCATCCTAGCCGTGGGTCAGTGGGGTCAGTATCCTCATTACACACCCAGTCCTCGTATGAATGGGCGGTATCTCCGCACTTTATCACTTTAGCACCACGACACCAGCTTATCGGCCATCTTTCGGGGTATGCGAGGCTTGTTTGGATGGTAAACCACGATCTTGTTTACTGCGATCAAACGTTGTTTAATCAACCTCTTAAATCCCACTCATCGTAGTGTTATCAAAGGAGAATCCTGTTGAAGCACGGGGTTTTTTTTTATATGACATACTTTTTTGGAGTTTCCTACACTATGCATGGTGCATCCCGGAGCCCGGGGTCCGCTTTTCTCCCTACGACTATAACATGCACAATTTCTCTTCTAGTCGCTCAAAGTCTTATTAAAACGGTGCCCTCCTGGAAGGAATGTTTACCTACTAAGTTGGAACGTTTGCATTTGTTTTGCTTACGTTCCTTTTTAAAACAAAACAAAGTCTACACTGTTTCCCATAGGTACCGATTGATTCACGAGAGCTGGCGCGGAAAATATATAAAACTGTCATTAATTTCATAGACATTACGCGCCAGCTCTTGTGAATCGACCTGTACCTAATTGGCTTCATTTTCGGTGTCCCCTTATTTAATAGAGAAACGTTTAATCGAATGAATTGTTTCGCAGAATTTTCTTTTAATTAAAAAACTTTTTTTAAGCCGTTCCCTGTTTAGGTACGAACTAAAGAAAAATAAGAGAATAAGATTATTATGTAGAATCCATGACTTTCCTAGGTTATAGGACTGTTAGATCTCGCTCAAAACCCACACGACCCACCATAAGGTTATGAATAATCATAATCTTATCTGTCAGTTAAGTATATTGAGCAGAAATAATCCTGGTGCATCCAGGATATCTTAAAGGTCTACTTCGCGATGCGGGACTTTTAAACACGTTTTCGTAATGGACGACGTGCAAAGATGTCACCTACACACCTAGGTCTCGTATGAATGGCCCGTATCTTCGCAATTTATCAAATTAAGCTTCAAGACAGTGTCTTATCTACCTTTTGCGTGTGCGAATTTTTTGGGGACCATTAGACTAGTGGGCATTTCGCGGCAACGCACGTGTTAAACATTTTAATTATAGAAACGTGAATTATACCTACTGTTACAATTAAAGCTTTGGTTTCCTAGATTATGATATATTTCACATTACAATCGCTAGCCATCGATCCGTAGACGTTAATATCGTTGACGCCAGCCATCAGTATCCTAATGTTTCTAACGCGACACCTCGGCCAAGGCTCGTTCGAAAACTTCCCTAACACTAAATACCTTATCCTTATAGATTACCAGTAGGTATCAGCTGTCACAATCCTACACATACATACATGGCTACAAACGTTGCAATCCCATTGTAGACAGACATTCCTCGTCGAACCAAACCATTAAAGGCACTGCCGCACCATTCTTTTCTTGAAGCGATTCAGGACATTTTCAACCCCTTTGTGGATAGCTAGCCTCTGTTTTTAGTGACCACGAGGGCTTAGTATAACTAGGTATATTCCCAAATTAAATGTAGTTTAAAAACTTCAAGTCAAAGTTCCTTCATTTTGACACTGACCACATCCACCACCAATTCTACCAATTCCAAGGTAGGTATGTAAATGTAATTAAATAAAGCTATCTAATATTCACGTGGTGAATAACAAGCGAAAATGAACTTATACCGGGTGGAAAGGCACGACGATCCTTCCCGCAAAGGGGAGTTAGTTTAAGTGATGGAAAATCGATTCGTAATGTTTAGATTTTTTTTTACGATCAATTATTAAAAGTAATAAAATTAATTAATGTTCTTCTGTGACAACCCTACTATTACTATACGTACTAATTATCGTTTATACGTATTGATAAAGGTCACTGACTCTTGTGTAATTGTTAAAATGTTACTGACCCTAATGAGGGTGGTCACTTGCAGTATTTTGCATTAAAAGTTAACTGCCTATAACTTCAAAACGGTTATGAATATGAGCCTAGTTTCTTTAGAGGAAATACTGTACTCAGTCTAAACAATCCCCCTTTTGCGGAAGGGATCGTCGTGCCTTTCCACCCGGTATACAGACTGATGTCATCATATGTTATTATTGACTTTTATTGTACCGGGATGATGGCTGTTAAAAAAATCGAATTATAGGTACTAAAGTGCATTCATCCTTACTTGTCTTATTTGGTTAACAACATTCTAACCTCAAAATGTATCTTTTTATACTATAGCAGCTATTTTATCGTAATAAAAGCGTTGCTAGACAAAAAATCGTGAAGTGATGTCCGAAAAGTCGTCTCGGCATGATCTAATACTCACAAAATTGCTATTCTATCCTAAAAAGATGCATTTTGAGGTTAGAATGTTGTTTACCAAATAAGGCAAGTAAGGATGAATGCACTTTACGTGCGGTCTTTCGTCAGGGATGCTGTCAGCGGTGGATGCCTTGCTTCTTAAGCGGAGTTTTTCACTGACCATACTACCGAACATCGTCGTTAAATAAGCAAATTTGACATTGGCGAAATCATCTTAACTTATATGAAAGCCATTTTTTAAAAGAAGAAGATATGTACGTGCGAGTAAGGACGGTTATTTTCTTAATTATTTCGAGTTTGATCAATAACTACGACCTAGTTTTATGCCAAGCCTAGAAGTGTCATTGGCGGGCAAACATTCCAGGTTTTTACAAAAATCAATGTTACCTTCGTCCTTCCGAGGCAAGTTTCGTTCGAAATAAGTACTTCTACATATCTTTAACCATCTTGTAATAACAAAAACTAGTTTAGCATACGCCACGAACTAGCCGAGTAATGTCCATCAGATAGCACCAATTACGTACGTGACACCTCCTCGGATGCTGCTGCGATAGTGAGCTAACGCAATTATGTTCGTATGAGATGGCCGCGATTTGTGATACTGGCCGAATGCGGTTTGCGTTAATTAGGAGTTATTTTACGGGGACTAGGACAGATTTCGCTTGTTCCACTTGATTCCTGAACACATTTTGGCTTATTTCTAAACACGCTTGCTTTTTGCTTTGCAGTCAGTGAAGGAAGAAGCAAGCGTATAGAAAAGGAACACCTTGTCGCCTTGCTATCTCAATCGCAGTTTGCACTAACACGTTAACAGCGTTAGGAGATCTAAAGCATATCAGACTTCAAGTTTCGGACCGCATGCGGCAGGCAATAGGCGGCTAAATTTCGAGAAAAAATAGGCTTCCTGCTTGGAGATTGACTCAATGACGTAACATACTGTAAAATATATAAATATTACGTCTAATTCATCCTCTATGGGTTCGCCCAAATGGACGAACAAACATGCTCACATATACTCTAGACAAATTATATCAGAAGAGATGTTTGTTCGCTACTTAGGTATTGACTACGAGTAGGTTTGTTGGTTACCAGTAAAAGAAACAGTAAGTATTTTGTCAATAGATTTATCTATTATATTTTAATGAATAATTTCTCAATTACAGCTGTACTTTACTTACAAACTGCTCACAGACCGCGCCACAAGCCTGACGTGTAAAAAATGGCAAAATAACAAATTTTATTGCATGTCAAATCTCTGGTAATCATTTACATGTGAAGTTTTTCACAAAGTAAATGACTGAGGCGAAGTTAGCGTACTGGACCATTTGATTAGTCGCCGATTTATTTGCCACTGTCATTCATTCTGTAAAACACCGTAAGTACTTATTACAAACTGTTCGAAATAAACTCTTAATTCTTAAATTTAATGAATTCCATGGAAAATTATTTTCATTGTATAGATAATATATTTTGTATTTTTAACTACAATAGTTATCAACTATATATTACAAACTTTTATAACTTAAAGTTAGATTTTATCAATCGTTTTTTTGCGCGCGTTCAATTGTTGGGAGCAATTTAATTCACTAGAAAATAAATAAAATAGAAAAAAAGAGTAAACCGTAACTAATAAATTCCTGTTTTTAAGATTAATATAAAAAAGTAAAAAAATTTTAGGCGCTCGCAAGCTTACTACACTGTTTACAAAACGATATTGTCAACTATTATTAATAAAATTTGTAATTTTCATTTATATGCAACAATTAAACGCACGCCAATCTCACAGCACAATTGACAAACATATTTTCAAAATATGTCTATTAGTAAACACGCATAATATACCTTACAAATTGTATTTACAAAATAAAGCAATTTAATATTACTCTATAAGGTGAGTTAAAATGAACTTATGAGCGGATTGATAGGCTGCAGTTGTGGCAATGTTGCCAATATTGCACAAATAGTCATAAACTTTGCCAACAAATTATATTACTTTTACGTCAAATATTGCTATCAAAAAACAACTGACGAAAAATGTTTCTTTAAATTTAAATGATGACCTCGTGAGGTACTTAAGTACGCTGCTACTGATTCTAAACAAAGCTGTAAAATCTTTCACAATTAGATGAGTCAAATAAATGCTACTGTTAACAATAAGTGTAGGCATTACACCTACTTAGATTTTAAACACGGAACGTTCCAGTATATTTCGAATGAAGCACTTTACGTAAGAGGGGTAGACTATTGAGGCCCCGTTTTTGACTTCCACACTTGAAGTTTCAATTACAGGTATTATGTCACAACTGCAGATCTGTCACTTCGAAACGTTTCTATATTAAACCTATTGCTATTGCGGTGGAAAACTATTAGTGATTACTATTGTGTCAGATAAACCTACGTGAAGTGTTCGATGTTAATGTAATGGCATAGATAAGATTTTTTCTGTCAAAAAAATGATGTTTGACGTTTTTGAAGTTATTTTAGTTATAATTTTATAATAATTATAAATGCTTGCGGTTTTTTAAATTGCCGGATACGATACGGCTTGCAACTTTTTTAAGGTATTTCAGTGTGATATTGGATCGGATAATAATTCCAGAATAAGAAGTAAGTATAGTAGAGTGTATCAATGAAGGGAAATTGTTAGTGATTACTTCGAACACCTAAAACATCATATATTTGCCATGAAAAGTCTGAGCTGCAGTGATGAAACATAAATAATTTCATGCGCTTCGTAGAATCCTATTCATTAGAGAACAGTCAATTCAAATCCATCAACACGCAGATTATTAGATTTTAGTTTGTTTTTATACAGTTGAACTTGTTTTGTTTCGTTAGATCACATAACAAAAGGAATTCAAACCCATACCAAACTATACTACATTTTTTTTAATAAATCTTGGTAGTCAATGTCTTTCTGTTTTCAGGAATTCTGTAATATTAATACATTGTTATAGGAATCTAAGAAGCGCATCATATGACCAGCCGCCATGACACTTTTATGACGTCACAGTCCACGTTGAACTGCCTTACAGGTGTCTAACAACCTAACGACCTAATTTAACTATTTACATTCAGTATACGAATATCGACCCGAATAGAACTCGACAGAAAAAAATAGGAACGATACAAAAAGGCCGCGTTTCCCGGCTGCATCCAATAGCGCCTTCACTCAATTTCACAAATGCATTCAATTTGTTTATTTGCTCCGTGAAACGGTCAAGCGAATCTGGCAACATTTCGCAAACTTTCATTACCCAGAGCACTGTGTACACTCTCGATCATACCATTTTGGGTGGCATGTTGGTTGGTCTAAATTCTCTAAACATACTTTATAATTACGTAAATGTTTGCAGCAAAGTATTACATTGAGGGACATGTACAAATATCTAGAAACGATACCTATATAAAATATGTTCAAAACAGACACTTCGACATTCAGAAAGATTTAGAAAATTTGTTTTGAAGTAGGTATAATGACAGGTGACCCTTTAAGGGAGCAAACTTGTATCGACATTGCTGCGTCAGAAACTATGTAAACCGTCCAACGAAGTCGCGAATGGCATGCACCGGGCGCGGCGGCTACATCGATTTAAATACACGGTATTTACAACGCTAGCTCATGAGTCAGTCCTGCGTCTCCACATCCAGCCCGTTCACCATGCGCTCGATGCTCTTCAAGTCTGAGGGCGGCGTCCCCGTAGCCGTGGACGTGGGCGGGTCCGGCGGCGGGTCCGCGGACGCCGCGCGCGCCGGCGGAGAGCCCACGCGCGGCCGCGCCGGCGACGAGCTCAGGCTCCTCGCCCGGGGGGCCACCTGCTCGAACGCGGACCCCAAACCGGGCAACGCGTACGGAGCGAATCTGTGCATCTTCCCGAGAGGAGGAGCCGGCAACGCGGGCGGAGGCGGCAGCGAGTACTGCTGCAGCAACGGATGCAGGTTAAACAGCAGGCCCGGCGGCATCTGATGGCCCGGGAAGAACGGAGGCGGATACAGGGAATGCGGGTACAGGTAGGGTAGTAATTGGGGTTGGACGGGCGGGCCGAGGGAGACGTCGGGTGCGGGGGAGGGGCGCGACGGGCCCGCCGGGGGGGATGAGGCGCGCGCGCCGCCCGAGCACGAAGAGTCGGAGCCGGCCTCGTTGGCCTCTTCGGCGCCTGAGTCCCCGCCGCCAGAACTGAACCAGGCTGCAAGAGAGAATACTTATTTAGCATAAGACGGCAACCGCACTAGTGCCCGCCTAAATAATGAGGTTCACAGAGCTTGGCCACTTACAATGGCGGTGGCGGCAGCTGTAAGCCATACGTGAGACCGAGAAGTCCAAGTTACTTTAATGAAGATACTCACACGTGCTGTGGTGTGTGCTGGGCGGTGCGGGAGGGCTCGCGGGTCCTCCGACGTCCAGGGGTCGCTCGTCGTCCTCGTCGCGGGGCTCCGACCGCGCCGTCAGCAGCGCCTGCCTGCGGTACACGGACAAACTACTCGTGTTATCATTGCGAATTTTACCAAAACAAAACTTATAATATAGGTGAAGTGATTTGCAAAAGTCGTTATTTTGCGTTCGGCCGGCCGGTCAAGCTAGACATACTTGCCGTTGTATGCGTTCACGCACACATCTAGTGAAAAACCTAAACAGCGCTCGCGTCTTACGCTCGGCGCAGTCTTACAAAGTTACGAATTCGCCCGCGTATTGCAAAGATCGCAGGCAAACCCGCGTTATAAATGTAGCCTATGTCCATGTAAATATCCAAAATGTCCATTGTATAGGTAGGTACCTACGTAAATATTTTTTGAAATCGTATAAGTTGTAGATCCTCCATACAAAGTTACAATCTCGCTGATCCTCATAAAATAACTACAACTTAGAAAAGTTGCGAAACCCCCGCCACTTCATTTCAAAATCCAACCTCAAAAACGGCTTAACAGATTTTCATGAAACATAACTTAGAACACTCGGGATAAAATTATCATCCGTTTGGGAGCTACGATACCACACACAAATACACAGATACACAGAGAGACACGTTAAACTTATAAATAAAACGCAATTGCGTCGGGGGTTAATTAGTAAGTATTACAGATTAATACAGATATAGATAATTTGTACGATGATAGCAATATTAACCTCTCTCGTGTAAATTCAATAAAATACTCGTTGCATTTTTGCCTTAACCCTAAAACGCCGAAAGGGCAAATTGTGGGTCTTTTGCCGCTATCATTAGGAGATGATTAACCTTTCCCGGCCGTTGCGGGCCATTACAGAAATGTCAACCGTTTGACACCCCCAAAGTGCACACTGTCATTTTAGAATTACTAACGCGGCGCTGTCACGTATCATTAAGTCGGTATTTTATTTTATGTAAAGGGATTATTTTTTTATAGGATTATGTTTGGTACTTATTATATGCCTATATAATAAGTAGACCAAACATAATCTTATAAAAAATAAAAAAATAACCTCATTACTTTTATGACGTCAAATAAAAAAAAAATAGCCATGATCGAATGAAAGAAAACCCCCAGGAAGTATCGTAAGTGTGTAATTTTTGCATGCCTACCTATCTAAATTCTAAACACGTTAACACACACTCATCTTACTAGGAAGGTGAAGTTCATACAATTATGTCTATTAATAATTGTCTTTAGTCACGTTTAATTCAGAGACTATTTAAGTACTTACCTAATACATTGTCACCACCGTGCCTTTGTATTTTTTACCAATTTGGTGCTACCCTAGGTCGCATGATTGTTTTGATATTATGTTTGCTTTCCTTAAAAACAATAACTTTAAAGACTGTGCACACTAGCGTGTTTGCTGCCGCCGAAGAATCGCCCAGAAACGCCCGTGTGCACACGGCTTACTTCTTTAAAACCGGATAAACGCTCCGAAATCGCGGATGAAATGATTTCCATGACAATACTGCACAATTATTTGCCGGCACTCTGCAAACAGCCATTGTTTTAGGGTTCGTTCGCGGTCGACTGTATTAACTTGTCTCATTGTCGCTGATAGAATTTAATTTGGGCCACCCCTGTTTATTAGGGTTGGCGACGCTGACTTTAAAGTTTAGTCTACAAACGCTCAGGTTGGATGTCAAAAAATGTATACATATGCTTAAGGACAGATGGTATTCGTCTGTAATTTAAATCTATGCGTGACCCACGAAAGTTAACCATACATTGTTTAACTGAAATTCGTTACAACTATTTCATAACTATAGATTGATAGTGCATTCAGTAAGCAAAAAAAGCACTTCACGTTAGGTTTTCATACAAAATACTAAGAAACACGAGTCCATCATCAGTGTTAGTGCAAAGTAATATCACCGGTCCCATAAACTGTATCCAATCTCTATGTACAGCTTCATTGTAATCCCCGTCAGATGTTGGTGGTGACGGTGAGCACTAACACGAAACATTAATATTTTTTGTAACAATTTAGTAAAAAATATAAGTTTTAATTATTCGTTTACTATTATTATAGGCCCGATAAAAAAAAACAATTATTGTAAAATTTATAGAAGACAAACGAGGTCCGCAGGACACTCATGGTGCATGCATGATGAACGAACGAAGAAATAGATATATATTGTAGGCGAAACTGACTACATCTAACATAGGTTACTGTACAACGATGTACTCGTATCGTACATCTATGTGTCGTAAAATCGAACTGCATGGAAAACAATTGCATTTAAAAACGATAGTAAAACATGATAAAACTGGTATCCTCTAGAAATCTGGCAACCCTAAGTTAAACTGTCGGCATTAGGGTGTTCGCGTTACAATGTAAACTCTAAGGGTGGCTTGCCTTGTAATTTCACCAAATTTCATCCCGTTCCGTTCCCCTCGCTTTTTTATTGATGGCCTGTAGTTTATCCCTAAAGCTCGGATGATGAATTTAGGGATTTGATTATCTTTGGTAAAGTTGGGAATCATTGGTATTGTAAGCTTTGTAGGGTGGTAATGGTAAGTGATTCTACTGATTCACATCTCTGGGGATCACTAACAAGGCTCATTCATTTGTCACTTAATTAATTTGTCAAATATTTAAGTACTCTGAAAAGCACAATCACTTTACTGCCATAAAATAGAAATGAATTGGAAAGGCCCGAATCTCTTTAAAAACAATACCTAATACACTTGCTAAAATTGCTGTCATATACAACCTACCTACCTATTATAAAAAGTATTATAATAGATCTTGTTAATTAACATATAAAACTCAAGAAATGTATGATGATAAATCTAGTCTACCTACTTGGATAGTAACTACAGGCAGTTAAAAAAACAACATAAATTAATTCTAAATTCATCAGTCCATAATCTTGGCAAAGGGCCCCACGGCGCTTGCCCGCTCATCTAACCACAGACAACACAAAGGGACGATGAAATATGCTCGGCATGTGTCCTTTCCCGAGCGCGGCGTTTGTCAAAACGCTCACGTTTCCCGCCCTTCCGGCCGGCGGCCATTTTGAAAAAAGGACTTCCGGCATCCGGCTCATCCGTTCTAATTCGGAAGCTGCGGCATGAGCGCGTCCGGTGCAAAATGTTGTGTGAGCGAATTAAAGATTCCTTACATATAGCCGTGCGGGTACTTACATACCTACACATTAATATGTGATCGTGTTGCGTGTGCATTCGTTATTATGATTCGGTGTTTCAAATTTAGATAAGTACTTAGTGCTTTGACCGGGATTTATTCCAGACTAGACTTCTATGTAACTCAGTTTTCGGATCGATCCGAACCGCGGACAGAAAACACGTTAGAAAGCGATAGTTGCTAAGAATTTGTTTAGACTAACATATTTCTATCAATTTTATAAACCCTTGAGCGAAGCCAGAGAGAAGTAGTACCTCTTCGCTAGTAGGATAACCTTGGGGCAAGAGTGAGTGAGTGGGAGCACCCAAACCGGAAAGTTATTTTTCATGTACCGATTTTTTTCCCTTTTTCCTTCTGGCTTGTTAAAACTTGGGGCGACAGTTGTCAAAAGTTCACGTATCTAGTTATGCAAAAGTGTAATATTGTAACCTCATATTTTAATTATAATCATATTATACACAGCAAAATGGTTTTTCAGAGAAACTTGCTCCGGAACATACCAGACCATAATTGTACCTAAATACTTAGAACTTTAGTGTAAGGTAGCATAGACGCTATTAATATGTACGAGTAACTCACTATTCTTATGTACTCTGTTGGTGTCCCGTATAAAACAAATAAATAAAATAAATAGACCACCATAAAAGTTTCCAAACAGGTTACGTGCTGTTCCTATAGCTTGCTAATTGTCTTTAGTCGGTCCAGTTAAAGTTGGCCTCCAAATACGCGTAGTTGCTACGTTATTCGGGTTCAGGTTATACCAGGAGGAGTCTTGTGGTGAGTCGAGAGGTTGTGATACTAAAGAATCGCATAGCTGTTGGTTTAGCTTATGAGACATTAACTATGCTCATTTTTCGCGAGACAATGTCTGTAGCGTGTTTCTTATATGCTATGGGTACCTACTCGTACATCATATAAACATAACATAACCATCTGAGTCCTTCCATCGTAAAAATCAAAGTAATCCGATGGCTAAAACTAGTTGTTCATAATTATTTATTGTACACAGAAATAAAAACCACTGAAGATCCGGCGTTAATGTTAACCCACACTTTCGTTTAAACTGAAAATCTCCATAATTCGATTTACCTATTCATCAAAAGAGCTAATTGAGTTCTCGTTCGAAATTCAAATACGTTCGCGGAACCTATCCTACGGGTAAATTACGCCGCGAAAAAAAGCCAAGCTGATTTTATCGTGGAAATCCAATTTTCTCCCTTGCACGCTAAAGACGGTAGAAAAAAGCGGCAAGTCGAATGACTTCACCATTTTGAGCCGTTACTCGCCGTGTTTAAACTTGGAACACGAATAAGGAGGCGCCGAATTGGTTTAATTTGAATTTGGAAGCCGGTGTTGCCAGCGCCGAGTTCGGAAATGTCGGCACTTGCACTAATTAATTCAAGATTCGGAGATAGGACGCTAATTTCGTTAGCTGTTAACTTGAGCTGCCGGTTTTTACCTTCATTAATCTTACACTTGGCTTTTACCACCTACCGGGTTTTATAATAATTGAATAGCTGTTAGCATAATTGTGTTTTCTAATACGAGCCCCCCCTCTTGTGTTTATCTTATCTAATAGATAAGCTGAGCACGATCAAAGCCTCATTGGTTTCACTCACGATAGATAGTATGTTGGCACTGGGCTTAAAATTACGATGACTGGTGACTACCATTCCAAAATGACCATTTACCATTAAAAATCTAAACGGTCACAAGGGTTTTTCCATTCATTACGAGTACAAACCGGTTCAAACTACTAAGTAGGTAAGCGTGGAAACGGTATAGTTCGCCATAAAATGTAGGCAATCTGAAAAAGTAGAGGATGCCAATTGATTCCAAAGATATATAGTAAACGTCCGAGTGCTTGACGCTGTACTTAGTATATAGCATGGGCGATCTACATACTCGTATGTCAAAGTGAGTGAATTTGACCCATATTGATTTGACATAGTGATCATGCCATGCCATATACTAATACAGCGTCGAACACTCGGAAGTTTACCTTATTGAGTGCAAAATATAGGCTCAGATCACCTAACTGTCAATATTGCCCTAACTATAACTTATATTGTACAGTCGAGGTCAAAGATATCTTTACAATTGAGTGTTACAAAAATACCTTTACATTTAAATAAGTTTCCACACTACATGACAAAAATTTATTTACAACGCACATTACAGTTTCATCTTTTCACTTAATGCACCAAAGTTCTGTTTACCATCAGTCTTCAACATTTACACACATTGGGACATAATAGGTTTACATTACATGTTACAAAATAAGATTTCCTGTCAATGTGCCTTAAATATGTTTACATTTGCAGTGGCACTTGAAACTTTACGCTCAAGCGTACTTTTCTTTACTTACACTTGCTACATAAATATCTTTACAGTTTGACACGAACCTCGGTTCTTATTTCAAATAATGACAATCACCGAAAACAGTACCATACTGTCAAATATTTCTGTCTCTTTCATTTTGGGCGTGACGTCAACGACGACATTTTTTTCTGTATGAGGAAAGTCTTCCAAGAAGAGGCCGACATAGAAAAGTGAAAAATTACGCGTCAAAAAAAAATTCCTACTTGTTTTCTAATCGGGATACGTACAGATTATGGCGTTAATTAAACGGGTAATTGAAGCGTATGCGTTATACAATGAGAAATCCTTTATTTTGTTGTATGTTATGTGTAAGAAGGATAAATTGTTGCGCGCCATTATAGGTAATTTCACAAACATTTTTAAGGTGGTACTACGACCATGCAAAACGTCTTTGACATTCACGGGTTAATGGCGCGATATTTTAAGAAACTTAAGTAACAAAATGTTTCATAAATTGGATTTCCATTTGCGCGAAATTCCCCCTTTCCTAAGACTTTTTGTTGGCGCCATTTTTTTACTTTTGTATGGACCAGATGGCCTCAGTCGGCCAATGCTCCATACAAATATAAAAAAATCCCCTCAAAAAAATTGTTCTCTTAGTTTTTTCTGATCAGAACACGATGCCTGTTATGCCGCTTTCGGCCACTTTCGAAACCAAATTTTCGAAACCAGTAGAGAAAACGGAATCATTCGTCTTGTTTGGAAACCAGGTTTCCTAAAAATAAATCACAGTCTGTTTTAGAAACTCCTACCGAATACGGAATGTTAAATCTGCTTTCGAAACCTCAAAAATATCAACTTTTTTGATGTAAGGTATAAGAGTAAATGATGTCGTGCCTACATAATTTTTCGTCGTTTTATCTTTACGTTAGCGATGTCGACGGAGCTCCGCTCCGCGGGGCTCCTATTTCTCATCTGTTTGCCCTTCGGAAACAGATTTGACATTCCGTATTCGGTGGAAGTTTCTAAAACAGACTGTGATTTATTTTTAGGAAACCTGGTTTCCAAACAAGACGAATCATTCCGTTTTCTCTACTAGTTTCGAAAATTTGGTTTCGAAAGTGGCCGAAAGGGTTATGCCCTCGATCGGTTTCACACCCCATTTTTGGTACACCCTGTATAAAGAACCCGCCAGACATGGCAAAACTATAAAAGCTGATATAAAAACGACTAATAAATTCCTCTTTTTTTTAAGTCGGTTAAAGAGCCGAAATTGATAACAAATGTAAGACTCAAATCAAGAAATTAAGGAAGAACTGAATATGACAATAGGGAATATGCATGTGATTCAGAAATGGACAAAAAAAAACATGAGTAATCTTTATTGCTTAGTAAATATACACACATGATTATTTAAATTAAATTAACAAATTTAATTATTTAAATAGTAATTTTCAAAAATAAAGTAGTAATTTTCAAATTCTCTCGCAAATTTCCAAAACGCAACGCCATTGGCGGAGCGAATCGTGACGTCACCGTACACTCGGTGTCTACTGTCAACAGGTCGTTTGTGTGATTATTGAAAGTTATTCGCAATGTTTAGACGTTGTTTATGATAAATAATCAGTGTTTTTTGGGAATTATTAACTGAAAGCAGTGACTCCTTGTGAAAAAAGATTCGCCACAATGACTGGAAGCGGTTTTGTCAAGGCACAGTCGGATAATCTACCTAAAATTAATGTGTTCATGATGACTAAGTACGTAGGTACCTCGTAGAGGTGTCTTTCTTAAATAAGTGTAATAACAAACTAGTACATATATATATTATATAATCAAAGATATGTAGGTATTAGGTATGTTACATGTTGAGAACATCTTTATGAACATAACAAACTTAGGTTGTTTTCGTCAAAAGTTATAAATAAAACAAATTTGTGTAGGGCACTCAGTAAAAACAAAAAAACTTAGCTAAAACGTTTCGTGATCAAAATCAACACACGTAGTCAACTGTTGATCAACAACAATCATAATATTTGGAACATTAATAACTAAAAAATTGGGACTCAGAATAGTTTTATGAATAAGTACCTATATAATTAAATTTTTAGGTTAGGTTATTGTTTATATTGTTCGCAAGTCGTAATAAAAAAGATTTTAGGTACAAACATATTTAATACACACTTCGAAATGATCTTCACAACAATATAAACTATTCAAGCACGATACATTATCTCTCCTCATCGCCTTACACCGCTTTTTTCTTATATTTGCATCTTTGGGCATATGAAAATATATCACGTCAGGTGCAGTTTTAATATTATTTTCACACATAGGGGCAATACAATATTTATAATAAGCTTTTGTGTGCTCTTCCGTTACAATACGTTGATCTTACAAGCTTTAATCACTCACTTTTATTAAAACTGTGAATCAAACACTTCGTTGTTAATTTATTCTAAGTGCACGGTGACGTCACAAAATGAGCGCGCCAAAATGGCGGCGTTTCAATCGTCCGAAAATGATAGTAGTTTTAATTAATTTTTTTTAGCTCATTCAATGATAGCGTGAAGGTGTTATATTTTTTTCCGGTTTTATAATTACTTATAGAATCGTTTTAAAATATTAAAAAAAAACATGAATATTCCCTATTCAATGTCAATATTCAAATTAAGAACCTTTCAATCAACCTGTAAAGATATTTATGTAGCAATAGGTGTCAAGTGCCTTTGCTAATGTAAACATATTTAGGGCACATTGACAGGAAAACTTATTTTGTAACATGCAATGTAAACCTATTATGTCACAATGTGTGAAAATGTTTTTGTGGAAGACAGATGGTAAACAGAACTTTGGAGCATTAAGTGAAAAGATGAAACCGTCATGTGCGTTGTAAGTATGTTTTTGTCATGTAGTGTGTAAACTTATTTAAATGTAAAGGTATTTTTGTAACACTCAATTGTAAAGATATCTTTGACCTCGACTGTACCAAAAATGTCCAGCAGTTGGTGCATATTTTCATTTAGCCTCAAAAATTTACTCTAGAAATGGGCGCGCATTCTGTGAATTGGTGAATTTATTTAACGAACTGTGAATCGGTGCATTTTGCGCGGAATATTTCGGTAAAATTTCGGGAGTCTCGTGTCCAGTTACTGACTCAAAAAGCAATTTCGACATGTTTTAGTGAATTAATGAATATTACGCAACAAACCAGAACCCGTGTAGAGTACCTGCATAAACATCTTGAATTTAAGTTTAACCTAAGCGCTCTCAGCGTGATTTAGATATATACAAATTAAAAGCAAGTCTCAAAGATTGTTCAGCTTTCATACGTCTGTACGTAGGTCGTAGGGGTCTGCGGAACTTCTCATCCGATTAAAAAAAACAACACTATATAGAATGGACCTTCAGAATGGACATAAGCTACATTTTATTTCGCGTCTTTGCTGTTGTTCTGTGTACTACGCAGGTAAAGCCGCGCGGGCAGTTAAGTAGTTATTGAAAAAACCATATATGTACAAGAACAGCCAGTTTACAGTTGTTCTAAATTTATAAGTAAGTTGCTTATGCATGTATATGTCTTCTTATTTAATATAGGTACTTTCTGTTAAATGATTGCTAGTATGTTCAGAGGGATAGATACTTACTTTTTCTCTCTCTTTCCCGCGCCCGTGTCCCGAAAGCCTTTCGCGAACGGATTGTTGTCGATCTTCAGCTGCGTTATCTGAAAATATACGACATGTTAGTTCGATCACCATAGGCCTACCGGTTAATTGCTAACTTATTTAAACCCCATCTCACCGTCCACCCTCGGATATATCTTGACGGCGCGATTCGTAGTAACTAAGCGTAGGTAGAGGTCTATAGTTTCTTAAGGCTTTATGTGTGAGGTGAGGTCCATTATATTTCCGAATAATAGCCCTAGAGTGGGCTACAGGTGAAGGAAAGAGACGTCGTCTCGATAGTTTAATATTTAAGAGAATTACACAGCTGAGTAAGGTCATGTGTGGTGTGGGAGGGGTGACGTCGTGTGACGTTAGGATTTGGTGACCGGATCGCTGGCAGTGTAGCTAGCATGGTCGCATTTGTCCCTAGCAAGATAGTGAGAGCAAGAGGGCCGATACTTTAAGTCCGACATAAACGCAATCATGCTAGGAAAAATGTAAACTGTGCACGTAACTGAAATTTGGGTGCGTAATTTTATTTATTAAAAGTGAATTGATAGTTATTCCGATTGAAAAATGAACGTAAAATCCGCTTGTTTCTTCTGAACTCGCAATAGACTACGGTGCCCGCTTACCACAGGCAGACTATTACGCTTATTTAAAAAAACGTACCTTCTCATTCTGATACGCAGTAACAGCGATGAACTCCGTCTCCTTGAACACGTAGGTCCTGAAGGTGGAGTATGGCAGCTTCAGGATATCGTTGGCCCGCACCAGGTGGAACCGGGGCTGGTATTTGTGCATGGAGTTCAGGATCGTCTGCGTGACACACTTCAAACAGCTTAGGGACGTGGCCGGGCAGTTTACGGTTGGAACAGGTGTCAACACGATCATTTAAGAAATGTTTGGCATAACATTTATTCGCAAATGATTCAGTTCGCGTAAGTTCTATTACCCATTCTGTAAAATATTCTAAGTGTCTTTCACAATTATTATATAACAACCCTGATTTAACGTAATGGGCTCTATAACGAGATTCCTGAAAATTTTACGGCTTCGTTTGCAGGGTAATGAAACTTATAGCGTATTATAGCGTATACGAAAAATTGTTCGAACACATGAAGGTGCTTAGTTACAGGTACAGATAACATACATCTCACAACATGCACAATTTCTGATGGAACGGGTATATGGAACACTTCGGGAGATTTAACATTGATATACATTGATATACTTATATCCTTGTCATACGAGGTTGTCACATATATACGTATAGATTGGTTAATTAACCCGTTAATGCAGCCATACTTAATGTTTTTCTACGAGGGCCGCAAAGACTACGGAGCAAACACAAAGTAAATTTATGGTTACTATAGTTTTAGCTTGGATACTTTGGATCGCATGGTGTATGGCGGGATACTCGTAAAAGCTTGGCGGGCCGCGGGTTGAGTAAAGCCGAGTTACCATTAAGTATGGTGAACTTTAAAACAAACAAAACAGCAAAAAAGAACGTATGATTTACTTCTTAAATAAGAATCGAGTCGCGGGGTTTATGTTCGTCTTGAAAAATAAATATTAATAAGTTTCCAAGTTCACTTTACTTGATTCACCTACCTACCTAAAGTGAATTTGGAAAGAGCCTAAAAACGATCGAAAGCGTACATAGCTTGCAGAGTCATGGAAGTGGTGGACTTCTGGTCATCACACACTGTTTTAAAGTACATTGGTACACCAACGAACCGTTTTAGGAACCAAAGAACGAGAAGGGAAGCCGTTTTGGAACACGCCTTGCGACATTGTATAATCGATGCCCTACAATTTTATTTCACCACCAACACTTATATTTAATTTGCAGTAAACTCGTCGCCAAATTACGATCAAATTGATCGCACACGACGCTGGTGTTATTACGAAGTGGTCGACATGAAGGCGTGTACCGTAATTACCCCCGCTATGTACATATAATGATATAGGTAGCTTGAGACGAAAATTGGCCTTATTTACCTATGTATGTAGTACCTACGCTGATTTCGGCATTATGTGTGTTATTGATTGGGTTACTTTGATTGATATGTCTAGGTATCTATCAAAGTGTAAGATTATGTACGACACAAATAATACAATTGTAGGTACGATTCAATGACTTTAACTTATGCGGTTTGGCATGACTACGCTACGTCGTAACAAACTTAATATAATTTTTACACAAATTTGTTTTGGTGATATAATTTTGCTTAGTGGTTGTAAGGATCGAATGCTTTATGATATAAAAGTGATCATGCTAGTTAAATAAGCAGATAACAACGCAGTAAAATATGGAATTAATAGATTTAATTATAAATTACACGTATGTGTAATCATATACGATACCTATTTATGGTTCTATAATAAGATTAATTAAATAAAATTGAATTATTGACTAGTGAGACTTTTATTGTCCATGTATTGTTAGGACTGTTTTAATAAATGTTTACATAGTTGTACATTTCAAACATGCTGGAAGTCTTGCTCTAGTGAACTCTAAGTCTAAATTATAACCCCAGAACCCACAAAAACCTGTCATCAGTTAAAAAAGTGTCACCATAGAGTAAAGAAATATAATTGGCTTGTATCACTTCATACATCCATCTTTTTTCTTTAAACGTCAGTTGACGTCTTTATGCACACGTTCTACTCAACTGGGCACGTAAAAAAAACGCTAAAAACAACACGTGAGTCCACACTTTTTTAATCGGATGATTATACGTTACTTTTGTAATTAATTGCAGTGTTTAATGCCTTGGAAAGGTGAGGGAAGACCGATTACTTTGACTTACGGCGCAATACGTAGGTACAGGAGAAGATTTTTTTGGGGCATTTTTTTACTCGGTGGCAAACAATCATACGGCATGCCTGAGGAAGCGGGTACGGTAGCATATGAATGCTTGCGACTCAGGAGTGGAAGCGCGCTGCTGACTCTCTATTGATTTTAGGATTCGCTGTGTTGACAGCAAGGCACAAATGCAGGTTCTTCACCCTCATCTCAGGGCATCTTGGAGAGCGCTGCGATCAGGGGTGTGCCCTCAGGAACACAAGGCAACTACAGAGCAAGTGATAGTGTGTGGTGGAAGTTCTTCAGTTGGGCTTTGGGCTGCTCCAAATGTGAGCGCGATGAGATTCCACTTTGCCACCTCTCTTGTGATCACATTATTTATACTAAACGGGACTTAATCGCGTAATAACTTATTTATTTACCTCACTGAGGTCTCCCGACGTTTCGGATGTGTTGCAACATCCATGGTCACGGGACAACTGCAGTTGAAAACTACTCTTTTTAACACAGGTGTTAAGGCATGTTTTAATTATTTTTCTACTCCTGTACTTTTATCTGTCATTTACATAGTCCCGAACACTAATATAAAGACATACAAAATAAGTCTGCAGAAAAGTCTATACTCTATTCCCTATAACAGTACGGCACAACCGTGCTGTTTTGTCGCCAAAACGATACGCTTAGCAGCCATACGCTTCTAAACCTGGGTAGTATTACGTGATCAACACTAATTTAACAACAAAATACATTAGATACTACCAACTTAACAAACCACTGAATGTATTTACTTCAAAGAAATTATTGTACTAAAGGCATTGCTGCCAACTTAAGAAAAACCTTATTCTTAATATGACAGTACTGGCAAGTTGAATTAAGAACAAAACAGACCATAAACAAGAGATGTCAATGTGTCATATTTCTAATTTCCCACCAAAGTTCCAGTTCAAAATTAAAAGACGAAATATGATTAGGTACTATTCGTTATTAATAACTTCTTAAGATTTGATTCGTGTTTGTGAAGTGAAGAAAAATGTGTACGTTCCTTTTAAAATGGACGGAGAAGAAAATAACTGCACCGCTGAAGAAATTGCATGAGTAATAGAACTAACTGAAAACTTACTGCTGAAAAGTCAAATGCTATTTATTTAAAATTAGTCGTAGAAAAAGTATTGTATGCAACGGTGTATAACTTGGTCTTAAAACGCTCGTGGCGTCTTTAATTGCGATGCTCGCCAAGGCTCGCATCGCAACTCACGATACTCGCGTTTTAAGACCCTACTTATACAACAGTTACATAAAATACTATTTTAACACAGGTGTTAAGGCATGTTTTAATTCTTTTTTCTACATCAAGATGTTCCAACGTATTCCATGATAATAAAAGCGTTATCGCAAAGACAGATATTTCTATAATACCCGCATTTCAATTGACTAGACTGCGCACCCCACGTCATTAAAGGTTATTATCGCGTACCCTGTTGAATGTTTCATGAGGCGATAGCTATTTAGTGCCTATACGTGGCCGTTATAGGAAACTAGTGCTAATTGCGCTATAACAATGTATCGTATTTTTCCAATTACATGCACTTATAATTGTATCGATCATGTTCAGTAATGTCACAGTATTAGTTGCTATTAATTAAAATACTTGCATGTGCTCACGGCCTGTAAATTAATTACGTTTCGTGACTACCAACGTAGGTATTCGCCAAGCGTGAAATATTGATTCCGAATAACTATTTGATTTATTAGGCACACTGTCAAAGATATGGTCTGGTAAAGTAAGGTCGGCTTACGTCGACCACATTTCACAGACTTGTTGACGTTAAATACGCCGGCTATCTTCCCATAGAAGAGAACTGTCAAACTTCAATACAAATAAACAAAATTGACCGCAACTTACTCGTATGATTTATAACCAAGAACAACCAAATTTACCTAAATTTAATTATTGAAACACTTTTTACTCAAAAATAATCGTAGGTAGGTCCCGTTTCGGCTTCATAAAAACAAAAATAAGTACCGTTCTTAAAAAAAGTTACCGAAAAAGCTTTCCACCCACCGAGGCGTCGGGGTTAAAATGGGTATTCCTTATTTCTAGCTATTAGCTAACCTCTGGCCTAGCCATAAAATATTCAACGCATATTACGTTAAACATGTCCGAGACTCGAATTCGGTGGTTACCGTAATGAATGGTGGCGGGCACAAATTATAGTGCATTAGCGAGACCAGCCTTGGCGTAATACGGGGTTAGTCCGTTGTCATGCATACTGTATGACTATGGTATGTGTGAAGATGCTAGGGTGCTTTAAGGAAATGTTGTCCAAATTGTCCGTTAGATGGCACTGAAACGCATTTTCTAACGCGTCGTTGCAATTTTAAAACTCGGTCTCTGTAAGTCAAAACTGTTTCGTTCTATAACATTTTCGCTTTATGTGTATGTTTCTAGAAATTTGTAAAACGGCACTATTTTAATGAAATAATAACTAGGTATTACACGTGTTGTTCGTAATTATGTAAGATACAAAACGAATGTTAAGTTATAACTATAAGTTGGTTGGTGCATATTTTAGTTTTGCTACTTGCCGCTAGGTAGCGCTAGTTGTCGGATTACTGTTCTGTTGGACGCATTCGTTTTGATGTGTGAATATAAAACAAAACTTGTTTACGTAAAATATGTCATCATAACATTGCTGAGCCCTGATAAATACCGAAAAAAAATGTTTACGGAGACTTTTTGACAAAAGTTATATGATTTTCACAGCAAAGTGCCATGACAGTCGAGTATTTTCCACAAACCAGCAGCCCATATCCATACAAACGAGTTACAACTCGCATTCGCATTTTATCTGCACATTGTATCCTAGAGCATTCTTGTATGCGGTTGTGCAAAGAGTGGAATTAACATACTTAAAGCCAATTGAACAAGGACTACATTCCATTGGCCGGAATCATGTTGTTTGACAAGGCATAACAAAAATGCGTTTGTATGCAAAACGTACATTAGTATTCTGTAAGCACGCCGTGAATAATAAAGTCGGAAAACGGATCTTATTGTTTAATGTATAAGGTCGTGATATATCAATATTCAACGGCTTTTGATTTCGTTTTTACGGTATTGGGAATTAGTTGATACTGTGATTTTTATCTTCTATACAGTGCAATATTTATTTCGTACCTATTGTTTATTTTGTGTATATTTTGTTGTATGATTTTGTTGTATATATGATGTTGTACATGACCTCATGTGCATTATATCAATAATTTAAAAAGTGGCCTTCGTATTCAAAACAGTAATACAAAACACTACCTCATAAACTAAATATACCACCCAGTGCGGCTCTTGGCTCTTGGGTACCTATATGAATACCCCTGACTGTACGTGAGTAAATAAGACCTAGGTCTACATTGTTAATCTGACGATTTGACACTTCTGTCAATTTAACAGGACCGGCAGCGACCAAGTGATTGCATTAAACAAACATTTTATTAACTAATTGCGTCTCCCCCATACAAATCGCTGCTTGATTCGTTCAAATTGTTTTTAATCTTGACAAACCGTTTGATTACCGCTTCCGTTAATTAAACGGTGTTGTGTTTCTTTAAATTGTGTGCTGTGACGGTGGGAAATTATAGACTAGGTTGCCTACTCAGACGTTGTCTATTGCTTATCGATAAATTCGTGTATGTTAATGATCTCATGATTTTTAGACTATCCAGCCGAGGCCGAACTGGTGGGGCGGGTGATTAGTGACGCGACTGCGACTTCAGTACAACTTGGGCGACTAGACATATGAAGATCGCCGTCGCGATGCTAATCGCTCTACCAGTGCGGCCCCGGCCTCCGTCTCTTTCTAAGCGTTCTTATTAGAAAGAGACGGATAGTCTATATCGCTGCGACACAGCTCGCGGTCCGTCCTGTGATGGCCGTGCAAAGGCAGACCGGATTCAAATTCGGTCTAACTCATCCCACCATCATCGTCGAGAAGGTCTGCCGCGTCTTCTTTTCGAGTTCCGAGGTTGCCACTCCAAAATATACGCGTTGTGTTTGTTATTTGCTTACATAAATGCTCATAAAACATATCTATAGCTTTATATTCGTCATAATCATCACAAATTGTCAGACAATAGTCAATAATAACTCTATCAACACCGCGCCATGATTTTTAGACCACCGACAAAATGACATTACTTTTTCTCTAACGAACTGACTGACGAGTCCAGACAACATTAAAATATAAATAGGTAATTATACCGGTATCGTGATAGAGTTTAATCGTTTTTATATACCGGATAAAAATGACTTGTATTCACTATGGTTCTTGGCGTTTAAGCCGTTTCAAGGACAACACTCATCCGTCCAATTTCTTTATTTTACGGTTGGACAACATATTAAAATGTAAATCGAGCGGCGAGGTGGTCCGCGCTATCGATGTTCACGTATCGATTAAAAATAATCACTCGATTCTGAAGAACGGTTAGCAGCGAGTCGGAATGATTTAGTAGAATGATGAATCGCAAGACTAGTTTGTTAATCGTTAACTTTCTAGTTATTGTGATCTAATTTGCTTTATTTGTGCTTGTTAAAGCGTTAATCGCGGATCAATACGGAGGGTGAAGTTTGATACGATATTGGGCGTATAATGTAGGCAAATGTAGCTAGTATAACCAAAATAGACCTTATATTCGAACTATTGAGCCACATATTTAGACCACAATTAAATAAATTTCGGTTGTGTAGGTATACCTTCATTTCAATTCGCGGAGTATGTTATTTCTACCATTCTTCTACAGAGGCCAGTCAGTATCTTGCATATTTTGGGTATAAAATATTTTTATGTTATGTAGGTAGATAATACCAATGACATTATTCGTTAATAAGAAAAGGTATAGTAAAATACTTAATTTGTTTTGGAACAATGAGGTACTTACTAAAATAATTACAGTTTAATCTTTAATTTAACAAAATCTAACGAATAAGCCTCGGTGACACAGGACAGTCCCAACAAACAGAAGGTAAGAAAAAAACACAAAAGGATGGCTAAAGACTTTGTACCGCCGGCTGGACAGGGTTATTATCAGATAATCTCAATTATCGATATGCGTTCGCTCATCCTTATCCCCATTAGTTAGATTACGTCTAACTGGCGAGAGATGGCGCCAGCGTCGGCACATCACTGGACTTTCGATACGCGCACGGGTCATAAAGAAATTACCGAAGTTGTCTTTAATTAAGATGACGTAAGAATGAGTCAGGCGTTTTGGTTGGAACCCATTACTGGTTAGATGTTGGGAAAATACTCGATTTATTGTGTTTGGTGTAATAAATTCACTAGTAGAATTTTAGTGCCTATTTATGGTGAGTGGGCTAGCAGGCCGAAATGAACAAACGTGTTACCAATTCTAAGAAAAAATTTAAAAAGGCCTAACTTCTGTCTCCCATATTTGGCCACCGCATTTACCGTTAACTTTTAAACCTTATTTCAATCGGTATATTTATTATCGTCGTGACGTCAATCATTAGCTACGGTAGCCTAGTGGTTCAGGCATGCGGCTGTCAAGCGGCGGTCGTGGGTTCGAATCCCGGCTCGTACCAATGAGTTTTTCGGAACTTATGTACAGAATATTTACCGTTAGCTTTTCGGTGAAGGAAAACATCGTAAGGAAACCGGTCTAATCCCAATAAGGTCTAGTTTTCCCTCTGGGTTGAAAGGTCAGATGGCAATCGCTTTCGTAAAACTAGTGCCTATGCCAAATCTTGGGATTAGGTGTCAAAGCGGACCCTGGGCTCCTTTAGGGGCACAACCGGGAATAACGCTAGGAGGATGATGATGATGACGTCAATCATTATAAGTGTCGAGAAGCATTACGTTTTTAACTTATCTTATTGTGAAAGTATTTTTTTTAAAATTAAATTAGTATATCGTAAAATATTGAGGTAGAACGTGCAAATATATTACAACCGAAGGAAGTAGGAAAGTGACTAACCGCGTACTTGGTCGTTTGTTGTTCCGCTATCGCTCACTAGATGGCGATACACGTCTTGAAACTTATGTGAGAAACATGTCTTGGTCGGATTTCTATTGTCTTCATGAATTCTTTTTTTATATCTCGTTATCATTATTATCAGGCATTAGTTCATAAAACAATTATTAAATAAATGTACTTGAAAAATTCGGTCGTGTTAAATGGAAATAAGAAAATAAGCAAAACTTAAATATTAGACGTTCTTAATTTGAAATTAGCCCTATATCAACAACTATAATAATTTTATTACATAAAGAAATACCAAACTTGATGGCATAGGATGATATAGATATGTATAATCGCATAGATTTCATAATACAAAAATATCTAAATAATCAATTAAAATTGATTGTAAAGTGTTTTTCGTTTAATATCAGCCGATTCTCGATACCTCATCTCGCGCCGCCCCACACTCGCTAATTCACAGCATAACTCCATATCTCAAAGACCCAACCGACCGAAACATACCCCTCTCGCTCTAACAACCTAGAGAAACCCAATCCAACTGTTTGTTTTTCCTTTTAGATCCTTTCAAATCTTATTTTGAATTTTATTCCTTCGTACAGGGGCGTTGCAGTTGTCGCATATCCGACCTCTCGTTCCAACTCACCTGTGAATATGAGCTGGCTCGCTCTCGCTTTTTGTAATTTTAATTCGCGGAACGGTTCGAAACGTGATTCGAGTCCATAGGAAAAGTTTTTTATTACAGATGTTTGGAATTCGCCGAAGCAAGGACGGGATTTCGCCAAAGCAACGTAGGTATCGATTGGATTTCGAATATTGGTGTTGTGATATAAAAGGTAACTTGAGAACCTTTAATAGTAGAATATGCTTTTATATCGGTCAGCATTGTTTGTTTCGGGATGCGAATAAACCCGATTGCGTTCAAGCTTCATTGAAAGATTCTGCACTATTTTGTTGCAGTTCGGCTACAAGACTTATGAGCCTTATGAGACTTCATCTCCCATATCAACTTCTGCCCTCAATTTCATCTCCTTGGGATAGCTTTAGGTCGAAAAATACCCATAATTTAACTCTGGTTGGCGTGATTGAATGACGAACTTACAAACATCTTGGTAAGCTGTTCTACAGCTATGAAGAGTTCTACAACCTACCGCTCACATTGTGAAGTTTACATACCTACATTAATTGTAACCTAAAATTATACCTACCTAATTTAAGATTGTATATTAAAAATGAGGCTTAACTAAAAATGTAATCATATTAAAATTATATAATTGTTATTATAATAGCCTACATACCTACATGCATAGGTAGGTAGTGTAGGTACCTATTCTCAGCATGACTTTTGACTTCAATTGTTACGAGTAAATACTTGTATTTGTAAGGGCAAATATTTGTGTGTTGGGCATGAATATCTGAGTCTTGGATGTTTTCTATGTACATAAGTATAGTTAGGTATGTATTAAATCTATTGTCGTCTAGTACCCATAACGCCAGCCTTATTGAGCTTACTATAGGGGGCTATATCGATTTTTGTAAGACTTTATATTTATTAAGTGCTACTTCTAGCAATGGTAGGAGAATTGTTGTGCCCGCAATCGCTTGAAGGGCGCACAAACTATAAAAACCATAGGAAGCCGATCCTTTAGCTCTTATAGTGTAAAAGAACAAAACCAGAGGCCGCACCGACAGATTACCTCGCCGCTCCACCAATATTTGCGTTGGCTGTTGACACGCAAACCGCCTTAGCCAAGTCAATAGAAGGGTTCACTAATGCCCTTTTTACCACAAAAAGCTTGGGCAAATATTGGAGCAAACACGCACGTTGGGAGCTCTTGTTTTGGATGAATATTGATAAGTTTGTAATTATCTAGTCTAGTTTAGCGTTGTTATAACTAGCACTTGCTCAAACTTGGATCTTTTAAGTCTACCTTGCTTCTTAATTTGTGAAACTGCTGTATTGGTAAAAACCAATCCTAAATTATAAAAACTAATCTCAACAGAAATACTGACCGCTTTCGTAATCTTTGCGTATTTTCTCGGACATGCACAATAATAAATAAGTTGGGTAAAACTGGATTCTGATATATATGAGGGCTTATTAATTATTATTTAAATCGAATTTTAAATAAAAAGAATATTAAAACTTAACTACACAAGAATATCTCAATAATATACAAAATTTCATAGAAAAGTAAAACTAAACTAAATAGTAACTAAGTAAAACTGCATATTATAAAAAAACACCCCGTCGAGGAGATCCTCTTGTGGCATTGTCCCCATGACGCGAGCTGCGTTACCTCCCTGTAGGTATCACGAGGGCGATTCTTTGAGAGGTAAGGGCCAGCCCTGGGGTCGCCTGCGGTGCTGATGAGCCGACTCATCAGCTGACCAGGGACCCAATGTCTCAATGTAAAACTTAGGCTAATACATAGTAATACGTAATAATGTAAAATGGTCTCCACCTAGCTTTACATCAAGGTGCCTTGTGAGTAAGTACCTTCACGCTAGTCTTCTGTGGATACCCTTTAACGAGAATGGTTTATGTAATGGGTTTGAAACATTATAGACTTTTAACAGTGATATAACCTTGTAAAAGCACTTGCACTTCAATAAATAATAACGTTTTTATGTGCACCGGTTTGGTACCTGGTACCTACTTCTATTGTATACTCTTGTATAGTGAAGAACACTCACATACTACCTCTTACGACTCTATAGTCTCCTCATCCCAAGAAAATCCAAAGGGAACTTATATGCAAGTGGAACGCGTGCTATCCTATCACGAAACCTACCTATCAATAAAAATACTATAAAAAACTAGGCACATATAAAAGCCCGTAAGCGTAATCAAGCGGATGTCGTCTTCAGATTGACGTCACGGCCGTGACGTCACTAACGCTGAAACAATCGCGGGCAGGCCATTAGCGATTAACGAGCGATCGCCGGCGGGGTCTAAATTAAAATAAATATTTGCGCCCGCGCGCCGCGCTTTCAAGTCGCCGACACAGGTGCCGCGGTACACTCGCGCGCGGAACTCATAAGCCAAGGGGCCAGCACGGCTATCACAAGACGGCACGCGACGGTCCCGCGGCGATAAAGACTATTCGTCACTTTTAGAACACTTAGAGATGTTTAGCGCTCTCGCCGCGAGACAGCTCGCGCGCCGTCTTGTGCAAATAACCGTGCAGGGAAGGCCACAATTTTAATAGTCTTAACCAAAAACTTGCCAAAAATATCACACGTCAATGACGCACTCAGTTTTGTTAGCATACATGGGAATTAAAAAAGGCAAGAGCAGTCGTAGACTCAAGACATGTATTTCGAATGCCAATTTGATTTTGATGTGTTTCTCGTGCGACAATAAGTAATTGCGTGACCGGTGCGAACCCTCGAAGTAATCTAGAACTTTTTTATATGATGGATTCTAGTACAAATTCTCATAGTTTGTCGCACTACTGACAAAATGAGTGATAAAAGGCAGAGTTAGTGAATGTGACTTTCTGTAAATCAACGGGTGTCACACACAAATGCTTTCTAGAAAAGGTTTCGGCAGCGAACCAACATCCGTATTCATAAATGTCGAAAAACAGTTTTAGCTAAAATGCCTTTAACATTCGTTTATCTGTAACTTTGACATTTGTCTTCGTAAGACGGGGACAAAGCGCATTTTATTTTTCAGAGGCATTTTATGTTTAATGATGTCAAAGCGGACCCCGGGCGGGCTCCTTTAGGGGCACAACCGGGAATAACGCTAGGAGGAGGATGATGATTGTATGTTTAATGTATAAGATGGATAATCTTTCCTTCTTTTACTAATACTGGGCTCGTGCATCTTTTGTTGGTCACTGTACCGTACCTTCTATGACATTCGATATCCATACACGTCATGATTTTAAATATGGAAAGACTGCTCATATTTATGTATGTGCCTTCATATGAAAATTAATCTATAAAGTAGATAACAGGCATATAATAATACATACCTGCATATAATAATTCATGCCTGCATATAAAAATATACAGGGTGCAATTTTTTACTTGATACAAAATAGCAAAATGTGAATCTATCCATGATTCTGAGCAACTTTTATAAGACCAACTTTGTGTTATGCAAAAAAAAAACACCTGTTCATACATTCTCGTCAGTCTAAAATGAGCAAGTTAATGAAATAGTTGAATTTCTTTGGCATAACACAAAGTTGGTCCCATACTAAAAGTTGCTCAGAATCATGGATAGATTTACATTTTGCTATTTTGTATCAAGTAAAAAATTGCACCTTGTACACTACCTGCATAATGGGTAACAAAGAATATTTTGTTATTGTACAATCAAGTTGTCGTAGGTATTTATTTACGTAAAGTAATTCATTAAACACTAACGTTTAAGGCTGTGAATTCTTTTTTTATTTATTTCCAAGTACTTACGATCGTAATATCTATATAAAAAGTAATGAATTCAAACTGCCATAGATCCCTAATTCCACACAGAAGAAGAAAAATCATGTAAAAAGAGCTCGTAGCGATAAATGCAATTTTTAATTTTAAACATCATGAAACACTTTATACTGTTTGACAACCAACCAAAAGTATTTTTTTTACCAGATTTTTTTAGAAGATTTACTATTGTAAGTACAAGCCATGGATGGACTTTGTTTATTATTGTGAAATTATTAATTTAGCCATCTCTTGTCTAGATTGTGTAACTTCCTAGACTATTATGGCGCCATCTCTCGTCACAAGTAAAACGTAGGTACTATTTTTGTACGCGTTTTGCACGGAATAGTACCTACATGAGAATTTCATACGCAAATCGGATGGCCTGCGAATGCATGTAACCCAATCAGAAGTAATGACTGCAGATTATCTGGATCGAACCAATTGGGAATCAGGTTTGATAATTACATCATAATATGTATATAGGTATGTAAATTCAAGTTAATTTTGGGATACTGACTTGTCAATTTCGCAGTGCCAGTAATAACTGTGCTGACTTGTGTGGTCACTACTCCCACGTGTTTTCTTACTTATTTTGATAAATTTTGCGAAATCTGTATAATTTGCATGCCGCCGTATTGGTAAATTGAGCGTTTAAAGCATTAAAATACTTTCATTTATGCAAATACACATTTTGGTTTTAATAATTTCATTAATGCCCGAAAGCAAAAACAAGATATTTGGACCGAAAAGGTTCCCTTCACTTTGAGAGAATATCCTGCATATTTTTACAACTTCATTTCATTAGTATAACGCGATAAAGATAACAACTAAATAGTTTTCAAAAACTATTTAGTAGTTGGGCGTTACATATTGGACAATGCCCAGTCCTGCGTCACTCGCATCCAGCTGACTCACGCGACCTTTACCTACACGTGTACCTGATTAAAAACGATAGGTACTTATTGTGCAAAGATCAAAGAAAGGTCGTGCGAAACATCACAAATTCAACAAAAACGTATTCTATTGAATCGCTACACCGCATCTTTCCACCCACGCGGCGTTATTAATTATGCCGCCATCTGTTAATGAGTAGAGATATTAACGAGCCTTATTATAATTACGCGTAAAATATGGCGGTTATTGATAAAACATCATAGGCTTTTGAAACTCTTAGCTAGGTAATGAGAGATCATTCATTACCGTGTGTAGAAAAAGAAATGACTCTTATAAAGACTTCGAAGATCTTCGAAGTTTTAGAAATTCCTAAAGGACTAGGTTATACCAGTCTCAGTCAAGAGGGGTAATCTCGTAACGTGCGCGCGTTAGGTAGGTCCAACTATCATTTTTCTACATATAAAGTGACGTTTAGATCTAGCTGACGCGTGTTCCTACAATGCGTTGTTTACGCGATTGGCCAGTAGGTTACCAAACCGTTTTTAATCGTAAGCGGTGTTCGTTAAAATCGATCTATGGAAAGTTTGACAAGTTTCTATGGAATGACTGATTTAACGTTGATCGGGCTGTAATCGTGAGGTGCAACTCGCCCGTAGTAAACTACTTATAATTCCATTTATTACGATTCATGAAGCGAGTAGGTATGTAAGTCGAATGTTATAAGAAAACAGGAAACCACTAGAGAATATTTCAGAGACAATAAAGTAAATAATGGAAGCCATCGAGAATTCTATTATTTTTGGGTGCCCTTTACATCCGAGGAGTCTACGTGAGATCCAAGATTATCTGTAGGTACTAGTGTAGGTCTCCGGACTTAAAATGATGCAGACTTAAGCCGCTTTCTGATTTAGCAGGACGTATGCAGTATTTTCCACTTTCCCGAGAACTTATGATTTCCTGGCTTGTTGGTATAATGTCAGTATTATATTGCGCGGAAGCGAGGCGGTACGCATGCAGGACCTACTGCACCCGCCCGCTCATCAAAAGCACTCTTGAAGCGCGCTGTAAAGAATCTATTTGTGACTCAGCACAGCTTAGGTACTGATACCTTAGCTTATCGGGGTCGCAATTCAAAAACCCCAGGGAAGGCGACGACCACCTTTCAGAATGACTTTTAGTGGACAGAAATACCATATAATCCCCCAATGATTGGGTATCTGATCCGCAGGTTTTATCCAAGAAAAAAAAGATACTGACACAGCAAACGGGAAAGTGTCCTTAGCGTGAACGCACGCTACAAAATATATATATATATATATATATATATATATATATATATATATATATATGTTCGTAATAAGCAGTCAGTTCTACAGTAAAAACCCTCTTAGCACTTGTGCGTTAAATAAACCATCTCAAAGACACCGGCTCCGTAATCAGACTCCGCACAGAAGTGTCAAGTAGGGCCTGAGTACACACAGTCGGTGTACCGAGGTCGTGTTACCGGGAAACCGATATACCGCCGGACGACATACAAAACCAATTAACATTAGGTAGCTTTGCCCGGTATGGTTGGGTCAATAGTGATTTATGAATGACTTTAAAGGTGTGGTTTTGATGGCTCTCATTTTAGGTTAAGTCGGTTGGTGCGATGGTAAGATACCAAGCCTGGCTCCTTTATAAATAACTTTTAAGTTACTTTACTTACGAATATTATACTTAAAGTGAAAAAGTTTCCGTAGTTTGTAAATAGAGGGTAATAATGGGAAATACTCAATCGATTATAAAAACCTTTCACTAACTGAATAAACCTTCAGGAGTTAGCAAATCATTGTAAAATTTGCAAAATTTTGGCATTACTAACCGACATAAGGGTATAACGGATCTTTTGAAACCTAACGCTTATAATCTAACTATATATATGAAGCTTAACTATAGTTATTTTATACATATACCTAACACAGATCTAATTAATATAGAAACCGAATAGATTTTTCTATCTGACCGCCGGACTAACCACAGAACACAACCAACAACATTAACGTTTAAGATCAACGTGGTAAAAATACGGTAAGAAAGTGAATTGTGATCAATATCCCCTTCCGGAGAATTATCTATGTTCAATCTAAATATCACAGCAACTTAAGCTAAAGGGCTGTTATTTGAAATGCGTTAATGCGTCTCCCCTCACCCGTCACGTCTAACTACCTGCGTACGCTAAACTAGACCTGCGTACGCTTAGTTACCACGAATCGCGGCATTCAAATATATTTGTGAGTGAACGGTGAGGTTAAAACAACAGCGGGACAGCAATAGCGAAGCGGAAAGCAAGAAACAAAGACATACTTTTCCTAATACATACGTAAGGTTAGGTACCAGGATTCATGACATAGTCCTGTACCAATTATAATTCCAGACTACTTCGGAATGTAACAATTTAATACCGTGCGTGTAAAACTGTCTTAAACTTGACAGAATAAGTAAGTAGATAATTGTTTAAAAGTGTGAGAAACTTTTAATTAACTGAAACAACAATTGCGGTCACTGACGGCCTATTACAAAGATTTAAACGCTGGTATCGTGTATCAAAGCGCACTGCTTAAGATTTAGTTTTACATTGCAAGTTAAAGGGTGTAAAGACGTTTATAACCCAATGCTCATATGTCGTTTTAGAGTGTAAAGTAAAGTTATGTTGCCGGACTTTTTGTTATTATGTGCGAAAAGGCCTATTAAAAGTGTTTCTCGGATAAAATGCCTTTAGAGAGTGATTTCATTGGAAATACACGTACTTAGTTCATTATAGATGTAATTTTAACAGTCACATAGGTACCTACTTATGATTCTAATTAGAGCGCTTCAGATTTTAGCGTCTAGTTCAAAGTTGACGCGACAGATGGCGCTAGTACCTACTGAATATTGTACTGGTGAAGAATAATTAAAAAGACAAGTAGGTAAACTTTGCATTTGAGAATATTTATTCAGTTTATTTCTATTTTAAACTGATTAGACACTATACCTAATGTTAGCATCATTCACGTTTTCATGCAAGTGTCGTTTTATTGATGAAGCGAGCCTTAAATCACGGATTTCTCTCAAAATATAGTCAAGTTACCTTTTAAAGGATTTTTATTACGCAACGAATACTTACTGAAACATAGCAAACCATTTCAGCTTGTCTCGATCAAAATTAGACTTTATCGCAACTACTTTGAACACAATACCTATTGTTCTCACTAACATCCCTAGCTCATAGGAAACTCTATCGTAAAGATGGTTTTGAACCATAAAACCTTTTATACTCCTAGCTCAAGTATAAAATCATCCATTTAAAACAAATTTACGCGGACCCCTCGCCAGGAAGCATGGCTTTAAAGCGAGGGATCTCTCTAATCGGCCGAGGTTAGTTCCGACGGGAGTCGTAATTGCGAGCGGCGTCACTGTCTTTGTGGATGTTCCACATTTTAATGCGTGCTTCATTTAAATAATGCCTTTAGTTTAAAAGAAGTGGATGAAAGTTTAATATTTATGATAAAACGACGCGTACCGGCTCAGATAAATCAAGGTAACAAAGTAAGCCAAATTCGTTTCAACTTGAGTAGATGAACACTTAATTTCAATCGACTGTCTAATCTGAAATATAGTTTGTACAATTTAGGAAAACATAAGAATGCTGGCTGAATAATCCGCTATAAGATTAAATAATTTAAGACCACATTTTTACAATTTGATTTGTTTATTTTATTTGATCATTCTTGATACATAAACTATCAAATAACCTACCTTCATTGAAGTATTGGTGTCGTAAAAGCCGTCGCCACACAAAGGGAGGTCGTAACAGATAATTTATACGAGCTATAAGTATGGGGCCATAAAACTTTATAATCAGCGCCACCTGTTGTCGGATAGTCGGACTATAGTTTTGTTGAATGGGTTTAAAATTTGAATAAATTAAGTGGGTGCCATTTTGCTCTTTTTTGTCATTGTGACAAAACAGAAAAATAAGTCATTTCATTTGAAAATAAAATGCATTCAAATTTTATTCCTATTCCATTCCTCACACACATGTTGACGACCGCTTTAGCCTAGTTGGTAGTGACCCTGCCTACGCGAAGCAAGAGGTCCTGGGTTCGAATCCCGGTAAGGGCAAAAAATTTGTGTGATGAGCATGAATATTTGTTTCTGAGTCATGGATATTTTCTATGTATTTAAGTATTTATATTTATTATATATATCGTCGTCTAGTACCCATAACACAAGCCTTACTGAGCTTACTATGGGACTAGGTCGATTTGTGTAAGATTGTCCCCTTATATTTATTTATGTTATCCGATAAAGCAAGAGGAACGTAGAACCTACAGTTTCGTTTTTGCTCTTATGAAATCCAATTTTCTATTACAAATGCTAAAATTATCTATAGGTCATACCACAACTGATTTTATTTTCAACACTGAATGCTACAAATTACAAACACACCTATTTTTTCCAAGCGCAGACGCTTGTACTGGTTTGTATTGAATGCGGTATAGGTAATGAACATATCTACATCTACACCAGAGCAGCTATGCTATTCATAAAGGCCACTACACACCCCGCAATTTATCACAACAACGCGTGCGTAGCGTGAGCGAGGCTAATAGCAATGCTTAGCTATCTCGCTCAACTATAGTGTATAGGTACTCAACCTTATACTGGTTCGCTAGAGGCGTTGAGAATAACAGCCCTAGGTCTCAATTCGGTTAATATTTTTTCAAGTCCTAATCCCTTTGACAGTTTCTCTCTCTGTCTGCCGCGTAAGCTAGGCGCGCGTACAAGCGAGCGAGAGAGAGAAATCCCTATTAAAATGTGCTTGAGACTGAAAGCGACGAAGAAAAATGGACCTCTGACACGCGGCGATACGGGGGAAAGGGGAGATAATTGATTGGCTCGTGATTGATGAACTGACTTTAAAGTCGGTGAAATTTTAGACTTTACAGTGCATTAGTTGAAGCAAATAGATAGTCTTAGACTTTCATGGGTGGGTGCATAATGGAGTATTACTGTAGACTTTTGGGAGATCATTTTGTTTTAAAATGAAATAAGTATCTATCTTATTAATGTTTAATCGCAGGGGTCTAGTTCTGAAATGTGTTTATGACGAATTAAAATATAATAATAATTGACAAACATTTCAAAATATGTAATGATGCCTAAATCGAAAACCATTTCGGTAATTAGGTATCTTATCTGAACGTAATAAAGTCGTTTTCCCATTTTTATTCTTACTCGTTTCGGAGAAAATCACTGAAATCTGTAAAACGCGGTATAGGTACCCCGTGCGTGACGTCATTCCTACGTCTGTTAGTGAAAGATGTGGACAGGTGCCATAGAGAGACATAATAATGACGTCATATTTTACTTACGACCTATTGGAATTCACTACTTTTGATGTTGATATTTTTGAATGAAAATAAACATTTAGTGAGAAATAAAAAAACACGTATAACTTAAAATTTCATTTTCTATCGAACCAAATCATATAATGGACCACTTAAAAAAATGAAATGTTGTTTGAAAATGAAATTACTGAAATCTCTATTTCAAAAGTCTATTTTAAAAGGAACAAAGTTTTTTTTTCTTAAGATGTTATGAAACGCCATTACTAAGCTGACTTAAGGCTGTGTTTTTGGACAGGCAGGCTTTCGGCGGCGCAAGACGGTCATGCACAAACGCTCTATACTATACGCTACGCTACGAGCGGGGAGGAGCGCGGCCGTCCGTATGAAACAAATGCATTTTATATGGACGCTCCACGCCCCGCTCGTACCGGAGCGTGCACTCAGGCCGTACACTTAAGAACGCCATATTATTATGTTTGATCGTGTTCCACAGCCCCGCTCCGCTAGTCTGTGTTTTAGGCCTAAGACTTTCATCACTTGATAAATAATTAAATAAGTAATGACGTAGGATGAAACGTCTATTACCAAATCAATAAATCAAACTCCAATAACTCGCTCGTGCGCTTTAAAACGAACACCGGAAATCTACATCCGTAATTACAAATTAATAAAAAAGTACAAAGTATTATCCGCAAATGATAGCTCTCCGTCGGAACCAAATCGAATTACAGATCCTATGCAAAAAATATAATGATCACATCCAAATGTCATGTATAAAGTGATAAATGCTTTTCCCTAGTCTTTCTGGCATTGACATAAGATTGAATTTCATCTGGCTATTGGTTTTTTTCACTAACTGCACAAAAGTCAGAATTATTTAAACAAATAGAAAACAGACCTGTTGTAAGCCGACAGCTGTCTAACGACAATATAACTATTTATTGCCATAATTAAATGCAAACGCTTGTTAGTTTTGTGAAACAAACCCCTAATCATATTGTAATTAACTTCGTTTTTACGCTAATTCTCGACTCTACGTTTTTTCTACATCGGCTACGTCTTTAAAGACAAACGAAAATAGACCTTAACATCGCTGTCCACGACATAAATTAGATTGCCTCAATCGAGTCACCTTTTTTTCTTAACAAGTCGTTATCAAAGCGTAATGAATCGTATCTCCAGGCAGCAAGGTGCTAATTTGTGAATAGATGTGATGGTCAAATATTTGAGTTTGTGAGGTGTTCTTCCTCCATATAATTAGATTGCAGACACCTTGGTGAGATGACCATTGGCGCCTGGGGCCGTGTAGGGTGACCTCGTTTCAGAATTTAAATCAGGACTTTTAATGAGGTCTGTCTTTTCAACTCCACGTTTTTTATTGTTACAACCTATTCTGGCCGCTACTTCCCATCCTGCGAATGGGTCACCAAGCAAAAATGGTCGCTGTATAGCATTGTCACTTATCGAGCAATGTACCTACTTCGAAGTGTCGTTGTTAGGTTGGTCAAATAGGGGCATTTGGTAGTATTTCTAGGAATATGTATATTTAGAAGAAAGTTTCTTAAATTATATGTATCTTATTTTAAATAAAAAGCGCTGGTGCTACAATCAAGTGGATTGTGACATTAATAAATTATTGTAAATATAAAGTAAGTTATCATGGTATTTTGAAACGCGGCAGCATAATAAACTCATATAGGTATGATAAGTAATGTTAACTCAATAAATATTGTAGGTAATGTGGCATTATGGTATTACATTATTAGTTTACACTTAAAAGGAGAAAATCGCCATTTATGTGTTTCGACAAAAAACAGCTATTATCGCTTTATAAAGTCATCTTTACTAGTTTCCAGTTCCGCAGGGTCAAACGTATTTTACAGTTAATGGTCATTTATACTTTTATAAGTTATAGTATAATACTTATGTGACGTATTTATTCATTATATTTATTTAAGTTACTTTATCTGAGAAAAGGTAAAGTCACAGTAATTTTATAGTAGTAATGCCCATAGAATGCTGAACGACTTAAGATAAACTTTGGTATAAAAATATTGTATAACCTGGTTAAAAAAATGTACTTTTTATCCTGAAAAATCATCCTCTAAAGGGATGACATTGATAATCGATTTGATCAAGCAATTCAGGCGGACGAAGTCGCCGACAAATGCTAGTTAGTAATATGTAAAGTCGCACCGTTTTATAATGTTATCTCGGATCAGATCGTAGACGATACTACACACGATGGAAGTGACGGGTATGCTGTATTACACATGATTAAACCATGAACATGTCATGTCACTTGACACTGCTAACTTATCAAACGTTACAAGCGGTGGTAACGTAAAAGGCAGTTTCAATCAATCAATATTTATTGCGTTTGTTTACTTGGGTATATAGAAGTTTCAGTACCTAATACATTATATGATGTAAATTACAACTTTATGAGAACGTACCTGTTTGTAAATACTTTTCTCACCTATAGTTGAAAAACTGTTTATTATTTGCTGAATAAGTATTTATCGCAGAACAGTGAGCGTGGACGAATGCTTATATCTTAGGCTTTATTAGAAAAAACATTTCAAAAATGTTGTCCAAGCTGAGATTTGATTTATTTCATTTCAAAAAAATATGGTTTATAAACCGTTCAGTGTGAATTAATGAATTGTATATTTGTGTAACAAATGGTGTTCCAATTCTTTATGCTATTTCCATCCTTGTTTTGCCATGTATGCCTTGTGCGTACAAATACTCTTACATTAAATTAGCCTAGTAACCTATATAATGTCGAATATTTTGGCGAATCATTACTTTAAGGTAAAAAAATGCATCATGGTCACCATATTCAAATTTCCAATAAATGCTAGTATGGTATCTCTATCAATATTTTTTACCGATTCGGTAACTGGGCAGTGTTTAGCCCACGGCGTAAAGCAGGTGGTTAACAAGTTTATAAAATATTATTTCTACCGAATTTTGATCGCCCACAACGTGAACGTTATTTTGATAAAGAACAAATAATTCAAACTAAAACTTGTTTTCGGTATAGTTATACACACTATCTGTTTTTAGTGCTTATTATAATGAACTATTCTATTAGGTACCCATTATCCCATTAAAAGTGTAACTACTTAATTGATACTTTTTACGTTTTGTACTAAATGAACTGAGATTCCAATTTTCACAATCAAACTGCAATGAAAATAGTGTTGTAATTATGATTATTGCCATGCACGAAAGTCACATAACATAGATCAAAAAAAGATACAAAAAGTAAAACTTTCTGCAACGTCCTAAACTACACGTTAGTTAAGCACTAAAACAAAGCCTATTCTGGAATCTACACTGACAATAAACCTTGAAAATCGCACATTTGTTCCAACTACAAATTCAAAATTTATTTAAATCTAACATGGTCGTTGATGATAATCATCCCAAAACGGAAAATAACACGGACGACTAACCTTTCGTTTACGATCGAGCTTAAACAAGAAAAAAAAAGAAAAAAACGTAGACGAGCAACCATAAATAATAGAATCATTAACATCTGCCGCTATGATTTGGATCATCAATTTTTTTGACGAAAGTTGTACAAACTACGAATAACTGGAGGCTCTGTTGGGGGCGGGGACGACGTGTTTTGACGGTTATTCACATTATCTTTTAATTTCCTTTACTAAATTAACTAACTTAGGTTATTGGATCGCGAACTTTAAAGTTCATCGAGACACTAATGTAAGGGCTGACTAGAAATAAATATTTGTACCTAGTTTATCTGAGGTCATCTCTCGTTAAATTAATATCTAGACCTGAGATAGTCGAAGTGCAAAAATTGTTTGTTCAAAGTTGGTCCTGGAGTCCTACTCTAGACCATGAGGCGGTCGGCTAATTATCATACATATTTTGATATATTCACGGTATATATTCAGAACCACGTAATGATTATATAAGACATATTAACACATTCTCTTTATGTAGTGTCGAGTAAAGGCGCCTTTGAATTCTTTTATAGCGCCGTTCAAAACGGTTCCGTTACAACTCAACTCAAGTGATACCGACTATAAATGTAACAAAAAAAAAACGCTGGCCTCGTGGCCCTGAAAGGTGATCACGTAACTTTCGAACGCACGTTAGGGCAACTCAACTGTCATTTTCCCATGCAAAAAGTGACATTTAGATCTACCTGATACGTCCGTTACGTAACCGACCAGCTGATGTAATGTGTTGTATAGGTAAAAAAAAACAAAATGTCTACTAACCAAATGGTCTGAGTGGGGGTCTCTGGGCGCACTAGGGGCAGGGTTGGGCCACAGCAACTTTGACAACATCCGTTGGCTTTGGCTATAGATGAGCTCCTAAGAAAGGAGAAACAAGTACTTTAGTTATCTATGGAAAAAGGCACCATACGCCGCTTACATAATGCATTTGTTAATTTTATGGCACTTTCGGGCGGGAATTGTGCCTTTTGATATAAATAATGTATAAGTGTTAGGAATAATAATAATAAAACACAAATTATCGAACAGTCCTGAGCTCTTATGTAACTTTGCAATTTGTGTGCATGACACAAAGGAAGAATAAAAAGTCCTACAGTTAAAGCGAATCATTATTACCTACGCTACGAGTATCAGTAAATAATTTCCGCTTCTATTAATTTTACGTGGAAGACGGTATTTTTTTTCTTGGCGCGTTCGTTCTCTGCACCTATCAAATGTCTGAACAATAAACAACTTGACACCAAGATATGATATAAGGTTAAATAGGTAGGTACTTAAAATTAGGACACCTTAGAACCTATGCAACGTTCATCCCAATCCCAGACTTTTTGAGAATGCAACCGGGATAGCGCTAAAATGAGGACGACTTTATGAGAATTTTGTCTTGATCACAATTCGGATATTTGGCAGTTTTGCTACCTGCCTTAATATACAGACAACCGCAGAGAAACGTCACCCTTCTGTATGGAAGTTTGTATCCAGGGTATCACGTTTCTCTGCTGCTGACTGTACAAAAGTGCAGAAGACACTTGTTACTCAATAATGTAAAAAAACAAGTAGATACCTACCAAAATAGTTATTGCGATTTACACGGAGGTCTTTTGCTTTTAAGAACGACGGTTAGCGAAACGGCCAATACCGGGCACCGAAGAAGTTGAATAAGAGAGATTATTAATAATAATAACACGTTTTTTCGCTGCGCCCGCGCCGCCGGCGCCTGCGCCGGTGATATGGACAGCGCCGATCGAAAACCTTTGGCTCACGTTTAAACTTGAAAATTCAGACAGTTACAATGTCGCGCTCTAAATTAAAAAGTACCATTCTCATAAGTCACTTTGACACAAGTTTAATTGAAAACGATATGTCAAACAGTAGGTCTTCTGAGATTGGAATAAATTATTCAGCAAATGAAAGAATCAATCAAAAGTATTTATTACAAAAACAAATCCATATTAAATAGGTAGGTAAATTATTGATACATTTTCCATAAGATATCAACATAGTGTATCACAGGTTGCTACATAGGTACCTAGTAGTACAGTTTTATTAGGTACAGGACGATTTCACTTATGACCTTGTACAAACCCATGAATTTTTAAGGGGCACTATGAAGAAATGTGTTTAAAAAGAACCACGTTAGTACCATATAAGATTAAATGTACATTAATTACCACATTACAAGCAATTAATATGGAAACATAACAAGATGTATTATTACTCGTATACGAACATGGATAATTACAGGGTTCGGTAAAAAATCTTGTCTTAATAGTCTTATAGTACATTAAGCTGTATTTAGATCTGGTAATTAAACACAGTCCCAATGCCAAACTAGCAATGTTCTATTTTGATCTAACGATCTGATTTCATACGATTTACATCTGAAGACACCGTTAGATTTATATTCTTAGTATCTTAAATTATAACATAACTTCGTTTAATCTTATCCCAAATAATAATCCAAACTCGAATTATTTATTTAAGATTTAAATAAACTCCACAGCGTATTAGTTAGAATTATAACGTATATCTTAGACATTTTAACGTAGTTATACGGTATAACTACTTACGTTAAAACAAATAATGATCTCGAAATGTCACTTATATAAGTAGGTACCTAACATTGAGATCTTATTCCAAAAATGTACATGTCTTTTCACCATTTAATATTTAAACCAATTATGGTCAAGAAATAAACGAGAATTCAAAAGCTTCAGAAACATTCTATTGTAAGTAACACATTCATATATCAACTCGCACGATCAATATAACATATATCTCATCCATCTCTTTCTTTATTTAGCACTGTACTTCCTTAGTTCCCAAGCATACTTAAATTCAGCACTACCTGCAGTTTCAAAGAACTTAAAAGCCAAATGTTGGCAACCGCTGGCTGGTTAAAAAGTATAACGAGACAGTAATAATAGGTTGAGCAAACTTCTCGCCCGCAAAACAAACACTGACGCCAGAGTAGGCGAGTCCAGAGAGAGCCGAGTTTAGTGCCTCGACCGTTTTCACTCATGACTCTTGATTTATGTTGAACTTGGCCCGTTTTTTAACTATTCTGCGTTGAATTATGATTTGGCATGGAACTTAATTGAGGCATTTGATTTTAGGTTCGTTGTTTGGGCTGGCTAATATGGAAGCGATGGATATGTGCAAAGTCAGGCGATCAGGCTGTACGTTGGTTAAAGTTTAATGATTTGATCAGTTATTCACCATTAAATATGCATTGTAAATTACATGAATTGATAGGTTTCGTTAAATATATTTTTGATGTTATAGGAAACCTAGCCAAGCGTGGATTGCCGTCATTCCCGCATAAAGAATAAGTTGTAATTAATTATAACGATCAATGAATTAATTAATTTTTAATGAGAATGTTTAACAGGTGGCGAATAGACCCACCTGCTAAGCTTGGGGTTTTGAAATATGGTGGCCTACATTGGTTACTTAGTCAAAAACTATTTTAAATGACGTACATACATAAACTCACACCTGTATTCCAAGCCGGGGTAGTCAGAGCCGATGGATGAAATTAACTTTCAGTGTCACTACACAGCTGCAAACCTATTCCTGTAGTCTACTCCTACGAGACTCACGTTCCCTATTATATCTGAATCTGAACAGGAAAATATGACTTTTGATACCCGCTAACGCTCATTCGAAATTTAATGTATGTAAGAATAATGTACCTATTCATTTCTGAAAGGCTTTGCACGTTGAAGCTCCCTATTTAAGTATAAAAAGTTTCGATGGTGGAATGACATAGACATCATGTTGGAGTCCCGATCTGTTCTGGGTTTCTTTACTTTGAGCTTTTGATCAATAAGCTAAGCATAAAAAGAAATAATTTGAATGAAGTTAAGCTATTGATACTCATGAATCAATTGCTTAAGTTCATTCTAATTCTTTCGGACAAGCCTTTGGTTAAGCCAGTTCTGACAAACTCGTCTCTAGATTGATAGCTAGATATTGGTAATGTACCGACTAGTCGGGAAAGCCGACTATCCGGCCTAATTTGTAGTCGGCGACTAGTCGGCAAAACGAGCCGATTAGTCGGCACTTTATGGATCACAGGAAAACGAGACATAAAACAGCGCAACGGCAAAGCGAAACGATGTTTCCCGATTGCGCCCGAACTTAGACGAAGTCCACGAATTCCATGATCGGTCTAGCCGACTAGTCGGCCGATTGCTCGGCCTCCTAGGCGGCCGACTAGTCGGCTAGTAGGCCAAACTCATAGTCGACCCATCTCTACTATAGATAATGAGAAAAGTGACCGATGCGTATGCATCGTCACGTTTCTGCTTGGCTCACTTTGAGTATGTATTAAACGATTGATTTGGTATATTTTGAGTTTGCAGATTTGTTTAGATCGACATCGATCTTCATTTTGTTAGTGAGTGCGTGCAAAAGGTATTCCCTTTTTTTATATTTAGTTGAACTTGAAACTAATTACTATTGTATCCTTCTGTATTATTATATTGATCTGTGGAGGTACGGGGCTGGAAATTACAGCAATGATCGATGCTTATCGGTATTAATACAGCTGTCAGAATAATATGTACTTATCACGCCTGCATCGAAACCCGTTCGAGTCGTCAATGGGGCTTAACAACATGCTTATATTATTTATGTAGATGCGTGTAGGTATAATCCACTTTGACTAGGTAGTTTGTGGGATTACTGTTTTAAGTTAATTTCTGACAACGTTTGCAATAGATTCGATTGCCTATTATATTACCTCAGCTTCGTATACCGCATGTATTTGCGCATGTTTCCAGAGCGAGGTACTATCTTGACCTGGCTAATTAGCTTCATTAATAAACAGCGTCCATGGGAAGTGTCATGTGAATATTGAAACTCAATTCTATATTCAAATTAAAGACCGCGTGGCTTACGTATCGTGATATTATTGCGAGTACTAAGGCCGAACTGAGATATAAAGAAGAGCCGCAATTTTCGTGTTAGATTTAGAATCTCCTAGTAAATAAATACTAACGGAAACATCTAGTGTTCAAATGGTAATTTGCAGAAGTTACATTACCCTATAAGTTGTGAATGAAAAAAAGTGACCGGTTCAAGTAGCTACACTTTGTCAGATTGTCAGTCGTTATTAGAAAAACGCCTCTGTTTTAACTTTGAGTGAATCACAACTTTTCTCGCAACAATGCCCTTTTCTAGGCTCTCGATCTCTTTAATACTAGCCACAGCATTATACCGTGCTTGGGCCTTACAAGCGTGGCTTTCGAAGGCGTGAACCGCTTATCCATAACCACAGCCTTACATTGCATTATCAGTTAGATTGCGCTACGAGAAAATGATCGAAACACTGAGTGAGAGAGAGAGAGAGACATCCTGTAAGATTATCGGAGGGCAAGTAAATGTATGGAAAACATGATGGTTACCTACTATTCAAACCGCCCAGTTCGAAATCGGAACATGCTTCAAAAAAAACTGTCGTTGAGGATGTGAACAGGCTCGTAGGTGAGTATGGAAGCGTTTCCTTGACCTAACCTAGACAACGCCATATGTTTGCGCGTGTTCCCCCGCCTGTCGCCCCGCTCGCCCATAACCACAGCCTTACAAGTTGCATTGTCAGATTACGCCACGAGAAAATGATCCAAACCGCACTCCCCTAATTCCTACGATGTTTTACAACTTAATTCTACGACATCAGAATTTAATTTACAACTCTCTGGGCTGTGTTTACGGAAGATTGCTGGTCGCGCCCGCGTAATGTCTTGCCTTGCGAATTCCTCGTGAACAGGCTGCGAAAGGTCTACTAAGTGAATTTTTCTTTTTATTTATACTAGCACACGAGGAGCCTGTCTTGTTCGTAAGAGCAACATGGACGCTTGCAAGTCCAGAGGATTCTCATGCCCATCCAGAGAAATCATACATTTCTTAAGTAGACGGTTTTTGGTAAAAAGGGGGAAATACCGACGAGTTAACTAAGACTAGGGCCAATATTCGACTTATAATACGTGTCTTGTTTCGATCATTCAAAAATAAACAGACACGACAATTGGCAAGAGGCACAACACCGTTGGAGACCCACCCAGTACACCATCAACATGACCATACGGCCAATCTGACAGAGTGTACGACTTGTGATGTCTACTGGCGGGCGAAACATAGACTCCTCATTGTACCGAATAAGACCTTCATAAGGCTGCAACACACTGGTGCGGCCTGCGGTGTTGTGCAATAGTAAATTTGACAGCTAATGACAAGTTAACTATTGATCGCCGCGGCATGTTTGTATGTTTGACAAATAAATATTTTGAGTTCGATGATATAAAATGAAAGATAGAGAGATTAAGGTAACATCAATATGATATGATGTGGTCAAATTGGACATGTCATAAAACTATACATGTTTACATTTTGCAAGTAACGCAACCTCTCTGACACCCGTTCTATTTGCGATGTTGTATTATAATACCTGGTCTAATCGTCTTTCATTAAAAAAATCTACTTTAAACAGAGAATTGTAATGACATCGTTGCCCACAATTGATACAACATTTGATTTACGATGTAATAATAATAATGTCAAGAACTTAATCAGCCCGGGTCGAGCAAGCCTGCAATTAGTGTCCGGTTGTACAAATATGAATGGGCCCGGGCCGGCGCCTGCGCAGGCGGAGGGCGGGCTGTACACTCCAGCACGAATACGTGTAAAGTTGGCTTAAATTAAATGATTGTAGTGCCAAGTTGAAGAACTCGATAGCCAGTTTAAAAAAAGTATATATATATATATACAACGTGTCCCAAAACTCAACGATAAGCCGGCACCAGAGGATGGAGCTGCTTATGATTAGTCGAGAAAAAATAAGGAAAAAAATATATCTCAATTATTTTAGAAATTACAGAAAAAAAATGAAATTCATCGAAAATCGACATCCCTAATGGTATTTTTAACGACCATGTCTACAAATATTCAAATATTACTGTTTTTTTTTTATTTTTGGAAACTTAAGTAGCCCTGCTATCTAACACAGTTCCTAAAAATACCATAATACATGTAGTTTTTACACAAAAAATAATCAAAATTCATTTTGTCCCTACAATTTTGAAAGATTTTTTCTTACAGTCCACTTTCAATCATCATGGTGTAAAAAAATAGTATTGACACCACTATGGCAATTATTTTCAAAAGATATTTTTTTTTTTTTGAGATATATTTTTTTCCTTATTTTTTCTCGACTAATCATAAGCAGCTCCATCCTCTGGTGCCGGCTTATCGTTGAGTTTTGGGACAAGTTGTATATACGAAAAACTGAATCGACAAAAAAATCTACATAATAATTAAACCTATGCTCAGTGTCGGTTGAGAAATGCGACCTGTAGAGAACAGCTGACAGCCGCGGTTACGGACATACGAAATAATTTTGGGCGAAACAGAGAATTTCTTTCGCTTCGCTCGCTAGGTCTTATAGAATCTACTCATATGATAAATGTGAAAATGACCCTGTTTGTTTGTCCGTCTATTAACTTTTCACGCTTCAATCGATTTAAATGTGTAATGGATATACATATAGTTTGAAACTCCAGGAAGGACAGGGGATAGTTTTTATACGCAAAATCATCCTTAAAGGGAATGAAAAGGACAATGGAAGGTTCTATGGGAGGAGAGAGATGAGAGAGAGATTTTCCCGTGAAAGCCTGATAGCATATTTAATATTACTATGATACTTTAATGAGACTTAAACCTTCAATGAGACTTTTTGCTGCTGTTGTAAATAAGGCACTTTGAATGTTGGAGCAGAGTTATTTTTTCACACCTTGTGAAATGATAGAATACATTCACTTAAAATATAGTGGAAAGCGGCCGTTATCGCTATATATACAATATGTGACTGACTCAAAATAAATAAAAAACATGTTTTCGCCCTTATATTTTCAATTTCAAAATGGTGGTTATACTGACGCAAACTTGAACAATACGTCCTATAGTTTAAATATAACATATTATACTGGTGACTGTACCATCATCAACCGGACCGATGCAGATTATACCCCAAATATGGACTCGCGGCAACGTAATCAAATTATCCGACCGTTGCTCCAAGCGAAACTATTGTCACGACAATTCTATAAAAACCCGGCTGACGTGACATCTAACCTGATCTCCGATCGCAAGATACGCCAGTAAACTTGGACGTATATGGAGCTGAAGCCTAATTAAGTAACATAAACCGAATATCGTTCAAGTCGTTACCTTTCACCGACGAACTCTAGACGAAAAAAACCAAACGCCGCAATAGATTAATGATACGAGCCAACGCCGTGTTTAAAGACGAAAGAAAAACGAACTAACAATGTACGAGTATGAGCATCATACAATCATACTGCTTGAGCTAAAGAGCTGCAGTTCCAATTTCGAACACAGAACGGACTATGTAAGCGCGATGCTCGTTTGTTTTACAGTGTTCCTCGTTCAGGAGTGTGGCGATGTCGTGGCTGCGAGCGGTGACTCGGCGGCCGCCACCCGCGCGCTTAAACGAGACCGAGCAACAAGCTAGAAAGGGACGGGGGAATAATCGATAGAGGCGCCACCGTAGCGCCGCGGGGCGGCGCTCGCGCCGGCCCCACGCGCACACGTTATTGAGAAATTCCCAAGATGATGCACAATTCTTTTTGGTTTCCTGTGTGGTTACTCCCTGTTAACAATATTACCATTTCGGTGCGCGTTTATCGAGGCTATCTTTGGCGACTTTGTATGCCCTTCGTTGCTGATTTATAAGTTAGCGGTGCGATTGTTTCGAGATAAACCGTTTAGCCGTGCGGTATATCAGTCCGGAGGGAGCAATTGTGTTCGTGTACGAATCTTATAAGATAAGCTTATACTCACACATGTAAAGTTCTGCAGGAGTAGCCTGTGTTGGCTTTACCTTTTACTTTAAATCTAATATGTTTTTTGGGCTCAATTCCTCATGGATCCACCATTTATAAGGTATTGTAGGTAACGTTTGTCCGAATTTTCATTTCGGCTTTAAGCCAATTTTCTCTAAGACCCCAAAGCTTTTAAAACTTATCGTGAAGAATCCTTTAAGGTCAGGTTAGGTTTGTTTTATCATAATCCTGAAAATGTCATGGCGTCAGAGAAAAAAACATTTTTTATTGTTTCAGATAGGTTAGGTTAGGATAGGCCACCAATTATTAATCTCAATTAATCTCGATTAGATGATTTCATATTATGATATGAAACCATCCCTGGGGCTAAAACGACCAGCACTTTACAAAAAAAAAAATTTTTTTAAGTTCATTCACTGACAGTCAAGTCTTACTCTATCACACCAAACTTAACGGGATAAAATACACTTCCAAAACCCCAACCTTAAACTCTTCTCACGCAGAAGACCAGTCAGCACAAAATGAACACATACCCGTTAAAACAGCAATCAACCCGTATCACAGTTATGGTAATAAGACATGCTAATTCTCAAAACCAACAAGCTTCGAAAAAAAGAAAATGGCCCCGGGCTAAAAAAGGAAGAAGCCTCGCAGACGGGCGCCAGGGACCAATTATGGCACGGTGGCCTAATCCTCGTGCCGAGGTATCTGGGGAATGTGGGCTTTCTAAGATAGACGTTTGGCGCTGGACTCGGGTTTGGAGCTTCAGTTTCAGGGGTCATCGACCTTGGTCTTAAGCGACTAGCGCGATAAATATTCCTTTGATGCTGGCAACCTGAGGGGTAAGAACGTAACTTTTCGGAGAAACGTTAGGACATTTCAACTTTCGTCTTTCCATACAAAAAATAAATTAATACCACCTAAGCTACGTACAAAACGTTACGCAATCGATCAGCTGAGCTACCAATTTGCGCCCCGCTAAATTGATTGTGGCAACTATGTAGGTGGCTTTTAACTATTTTTAAACGCAACTTAGGCTATCATTTTTAAAATTGAGTTGTTAATTGGTTAGATCAAAATTAAGGTTAATTAATATACGTACCAACTACGGCTATGACTGGCGAAGTATTATTGTGATTACCGAAATCTAAACTGAAATTCTGTAATAGTTTATGTGTTGGGATTTGTTTTTAGTTATGTTGTTAGATACTTTTTGGTTTGCATTGTATCTTTTATTTCTTCTATCATCATCCTCCTAGCGTTATTCCCGGTAATGCCCCTATAAAGGAGCCCGGGGTCCACTTTGACACCTTATCCCAAGATTTGGCATATGCACTAGTTTTACGAAAGCGACTGCTATCTGACCTTCCAACCCTAAGGGAAAACTGTTAATCCCTTATTGGGATTAGACCGGTTTTCGTCGTCGTTTCCACTTTCCAATGAAGGCGAGGCCGAAATTACCTTAGCGAGTATTTTTTCGTTACCTAAAAGAACGAAAACTTGTATATTACGTGCAACATTCAGTCCATAAAGTGTACGTCGTTAATCTAGACTAAGTTCTTAGAAGCAACTAGGGTACCCGTGGGTGCAAAAAAAGTGGTAGGTAAGTATTTATCACACCAGAACTCATCACGTTTAATTGGACTGTTTTGAGCGTTCATTAAATAGGGCTAATTTCATTTATTCGGACAGACCAGCAACTGTTCTTTAAAAGGCGTAGAAGTTTCAGAAGCACGTGGATTTTGTTTCTGAAACACCTAGATGCTATGTCTGAATCCGTGTTTATAAACAAAATGCGTATATTTCTTATAGTGCTTACGTAGTTGAAAATCATTATTGTTCGCTTCATACTAGAAAGAGATTTCTATACTTTAAGGTCAAACGTAATAAAATAAAGAAAATTGTCTCGGAAGCCTCGAATAAAGTACCTACCTACCTACAGTATGTACGGCACAGCTGCAGATAAACTTGATTCCTTGCATACAAACTTGTGTGAGAATAACAAAAAAAGACCGGGTTGCACCCCGGGAGTGCCGGCAGAAGTGAAAACCCAATGACATTGTAACAGTTTTTCGATCAGGTCAGGTGTCCGCCTTACGAATTTTGAATCTGTCGAATCTTACGGTCACGTGACGCCTTACGGTCACGTGAACTGTTGCGAGTTTAACATTTTTCCCCCATTAAAAAAGTGCACAGCGCCGCTAAAGAAGTTTTCACTTCAAAAAGCTACAGGGTTTTCGAAAATTTATTCTAGCTTTAAATCGATTCGAATCAAATTAGTCAGCGAAATGTATGTGTCCAATCGTCCTGACATCGTAAATGTGACTTATCTTTCTTGCCATGGCACTGTGACTTATCCGTTTCATATAGACGTAACGCTATTGGCTGACGTCACGGCCCGCCCATGTCCGGTCGTTCCGGACGTGTTATGTACAGCTAAGTGTCAATGCCAATACCAATAATTATGTCTATGTTTGATGTGCGACACGTAGGGATAGATGTGGCAGGTATTCCTTAACGCAGCCCGATTGCTTTACCGACTAACGATTCACCGAATGCACAGTTACGCCGAACTTTCATTATACATCGAAAATAAATACTCTGGTTACAGCTGAAATATCCTTGTGTAGAACCGATTAGGTTAGGTAAGGTTTGTTTTGTAACATTCCTGAAAAGTTTACTGTTTCTGAAAAAATGATTATCGATGAAATGAAAATTCAGCGAAATAATACATAGGTACTATCGATTAAACATTTGTCGATAAAACACGGGTGGGCATTTTCGAGAAGAGATGCATCGTTAGTGACGTCACCGAGTATAAGTTAAAAGTGTTCCATTTTGTAACTTTTAATTGTCATACAAATTGTATGGTTAATTTTGGTTACAAAATGGAACATTATTAACTTATACTTGGTGACGTCACTAACGATGCATCTCTTCTCGCGAAAATGCCCGGGTACCTATAAACTATTTCTTAAATGTGATAATTGCCATCTGACAAAGAAGCTTTCCATTTCTATGTAGTAAGGTAATTAGCAACAACCGTCTACACTTATAGACCTAGCATTGTAAGACGAATTGTTATTGCAGTTGTAAATTTTCAAGCTGGTGAAATAGGATCCAGGCAATAAATCTCGGTCGTCAATAAGACGATGGTAAGGATTTAATTAGAAAGACTACTAATAAATCCACTGTTAATCTCACGTACCTATTAAATGTAACGACAGGCGCCATGTTTCGAACTTTGTTAGTTGGGTGCTTCAAGCGACATTGCCGCGAACTCATGCTGAATAGGAACTCCCGAAGAGTTTTTTTTATGTGATAGGAGGCAAACAAGCAGACGGATCACCTGATGGTAAGCGATTACCGCCGCCCATGGACACCTGCAACACCAGAGGTGTTGTGAGTGCGTTGCCGGCCTTTAAGATGGGAGTACGCTCTTTTCTTGAAGGTTTGAAGGTCGTATCGGTCCGGAAATACCGCAGGCGACAATCCATTCCACAGATTAGCTGTGCGAGGCAGGAAGTTTCTGGAGAAGCGCGCAGTTGAGGACTGCCAACCATCTAAGTGGTGAGGATGGTAATTTTGTCGCGTTGGACGATGGCGAAAAGAAGAGTTCGAAACATGTTGCCTGTCGTCACATTTAATCTGTGAGTTTAACCGTGGGTTTATTAGTAGCATTTTAGACAGGTCTCACGAAACTTCGCGCTGTTCAAAGAAATAAGAAGGTAGTAAAAACAGAAGTAGGTATGTATTCAACATCATGCCCCAAACTTTAATAAAATCGATGGTAAAAACCGATAGTGCACTTCACACTCTACAAACCCATTACATTTAAAAATACCCCCTCCTTCAATATTAATAAGACTCAACATCCCATACCACTAAACATAACTAGGGTGTCATAACCAAGGGTGTTATGATAAAGGACGGATTAAAATGTAGTGTAAAAGGGGCTTAAGCTATACGTCACGCCTCGGACCGCCGCCATTTTCTTATTATTTAATATTATCAAGCATTATGAGAGCTTAGCCATGTTTTTATTATTAATCGCTTTAATAGGGTGAACGATATGCTAGTTTGAAATATATTATAAGTCATTTTCAACAAGGGCGAGAGCTCAATATGGTTGTATTTTCAACGAAGATTTGAAAGTGCTTGTTACTAGGCCTACTTGAATAAAGATTATTTTCTATATATATTATCTTTTTCATGGTCGGCCTGTCTTCCTTTGGTTTTACCGTTGAGTAACATTTTTGCTCCATTTATTTCCTCCTCTGATCATGTGACCAGACCATTTACATGTTGACCTACTTACTTTTGTTGCGATATATGTTTTAATAGATGAATACTTAAATACATAGAAAACAACCAAAACTCAGAAACAAATACTCATGCTCATCACACAAATATTTGTTACCGGGATTTGAACCCAGGACCTTCAACTTCTTAGGCAGCGTCACTATACCCAGTAGACTAACTGATACTCCGGTACCTTCATCATTTCGTAACACGGCACAGATTCACTTTTTCTTTTCTCTTTGTCTAGTAATACTGTGTGTTGTGTTGTGTCACGAATTAATGTTTGATTCTGATTCTGATCATCATAGCGACCGAAAGACGTCCACTGCTGGAGGCCTATGGCCTCCCCCAAAGTGCTACAATGACCGGTCCCGCGCCACCCGCATCCAGCGGACTCCCGAGACCTTTACCAGGTCATCAGTCTACCTTGTGCGTTTATTTCAATTAGCGTGTACAGACCACACAACGCGTAACGCGGTGTTCCCGAACGAAAGTCACGCGGCATCACGGTCGTAGGTCGTAAATCGTCTATCGGCTAATCTCGGACAGGACGAGGCTCAATTAACCTGAGCAATTAAATGCTCAGATAAAGCGCCGTGGTGGTCTCGGCTGTTCTGGCTGATTGGGTGATTAAGTTATGAGATACGGTAGTACAGATAGTTCAATACAGTTATGCGCGCGGCGCTATGTGTGCGTGCGCTTGTAAATATCTGAGGGTCGGCAACGCGCATGTAACACCCCTGAAGTTGCAAGTGTCCATAGGCTGCGGTAACCACTTACTATCAGGTGGGCCTGAAGCTTCTTTGCCACCAACGTGGTATTAAAAAAATACAGCTTTCATTTGTTCACGTAGCGCCGCGCGCACATCTGAGTTGAACTATCTGTAACAATATCAGCCCCGCTATTCTGTAACTTGTTTTAAGGTCACCTCACCGTTCACCTACAAATATATCTTGATGATGTAGTACCTAAGCGTAGAGCCTTTAGAGGTCTAGCTTCGTTAGGCGTGACGGTGGCGGGTGACGTGAGGCGCATTATTAGCGAGTTCCGAGCGACAGCCGAATTCGAGATTTACGAGGCGAACACATGGCATGTGGTCGCGTGAGATCTCGGCTAGGCCTGGAATCGCGAGATTGCAGTGCTTATACGAGATAAAATGCATATTGTTTATCTAGAACGAACGGAATTGTATTTGCTCTTTCTTCTTCAGTGTGACAAAAGTGGAGTGATAAATTGAGAAGGACATACTCAGGCGGTTTGGGCATGTAGACAGGATGAATGAAAGGAGATTAAAATATCATCATCATCATTATCCTCATAGCGTTATTCCCGGTTATGCCCTAAGCCTGGAGTCGGCTTTGGCACCTAACCCTCAGATTGGACATAGACCCTAGGTCTAGTTTTACGAAAGCGACTGCCATCTGACCTTCCCAGAGGGAAAACTAGACCTTATTGGGATCAGACCGGTTCCCTCACGATGTGTCACCATGTGTAAAATGTCATCGCACTAGATAAAATAATAATAGGTATACAGAAGCAGTTTGAAGCGTTCATAGGCTATGGTGTGTCTTGCCGTATGCTTATTTGCCACCGTCATGGTATTAAAGAAGACAAGCTTTATGGGTGTTTTGCATTGTGATACTTGCGATGTGTTAACCATAAGGCCTGAATCACACCGCGGCGCTACCACGAAAATCGAATCTCGAAGTTTGTACATCTCTATCTATGTCGCTCGAGTACCGTAAACCATAAGTGTAATAGAGATGGAGATATACGAACTTCAGGATTCGATTTTCGTGGCAATAGCTCTGGAGCGGCCAGCGGTGGTGGTCTGTAGTAAACTTGACAGATAGGGCGGGTTGTACCTGCAACGATTGCAGACCGATCAACGTTAAACATGGCACCGGCAGCTGTCATTCCATAGAAACTTGTCAAACTTTCCATACGATCAGATTTGAACGAACACCGCTTACGATTACAGACGGTTGGGTGCAACTCACCGCCACCGCAGACCGCGCCAGTCTGTTGCAGGCTTAAAGACATCAAAAGCTTGCCGCTTAAGTGTTTGCTGTGAGCTTTAAAGCCTTTAAACAATTAAGCATAACGTGTACGGCAGTAAATCTCTCGTCGAACTAGTTAGGGATGTATTGACTAGTTTTATAGCTATTTTATCGGATAAATTTATAGGTAGAGTCATCAGTCAGCATCGTTAGGCCAATGACTTAAGTACCTGCGTAAAAGCCCGTTACTTTACCTATAAATAAATAGTTGGACTCGGAACAAGACTGGAATCATCCTGTTCGGCCTAGATTAAGGTCTGATTTTCAGATATATGATTCTTGGCTATATGATTGTTTATCTAATTGTATTAAAGTTTCCAAGATAGAAAACAAATCCAAATTTAGGTCTTTATTTTCCTTTTATTACTCAGCCTACTCAAACAATACATTATTTTTTGACACAATCAAGTTAAGTACTATTATTTTTATCTTATCTAATATAAATTAAACTTCACCAAGTTAGGTATTTATCGAAATTTGTCCATAAAAGCCATTCCCGAAGAGTGTTACATCTCCTTTTCTCGCGCGTGGAAGGCAAAAGCGTGTCTCTGTCAAGAGGGCATGGTCGACTCGAATCAAGGCATCCACTCAATTGACCCTGCCTACGAAGCAAGTCTTGGGTTCGAATCCCGGTAAGAGCATTTATTTGTGTGATGAACACCAAGATTTATTCCTGAGTCATGGATCTTTTCTATGTATTTAAGTGTTTATTTATATCTAAAGTATTTTTATCGTCGTCTAGCGTACCCATAGCAAAAGCTTAGTTTTGGGATAGGTCGATTTGTGTAAAATTTTCCGCAAATATTTATTTATTTTATTAAGGTTTAAATTGTTTTGAAAAGGCCACTGTGCCATTCAAACTATTTCATTAAAATTACGAAATAATCAAAATCATTCTAAAAATAACATCATTATGGAAGAACAATACCCAAACTCAGATGCGGGTGGTTCGATAGATGCGGGCTCTCTTAAATCAAGATTGCACGTTTGCCGTCAAAAATATGTATTCATATTTCGCCTTATTACAACGACGTAAGGTGCATAATTGGAAACATATTTATATTTGAGATCGCCTGCGTCATAGAGGTCACAACTTTGCAGAGATACCCATCAACTCTTAATGTACCCTGCGGAAGACGGCACGGCACCGTTTGCTCAAGTTAGACAAACGAGTCCATTTTCAAGAGCTGTTGTCAAGAGCTGTGTGTTTTCCTAGATTTAATTTCATGTCAATAAAAATACACTTAGTCACATAACCCGCCCAGTGTCATTCCGGGCGCAAAGGTGATCAGTTGATCAAACTTGCCGCCTACTACATATATTGCTTCGAATCAGGTCGAACTCAGCCGAATAAAATATAAAGTTTCATAACGTCCTGTCTCTCCCAAACGCCACTAAACTCAAATCAAACCCAGTACATCTGCTTTCAACAGCTCCGTCGGCGCGTTTGAAGTCTCAAAGGAGGCCGATTTGTTAGGCATAAAGAACTCTTTATAGTAGTCGACAAGGAAACCCGCTGATATGCCCATTCAATTAATGCAAGGACAATTGTATTTCATGAAACGACGTAAGAATGTTCGAGACTCGTGCAATCATACGACGGTTTCAAAGTAAACGGATTTGCAAATTAGAACCGTAATGTCTTATGTGTTGGTGGTGAGTACAGTACATAGGACGTATATGGTTTGAGAAGGTATCGTCGGTCAGGTTTCGTAGAGAAATTAAAGCGAATTTTTAAAGTAAATTAAAACGACGGTTTATTGGCGGCGGGGACTTTAAGTGTTTGTTAACAGTTAGCTATAAGTATGTATACGATTTTGAGTTTTATTCTAAAGACGTAAGTCAGTGGATGTATATATATTTATGGAGCCAAGTATTTATACTGAAGCGATATAATTATAAGAGTAGGTAAGTCTTCATTTTGGTTTTCATTAATTTTATGCAATTCAGTGATGTTGGTTGTATAAAATAAAGATCAGGTCAATCATCATCACCAACATATCAGCCGAAAGATGGCCACTGCTGGACATAGGCCTCCCCCAAATAGTGCCACAATACAGGACCGGTAATTAGGCCAATAGCAAAGACAAAAAAAGCTCTCTGAAGGTAGGCGTATTATTAGACTTTTAATAACATATAAGTACCTACCTGATTGAGCTACACCGACAAGAGCTTAGCTCTTAAATAAGAAGAAGAGAATAACAAAATATTACTAGTGGCCCTGTGAGCTGTACAACGGGAGCCTGCATAAAAAAATGAAATTTGAAAGTGACTGGACCAAAAAAAAAACGAACCTGCTCCCAAAAATTCATGACGCCTAGATGAGAACTGCTGGACAGCGGGACGGATGGACAAATACCGGACAGCGGACATACGAAAGATTTAAATGACCAAGCTGAAGAGACCTTCGCTTCGCTCGCTCGTTCGATCAATTTCAAATTTCACGATTTTCACATTATTTTTTAGACTTACCTACGAAACCACCCGCTAGATGGAGCACATAAATCACTATACTCTTGCAACTACACCTGCACGAGGCCATACATAAAGCGGGTGATAGGAGCCTTTGGAGAAGTCTGGTCAACAAGAGGAGGACATGACGTCACAATCCTCAGCATTGAGGGAACGACTGATGATGATGATGAAACGAGACTTAACCGCTTTTATAAAAAAAAATAAAAAATGTGCATAATATCAAGACATATTACTTATCAGGACACCTCATGCATGCCATTTAACGAGCTAGAACCAAGCGAAAACCTATAAAATTTAAAGCATAAATCTCTATCTTCATAAGAATGTTTTTGTATGCGCCAATTCAAAATCATTTCGTTAAGTCAACGAGTCGAATAAAACCCAAGTTTAAACGGTTGGGCTTCAACAATTTTAGGAAACCATCACATATTTGAAAGCGACGTCGAGAACATTTGGATGCGGCACATTAATGGACTTTAAATTTGTAAAAAAATATTTATTTTAGAAATACATTTCACCAGCATAATTCCAAGGCGCTCGCTGGTAAACTGGTAATCTCTAAACTCGCGTTGTCAAAATTACGCAAGAACTACACTCAATTGACAATCAAATGTCGATATGTAAAACACTCTGTCCAAAATCTATCCTGCATTCATGGTAGTTTAATATCAACAAATGTTGTGTTGTGTTGTGTTTGGCCTGCATTAATATCAACAAATGTTAACATATACGGCCAACTGCAGGGCTGTTATTCGCTACGCGCTAATGCGGCTCACCACGTCGGTTACCCGTCACGAAACTAGACCCACGCTTAGTTACTACGCATCGTGGTGTCAAGATATATTTGTGGGTGAGCGTTGAGGTGAGATTAAATAAGTTACAGAATAGGGGGGGCAGAAGTAAGAGACAAAGACTAAAGTGAGAGACAAAAATACAGCTGCAGCGGCCGTAACATGGTAGACAAATGTTATCACTTATCGCTGTGAATAAGACATCCGTCACCTTCAGGCAAGTAAGCGAGTGCGAGAGTGACGGTCTTATCCACAGCGATAAGTGATAAAATGGCAATCATCTTAGGCCTAGCCTCATTCTCATAGTGCCACAGGAACATTCATAGAAAACATCCATGACTCAGAAACAAATATTCGTGCTCATCACACAAATAAATGCCCTTACTGATGGGATTCGAACCCGGGACCTCTGGGCTTGTAGGCAGGGCTACAGATATTGCCATCTTTAACGCGCCACGTATTATCGACATCATCGCAGCGTCGCAATTGCGTCGAAAACAATAACATTAAACATGTATAGATTATGCCGCGTCCAGTAGCGCCGGTGCGCGGCGCAGGCGCAGCGGTGACAATACAAATGAGTGTTTTAACGCAATCGCCGCCTTCATCTCGCCGCTTGAGGAACAGGGGACACCGTGAGTCGCTATCAGAACAATTTCTTTTAAACATATACTAATAATACATTAAAAAAGCATGTCGTTGGTCGGCCACCAGCTCAATGGGTTTACGACATAAAAAAGACCGCGGGTCATTTCTGGATGAGAGTAGCACGGGACCGGGATAAGTGGCTTATTCAAATAGAGGCTTATATACTTTTTATATACTCAGCAGTAGGCGATTACAGGTTGGTAATAATGATGATGATGAATACATTAACTATAAATGGCATACCCGGTTCAAATAACTATACCATACTACAGAATAGATAATAGTACAATACTACATAAAATAGTACCGTGGGCGACTAATACAGTAATATAATACATTCTTTATTGGTAAAAATGTTTTACACGTCAACACATTTTTATTAATTACAAAGTAATATATATGTACTTAGATCACTAACAATACAACTACTGACTGAGCTAGGAAACGTATTTTCCCAGATTTGAGAGCTCTATCGATTTTTCGCACCCGTATCTCTATAAGTAGGCAGCAAATTCATCGAAATCTCTGAAGCCGTTTTCGAGAACGTGATGGCAGGTATATACCTGTACAAATACTGGTCGTTTAATAGAAATATTACCTTTTCGTGTGTCGTTCACTGTTTATATGTTATAGTTATTTCTGATGGCATGCGTTCCCATCACAGAATAAATAATAGTATAATTAATTTATCTGCTCAATAAATGCCGTTAAAATCAATATAATCATAGTTGCATTTACTGTTATGTATAAATCACTTTTACACTGCCACAATATTGTTATCGCATTCATAATTGTCTCGTTCCTAATAATAGATAGGTATTATTACTTTACTTTGCAAGTCAGTGATACACAAAGAGGGTATAATAATGTGACACGTTTAATGTTTCTATATTAAAACCACCAGATTGTAGCTATCCGAAAAGACAAAATAAATTGTATTCAGGACTGTTGAAATGACAACCATAAAACAAAGTATTCCAATTTTCAAAAGTTACTGTTAACAGAAGTGTCACCAGATGGTCCTGCTGGATATGAAACTAACAGTTTCAGTGATAAAGCAAGATATACCCGTCCCGTTCTATCGAGCGTTGAAGAAAGAGCCAAAGACTTATTTTATTAAGTACACGATACACACAACCATCAAATCATAGTTACACTACTTACTTACACTTACGTACATTGAACTTAATCTGATTGAACTAAAAGTCTCAATAAACACTAGAAAAACTATTTTTATCAATATTAATGTCATCTCCTCACCATCTCGGTTCTTAAAGCCCACCAATACCCGATGACGATACCGTGTTTAAATTCAATTTTTATTGCGCCTTATCAGTAGCTTTAGGCCCCCACACACGCCGCCGCCAGCCATTTGTACACCTACACTAACACTAGAAGCCTTCGATAAAGCAGACATGCGATAAGTTGGGAATTAACCTTCGTACCTACGAAGCCGGTTGACACGCGGTGGCAACGCGCGGGGCGTTTATTTGTGTTGCATGTAAACTGTCGGACACTCGCTCTTGGACAGAATTTGAAAACGCTGCGCTCATGTTATCCGTTAGTAGGGTAAACTGAACCCTGTTTATTTGCATTTTGCGTCAAATGATAACTACGCAATACTGGGTAGGCAAGTACCTCAGCTAAATTGCAACTCCGAAGTGGAACGTAGATGTATTGGCAAACGAGTGAGTAGTATTTGTCAAGAAGTTAGGACATGTCATGTTGCATGCCTTCCTTGAAATTAAGATCGGTAATTCTAACACCTACGCGTAAACATTACCTACTTGACAGTAACCATTCTCAGAGAATTAAAATCAGGATTTATATACGAAATAAAACAAAAGAATGTCGCCTAATTGAAAACGCCTTCCTAAATCGGCGCCCTTTTTGTCCGATTGTAAACCATAAACAATAAATTGACGTACAAACTTTTTAATCGGACCACCGAGGCGGTGACACAGAGGCGTTCTGCCATATCTCGTCACTTTACCGAGTCGAGGCCCGAAACACGGAACGCTACTCGGGTTAATACGTTTTTTATAAGGGCTGTTAAAAACATTACAGCGGCCAGCTTTATCTTAACGGTATTAAAGAGCTACCGGTCTTGGGATGACGTTTGCCGGCGTTCCTTTTTTAAATGCCGTGCGTTGGTGGAAAGACGTTAATATCGATCGTGTTCACAATTGCAAACACCAGTTGCATTGCACTACCCTACCCATTTTGGTAAGTTTAAAATTGCCTATTCGTTTTCTTAGAGTTTTATACCGATGCATGGTAGAATTCATAAATTATATCAAATATTTAGTCTGCAAAATGGCCATGGTGCAAATGCAATGTTTGTATGTAAAATATCTTTTTCTAAATCCATACACTCGTACCTACGCATTTTCCGTTGTATTCTGATCGGAAATCTATTACTTTTGGTAAACGCATGTCATGTCAGTGTCGCAATGTTTTCCTACGGTGTAGGTGTCAAAACAAAAGCACTCGAATCCATTGACTTGTAAAGCTATAAACAATATGAAAGTTCCTTATTGAGGAAAGTTTTTACTGCGTGTCAAAACGCTATGTCCCGCCATTATTATTTATGACCGCCGTAACATTTATGACACGTAATGTGATAGAATTTGTGACACGATACTATTGACTGACTGATCGCTATTGGAAAGCGCTGCTGTATCTAAACTGTAATAGGAACTTTGTCAACTTGGTTACCTTCTTTAATTACTGTACTTTGATATAGTTGGATGGCACGGGGTTGTATTAAGACGAATCACCTTTTTACGATTATGTAATTTCTCTTTTTCTATTTACTTTTTTTACTATGCGTTAATGGGCTGTTTGAGCTGTTTCTATTCTATTGTTTTAATAACTTATAAGAGTTATAAGTTTCGATCGTCTATTAGATACGGTTGCGTTCATTAATTTATGACCCATTTTGTAAAAATATTACTTTACAATATGACAGGGACTGTGAATCTTAAGTGGGTCCCAAATTAAAGTACGTAATAACTGCTCGGTTCATCATATTAGCTCCTCCACTGCTGGGCATAGGCCTCCCCCAATGAGTGCCACAATGACCAGGCCTGCGCCACCCGCATCCACCAGGTCATCGGTCCACCTTGGCCTATTCTGCACGCTGCGCCTTCCGGTACGTGAACGCCACTCGAGAACCTTTCCGCCCCAACGGCCATCGGTTCTACGTCTAGACTAATAAATTTAGCAGAATTCAATAAATTAAGACAATACCGTCTTAAACATGCCCACATCAAAGGAACCCTGCCTTAATTAAATACATATACACCCTTCGCCCAAAAGGGTTACTTGGCTATTTCAGTAGTAAAATAGCGTAGGGCATGACACAATTTGTCACTTACCCGTCCTATACACGCCCTGGAGGCGGTCCCGACATGGACATATTTCACGCGAAACGGCCTGATGTTACAATAATGTAGGTTTAGGGCTTAATTTTGGAGAATTGAAGTTTTCCTTCTACGAAAATCGTGGTAAACGCTATACAGTGTGTAAGTCTAATACGGGCGATAAATTAAATCGGACATAGTATTCATTAGTGTAATCATGAAGTAAAAGGTTTTTTTAAGTTGCAGGTCATTACGATCCCATAATTATTATTTTTTAAATTTCTCAACAGCAATGTACTGTAAACATGGTTGCGGTACCGAAATGTCAAATGTTCATTAGCAACAACAACGAGCGTTTAACGTGAGTGTGTTTGCATTATATTGCGGGCTGAATTATTTTGTATGGACAAAATTATTGTTGCAACTTTAAGTAAATGTTATCTAATTGCCTTTACTTTGTCCTATACTAACCACCGTTAAGAGATTCGCCCGTATTAGACTTACACACTGTATAGTGGGATCGTTCATGTATCAAACAAAAGCAAATCAACATTCAAATTTGTAATTCGCAGGCGGAACCGTGAGCGTAGCTACAAACAGTACAAACTTACTCATAACCTCACATATTTCCTATAATATATAGATAAAATAAAATAGTCACAATTATCAGAAACTATAACATTCACTACAATACCGTAATTATCATTCATTTCTCGAACTGTCGATGTCGCTTCAAAAAGCATTTCTTGTGTATATTTTATCGCAAAAACAGAACAGGAAAGCGAGCATGTTTGCTTCGGCACTTCATAGGGTAAACATAACAGTAGTTGTCCTCTCAGACGGGAATATCAAATACAAGTATGCGGAAAATGCTAAAATTGGCGTTTTCACGAGCGAGGGAGCAGGTGTGATCGTGATACGTAAAATACCGACACCGACTCACGAGTCATAAAAATAATGCCGAATGAAGAATTCCTTTTATTTGAAGGAGAAATATTAGGTTTGCGAAGTGAGAAATTCGCGACAACGGCGCGATGGTGAATTTGAAATTGGAATTCTTGGGGAGATTATTTTCGAGCGGCAATTGTTTTCTTAACCAAAGGCGCTATGTGCTACGTTAGCAAGTACGTGACGCGAAAAAAAACCTGAATGTTGCTGCATGTTTATTGAATTTTATACCGTTTTAATACATTAAATTGAGGTTGCTGGACGGCTCAACCACATCGAAGCAGCTGGTCAATTATCTGACCTAACATGGTCATGTATTTTGAAGATGAAAGACATACAGTAAAGAAGAGAGAATAATAGGAAGACCGTTGCTGATATATTGAGAAGAGTAATTCCATTATATCATTTTTTCGACTCTTTATCGAACGCGAATCCAAATGTAATATTACACGCCTAAACATGGAAAGAAATACATAAAAACTGCGACTTCATAATTACTCCAGTTTTTTTAGGATCTCCACAACTAGCCATTGACTGCAGGAACGTCTAAAAGATATCTCTAACATGATTTGAAGACGTACCTAAGTCTCTCGAATTCCGCAATACTTTATGGTGTTCTGCGATATAACTGTATTGGATTTTTATAACATTGATCCTTTTAAAGTAATCTTTGTATTGTACAGAGCGTGAGTTCCTTGAATTTTTGTGCAGATAGCCATTTTGGTTTGCGTGTTAAATGGTAAGTGAAGTGGTGTGTTAGGTCGACATCAGTGTATTCGGGGAATGGGTGTATGTTTTTGGGAGATTTACAAAGGCAAATACATTTTTGAAAGGTATCTATGTACGAGAAATGGTGCCTTCTAAAATTCCAAATATCTACGTATATGAGGAATAGTTGTACGATTTTGCATTAAACAGCAGGTTTTGAATGAACATTTGAGCACCTAGGTACTGTTCTATTATGTTCTCTTTTCACTTCTAAAAACTGATTCAAAGACAAAAAAGAATCAGTATTACTTACGTCATCCACGGTAAAATTAAGACTAAATATAGAACAGACGATTTGTTTACTAAAAATCTTTCTTCGAACCTACTAGAATCAATCACTCGAAAACCATCGGCAGCCACATATCATCGGCCTACATGTCCCGAAATGGCGCTTACATCACCCTTGACGTATGAGGCTGAGCCACACGAGCCTCATTTGCATGGGGAACCCATAAAGATGTCACATTTGACGTACTAGTCCAAACGTATCACGTTGTTCGAAGGTTTTAGGATAATTTTAAAGTCAGCGTTGCATGTTTGAGTTTATGGTAAAAATGTTTTTAGGTCAAATTAATATTATGATAATTAGAATTATGGAAAGGCTCCTCAGTACAAATATTATTATTGCCTCAACTTAAAGTATAACTGAGATATGAAACAACCGAGAAAGGTGGTCTTATTGAAGTGATAATTATTGGACAAAAGTACTTGCATCATTCGATTGACAGATTTGATAGAGATATACCAACTGTAATTTCCGGGCATTCGCGGCAACAGTACTGGGAAACTGTTAAGGTATTGGCTAGGTTAGGATGATATCATCCTTCACCAGCCTTAATGGTCCTTTTGATAGGATGATATCATAATAGCCTCCGTCGCTCACGAAATCTGAGAGTCTTATACATTCTAAGGTGAATAAACGCTTGCGCGATCTAAAATGCAGACAGCGCCATCTACCAGATGATTAGGCTCACTGGCCTTGGTAGACTGGTGCTTCAGTTCAAATCCTAATTGAGAGCTAATTGCGTCTTCTCTCTGTATCGGAGCCACGCGGCCATTCCCACGGGGCCAACGGACAAATATTTGCAAACGCGGAGTGGGATCGATTGCACCCATTGTTGCCCACACAGCTGTATGTAACTGTTATTTATAAATCACACACGCTACCGTTCTTGTTAAGGACGGTTGAAACTAGAACAGAGAAGATGTCTGGGGGTCAAAAAAATATAGTGTTCAGTCTGTGGAATTGTGGATACATCCAAAGACTTGTAGGGCCTAATTTTAGCGCTGGACCGCACTTTTGCGACTTACGATATGAATGATCGGTGCTTACATATGTACTTGCTAATTAATTTGTGTTATTGCATCACTATTTAAGTTTAGTATAGTGATATGCCAGACTAGCATAATTAAGGTAAGTTAATATTATGAACTACAGTCTTTGCATTTGTAACGCTTTAAGTTTTGTTATAGCAGACGACTGTGTATTAGGCTTCTCTATTTGATTTCCTAAAAATAATTAATACACAGTAATCAATCGATTACTTTTATTATTAGCCACCATCAATCGTAATCGGATATTATGTCAATCGACTTACTCTAGCCACATCAGCACATCACTCTTTAAGTCATATTGGAACTGTCAAAAGACCAGTCCCAAATCTCGTAGACTGTAGGCAAAATTAGGCTAAGTTTCAACCCTTGGATACTTTACTGATACAGTTAGGTACTCATACACATTTATTTATGATGCACAAATACATTAAACAGGAATGAACGAAAATTTCCTATTATAAACTTCATTTAAATGAACTCTGAAGATTTGGATTAGGTATTAAGGTCGTTGTAGCGAGAAGTGTTAATTTGACGAAATTAGAGTTCAGTACTTAAGATTACTTAAGTTCAATAAGTTTCAACGTTTTTTATTGTCATTTGACGTGCTGGTCAAATCGCGTCGGCGGATATTACACGGAGCTTTATCATTTTTTACCCTACAACACAGGGTGCTAAGCTAAAACAATAGCAACACTGTTAATCCATTTACCGTAGATATTTGCGGAGCGCCCCCGGCAAAAGTGTCAAACGATACTTATGCCGTTTTGACGGACGCTGTTTGCGCGCAAATATTTGAGTTCTGCACTTGGCGCTGTTTGATCCGGTCTGATTTCGCAGTTAATCAATGGACTTGAGTGGCCATATGTGAGTGCTTTTATCTGCACAGTTTATTTCAAGTTTGTGGGTCACTTTGGCGTATTCGTTGCCGCCATGATTGTCAAAATGCGATGGCGAGGCAGGCAAAGCGTCGGATTCGACGATTGACCTCTTTCTCGAAGTTGGACCTACCTAACTGCTAGTATGTAATATACATAATTATTCTATAAAAGGATTCTCACGAGTAAATCGACACTCCGGGCAACACTCACCCGAACGAAGAACTGGAGATTTCGAAACATGTCGCCCGTAGTGTCAATTTACAGAAGAGTGCGAAGATTTCGCAGCTAGATTAATCCTGGATAGGATTATTTACCGACCAAGTCAAACAGACAAACAGAATGTCGGTTTGTAACGCAGTGTGAACATTAACCAAACTAGTTTTAATAGTGTGCGGTGCGTGTTTCAGGCACGGTCGACACCTGAAGTTAGTTAAGAGTGTCGAAATGGCAGTATATTACCAACACAATGCCAGAGACGAATTAGGGTTTTAAAAATAATACGCTGTTGTTCCACTAGCATTGATTAAATTAAAATTGCAATCCGATATGTAGCTTTTTTGTACTTAGTTCTAAATCTTGGGCAGCTTTGGTTAATCATACATGAAACAAACTTCATTTACTTCTGAAACTCATTTCTTTCTGCTTTTAATCAAAGGACATTCGTATTTAAGGTGAACTTTATATCTTATTAATAAACACAGCTATAATTATTATTTTCTAATATTATCAAACAAAAACAACGCCATTAGGCAATGGTTTTTTTTTAATATTACTATCTGAGCGAATCGCCGACGAAAAACTTTATACACTTAAGAACTTTAGAACGCATAACACTGACGATAAAAAAATAAGATATTTGACATACCGACAAAAAAAATACAGGCAGCAAACAAGCCGTCTGAAAAAAAACACTGGCAGTTAACACAGCCATCTTCGATAATTCCAAATTCAAAATCCGGCACCCTCGCGTGCGTACCACGCGTGTCGCACCGGGCCCTAACTGCCACCATTTTCGGCCAGAAAATTGGAAAAACAACACTCCAAGTATAACCTCCAAATGTATGCAAACGAGCAGCATGCGACTCGCACCAGTAACGGAAGAAGCCAACGACGTCTAACTTTATACAGACTACCACAATAATCATCAAACTTTTTTTGGTTGTATACTTTTTAATTTAATTGACAACTATTTATTTTCAGTCTTATTCAATCGGATTATGAGTGTTTCGGACAATTAACATTTCTGACAATTCTTTACAGAAACTTATAGTCATAATATCGATTGATCGCGACAGTACCATACGCCTATCAGAAAACTAGGTATTAAGACAACAATACACAAGTTAACTTACTAGCAGATTTATTAACAATGACATCAAAATGAGTTCGTATTGTGTTTGTATTTATCTGGCATCTTGAATTTTGTGTTATGTTTAAAGCGGACTAAGGATGGATTGCACGAAACCGTCTGTAATCGTAAACGGTGTTCGTTAAAATTGGAATGTATGGAAAGTTAGTCAAGATTCCATGAAACGCTAGCTGCCGGAGCCATACTCGTATTCAACGTTGACCGGTCTGCAATCATAAGTTGATGCAACCAAGCCTAGCCTCTCATAGACTGGTGCAGCCTTAAACTGGTCATTAGTCTCTGTTTGAGTTAAAATTTACTATTGACCGCCACCGCCAGCCGTGCCAGTGTGAGTCAGGCCTTAGGCCTCTCACACGCTGGCGCGGCCTGCGGTGGCGGTCAATGATAAACTTGACAATAGCTGTCAAATTTTGTATTGACCGCCACCACAGGCCGCGCCAGTGTGTTGCAGGCTTCAAGCACAATTTAATGAACAAAGGGTTGTAAAGTAAAAAAAATATCGTAGCATGTCTCTGTATTTTGCTCGTCTACGGCGTTAGTTCTAAGGAAACATTCAAAAATGGAACAAGAAAATTCGAATTCGGAATAACGGAACGGAACGCGCTCAATAATGATCAGACTTTACTGTCTACGTCAGAAAAGTTCGAGGTTTGATGTGTCTATTAAATACTTTTTGGTCGGAGGCATTTTAGCGTTCTTGGAAACTATTTTGATGGCCGCAGATATAAAGTAAGTTAATACTAATGACTATTTGTTTTACGATTTGATGAGTATCTTAGTTGGCAGAAATATGTTAAGTGATTGGAATTAATTTCAAAATTTTACGAGGCAAATATGAGATAAAATAAGTATATATATTTCATAGACATAATTGGCAACGTCTTCTTTTACGACGCCATTGTGGTGAGCTATTGAAAAATGTTATTAATTAAGTAAAAACCGCCTTCGTAATGATCACTTGTCAGTCACTGGGTTTCCATTTCCATTTCCATTCGCCGTTAAAAACTTTTCCACTCTAAGCGTAAATAAAGCAAACTCAAGCCACTTCAAGTTTCCTTTTATTTTTCCCTAAGAGCCAATAAACCCGTCACCGGGAACTAACTTCCCACCAACCTCGCAACTCAACAGAAACTGCCGGCGTGTGACAATAAAAATGGTCCGATACAAGTGGCGTTAGGAGGAACGCACTAGGATGGCTCTGAGACACGCATCCACTGATCACCAGAACACTCAGACCTCCGAGAAACCTAACAACTGTTCACACCGCTTAGAACTTCGGAGCACTAGTTAAACTGGGCGTGCGATATATGGGAGAAGGGGGGAATCACCTATTATTAACCAGGGGTGCCAAACTAATGGTTCCACGTGTTATTCCTTTTTATGTGTTCCGTTGCACGCTCGGTAAGTGTTAGAAGCTATGTAGGTCATGTGAATAGGTTTTTGACGGTATGTTATCAGATATTGTGATTAGGTGTTTGACCCTAGTTACAAGCGTAACCAGAATTTGGGTAATTTATTGAGCTAATATAGTTATTTTAGCACTGTAAAACCGACTTAATTATGGTTGCTATATTATGTAGAAACAGGCTCGCCTAACAATACAGGCTAAATTCCGCTGGGCTGATAACGACCGCTGCTACGTACAAAATCTATGGCACTACCAGACTACCACAGTCAGGCGGATAAATTCCGCTGCGGAATTTATCCGCTTGTACAGACAGGGTCGACTCAACCACTGGGTTGTGCCGTAGGGGGCGGGAAGCGATGGATGCGTAAGGCCTGAATCACCCTAGCGCGGCCTGCGGTGACGGTCGACAGTTAATTTGACAATAATAGTAGAATTTTCTGTTGACCGCCACCGCAGGCCGCGCCAGTCTTTGAGAGGCTTAAAACAGAGGACGGCGTTTGGGTGCGCGTTGGGAATCGCCCAATGCCATTGGACTACTGTGGGTTGATGATAGGTAAGTTTGCTCAGCACGGCTATCACCCGACGGCGCGCGAGTTCTCTCGATTTTTCTCGCACTAGGTGTCTCTCTTATTACAACACTTTTAGAACAAGAGGTATAGTGCGAGAAAAATCGAGAGTATGTCGCGGCCGTCTCATGATAGACGTGCTAGTACGTCGAGACCAATATTATCGTCTCAGAAAACTATTATATCCACTAAACAGTTTTTTTTTCAAAGATTAACTTGGATGCGAGCTTTTTAAGGAAACAAATTGCAGCCTTTTTCACGCGTTTTGAGAACGCTGTTAGCATCTGCAATTTCACAATGTAACCCCTCAAGTGAAAGCGTCCGTTAGGCCTACTTGGCGTAACTTTTTTTCAAAGTTTAGTAAGCTCGGCGCCTGTTTAAAAAAATAAAACAAGCAGTCAAGTGCGTAAAAAGGATTAAGTTCACCAACTGTTGGATAGAACCTTTGCCGACAAAAGCTTATTGTCTGCAGCTTGTTATCAGTTTTTGTGTTAAAGGATTGAGCTTTCGCGAGCTTCTGGGTTTTTACAATTAGGCTTAAGTTTGAAAAAGGAGTTGGGAGCCGTGAGATTGCGTGGATGATAGAAATTATTATTAATTGTAAGATTTATCGTCGATATTAGCGGTGATATATGGAAACGGGGAAGTAAGGGTACAGTACTGCATGCATACTTAACACACTGGCAGTATACTTATAGTAGGTATACCAACTAGGTAAGGATTTTTTTTTTTTTATATATATATTTTTTTTATAAATATTTGCGGACAATCTTACACAAATCTACCTAGTCCCAAACTAAGCAAAGCTTGTACTATGGGTGCTAGACGATGATAAACATACTTAGAAATAAATACTTAAATACATAGAAAACATCCATGACTCAGAAACAAATATTCATGCTCATCACACAAATAAATGCCCTTACCGGGATTCGAACCCAGGACCTCTTGCTTCGTAGGAAGGGTCACTACCAACTAGGCTAAAGCGTCGTCTAAGGTAAGGAAATCTGGCCCACAATTGCAAGCTAAAACAGAAGATGCCATACATATTAGTGGGGAATTTCTTGGCTCAAAGCTAGACTAGTAGATAATATTTTAAAGCCTTGCCTCAACGATGTCTCAGTAAAATATCTGTACTTCAAGTCCATAGGCACTCGACAGAGAAACCTCACCTTTCCGCCCAGCCGTTCAATACAAATCTAATCAGAGCCAATGCCCAATGAAACGACAAGGGCCCTATTCTGTCCTCTCAGCCGCACCAGTCGATAATTACCAACCCTTCAAGATGGCCCTCACTTACGAGATTTTATCACCCCACCCGAGCCAGGATGCTCCGCCGGCTTCAAAAGGCTTTTTGATCAATAACTGTATATAAATTACGAAGCATATGTCCTTTCTTGCTCCGATAACCGTGAGTCCGTGACGGTTCACCGGTTTCGCAGGTTGTATACTGGACCGAATTTGGGTATTTTTGATAGATATGCCCGTAGCGTAGGTACTTCTCATCTGGCGGGCATTCGGTGTGCGGTTTTTTAGTCTCACCGAGTGGTTTTCATTAGTTTAGTTCTAAGTATTACAAAGTAGTTAATCGGACTGGGCGCTTAAAATGATCTGAGCGGGTAAAACAATCTCTCTTATTTCCTATAATAACAACGTGTATAGATAACTTTTGCCCGTTTGTACGCGTAGCGAATTTTGCTGATCGCTGATGCACTAGAAGCCTAATAGCCTAGCTTAATTTTCTACAACCTAGAATATAATATCATTATCATTAAAAAAATGGTTTTTATAAAACAAAATTAAACCTAATCTAAGTGTGTACCGAGTCCTACTCAGAAAAATATAAAATAGTGTAGGTAAAGTTAGGTATACGAAGAAAGACTGAACATTTGAGTTTGTTTCAGCCTTTCCCCTGCGGTCTCTTTTAAAAAAAAGCGCTACTAGATTTTAGACCTGCAGATGCTATCACGTAATACTTATTTCTAATCAATAAAAATTAGCAGTGTTTCGCAATACCGACAAAAATATTGGCATAAACAGAAACTCTTTAGAAGCCATTAAAATTGCAAGTATAAACTGTTAGAAATTCGCAGTTTTACTTTATTTCAAACTTTTCGATGATTTCGAAATACATCGATTCTTTAGGTCGACGTTCAAGAAATTACGACGTTCGGAGTATAAGTTTTGTGGCTGTTACATTGTGAAAATAAAGTTGGTTTCAAGAGCAGGGACGAAAGATAAACGTCCGAATGTAATAAGACTGTAAGTTATTTGCACAACAGTTTATTTAGCTTGAAAACGGTTTATTTAGAAACAAATAAAGAAGATGCTAACACTAGATCTTCCAAAAGCGGGATGGTCCATAGTTTCGTTCCACGCTGTATAGTGCACCAAATGTCTTATGATTTATACTCTGACGCGATGCTCTCTGATGCTTGGCACAAAAGCTTAAGAGGAGCCGGCCGCATTAGACGAGTATGACTTTTTAACTGTATGAAACCGATATCGTGCTGTTGTGTCACGAAACGACACGTCAGATACCTATCAAGAACAAAAAACAAATAAGCATCTAGACCTCTAGCCCTACTCATAAAATTATTCCGCTATTTACTATTGATGGGTGAACACAGGAGTTTGCCTGACTATGCACTGATGGCGTAAACGAACCCAACACACAAACACACAAGTTTTTGCCGGTGCAGCTGTACTGCACAATGGCTCAACTCGAATTGTTCTGATTCAGGCGGTGGATTAGCCCTTCACAATTAAAGCGGTGCTCGCCATCTTTGGCGTTTAAAATGTGAGCTTACACAGCTTACTATTTATCCATACTAATATTATAAATGCGAAAGCGTGTCTGTCTATTAACTCTTCACGCTTAAACCGCTGAACTGAAAAAATAAATTTACTTTAGATGAAATTTAATCGAAAGGTTAGTATTTATAACATAGGATAGTTTCTATCCCGGAAATCATTCGCCAAGGGGGGGTATTGGGGGTTGAAAGTTTGTATGAAGCTACGATATAAACAAGTTCCTCGCGGACGGAGTCGCAAGCAGAAGCTAGTGCAGATATAAGTTTGCAAGTGTGTAGGGCGTTCTCCGGAACTTATTATTTACCAGTGTATAGAATTGACCTTAGGAATAGGTTAGGTTCCCACTACCGCCCACTACCAAATAACCAGGCTCAGCGTCTTCAAATTAAATGAATCTTTCAAGGGGCTCAATTCGAAATGACAAAATTATGACGTAGTGCATATGTTGTCAAATCCCTATTAGCATGACTTTTAAAATGATAAAAACAGAGTGAAAGACAGCAATATCTTAGTGACATCACCTGTGTCAAACGCTCACTCCGCGCGGATGGTGCGCTCTCTCTTTCATATGTCGACCATGATTGGTGCGACAGCGAACGCATTCCGGGTTTCCGGGATCCTGAACGCAGCGAGCATTTGATAATTTTGTGAGCCAAATAAATAATACCACGTCCAAGCGAGATGGTAGCATACAAATCTCGGTAAGTGCGACAGAAAGGAAAATATAATTCGTTGTCATAGTTGCACTTTTTTTATTTGCCACAACTTATCTATAAAGGATGTGGTTGTGGCCAATAAACCATTATCCGCCCAAATTAAGTAGATTGTTTATGGTAAGCCATCAGCCTTTTTAAGACCAGTTCTTAATTTAGCTGCATAGGAGCCTTTCCGTAACTCATTGTGGCAACACGTATAGCTTGTCCTGAGTATTATAGGTCTATGGATAATACCCGTAGAACATGATCAGTATGGGCAGCTCGGAGGCAGTGTAACCCAACCGCATTCAGAAGGCCCCCAACTCAAGATGTTTTGGTAAACCGTCCGATTAGTGATGGTTCGTCTCTCTTCAATGGGATTTCATGCTTGTCCGTCCGCCTTTATTCGTAATTGATACTAAACATTTTGATGTCTTTATAATTGGGAAACATATTTCTTGAACAGAAACCGTTTTTTTTACTATAACAACCGAGCAGTCGGATTGAATAAGAGATAATAACTTTCTATTTGGCAAGTAGCGAATTCTCTTAAACACTTTGAGATGATGTCAATAAAAAAATACAGCCCAATTGAGAATATCTTTTTTTTTATGTCGGTCACAATATTATTTATGATTTGCATTCCGAAGCCTAATTTGTTTAGTTAATTGTATTATAGTGGACCTGGAAACTATGGGCGGGTTGCAGCAAACCGTCTGTAATCGTCAGTGGTTTTCGTTAAAATCGGAAAGTTTGACAAGGTTCTATGGAATGACAGCTGCCGTCACCAAATTCGATGTTCATCGGTCGTCAATATGGATGAAATTTCATATCGCTAAATACCCGCAAATGCATAGAAAGTTTAGAGCAAAAGTTGATTACTTGCAGACGAGAAGAGATGACCGTTGTCTTTTGAATTTGGGCTCATCCAATCCGGCGTCCGAATGGCCCTATACCCTTGTGGTTCGCTGCATATGAGTAACGAAGTGTCGTCACTCCGAACCGCAACATAAACAAAGGTACACGAAAATTTACAACCGCATAAAGCCGCGGCCACACTGCGCTAATAAACGCTTTGGCGACAGACACACCGATCCGCCATTAACACGTCCATAAACTCCTGCGCCGCCGTAAATACCGAGCCGGGTAAACACCTACCACACATGATCTGTGAGGCTACAGACCGCAAATAACAGAATGATAATACTTTGGTCAAAGTTGACTGGTAGAGAATGCCTTATGACGTTAAGTGCGTCTTTTGTAATATAAGTTTTTCGGTTGCGCAAATAGGTTGAATAAACAATAAATAAATATGTATATAAGTATAATAAATAGAACGACGAGGGAATTAATACATTCACGACTCTTTCCGAAGTGGTAGGCAGCTAGAGCACATGAATTTACAGTTACAGTGCAACTTTTGGCGATTGTAAGTTTAAAGATGGAGACAATATGATATTGCAATGATAGGCTGCTATACTATAGCCTACAACACCAACGCCTACAAGGACGCCGCATCCAGGGATATGCTGAAATGAATTAATATGCCTCGAAATTAATCATGATAGTTAATATATAAAGAACCAAACCCTGCCTTGCAATACATGCGGTATTTTATACCGTCCTTCAATATAAAATACTTAACATAACTATTTCGCACTGGTCTCCAGTTGTAACATTGATTTGCGGACACTACACGCACCGACAGGGGCAGCAGCGCCATGCGGTGGCGGTATTGTTTGTAATATTCGAGCATGTATGATAGAGGCCACATGCTTTCCATGTGGCATATTTCATACTAATCCGAAAATAACAACCCTACCGTTGCCGCGCTGCATCGCCGCCGCGGCCTGTACCTTCATAATGTTAGTGAAAGGCTATGTGGCCGGTTCAGATCCGGTAATTAAACCTTAAACCGCAGATTGATTTGGGATTGTCAGCTTTTTATAGTTACTGCACAGTCTAATTAGACGCCGTTTTTATGCGCGTTATAAAATGAAACTGAAAAGGTAGGGTTGCTTTGATATACAATTGCCCTGGTTATGCTTTTAATATCCTGAGTCTTAGGTTCCTATAGAAATAATAGAATGGTTCAATGGAACGTAAGTATTTTGAATGAAGACAATTTATTGCATTTCTTTTGTTCCTCGTGACTTTATTAAGAGTCATGACTCTATTTACTTAAGTAAAAATTAAAAACTTTTTTATCCAAAACGCTGAATCAAGCGGTTATTACAAATCTATTGTAGCCTAAGGTACTGATGTTGTCTCAATTAAAAATACGAGACGACTGTTAATATTCACTATACTAAAACATAGATGTAGGTATTTTTAGGCATTGTTTTACTGCCCAGTTAAATGAGATTTAAAAGGAGTTAATGCATACAAAAATACTATAAATTTATGTACTTTTTACAAAAAAGACGGATTTAACGATGTATTTACTCGTAAGTTATTGATAATGAAGCTGAAGCAGATGATTTATTTTTATTTTTACATAAATTATGCATGGTAAATAGATAATCGTTGGTTGTTTTATTGACTACACTTTTTATTGACCAGTGTCTAAGCATTGCAAAGCGTCCCGTCCGTCTGCCACTATTAATTAAAAAATCAAACTGCCACTACCTTTGCGCACTACTAAGCGTCAATTAAAATAATTGAATGCATAGTAATACATCTGCTTGACATCGTCACCAGCCATCACATAATAAATGTCTTCGAAACACATAAAAATTAATAACCCGCTGAAGTTAAAAACAAAAACGCAGCGCCCCTGTACCAAGTCAGCTGTTGTCAAAATTCTACGCATACCTCGCGGCGACCGTCGTTATTTCAATTACCCCTCGTCAAAGACAAAAGACCTGACACGAAAAAAGTAAAAAAAGAAACAAACGCGCATCGAAAAAAACAATCGCCTTATCTATGATTGAATCGCGGTCGTGTAAATGCGCTCATGTGTATTATGTTTAAAGAGCCGCTTTCTTCGGTAGCGTTTTTGAAATCGAAACTGGGCTTTAAGTTTTTTCCCAATAGCCAATCGGTATGGCTCCTCTGGTGGGTCTCGGACTGCTAATTAAGTTTTTGGACTTTAATTACGTGCGTGCGTGCCCAAAATTATATGAAGCAGGTCAATTATATCTGTTCAGCGTTATTTTATTACTCGTGAAGATATTCAGAGCTCGTTGATTTGGCAAACTTTCCAAAATAACATACCTAAGTATTTTTTGCGGATGTCAAGAAGGTTATTTATTTTTTTACTTTAACGCTCAACACCTGTTGTTAAAACTTTAATTAGAGTCTGAGCGGAAAGAGAACCGTCATAGGATTAGACTGATGCTAATTTAAGGTTATTATCATGGTGACAAGGACAACACTGTCACGTCATTATTGGTTTGGTACAAAAAACTCGATAGTTGGGTGTTTTACTGTTTATCTCGTTGACAAAAACGAATAATATTAAAAAGTAAGTACGTTACTTGTGGTACTATACCTATGCAAAATTTTATCCTTTTTCAAATTGAATCTAGAATACAATAATCGCTAGAAGTTTTTACTAGATGTAGACCAATAACGGCACGAAGGGAAGTTTGACAAGTTAAAAGGTGAGTGCTAACGGTGCTCTTTCCGCACAAGCTTTAAAATAATTCAAGAAAAAAAAATGATCTAAAATAGTAGTCCCGAACTCCCTGTTCCAACGGCGTCGTTGAAAGCACGCTGATCTATCGCCATTGAAGCCCTAAATACTCGAGCTGATGGCTGCCCAAAGTAAATAGCTGTAATAACCGTAAAAGGCACAATGCTCCCCCGCTGTCCGCCGACAGGGGTCCTACCCACGAACCTCTTTTTAATTATAATATCACCCACATTATAAAACTTTTTGCTCCAAACAAAAAAATCCACTCGACCGACTGCTACTTTTTGGGACGTTTTTTGCAGTTTTGACATGAGCACCATTATTTGGGTTCTCAAGGTTTTGTTGATCGGAATAATAAAAGCAATGACAAGGATAATGCGTTACACAATACAAAAGCGGGGGGTTTTGGTATCGGTGAAATCTTTAAGGTTTGTGGAGTACAAGGGCCACAAGATTAGACATTAACCTCGAAATCGCGTAGTACAGGCAAAGATAAGTATCTGAACACTTTTCTTTTCTCTCAAGACAAGACTCACGAGCGCTAGGTATATGGCATATCAACTGATTTCCAGTTTCAAAAAATTACATTCGATAATTATATCGTTAGCGCGTTCGAAAAGTTTCGCAATTACACTGATTGTCGTTCACGTCAGTCACATTTTGACCACGGAAAAGATTTGCAAGCTTACATTACATTCCTATTTAATAACTTTACTGATGAAATTAAGGCTTGTTAAAAATTATACCGCCGAGACTAAAGCAAGACTCGTTTCTTTAACTCTAATTTTGGGGATAATTTTATACGAATGCATCCTGCATTCAAAATTATGGCTGAGTAAAATTATTTATGTTAGACCTTGTAACAAAGTCAGGGACAATGCATAATAGATAATAATCACATCTTATTTTCAAAGTAGAATCTAAAGTATAAAACGACCATGGCGTTTTAACAAATCTCTAGTTAGATACTTTTTTTTACCTTTGCCTGAGTAACCAAATTAATGAAACAGTCTTTAAAGCTTTACAAAGAATAACACCAACACCAAAACCTTCAAGAAAAGTCGGTACTCACGAATCCGTGTTTGTCGCTAATGTTGTTGGTCAACTTCAGCTTGTGGAAGGAGACGACCTTTTGCATCCACTGCTCGCCCGTCGACGGCGAGTCCGGGTGGATGTACATCCTCTTCGGCATCTCCGGGTCCGCCTTCCCAGCGACCATCCATCGGCTCCGGGAACAGAGAGAAAAGATACAGGACCCCGAAAGATAAAGAGGGATAGGCAACTTGAAAGACTTGAAAATCTTGATACTACTCATAAGACAGCTAATAAAGAATTCGATAAAGAAAATTGACCGATTTCTAAACGCGATTAAACATGTTGCTTTAATTAAATACTTTACGAGGGAACTATTCATGAGCATGCTCAAGACAGGTGGTCGGTTATAATTATAGGTATAACGTTTCAATAAATTTATAGCTACCGCTAAATATGTGCATGTATTGAAGCATGAAAATCGAGTCATAGACTGGCGAAAAAACGGCCAACACCACATGCAGAGTACTGGTTTTTATTAAGTAAAGACTACATAACTGGCACGCAACGTACTCTTAGAACCCCCATAATGCGGTTATTAAATGGCAATAAAAAAGCAACTAACTAGTATAATCGTACAACAATAAACAATGCATGAAACATAATGTGAGTGAAAAGAGATCTGCGTACAGCGGAACACAATGAATGTGCAAAACCAAAGCAAGTTTGCGGTGTGAAGAAGCAAATTACTGAATGGAGAGTAATTCTTAAAGAGATATAAGGGTCACAATTGGGGTGCGCAGGGCTCCAAGGGCTAACTTCTTTTGGTTTAAAGGGCTACCTTGTTTAAGAATCAATGAGCGAATTTTGGAAGGTTCTCCCTCACAGGAACGGAAAGGTTCTAATGTTCAGGAAAGCGCAGATCCCCTATCGGTTCACATCATTACATAAATACGCATGCTTCTTGCCTTTTGTTTTCAATATCACGAATTACATTAAAATAAGATCAGCTATCGACCGTTAAGCGGCACCCGACACAATCGCTACCAGTAAACTCTTATTTTAATTTAATTCCTTCAGTTTATTTATACCTGTTGTGGAATTTGTATCTGCAATCGTCGGCAGCTACGATGTCCATTAGCAAAATGTACTTTGCTTTTTTATCAAGACCAGAAACGCGAACTTTGTAGGCAGGAAACATACGTCTGCAAGCAATACGAGAGAAAAACATGGATTGGGACTCGTTCTTAGCGACAACGATTTGACATCACGTCGATTGTGTGACATGCCGCCGGACTAGTTTCACTTTTTACGCCCTTTTAGTGGCGAGAAACGACCGTTTTAGCTTGTGATCTCGCCCCGGCCTAATTACGCTTCGTTTTTTCCCAGTAATCTAATATGGTTTGCGCACTAGTGCAGCCGAGAAGGCTTAAAGAACAAAGCGCAATCGTTCGTCCTATATTTGGAGTTTTCACGAATCAATGCGAGGCCTAATCAGCGGCACGGTGCAAGGAGGTGTCACCGAGTATTTGCTACAACCAAAAAGGCCGTGTTTCCGCCACAGACGACCAAAAATGGCGAGGTACGCGCCCATTGTGCGAGTTTATGCCGTCGTGCAACATCGTGACCACCAGACGTGAGTAAATGCGGTGTTAAACGAAAACCCAGTAACTCAAAACACGCCTTCCAAACGCCGTCTAGCAAAAAACTTGTCCCCTGACATATCGAACAGAGGTCGGAAACGAACAGCCTGCCATCGGTGATGGCCAGTTAATCGATGAGCCTCACAGATTTCGCGTAATTTATGACCGTATTAGCCGAGTTAGGCAGCTGGAGGCTTTTGTCGGCGTCGATATCGGTTTACGGCTGAATCACAGTCGCATATTCGGTCGGAATGCCCGGGTCGTATTAATTAACGGATATTAAATCTGAGTTTATCGGCCGAATCTCGACTTGCCAAACCCGCGTGTCGGCGGTTTTGATATTGGACGTCGATGGACGGACATAAAGCGGACGAGCCGTCCTTATCGGCACTTGTCATCGGAAATTAAACAATGTACACGATCATTTATGATAATTATCGATCTCCGGCGCTTCGGTACGCGGCAGATGCATCCTCACCAACCGCTGACCCGGAAGGTTCATATCTTTTTTTCCCTATAACGAGATCTCCCGGCCTGATTGTCGCCGCGTTTAGTTCCAATTTCGATTTAATTTAGTAGAACACTACGAGTCGCGTCGGTATTTCTCACCTCTGGTGTCGGCCCGCTTTTTACACCACTGCCGCGGCGTTTGAGACAAAGATATTTTAATGATATTACCCATGTGATGCGAGTTGAATCCTTAATCGTCGGGCTATTTGGAGCGTACACTTGTCCGACATGTCGTTGCCCTTAAAGTTAAGCGTGCTTCGTATTAAATTGTTTGTACGCAATTAATGGACGCATCGAAATTGATGATTAGGTGCGTAGCGTGAGGATCACAAGCTAAAGTAAAGAAAGCGTTGAGAAGTCTAATCGACGGACGTCAAATAGCTCCGAGAAACTGGTGTAGGGACGCCAGGTTCTCGGTGGCATACATTGGTGAGTTGAGGGGGTGAAGTCGTGATGGTCGTTAACACCAGCAGGCAATGGATGACCAGGCAAGATACCTGTTGTGGAACTTATATCTGTAGTCGTCAGCGGCGACGATGTCCAGAAGGAGGATGTATTTGGCCTTCGCGTCCAATCCGGATACGCGGAACTTCATTTGAGGGAACATTTGTCTGTAAATTGGAATGGTTCCTATAGAATTGATATATATTGGGATTGATATGTAAATACCAAACTCTTGTTTAACTTATTTGATTAAAATTGCAGTTTGAATGAGAGTGGAAAAATAAAGTACCTACGAACTGTAATATAGGCATTAGGCCAAAGTTGATTTTCAACTCCACTCGGACTCAATCTGCTATTTTGAATTTTATAGTAAAAATATATTTAAAAAAAGATACTCGTGATTTTTATGTTATGTGATACTACAAACTGAAACCATAAGCGTTACTTAAGATTAAGACAATTTCATACATTTATTTATATTCAGACCAGAAGAGAAACCGTATTTGACCGTGTTGATTCATTTGAAAAGTATAAAAGACTGCAAAGAATATGAAAACTTGAGATGTTAGAAAAACTTCACATACACATTTACTATGTACTCGTAAACATGCCGTGTAAATGCAAAATCACTGCTTTCTTCACCGACTAGCGCGTGCGAGAGTGCAATCTGTCATGTCATCGGTCGTTGCACAAGGTACATTGTTATGCCAATTACTCTACCTGTTTACACTATATTAATTGCTACATATTTAGTCAGTAAGGAATCATTTGTTTAAAGAAGAATAATGCATTTGTTTATGTATTTGTAAACAATCAGACTGAGTAGCAGAACTTTGCTCAATAGTTCCCATCGCTCGCTTCTTGTCGTAATCCTTAAGTTGTTACCTTATTCGATTTCAAAAACGCACTCAAATCGGACCATCTATTTTGGAGCTATGCTGCCACAGACAGATAGATACATCTTTAAAGTTTAACTCCTATCATTTGCGTTGTTGAAAAACTAGTACCTATCATCAAGACTTAGGATTATAGTTTAAAAATTTAAGTCGAATTATGATAGAATTTGTTTGTCAATGCCTAATCATTTATCACGACAGATGGCCCATTGGCTGATGCACCTAGTGTGCAGGTCCATCAGCCAATGGGACATCTGCGTGTATGTCGCGTAAGCGTGATATATGAAGTACTTAATGACTCTAAAGGTGTTTGCGACATGCATGCAATCGTGTAACTGCAACTATAGAGTATCTCTACAGTTCAGTTCGTAGTCACGACGCACTTTGATATGGTAATGAGATCGCTAAAGAAGATATTGAGTGGAAAGGGAGTGTTAAAAACTGATTCTAATATGTAAACAAAATTCATGTAGATTCACTTTTAGGTAGGTATTCATTAAATATGTCAGTTCGTTTTCCGTGGTCGGGTTACAGTTTTTGTTTTTTTTATGCTTGTTTTGCTAAGCAGTTTGTAAAGATCACCACTGTTCAACCTCTTAAGCTTTGAGTCAACAAGGATGGCATCGACAGTTTTGTATGCCCGCCTAGTAGACACGACACGACATCCATCAGATGTCTGTCGTCACGTATGCGCCATAAATAAGATTCCTAATGAGCCTTAAGGCGAGCTTGCTTCGCGATTGTACTTACATATAATCAGTCCTATTTCCGGAGGGGTAGGCAGAAATCATGGATTTCCACTTGCTATGATCTTGACAAACTTTTGTTGGTTCATTCACTTTCATGATATTCTTCATACATGCTCGTCGGTTTTAAGAGATTCGCGTTTGTTTTTAATTATGTTCTCGAGTTTTATAACCTCAAATTTGAAATTGTGAAGCTTTTTTTTGTAATATTGTACCTTAAGTAATATCATTATCATCATCATCATTTCATCCGACAGTCACTCTGGACATAGGGCTCCCCCAAAGAGTGCCACAATGACCGACCCTGCGCCGCCTGCATCCAGAGGAATCCCGCGACCTTTCCCAGGTCATCAGTATACATTAGGAATTAACTAACAAATAGGTATGCAAATTCGAAGAGAATCCAGAACTTCTACGAGTAGAAGCCTCCAAGTCCGTGTTGACAGGTCAACGAACCCACGTCTCTCATTTAACGCGGCTAGGCGTCGATGATTTTTATGAGTTTTATTATTTTGTAATGCCATTAGTGTAGCTTTTATAGATGCCTATAAACTCACATTTATTTGTATAACATTAGCACGATTCGAATTTGTTTTTAGTGGCTTGAATTTCTTGTTACCACCGTGGAGATTTTAATTCGGTTTTTATTGTGTTTAAATCAAATTGAAAGCGTGAGAATCTCGGTTAGTAAAAAAGGCGCAAGTGAAGATATTTTACGACTGTTTACGAGCGGGATAAACTGTAAAATACGTCACTAAGTTTGGTATTTTTTGTGCACTACGATCTCATGCCGTATGAGTTTGGTTTTCTATATTGTTCTGCCTTTTTTCGCCTACACATCAGCCTTTTCCTTACGTATGTATGGTTACGTTAGTAAAATAAACAATAAAAATAAGCTTGTATATGAATAATTTTCTATTTCTTTAGTGATTTTCCACCTGCGCTCTTTTGATGAACTTTTTACGTTAAGAAATGCGCACACGCAAACCTTACAAACTCTGTCCTTGCAATAAAATACTGCTCCGCCATATTAAATCAAAAACGGCGTATTTAGGTTGACATACTGAGAGAAATACGACCTTTTAGAAATAACAATCAGACCACAAACCACAAGGTGTCACTGTAACATGATAAATTAATACATCGACATGACAGATGCCAACTTAAGTTGAGCTTTGACATGTGAACGGGTTGTATGTTAATGTAACAGAGCGAAGGTTTTTGACAGTGGTTGACACTTGTCGTGTTTATTTAAATTGGTAGTTAAGTTATTTATTTAAACTTATAACTTAGAAGACAGACATATAATATAGCACATATAGCAAAGCATACACAGGAAATAAAACAATACTTGATGCGAGGTAAATACTCTTGAAAGTAAGATGTCAAAATTATTTCGAATGAAGCGAATTTTTCTTAAGCCAAGATAAATATTGACAGTCTTCTTGTGTGCAGCCGAAGTATGTGTCGTTCTTAGGGCAAAGGAATTCTTGGTCGATGGTGCCTACGTCATTATTAACGATGAGCTATACACATGCTATGATTCTCGGCTTAATAATAGCGTTAGCACCAACGACAAAAGGTACCTTCTCTTTTAGAACGACACATATTTGAATTTAGAATTTGGAACACATATAATTCCACAATGACCGGCCCTGCGCCACTCGCATCTAGCGGACTCCAGCGACCTTTACCAATCTTTACGTCACACCTGGCCATAATACGAGTTTTACTGCACGCTGTGCGTACGGGAAAACTCGCATTATAGCCAGATGAAGACGTAAAATTTTGTACGCAACACGGGCGGTAATTCGTAAAGCCCCAGAGCGCATATTTATAGCCCTCACCTTCGGTTCGGGCCACAAACACCTGCGATCTGGGGCATTCACGAATTCACCGCCCTAGTTACGTAATGTACTATTACGGCTGAACCGAAGTCCAAGCATAAGCTGTCGCGCTATCTAAACGACGCAAAACTGAAATAATTATCAATCACAAGACAGTGCTTACTTAATCTCACAGAGAACCGTTCAAACTGAAGTCTTTATCTACTTTAACGACTTGATAATGATAACACTACCTTGCTTCAAAAGGTCTTATAGCTATCTCCTTCACTCATTTTACATAAGGAATAATGGCTAAGGAACAGGGGTTGTTCATCTGGAAACTATTAGATTTCACCACCCACAAATACGTTCAAAAAGCGACTTTATATTCCAAGCTAGAAGATAACAATTGCAACAACAGTTGTAGGTTGTCACCTTAAATAATATCAACGTCAACTATAACCTTCGTTTGGGACAAAGACTCATGACTGTATGCTTTCAGATGCGTCTGTTTGCCTGCAATTAATTTGAATGATTGAATGAACAAGCATGACAGCCTATCAGTTCTGTTGGATTTATTGACTGTGTTGACCCCGAATTCACTTGGTGGAACTTTGTACTGCCTAAATATGTTCGGGGACATGTAAAATGAGCAGAGGGGCTACCGGGAAATGAAAACGAAGTTCGTTTGTGTATCTCCGTCTCTGTCCCACTTGCTAGTTCGAGCGACAAAGACGTAGATATTCGAACGAAGTGGCGTAGCGTGGCGTTACGTCCGTTTCGTACGTACGTTAGGTATATTTAAACGTATTTTTTAAATAAGTAATAGCTGATTTGTCCTTACGCTCTACCGAAAAATACGAAATTACCCCTGCGAATTTCGAGCTGACATCCGGCTCTACAGATATATAACAAGTTTTTCAGTAACTACGTAGACGAAATTAAAGAAATGAAATTTACTAAAACATATATAATCAAATGTATTTTTAGTATTATATTTTGTAGGTTAGGTAGGTCCATGACCTTGTGTTAACTTTCCGTCTGATTAAGTTGTTAGAAAACAGTCAAACGCAATCACATTTATAATTTAAAAACCTGCCAAGTGCGTGTCGGGCCGTGATAGATTTCCTTTTAAATTGATAAGGTATATTATGTACTACTGCCACGATTTATTCACATTCCCAGTAGCAGCCATTTAGCCGGCAGGGAATGAGGACACTTGGCTCTAACAAAAATTTGGGCTTTAAAGCCTCATATCATACAAATGAACCACTAAATTGAAAAAGAGTTTTTAAAAACCCATACTATTTTTGAACAAGCTGTACCATAGATCAAGAAAAAAAATTTAGATGCCCACTTTACGTGTTGAAAAAAAAAAGTTTTTTAAGAAAGGGGAAGTCCCCTTTCTTAAAAAAACTTTTTTTTTCAGCTTTTATTTTTCCATTTTGTCGGCGTTATTGATTTATTTACCAATGCCGAATACATATTATCTAGTAGTAAGGGGTCACTGAGCTAAGCCGCAGACGGACAGACGGACATGGCGAAACTATTAAGGGTTCCTTGTTGACTACGGAACCCTAAAAAGGCGACAGCACTGACTTTTGTATTTGTTTACTTTGCGGAAATTAATGGGTTTTCGAGTTGAAGGACAAAGTTTAATAGTTTTCAGTACTTGGCTGAGTGCGATTTAGTTTAGTGCAGTTCTGGTACTTTTAGAAAGTCCAAGGTTTGAAGTTGTAATTTATTTGTTGGAAAATATGCTGCGAGGGGTAGAATAAAATAACTAACTCATTCCTCACTCAGAAAAAAAATTGAGAAATGAACAAATTTTTGGTTTAAATGAGCAAATTTTTGTATAATTTATTTGGGTATGTGGGCAATATGTAGGTACCTACTTAGATTCCGAATAAAATTAATACTTTATATTTTCTTTTGGAATTACTGTATTACTGAGAATGTAAGTCAAGTGTAAAATATGTGTGCATACAACTTACTCATAAATATGTCCTTTCGATTTTATGTCAGCGGATTAAGGTTTCGGTGCATATTTATGAGAGGACTAAATCGATACATTTTTGCATTTGACTGTACATTGTACAACGTATTTAAATGCACTCAATTTTACAGTCCATTTTAGACATTCCCGTAACACCTTTAATTTTATTAAGACAGTTTTATAGACAACCAAAAAACTAACTCAAAGAGTGAGCCCAGTTTAAACATTCCCATAACACCTTTAACTAACGACAGTTTTATGGACAACTGACGATCAAAAAACTAACCCAAAGAGTGCGAAGCAGTCACCCATTGGCAGTCCCTTAATTGGGGGGTCATCGTGGAAATTCGCTAAGTGACGGGGGTAATTAAAGGGGGCGGGGGTGTATCTGCTCGCGTTGACGCATTCTTGCGGCTTCGCCCGAGTGCGGCTGGTGGTTCTAGTTTTTTACTGACGGTTAATATCTGGTTAGATTTTTTTTGTTTTTTATTGAGGTTACTAATTATTGCATAGTTATCGGGTCTAGATAAGCCCATCAACTAAAACCATGTTAAAACCTTGTACTTACGTATGCTTGCAAATAAACATTTCTATTTCTATTTAAAAAAGTCAATCCGACTACTGATATTCTGCATTTAGGTCCTCAAAGGTATACAAAAGGATCATGGTTATTCTAACGTGAAAGTAGGATAATTGAATGCCGATAGGTTATGAGAGGTTAGAACTTGCAAAAAAATGTATCTCCAAAACCATAGAAAATTCAGTTAATGTGTTTTTTATTTACACTGTTATCTGATACAAAATACACTGATAAACATAGCCAGTAAGCTAGAAAATACAAAAGATGTTTTTTTAAAGAATTACTGTTTCTGAATAAATGTAAATATAATATTTGGAGGGTCATTAGTTAGGCACATCATAAAGTTGAGGAAAGTAATGTAGTCAAACGCTATGGCAACTATAGTGAATATATCATTTTGACTTTTGATTTCATCCTCATTCATTTAAGTCGATCCAGCGAACACACAGTAACAAACAGACGAACTGCATGTCTCGCATTTCTTATATCATGGAGAGTAAAGATGTACCGTACATTTAAACTAAGTGTGGATGGGGAAAGCCAAGAATCCAATATTGAGGCGCAACTTGAAAGTATATGTCATAATGGAATGACTACAACTGAAGATTGATGTTAAAACAGCTGAACACTTTCGTAACCGGACTAAAAACGGAACAATTCACCAGAAACCGAATTCCCTAGGCATGTAAATTCATACAACTGCCTGCTTAGCGGGCTCAGCTGGCATCTGAGCAAACATTACGAGTGGCCGTTAGGAGGGTTCTTGGTTGCGAACGTGTTAACTGCTGGTTAACGGCGTGCCACCGGGCGCGAGTCATCGACACTGCTCGCCTTTCACACGAATCTCTATACCTACGCTGCCTAGTCTACCCGCAGCCGTGTTGAACTCACCAATCTAGATTTTTACACGAACGAAACCGTACTAATATTAATACAGCTTGGGATTGTTTGATTAACACTTAAGTGACACGTGTCATTTTAGTAAGCGAAATGTTGACAAAGTTTTTTACATTTTCTAGTAAATAGGAGGAACGATTAGTAGATAAATTGATTAAATTAAGGCAAACAACACAGTTGATGTCAGTTATAGTAAGTGTCTAAACTATATTTTGAGTCCCCAGCTCAAGTTGCAGCTCCAACGCGTTCTATCATTTGTTTTTGAGCATTTCCTATGGCCAATGCCATACAAATACTCTTTTGAACACATTTGCTTGTAACGTACCTCTTATTATGTCGCTTTTAGGCTCATAATCCTGGGTATTAAACACGCGTGTTTTATAATATTACGATACTTGTGTGTTATGGTTATATCCCGATTAAGTCACGTTGGCACCTTGCAGCAAGATGTATGAACACGGTGCATTCTTAAATTAACCGGGTTGTACAGAATGTACAGCTTTTTTTTTATTCTCGGCAAATGGATTCTTACTCGACTAAACAAATTAAATCCTTTTTGTTAATTAATTGACTATTTCTTTTTAGATATGATATTGAAACGTTTAATTTATTAAAACTATTCACTTTTGATAACATTTTACATGATTTACGAAAAGATAACATTTTAAAACGAAAATATTCATTTTATTTTGTATTGGCTGTTTAGAGACTTCATCTAAGTCTGGCCGAACACTTGCGCGCGCACTGTGCAAACCTCACAAAAACACTGTTACGCGCCATTATAGGTTATTTCACAAATATTTGTAAACATTGTTAATCCGTGTTTGGTTTTTATCAAAAATGTTGACTCGTGGTGACTAGAAAAGTGATTATTAGAATGGACGCCACTGGAAATTCTTGGCGATGTGCAATATGTGAGTAAAAACCTGTTGTCATCATTAAGTATAGAAAATAACTTGGCAGCTATAAAATTTGCATCTTATGAAAAGGATTTTTTCCTCGCAAAATGTGTTGAAAAACGTCGTATAAAACGCGTGAGCTTTGATAATTACATTCTCGGCTTCCTTATCACGCTCACCTGCGGTTCGCGTGAACAATTTCGCCTCTGATGTAATTATCAACATACCTCACTTGTATCACAATGTACTATTATTGCACACCTCTATAAAATAACATTGTACAGAACATAATAAACCCAATTAGAGGCAAACACCCAGCGGTCTTTTCGCTAGAGAGCGATCTCGTCCAGACAACATTAATGCGCATGTTTTCGGTCAGAACATTTGATGCATTTTGTCTTTAAATCCGCAACCTTAGCTATCAGTCATGGAAATGCAATTTGTGACATACATAATCGTATCAAGAAAGGATATAAGGGAGGAATTCCACCGTTTAATGTATTTCTCGCTATCAGGCCTATTGGCCTATTGACGATATTTCGTCGGGCTGATCCCGTAGCATCCCCGGCCTTACCACACGATAAGTGACAAGATAGAGCGTCCGTCTTGTTCTATTGAACGGTTGTGACGGACGTTCTATCTATCTTGTCACTTATCGTGTGATAAGGCCGTCCATGCTACGGGGTCTGGTAACCTACTGATCGTTTTATGACCTTCGTCACCATTGTAATGATACATGTAAATAAACTCAGTTTAACTATTCACCATGACGGTATAATTGTATCATACATTTTCAAGCAAACGCAAAACACGAGTGTCGTAATTATAACTACGTGCCACTTCTATATTACTGCTACTTTTAATATACAGGCGACTTTAAACCTTCACACCATGTTATAAAATCGAATCTAAATTGCTTTCATATCGTCGTTGTAGCACAATGAGTATAGAATCGAAGCGCATAGGAATAAAGCATTTTTTAACGTCAACCGTTTTTCTCAATACCCTAACTAAAACTAAACCTTAAATGGAAGAAAATAAAGTTGAAACTACATGGCTACAGTACGAACTAAACAATTGAAAACACGCTTACACAAACAACATAACTGACTAAGCTGGTTGACCCCTACTCTCAATCAAACTGTTCCTCCACAAGGGTCAACCAATTTGGCCGTTTGTTTTTTTTAAACACATCTTCAATTGTGGACAGTTAAAATTACTGGCCATTTACAAGATAGCTAGTTGGTTAATTGAAGTGTGAAGGACCAAAGGCCATAGTGTTCACACCAGCTTGCAAACAGTGGAAATTGTTTGCTTGTAACAGTTGTAACGTTGAATTAGCAGGTATTATGCTAGTGTCATCTTGTAAATAGGTACTTAATTGTTAGGTATACCTAATTGCGCAGTTGTTATTGTGTACGTGATTGTGTGATTTCTAGATATGTATGGATTTATGCGATTATACACCGCTTTTGCACGCGCAGTTGGAAGTTGAATTCAAGGTTAGGTTAGGAGTACCCAAAACAAAGTGTCTAAGGTCATGTCTATGGAGAGGCGACACGGGAACCGTGTGAAAGTGGTCTACAAACTCATTGCAATGCTTAGGAATGTATGTACTACAGGCGAGGGCGTTTGCCTGATATCACACGTCTCCTGAGGGGTAGTTAAGTAACGTTTTGAGCGTTAGGTAGATCCAACTGTAATTTTTCATACGTATACTGACATTTAGATCTATATACATGATGCGCGTACAATGCGTTGCGTGATCGACCTGCGGGTCATAAACACGGTCTTAAAGTCACAGTTAGCTTGCATGCAATTTTAGTCATACAAACATACCAATTTTAATTTAATAGTTCTGTGGTTATATCTATAAGTTGGTATGTAGTGTAGGGGGTAATCTCTAGAACCGCAGCCAATTTAAAAAATCGTTTCACCAGTATATATAATGGATCATCGGGATGGGGATGCGCATAGCCTACATTTTATCCAGTGGTCCTCTTATTGAACACTGGCAGCTAGTTAGGTACTAAGATATAGGCGCTAATTCTCTTTCCAAAACACATCGGGAGCGGTTTATCCATATTTATAAAGTGTCTTCTTCCATGTCATTATGAGCCATCTACATCCACATTTTACGATTTACTGTACCTCTACTTTACACACGATGTTCCAAATAACTAGTATCTAATTAATTCTTAACAAGGACGTTTATATTCAACATTAATCAAACTACGTTATCTATGTACATGCACGTTAATATGGGACAGGTGGTTTAGCTAAAATTGTTACACGAATTTCGACATTAAAGAATACGAATTATTAAAATAACGAATTAAAATTCCTCATTAACGAACAACACATACAGTCAACGAAATCATAACATGTGCTGTTTTCGCCCTTCTCCCTATGATAATAAGGGATATATTAGATACATGCAGTTTCCTCAGCGTACAAAATATTGTATGGTCTGTACAATCATCCATGAGTATACGAATAGGAGCTGAAAGATTCGTCCTGCCTCTTTCTTACACGAGCATTGTTACCACAAACAAATGAGATGACCTTCTTTAATTCAGCCGATTCTGAAACGATTGGTGTCCAAGTACATTATTTTTTAGCAGGTTGATTTTCATTTGTTTTAAACATATGCCGCTTACGATGTCATAAAATATAAACGGTGTAATTTTATAGGAAACTTCCGTGAGTATCAGACATTAAAATATAATGAAAACGGATCACTCACGTTTTAAAAGTCGAAGATCGCACGAAATGTTTCGAACCGAATCGATTTTTAAAACAGGTCAAGTTGTAAACAGGTAGGTACTTAATACAGCTTTTTTTATTGTTGGTGTATTTCACTTTCATAACTAAAACAACTTAACTGGTGTCGTCATTATATTAAAGGTACTTAAATATTAATTTCCACAATGATATACCTTACTGTCTGTATTCAACAGGCCACTAAAGTTGCCAAGCCCGCGTGGGCATGTCAGATGGAGACCGTTTGATTTCGAACTGGTAAGAATTTGAAATAGGAATTGGAGCTATTGCCCGGAGTTGCGAATAAACAACGGAAAATAGAGTAAAGTTAAGACCTCACACAGAGTAAAATATGAGTAAATGTTTATTTTCAGTACGACTGACTGGTAGGCCTTAAGTCCGCCATTTGCACTGTCCAATATTGTACAATGAAAATTAAATTAAGTAGCACAAATATTTCATCATTTTATACGGTTTACATTTTGAGTAACACGCTGTTTTGTTTTATATCTGGTTCTTTAATCGTCCTATTTTTGAACTTTCAATCGAAAGAAGAATTATGCTCTTTAAATTTATAAAACAACATCGTAAGGACTGCAAAAGGTAGGGTTAAGTAGGTGTTTTGTGTTTTGTTTATATTTTCTGTGTGTTTTTGTACACGGTTTGCCTATCTCGTTTGCTCAAAGGTTAGCGGGAAGAGATCCCTTATAGGAATAAGTTCATGTCTATCTATTATGTGAATTGTGTATTATTTAACCTGTTATTGTGTACAATAAGGTGCTTAAATACATACACGAATACATACTACTGCCACATCTAGCACTCTAACTCTACCGTCACGTGGCGTCCTACGCTCTCCGTAATGTAGAGCTGCGAGCTGTAATGTAGAGCCACGATCGCCTATAAAGATAACCCCGAATTCCGCTACCGGACACCATCTGACTAATTAATAAAAGTAATAACGGAATTAAAACAACGTCGCGTGTTCAACAACTCCGAATTCCGCTAAAAAGTCAATATTTGACGCCATTAGAAAATATATTGTGATCAATCTTATTAAGGGGCTTCTCTACGGGCAATACTTTTCCGGAAATGTGTGACCGGGAAGTATGGGCATCTCTTTCTAGCATGGAAGTAAGACCAGGATGCCCATAGTTGCCGGTCACACATTTCCGGAAAAGTATAGCCCGTCTAGAAGCCCCATTAGGATTAGGGTGAGCTGCACTAAACCGTCTGTAATCGTAAGTGGTGTTCGTTAATACAATACAATACAATTTTTTTTATTATTATTATTAGTTTCCACGACCTTACAGCGAACCAATACGCCGAGAAACCAGAATACTTAACTATGTACAGTAAAAACAACTTACGACTAACAAATGATCACCTTTAGGATAACATTGCACATACAAATATATATTATGCGTACACGGAGGATTGCCTATCATCCATCGCCTCACAAAATCTCAAACATTCCTGGCACACGGTTACCCATCGCCACGCAAACAGGTCACATTCAGGCACCGATGCCAAGAGCGTATTGAGCAGAGTCAGCGCGCGCGGCAGCGGCGCGCTACGGCGCGCTACCGTGCGCGCCTCCGGCACCGCCAGATCGCAAAGATCGTTAAGATCTGAATGTATGGAAAGTTTGACCAGTTTCTATGGATTGACAGCTGCCAGCGCTATATTTAAGTTGATCGGTCTGTAGTCGTAAGTTGCCCCGTAGAGTTTTTTTTAATCATATTTTCTTATGAAACGAACTTCGAAATATAGTTAAATCAATGTACATATACAAAGAATGAAGCTCACAAGTAAAAAAAAAACAATTCTAAATTGGCAACACTGAGTCGCTTGATTAATAACGACTATTATGACCAATGTTGCCTATTGAAGCTTGTGAAATTGTGACTTGTTTCATAAACGGGACTAAGTTTGAAAAATGCACCATCAGCCATCCATATTTACGACAAAAGACGTTCGTGTATATCACATGCACCTATGATCGCATTTTGTAACAATTTCAGCGCAAATTTACATCTAGGTTACCCTACTAACTCAGAAACTACAGCCTGTAAAATACCTCTACACAAAGACTTCACAGACACTAAGGCGAGAATTGTTCAGCTTTCGTCGGCGACTGTACTCGGTGAATAAAGTGTGGAGACGGGTCGGACAGGCATCCCCACTTTAGGAGTGTCAAAAGTAGCACGGAATGCAATTTAGATGCATTTTATAATTCTTTTAGCGGTATAAAATGTCGGAACGAACCAGTGACAGGATCGCTTTGTGAAACCTTGCAATGGAGAAAATAAGGTGATTTATACTGGGAAATATTTTAGCGCAACTTTTCACTTGTTTTTATTTATTCCGCGTGACTTTGATGCTATAACGGTAAAACTTTACCTTAAATATAAAGTCTCTGCCACGTTTAAAGCAGTTTTAAGTCTTCAAGATAAGTTTTGGCATCGTCACTTATAGCTGGAATGTAGAGATGGAGGTCAAATTAAAAAAAAAGGCCACCAAAGAGTGTCAAGCTGAACTAAAAGGCGCCGCTAGTTCCTAATAGTTCTAACTGTTAGATGGTAGGCTGTTAAAACTGAGCATTAATAGCTATTAACTAAAAGGGATCATCCCATCTTATCAGCTGAGGGACTTGCTTGGCGGTAGTTTGAAATAAAAGTGTTGTGTCGTTTTTTGTTTTTGGAAATATATTTATGTCAGTGTTGGAGACACAATTGCACCTGCTGCTTGCTGCGAGAATCTTGACAAATAGCATTAGGTTGGCATAAATGTTCGCTATTTGTTTTCGCTTTTCATTTGTCTGGTGTCATAACTATATGTCACGCGGTTGTGTAATAAATTTACGAGCATTTCTGCACAACTATATTACACCCATTGGGCATTAGAATGCCGCAAGTCATAATTTGCTATCGTCAAAGTTACACGTCTTGCCAAATCGAACAGTGATTACTTAGCAGATCAATCTACAGTGTTTCTCACGCCTATTAACTTTTAGAGGATACAAATTGAGCAAGCAGTATTGTAAATGAAATCGTACTAATATTATAAATGCGAAAGTTCAGATCTTACTCTTAAGTTAAACGGATTTAGATGAAAAGCTTTGCATGGAATTCGGGATGAACGCGGACAAAGTTACCGGCTATTGATAATCATTAAAGTATCAACTGTTTTTTACACCAGAAGCCGATGTATCATAAAGCTCCCTAGACGTGCTTCCGATAAGTGGGACGTGACGTAAGCTCACTCTCGGCGCCACCTTTATACCCTATCACCTTTTAAAACCTAAAAGATCATAACTACCATAAAACCCCTATTAAAATTCGTCCTTTTTAAATCTTAAACGTAGCCCTATCGCCTACTTATCGCTAGTTTCGTATAATTGGATAAACGTGTGAAATTTATGTGTTGCTATTTGGACTGACGAACGCACCATCTAGGCTAGGCTAGGGACGGGTGGCAGGATCTTGTTCGTTGTACTGAGATTTGTGGCAGCAGAATAAATATGTCCTTGTATAAATATAGACATAGCACATAATAAATGTGCATCAGACCTATTTCTGCTCTGACATGTTACTTTTATGATTGTGAGTAAGTCCCATTCTACTCAAACGAGTGTTTTAAAGTTTTATGAATTAGTTATAGATTCATTGTTTCAGGCGATGCTTATAAAGTTTGAAGAACCATTAGTACACCTAAAGCCTAAGACATGTGAAGTTGATACCAAATAACTAAAAGTTGATTGAAGATCTTATCGAGTGAGTCCTCCTGTATGTATGTCTTTCCGGAATTGTGTGGGTCTCAGTAGGTTTGTGTATCGTTTTCAAGATGTAGGCGTCTTTATAGACCGCCTTGCAAATCCTAGCTTTCAACAGGTTATAAACGACCGGTATTGGCTCTTAAACATTAATATTATTGTCCTTAAACATCATATAAGTCAAAGCAATAAAAAACTGACTGAATTCTCATTGGAACGCGCTTTCAAGCGATTTTCTTCCTTATTAAAACCTGTAGAAAGTATGATAGTCGATGGCGGTGTACACCGGTGACAAAAGAACAATGTTGCAAAATACGATGGTATTAAATATTTTTTAATCAAACGTCGAAATACAATGCAATCAATTACAACACGTCATCACTCGTTTCGTAAAAAATACTCAAAAGCGGGACTTTTGATGGAATGGACGCTCTGTAGGGTTGACACTTGACATGCAGTGCCATAAACTATTTAATGTAATGAAAAATTGTTCGTTTTCGTTGTTTATCTCTAAGCTTTAAGTAGAACTCCCGATCCTGTCTCTATTGCATATTTTTAAAGTACTTATAACGGTAATGTATGTAAATATAAACCCCTGAGGTTTCTGCTGGTGAAAATAATACCGTTATGTTGTATACAGGGTGAAACCTAAGAAGTAAATATATTTTTTTGTTTAAATCACAGTATTTTAAGGCAAATTCATTGCATGAACTCTAGACGCAAACAATTAAACTTTATTGACAATTATTTTAAATAGCAAAAACACCAACCTTATGGTCACCCTATTGGACAAGACTTGGTCTGAAGCTTAAAGTGACAGTTTAACGTAGCAATTAGGGTGACCATGAGGCTCAATAAGTTTAAAACATTTTTTTAGTAACGAATCGACAAACAAGGTTTACATATTTTTGCCTGTTATCACGCACACATGTTACTTAAGTTAAACAGTAAGAAACACGTATTTCTGTTCACGACTTAGGATTAATCCCGTACTTATAAGATTTTTGCCAAAAAATAAAAAAAAAGCTTGGATGGTCCGTGGTTCAAATCCCGGTAATGGCAAATATTAATTTGATGAGCACAGTGTTCCTCAGTCTTGGCTATTTTTTCTTTGATGAGTAGGTATTTATATTGCATCAAAGTAGTCTATTCAAAAAACAACTCTAACGTCAACGGTAGAAGATTCAAATTCCAATGATAGTTTATAAAAAGCCAGCGACAGAAAATAATCTCTACCATAAGGATTCACCGATTTCAAAAATTCTTTCACCTTTGGACCGGACCTTTCTAACTACGTGTTTGCCAGAGTTTTTCGAAAACGGGCGAACCCGCGCGTTCAAATAGTTTATTAACACCTAGACCGCAACCTTATATCACCAAACACCCACCTATATTCAAAGATCTGTCAACCCTACTCGTCTCGCGGCCGACAAGGTGTCGATTAGTGAACGACAAAAAGTCGACAGCGACATCTTGTCGTTGTCATGTCTACCGATCGGACGATAGCGGCCGTATAATTATTCACAACTCGTTCGATTTAAGATGGGCTTGATAAAATTTGTTTACCGGAGTTCGGTTCAGATTTCTTGCTACTGGGTCTGAAATTGTAATCAGTTATGGTAGTAATCGACGTCTTCTTTATGTCTTTGTGAGAGGAAAAGTGTTTAATATTGTAATAAAACAAAATAATAATAAAAAATCTCCTCATATTAAAACGATTCGAAAAATATTTTATTGTTTTCTGCTAATATGCACTACATAAAAGAATTGGATTCGATATTTGAACTACTCTGAGTAGGTGTAGGTACAACATTTCTTAAAAGACAACTAACTGTCATTTTCAGAGAAGAAATGAGAGAGCTATTTTGATTTTGAGTAACATCTGTCTAAGAAGGTATACAACTAATTGTCACTTTCAGACAAGAAATGAGAGAGCTTAATGTTGATTTTGAGTAACATCTATCTAAGAAGGTATGCACCTTAATGTGTAGAGAAAGGAGACTGAACCACATCACTCTCAAATACAGAATACTAATCAACAGAGAGACTTGACATGCATCGCACGCCCCGCAAGAGCTCCAGTTTCGTAAACCCCTAATAAAGCTAAGTAGCGATCAATTAAGGAATCAATTAGAAGTCAAACAATTAGCCAAAATACGGTGATACACATGCGGTGTGCTACTTACGTGAGGAGTTAGCCAAGTCGTGTGAGAAACTTGCGCCGACGTGCGGGAATTCGGAACGTTCTGGATGATTTCTAGTTTTATAACTAGACTTATGAAGCGTTCCGAGAATTCTAAAACGTTGAAACTTGTAATAAAGACCCATGAGGTTTATATGCGCAATTAAGCTATAATAATTCTTTGTGATTATTTAGAAGCAATTCTATAAATTTTATTCATAATGTCCCAGCTTCTCAATTGGGGTTTAATTAAAAGAAACCGCACACCTGTAATAATGTATGAAAAAAAATCAGTGAATTTTTCTAAAAAAACCATTTTGTGTATTTAAGTGTACCTATATTCCGACATAGTGAAGCGGCAAAAAATTTATCTGTATAATTAATTTTTGAGAAAAAATTATGTGCGGTGTCCTTTGGCATTTTAATATTTATTTATTAGTTGTGTCTCTTTTGACGAGCTCTGTAGCCTAGTTGGTATTGACCCAGCCTAAGAAGCTGGAGGTCCCGGGTTCGAATCCCGGTAAGGACATTTGTTTGTGTGATGAGCACGAATACTTGTTCCTGAATCATGGATGTTTTCTATGTATTGAGGTAGGTATCTATTTATCTATATAAGTATGTATATCGTCGTCTAGTTCCCATAGTACAATCTTTCCTTAATTTGGGACTAGGTCAATTTGCGTAAGATTGTCCTAAAAATATATTTTTTTAGTAGGAACACTGGGCAGTTAGCTGAAAGGATCTAATACAGTGCGGGATTTATAGGGCTGGTAATGTAGTACTATGTAGGCCTACTAACACAACGGCTGAAGTAAAACATCGAGCCAGTTGGAAAACTAGCCTGTAAATAAAAAAATACTATAGGTAGGTATTATTTATATGTGTGTACACAATGGCATTTACCCATCTGCAAATGACGAACGTAATTCTTAGTTAAAGTTCTGCTTGTAGTCAGAGAAATACTGAAGTAAACTACGATTTCATGGTTATATTTACGGTCATCATTTTTATGTGTTGTAAAATCGTCACGGGCGCCATACTTTGTTTTATAACTAAATAAATCTTAACGTTGCAGTCTGTGCTAAGTAATACAGCAACGCATGTATTTATCCTTCATAAACTTTCCACGGAATATTCGCACCGCAGTATCGCTAAGGAGTTTAAGTTTTGAACCATTGAAGTTTACTTCAAGCATAATGACTACTACACTCTTTGTAACCTTCATTATATAACTATGCTAAAATACAACATGGCTTGTTTTCATAAAAAATCCAGAACATCTAAATCTAATCAGTTTAATATTTATTTAAAGTAGGTATATACAAGATGATAACTATAACATTAACTAAATTAAATTAAAGCTAAGTTAAATCTAAAAAAGGCCCTCGAGGCATTGTACCGAGGATGCTGGCGGCATTTCCTCGCTGAATTGCAATGCTGATGCGTTGCGCGAGAAAGCCGCCAGCTCTTCGGTCGCCAGTTACGTCAACCAAACGTTAGAGTTACAAGTTATTCCAATTTCCTTTTGTAACTTAGTGAGTATCTCTCATAAAAATTTGCTTTTATTGCCGATTTACGATGACTTCTTGTTATACAGTGAGGCCGTTGGTCCTCCTAAGCCCAGCCCCAGGGCCTATGTCCAGCAGTGAACGTCTTTCGGCTCATATGATCAATGATGCTGATGTTACAGTCATTAACTACTCGTTAATAATTAGAACGTTATTAGAACTCATTAGAGAATGAGCCAGAACACAACGGGTTTATCTTGTGTTCTTTAGGGTCAACAAATGAACGGTTGAGTGTGTTGTCGTTGCTGGTACTCTGCGTTCAATGTCAATACTCGTAAAGCTGTTAAAGTACTTAGATTACTAGTATTTAGTAAATTATAGGTATAGCACAACCATGTTTAAAATTATGAAAAGAGCGCACATTTGCCGACAAACTGTCCGTGTCCTCAGTTTGGCGATGAGCAAATGTATACTTACGGATAAGATGTTTTTTTGAAAAAAAAAAACACTTAGAACAAGAGGTAAGTATAGTGCGAGAAAAATCGAGAGTATGTCGCGGCCGTCCCATGATAGACGTGCAGCACGGTGGTGCCATAAGCGTTATCACCGAACTTAGATAAGTAGGTATGTCAAACAGCTCAATCAGATAATTATCGTAAATAACCGACAAAATATATATTATTCACCTATATATTTTTATCCTCACCGGCTCGAAAAGCGTGGAAGGAGTTTTTGAATTTGGAACGTGACGGTCGATCGCGAGACCCAACTTTTTTCTATACAGAATGAGACTGATGGTGTTATGCCAATAATAAATTGTTATTATTTTGCTAAAATAAAATTAATAATACTTGTTCTCTCTTAATTAAGTAGGTACATACGAAATATTAACATTTAGACTGACTTATAAGGATAAAATACGAATAAATAATTTTAAAATGTCGTTTTATTTTTCTAAAAATTTCGCTTTTTCCAAATTTGGAACGCACCGTTTGAAAAGTTAAATTAAGAAAAAAAAATGGATATGAGACATTTAATTTTGTTTTGTTCTAAAGCCACAGACAGTAAAACCAAAATAATGGTGGTTATTTATAGAATTTAGTGCAGAAGATATATATAGATATATATAAGAATTTTGATGCCTGCTAAGTTAGCGGAAAAAGTGAAATAAGCGTATTTGAGTCTTAGTTTAAACCGTGATTACCCAACAATAGTGAGTGAGGTTTCATTTAAAGATGCAAAAATATTTATGTTACGTTTAATAATTATAAAATGCTAGATCTTGATGAGATGTAAACAAACCTTTATTGAAAATGAGTATAAGGTCCAAATTACTTCCACTACATTTACTTACCTACAATTTTCCTCGCGGTGGTGAGGTGAAAAATTGTGTGTTTCGCTCGGCAGCAAAATTGTTTGGCGTCTCGTGCCTTGAAAGCCTCGCTATGCTCAGGATTGTACTTTTGAACCATTCGCTTCGCTCATGGTTCAATTTTACAATCCTTCGCTAGCTCGGCTTTCAATACCTAAGCACTTGCGCCAAACAACATCTTTGCAGCCTTGCACAACAAATAACTATTATAGCCCACTTTTCTTTTACATTTACTAACATACGAACAGTGCAAGTTAAAACTTTCAAAAACTTAGTACAATTGAAGATTAAATCATCAGAGCGATTCCGCAAACTAATTTTATTGGCCAAATGTTGCGATTTCCTTATGTCGCGCCAGCTTGAGCAAAACTAGGGGCAAAAGCGACTCCCAACATACCTTATGAAGCCCTAAAAATTCGCCTAGTTTCCTAGTATCAAACAAAAACCAGTTCCGCGTAAGTCGCGAGCCAAAAATAAAAAGCAAATGGCGGCCTATGCTCGGCAGTTATGGTACGACGAAATGCCGGGAATGCCACGTGGGCTCACCCCACGAATTCGGTCGAATGTGAGACGGTCCTGCTTTATTTTGGATGTCTACCATTTGTTATACATAATACATGTAGGGTCCCTATCTCGAGATCGCGACCGCCTGAGAATTCGGGACGGCGCCACCGGACCAAAGCGGGATACAGGGTGAAGCGATTTGAGAGACATTTTTGGAATATTTTATGAGCAGCCTTTGTGGAGTTTAATATTATTAAAGTGCGGTTTCGTTGCAACAAAGGGATTACAACAAAGTTCCAATAATAAGGAAAAATCGTGTAGATTATTAAAAAGGTCATCAAGAGAAGATGCTACTCATATGAGTACCTACATCAGGTTTTCTTGCTTGTGTGTGTGATCCGTCACATTCACACTCGGACACTTGTGACAACGCGATGAGCCTCATCCTCAGCGATAAATGATGTATAGATATAGGTACCTATGTTTATGTTTTGACAATAATACAGTTCTTGGTAGGTAATCCAACCTTTTATTGCCGACTGTACTTTATTTGCATAGTCATCAGTGGAGGACTGCAATGATCCCAAACACGACGATCTAGTGTGGTTTTGGAGCCACTATGTCCACCATCATCCTGATCAATCCTCGTTGGTGCCATTGCCAAAGTATTAATATGTAGCCCAGTTGGATACCGATAATATACGATATACTGAGTCAGTAGACATCCATTAGTGTCCATCAGTGGACGTCTTTCAGCTGATATGATGATGATGATGATGAACAGTGCATGTTAAAACAGTTTAGCAAGCAGTAGAGCAAGTTTGTATAAATGGCAATACGCGCGCAGTTTATACCCACCCTGTATTTGGCAGATATAGGAGGAGCTGGTCGGAGAATGCGTCGCGACATGAACTTATGAGTTACAGCCACCGAGTTTTTTGTATGGATACCGGGCGATTCGGAAAATTGACCTTTAAATATTGGAAAAAATATGTCGTCTCATTTGACGGGCTATTATGTAAATGGACCTCGGTTGTTACTAATTGAGGTGGGTTTTGAGGTAATTAAGTGTTGTACGGTTTTATCTCACGAATAGGGGTTGCTTGTTCTATTAAATGATGAAGCAACGACGCAACGGAGCCACGCTGTTTCGTCGCCTCAATAATAAGAAGTACTTAATGCAGAATAAACTCAAAATAACAGCATGTCCAACTCAAAGAAATAATTGAAAATCGCGTGTGCTTAAATGATGCAAATAAAAATGATCGACGCCAGTTCCACACCCTAATTTGGACAATTACATCTTATACTTATTTCCGTTATTAGATAACCAATCATAACTCGAACACGCAAAGTTCAATATTGTATATAAAGTGCTAGCGATATATCAGCTTGATAAAGTAACTACTGACCAGATTGTTATTCGTAAATCCTGTTCAATTTCTGTTAATTATCTTAAAGACTTTATTTGACTGTTTAATTAAGATAACGTAACATTTAGATTGAATGTTTTGTGTATAGAGTCAATTATAAACTTTAATCCGTAAATTTAACCAGTTACTCAAATTGTTTTTTTTTTAAAGTTTGTAAAGGATTACCTACGTAAATCACACTAACCTAATACCGCAACAGACTACTGAACTGAATACATTCCTGACTTTATATGTACAATATCTCTTCCAACTTTATATGTGATTGTTATTAATATAGTTAACTAGTTTTTGCCCGCAACAACGTCCGCGTGAACGCCTATATCAACTTTCAACCCTGATCTCCTTTGGGGATGATTTTCGAGATAAAAAGTATGTCAATTCAGGGTATAAAAGAACGCGTCATCTAAATCGTTCATCCGGTTTTCCCTTGATTGAGTAATCGAATAAGATTCTTATCCTGAGGGTTAACTGCTTTTCTATCGAGCCACCTCGACTGTCATTTTTACAATAGGTAATTTCATTTTGATCTACCCTACCTCTACCTCTAACGTAACGTCACGTCTATAAATACGGATACGTTTACGAACGTATGTCGGTGGACTACAGTTTAAAGTTGGGTACCTACATTTTTAGAGCTGACCATGCAAAACGTTACGCAATCTGTCAGCAGTTTTCCGAAGGCATGAATCATACCAATTCACACACCTAACCTACTAAAACAATTGACACGCTAATTCTTTTTATCTTACCACATATAGCACCGAAAAGCGTGACTTGCACGCATTATACGATTTTTTCTGGGTTTTTCTCACAGCACACTTAATATTCACAGCCGACTGCCATGATTCCATACTAGGAGCGTACTTGACAAATTTCTTGAAACGGCACCGGGGTTAACCAAATTAGTGGAATGATGTCTCAAGGTTCACTTCTCGCGATGGGACAGAAATAGAATGATTTATATTAGTTTTTGCTGTGGATTTATCGCGTCTGGTGTGATTTGGTGGCTGCATACTGAGTGATTAGGTAGGTGAGCGGGCTTTGGTGATGGATGGGTCATCAACGCCTTGGCTTTTAAATACGTGAGATTACTTTATATTTTTAACGGCCAATTTCTAACGCCCGAAGCAGTTTTTCAATTACCTACTCAAAGTTTTGGCGGTGATAGTAGAGACAATATATAATCTATAGGTATTACCTAATACTTATTATCACTTTTAAAGGTTAGGTTTGTAGCCGGGATAAGATATAGGTAACCTATCCGTCCAGAAAATGGAAACATTTGAAATAAGTTTTCAAATGGGATATTTAGTTAAGGAATTTACCCACTATATACAAGCTTACAAAGCTAGAGTCACGGACTTTTCCTCTTTACAATATTAGTAAGTTTAGATTGAGTTGGTATAGATTGAGTATTTGTGGTAAGAGTACCAACTGACAAGCTGTCGACCTTCATGAAGGAGATCTGGCCGAAGGGTGGTGTATCCGGAGATTTCGAGGCCAGCTATTTGACACCCAGGACTTGCGCCGCGCTTTGCCGTCTTAACGTGTTAATGTGTTATATTATAAGTTTTTTTTAGGTATCTGTAAATATGGGCCTTGTTGCCTGACGCAAATAAATGAATAAATAAAATAGATATGTTAGAACTAGCCATGTTTCAAACAGTTCTTGCTTCATGTTCTGTCAAGGAGACGATTGTATCGCTCTCTAGTTCGAAGCTGAATATTGGCAAATAATTGAGGAAGGAATAATAAATTCCTATTCAGATGAATAATTTATGGAGGCACAACTGCGACTGCGGTTGAAATAGAAGATATTTCTGTTGTAAGGAAATATGGTAAAGATGGTGATAATAGGTCGCGAAAGCATGAGCTGAGACGCGGGACATTCTCTGTACATATTCAAATATACTCTGTGAGGTGTAGAATTAGCAATCTGTCTTTAAAATATATTTTTTCTACTAGAAAATCTGGATCGACTAATAATCATTATTATTTAATTCTTGAACCTGCTCGCAACATTTCACGAGAAAAGATTAAGAACGGCGCGGCGGCCTATGGATGGAGAACAGCTGGGCAAACGAAAGAATTTTGGCCTAATCTGAGACATTCCAAAGTCGACATTTTAAATAAAAAAATACAAAATGACAGTTGATTGTATTCGTATTTTAACGCAAAAGATATTCACCTCTCCTGACTGGCTATAAATATTTTGTCATTCAACACAACCCAATACGTGTTTGAGGGAACTGTTTGTTCCCTACTTACTTACAAAGAATTTGAAGAAGTTGTGAGTAAAAAATAAATTTCATATTTTTAGTTTGAAGGTCGCATACAATAATAATGTACAATAATTGATATGAAATTGAGTGCCATACTCGCCTACGCATAACAACTGCGTTTGGAAAACTATTTCTTGAAGCAAATAATAATAACAAAATGGTAAAAAACAGACCTCTTTAGATTATCTCGACAAATATGATCCTGCGCATGTTCGGTGTATTCCGGTCACGATCCGAAAGCTCTTCAATCGACGCCTCATATATCCTCGATTTGGACAACGTAATCGTTGCTTTACGCACTGCGAATACTTATTTGATTTCTCGACTTAAACTGCTACAATAAAGTGCGCTTGCAGCGGCAGTTTAAAAAAAAAACTCATATGAAGTTACAATTCAGTGAATTACATCTGAACACAAAAAAAAAGTATTTTCGCCTCTTTTCACCCCCTCAATACAAACTTTCACACCGCCACACACTCAAACCTTATTTAATTAGTATAAATATATTCATATAACGCGTAAAATCTGTTAATAAACTCTCATTAAAGGCCAGGTTTTTCTAGGAAGCTAGTCATAGCAAAAACCCGACCAAACCGCTTCCGTTGAAGAGTCCAGGCACGTCTGCGCCTGCGCAACGAGGTGCCGTGCAAATGTTTTGATAAACTTAATTATACTTTTTGCTACAAGCAGAATTATAATCAGGAAAAAATCAGTTGCAAGCATGTGATATCTACCTATGTTTGAAGCAGAACATACTTATATGGACTCCGTTAGATACGGGTTGGATTTTATGCGGTTTATATTTATATCTACACTAGCTTCTGCCCGCGACGCCGTCCACGTGGAACACGTTCCATACAAACTTTCAAATTTCACCTCAATCGGTTCAGCGGTTTAAGCATGGAGAGGTAACAGACAGACTTTCGCATTTATAATATTAGTATGGACTAGCTTCCGGCCGCGACTCCGTCTGCGTGGAGCAGTGATAAACACTATCCGTTATTTTAGTCCAGGCTATAAAGTTTCTCCGTGCAGAATTTTATCCAAATCAGTCAAGCCATTTAGCGTGATTGAGTACTTAACAAACATCCAAACATGCAAACTTCAAAACACTTAAACTTTCGCGTTTATATTATTAAAGCAGTTGTAATCAGACTTTTTGGCCCAATGCAAAGGGTAATGCTGACTTGTGTTCAAAACATTAAGACATAAACAATACCTATTTAGTAGGTACATTCAACTGAATAATAATGGCTACGCCGGCAACAATATTGATATTTTTCTCATAAACCCACAGTAGTAAAGTTTTTCTCACACAATTTCAATAGTCGTTATCATAAAACCGGGTAATAAAACAAAGTCGCTTCAAAATACAAATAAACGCTCAAAATTATGAACTCGGTTATAACTCCGACTTATCTTAAATATGCATAAATCGTTAAATATTTAGTACTTTTTAAGTGGGCATTATCTTACTGATTATTAGATACAAGGATTCCTTCTCTCGGCTCATGAAAGATGCTTTGAAAGTAACCTTGAGGTTAGACTGATAAGTTATAAATTATTAGGTCGAGATAAATTATGTGAAGGGGGGGCACGGGTGGCGCTTGTTTTTTACGTCAGAGACATTACGCAGATGATTTATTGTGAGATTTTCTAGTAATTTATTACAACTTATATCCTACTCATCATCCTTCTAGCGTTATTGCCGGTTGTCCCGGGTTTCGCTTTGGCACCTTATCCCAAGATTTGGCATAGGCACTAGTTTTACGAAAGCGACTGCCACCACCTTACCACTTATATCCTACTACTACAACATATACTTACTCTATGTCTTGTCACAGAGGGCCATTTTATGTGCTAGAGTTTTTTTTTCCATCGCATTATTTGATTCCGATGTGAATTAACGCCATGAAACAGGGTACACGGTTCATGATTAATTTTGTATTAAGCAGTAACGCTGCTAACGAAAGTATAAATTTAAAGGTAAAATTGTCAAATTTTATGCTCCGAGCCGGATTCGAACCGGCGACCACAGGCATTCAATGGCCCGTCGCTACTAACCAACTGAGCTATCGGAACAATCCGTCTCGGCCACTAAATCTTTCAATCAGTTCCTTCTTACAAACGCCTCAGTCACCTGTGGTCGCCGTTTCGAATTCGGCTCGGAGCATTTTTTTTAATTTTCATGTAATTTAAATTTCGTACCTACCTAAATCAATGATCTTATATTTTCTTGAATATTATTGATTAACTTTCAAATGTAGGTCTCCAAAACCTTTTTATTATGATATGAAGTAGTGTATTATATCTTATTAATCAACGTAAAGCTTCTTTGCGTCTTCAACGCGGCAAACAATTAAAATATCAATTCCAAAACCCATCTAATATTGAATCTTGATTGTTCGGGGGCTTGCATATCATTCTGCCTCTTGACTCGTAATACCGTCTCCGGTCACCCCAAAATCAAGTTTGAGGGCTCTCGGCACCCTCTGGTAAGTGGGCACCAATTTTTAATTTCTTCATTTTCTTTTGGGAGTTCTTGATCGGTGCTAACGGTTGAGCTTACTTTAACATTTCTGTTTGTGCTAAACTACTAGACTTAAGACGGGTATAAAGACTGTATCGTTAAGTATAAATACAGATAAAACCTGGTTTAACTGTTGATATGTATATTATTTTCTATTACCATGTTCTAGGGGTTTGATCTGAGGGTATTTTTAAGCCATTTTTTTTTTGTTTATTACAAAAAGAACAGGTTACATAATATAAAATTAACCTTATCTGCCAAACTGCATAACAGTTTGTTGGCAGAAAACATGAACCCTCAATTATTACACTACGTAGGTGTTTATATATATGTACCTTATAAATCGTATAAATAAACTAATTAAGTAAGTAGGTATATTGAGATATTTACTTAATGCAGTCTCGGTCGACACGGAAAGGTAGCTGCCGCCGCACACCCGGCTTGGTCTAGTGGTAGGTTAGGTTAGGTTAGGTTAGGTTATCTGATATAGGGTTTAATTTTTTAATTTTTACTTTAAAGGACTTTATGATGCTTTCAATATCGGGTTTTTCAACTTTTTTAACTTGTAGTTATATCACCCGGATTTGCCTGTATTCTTTGCGAAGCGCGGGCGAAGTTTAGTAGAAAGAACAGAACAAAGGGATTGTTTCTAGTCTTGATTGTGAACCAACTCTTTACTAGTTTTGCAATGCCTTTACGCTTTGTGTAAGTAATAGCCAGTTTTAATTATTTAACAGAGTCTTGTCGCAGTAATTAAGCGAGATCGTAAACGGTGTCAATCGCGGAGTGAAATATGGCGGCGTCAGGCGAACGGAGAACTTAGTGTGTATGGATACGGCAAAACCATTGAAAAGTATCTGTGCGAAGTCAATGTAAATTTCGTGTTACAACTAATGTAAGCAAAATAATTTCCGCGTAGGAAGCATTTGAATTCCTCGTTACGCTCTAGATTCTACTTTATATATTTCGTTTCATTAAGGATTCGATTATCAGGCGTGGCACTCACACATTACGTGACAATGCAAAACACAAGAATATTCATAAGCCAAGATGATTCACATTATATAACTTTAATACCTTACACAAAAACTACATGGTAAAAAATCCAGAAGCAATGTTAAATCGAGAGATTATTCGCAGCAAACATGCTTTAGAAACTCAAGCAAATCCAGGGCAGATACATAATCATAAGTATAAACAAAAATAATAAGTATCTTTCACATTGTAATATCTTCCGTTCCGAAAACGACGATTGTAACAACCCTCGAAATTATTGTGAACACAAGTAACGAAAGTAATTAAACATTTTTATGCTCCGACAAGAATACCGGTTGTAAAATTATTAAAATCAAAATTGCAACACTCATGCACGAATCTTGTCAAGCCTCAAAGTCAGCATTAAATGAGCTCCGAGCGCCATATAAAATGTATGGCTGGCGGATTTCTTCTTACGAGGGTTGACTTGACAGTTGTCCAGTAATATGCGTATTTGCGCCTGAGTATTTCGGTAGCCAGTAATCTCAGCATGAATGCAATATAATTACTACTGAAACGAACAACACGGTGATTTGACCCCATTCAAATACTTTTTCTCCAATGTGCTCGGAAATGTTCGCCTTACTGTAGCTAAAATAGTACGTGAAGTTCCTCGTTACTGACAAACTCAGATTTAAAAAGTTAAAAGTCCTTTACTGTATACTTTTTTACCTTTTAACTATATACTTTGACTAAGACAAATCACTACAAACAGCCAAGTGCTCGTATGTTTAAAGACCTTGCAATTTGTCACAACAACTTGCGATAGTTACACTGGTTAGTAGTGTATGGCTGTCTCTTTCGAACGATTGCAAGTTGCTGTGACAAATCACGCCCGTTTGTAGCCTGCTTTAAGATTTCTTTTTTTAATGGTCATAGACAAAACGCGTACTTTTGAAAGTGATCGAAGTGACGTTTTCAAATATATCTCAAATAATTTTCAATGAAGAAATAAAAATATTTATCGAAATAAAACTCACAACGGACTGAAATGCATTTAGATTGCAATCCCGTTTAATCTTTGATAATTTTAATTGCATAAAACATTTAAAATTGTAACCGATTCTAATAATTTTTAAATTCGTATGTATGCCAATTGAAACTGGCACTATGAGTCGTGCCGTATACATACTTTTTAAAAATAAGTCGGGCGGGAACTTGATAGGTTATTTACATACTCGCTATTTTAAGATTATTGTAAATATTATTTGATTTCCTCACATTTTTGGAGAAAAGCACTATAACTGCCTTGGCGGGAACGGCAATTCGTAGATTCGTCTCTATTGTCGGATTCAGCTTCGCTTTATCCGACAAAATCAACTTATCCACGAATTGCTACTTCCCGGCCGCTGCAATAATGTACTATTGTATGCTTTTTGGACCACGGCAGAGGCGAAAGGAAGGGACATGTTTTAGCAGTCTATTTGTATGTAAGTGTGTTCCATCGTAGCGTTTAAGATTCCGAACCGATTATGATAAATGAGGTGTCAATCGATTCAAAGTTATGGTCCGGGTGGCATAAGCTATCTGTTAAAAAAAAAAATTGTTACGGTAGCCATGTTAAAGTTTTTTTTAACTATTTAAGCTTGTTTTATGTGACACTGCTTTTATTATATTCAGTTTAGTTTGTTTACATAAATAAATTGCCGCATCTCGCTTTACCACATCCACCGGCGGAGACGATTTATAAGCAACCTTAAGGAAATACGTCTGCCTGTCAATTTTACGTCCAATTTCACCGAACCCGGCTCGAAGGTTAAATGAATTGACAGAGCACGTCAAAGTCGTTGCAGAGCTGACAAATGTATTGTCATTGATAATAGCAACATGAGAACATTGGGCGTGTTAGGGCCGATTTTTCAATCTCTAGATAAAGTTATCCGTCAGTTAAAATTATCACCAACTTTTTCTTAAGTCATATGAAAGAAAAGGACAGAGCTAACATTTATCTGACATATAGTTTTATCTGGGAATTAAAAATTCGGCTCTAAATAAACTTAATACATGAGCTAGCTACCGCGCGGCTACACCCGAACATTTTTATTTTAAACCCCGACGCAAAAAGAGGGTCTGTGTTGTATCTGTCTGTGGTAGCGTAGCTCCCTAACGGATGTACAGATTTGAATGCGTTTTTTTTTGTGTCATAGATAATTTTATCCCGACTGTTCTTAGCTATGTTTCATCAAAATATGTTTAGCCGTTTTTGAGATATTGGACTTTGAAATAAAAATGTCGGGGGTTTTCAACTATTCTAAGTTGTACTTATCTATATTTTGGTATATTATCTCCGCGACCTATCCGATTTCAAAAATCATTTCACGTCCGTGTAGAATGAACTTTCTTGATGGTTATAGGCTATATTATATCTCGCGGGTTTGCCTGGGTTCTTTGCAATATGCGGGCAAAGCCAAGCAGCTAGTATTAGGTATAGTCCCTGGGCGACCAACTAAATTAATTTTCCCAAACTTGAGACCCTAGCCCGATTGATTTATCGCTCCCGTAAACACCTATACCTACTTATTCCAAATTTTTCAAGAACGTGATTTCAAATACATGTACAAATATTGCTCGTTTAATAGGATATAGCTGGCCGATTCTGGAAATAAATAGGTACTCTAATGCTAACAAGTGTTTCTCAGTGTGAAACGATCAAAACATGATTTTTTTAAAGTACTCTTATCTCTTAGTAATCAATCACCACACGCCAACACCACAATTACCACAAAGCAATCACTAGGAAAAACATACAATATACCGTATGCCAAAAGTGTCCAAAATGCCGGTACTTTCGGTTAGTTTACACTTGTAACGAAGGGGCCAATCAATAAGGACGCGACGGGAATACACGATGCGAATCACGAGGTAATTCGGTTACTTTTTGTGTATCTTTTTGTATGTCCGCCAGTGTATTCACGTTTATTGCCGTCTCACTTCAGCGGGACCAGTGTAAGTGTCACGTCCAGCTGTCACACTCAGGTCAGTGGTAATTAATTGCATAGCAGCTATGGTGGGACACTATAGTGAAAATGCCCTTACATCCAATATTTGACAGCTGTCATCCAAGTACAATTTATGTCTTCATATGTCATCATTGATTTTTATGACGGCTGTCAAATATCGGCTGTCAATTAAATCTAATTGTAGTGGATCTATATTACGTTAAATGGTTGCACTAAACCGTCCTTAATCGTAGTGTCCGTGAAAATCTAAATAAATTAATATTTTAGCAAGTTTCTATGGAATGACAGAGTTCCGCCAAATCTGTCTGTTTTCGGCACGTTATCTACGTTAATCGCCTGAGCGCCTGACCCTAATCACCCAGGGGAACCGAGCGGCAATTATTTTATATTCAACTAGGAAAAAATTATAATGTTCGGTTATGGCGCTTCGCCGGACGCTGCCGCGTCACGCTCGCTTCGCTCGCTCGGTTCGCGCGCTGTAGGGTCGCAGTTCACCTAACCTACCTAACCACCTTTTCCCCAAAAATCTTCTTCGAACTTGGTACAACCCGCCCTTAAATTTTGGTAAAGGAAAATGACAGTTAGTTGTCCTCACGCTCGTTTGGAAAGTTACGCAAGTATCCCTGCCCCTATTACACCAAAGTGACAATTGTCACCTGACACTGACATTGACAATTCGCCATGAATTGCTTATTCTAGAAGTCAAGGTGGTTGCTAGACTACTTGTGGATCCAGCAATGTACAGAGAATTGTCGTTGTCAGGTGACAATTGTCGAGTTGGTGAAATAGAGGCCAGGGCCCTATTTCACCACCTTGGCAATTGTCACCTGACATAGACAATTCCACGTACATTGCTGGGTCAATAAGCTGTCCAGCAACCAACTTAACCTGTCGACGCAGCCATGTAAAGCGAATTGTCATTGTCAGGCGACAATAGACGATTTGGTGAAATAGGGGCCTGGTCTGACGTACCTACTGAGATGAGGTGTTGTGACTTTTGAATCACTGCCCAGCAATGTCGAGAAACGGAAGGGAGTATAGATACGTAAGTAATATAAGTTTGTTATCTTTTAAATTTGCTCCCCGCAACTGTGGGTTTACGCCTGAGATTATTCGAGTTGGCCGAATTGCATCAAAGTAGTGCATTCATAAAGCAACTCTATTGTCAAAGACAGAAGGTTCCAATTCTAATGATAATTTTATAAAAATCGGCCACTTTAAATAATCTCAACGATACAATGTAACGTACCTAATTAAGATGTCTGAGATATTTATGTTTCTGGACGTGAAGTGTTTGTAATTTTGAGTCATGTCATAAACGGTTAAACCGTGGTTTTGCAAGATGGTGACAAAGTGTACGGCCAGTTTGGGCACCGCAACCTATGGCCGCTTGAGCTTTTAAGGACATTACATATCTTGCAATTTGTCACCTCACAACAACTGATAGACGGAGAGCTATAGTTGAAATGAATACTCTAGCTAATCTGTGTGCTTTGCCCAAAGGTTGACTGGTAGATAATGCTTACGGAATTAGGTTCGCCTATTTTTGTGCAATAAAGATTAAATAAATAAGCGTTTCTTATGGTTTAGTTTGGTCACATGTATGTAAGTAGACCTATGTTTCCAACCCTTTAAATGTGAAGATTTGTTCTCAACTCATGAGTACAAAATTTAATTGATATCGTTGTAAAAAGAAAATTTGTGATACAAAGTAATATGTGTAATTTGCGTCTTAAGAAGTGAATGAAATAAATTGTGGACGTCTTTATAAGAACTCTACAAACGAAGCAATTAGTCACAGGAATTGAGAGAGACGAGCTATACTTAGAATTAAAGGTATATTGCTGTTTATTTTATATTTTATATATTGCTGTCTCATTCCCACTACAGCTTTGTCGTATGTCAGTTGACGTAACAAATTGTATCATGTTTTTTTTTCTAAACTACATATTTAAGTAATGATAGGTATATAAAATGTCTTAAATGACGTTTAACTGTAAAGCTCTATGATTGTCACATCAAAGCAGGGTCATCAAAACGTACCCGCAAATTGTCGCGGATCCATACACTGTAATTAAAATACGGTCGGTTCACCCTTAATTGGCAACCCTCAGAATTAGGGGTTCAAATGCCAAATCTTTGAAACTGTTAGTGTAATGGAATTAAATTGGGTATCGTTGAAGATTATTAAATAAATCTTTGTGGGAAAATGAGACATCTTTTTTCAAGCTTTTATTTAACTTGCTATGTATTAAATTAAGTATTTTCGATGTGGTGGAATCTTGCAGCAGATATACTGAAACGAGTGAGCTGAAATATTGGGTTTAAGTATAGTTTGGATGACTATGCAATATTATGGTACCATCGAGCTGATCTGATGATGGAGACGGAAGGCCATGAGAATTCAGACGTAACCCCGTTGAGTTTGGGCTCGTTAGAATCGTATAACTTAATACATATGTGCGTTTTCACCCCTGCCGACGTGTTATGCATAAATCAATTATATCGAAAGTAAAGATACGCCTGTCCGAACAATATTCGCTTGACATACTGTGACACAATATATATATATATCTATGGCATAACTACACAACTTGTAAATGTGACATTTACACTTTGTTTCTTCACAGTTTTTTCTAGCAAACTCACACAACAATGCTCACGTCCGTATAATTCTCCCATAAAATAGCTAATCGTAATTTTAATTGACATAATTATTGACCTTTAGCGGTTTCGCGGCTCGTATGCGAAGTGTACGCGCAGGAGTCGCTAAATATTCATCGTTCGGGGAATGAGCATGATAATTGTGCGTTTTTGCTCTCCGGTAACGCGTGTTATTCACAATACAACGTCTTTTCAAATCTAATGGTGAACGTATAACGTGATGGAATTTTTTTTGAACTCGAGTGTTTGGAAACGGTTGACGTCATAGATATGTACTTCGCTTTAACAATGTGTTAAGGTAGGTATGCATTCGGGGAAAACGCTAGTTGGATGATAATTACAAAGGGAAGTCGCCAGGCCACTCGGCTCTCCGTACAAACGTAGTTTGGTTGACATTTTTTAACAACATGCTATAGAATAACATGTAACTTGGTATACAAGTACTATGGGATCCTTATCTAGGTAGGAAAATAGTTTTTGTTGCTACGAATAAAAATATTAGAGCGAGTAGAACGTTTTTCATAAAAAATACTAAAATTGTAAATATATCTTTAACATCGACTGTACTCTGTGGACACAAATTGTGTGTGTGAGAGAGAGAGATTTGAGTAGGTGAGCCGTTGGCCCGGTAAGACAGCTTAGCATTAGGTACTTGGTTTGAGTAGGTGAGCCGTTGGCCCGGTAAGACAGCTTAGCATTAGGTACTTGGTTTGAGTAGGTGAGCCGTTGGCCCGGTAAGACAGCTTAGCATTAGGTACTTGGTTTGATTCTCACAATCTGTCATTATAAAGTCAGCAAAGCAAACTGAAGACTAGGCTCATGATACTACATTTTTATTATGTAATTATTTCTGAAACCTGGAGAAACCTGCTTCAATTTTTTAAGATGATTTAGTAACTATTCCAGAAAACTCTATTTCGATTTTTAACTCTTTCTAGGTAGCTACTGCTCCCGTTTCCAAGAGGGTAAATATCTATTTCATTGGTCTATTTGTTTGTTGTAATATTTAATTCACAAAGATTTGCACGCCATCGATAAGTCCAAGTTTGAATATTTATTCAAACATTGCTAGTTGATTTTGGCTTTTCTGATAAAGAACCTCAAATTCAAACCGTTGCACCAAAAAGCACCCTCTCAACGGACAATAAAACACCTCCCGCCGAAACTTCTCTTTTTTCTTTTTAAACATTTGACAGCGGCGCCTGCAGGCGTCGCGATCTCTGCAAACGCTCTACTTACCTATTCCCCTTGACTGGGACCGCAGGTCGGCGTTTACGAAGCGAGCTACATACATTAACTATTGACTTTGCCTTTTTAGCCCGCCATTTTGCTTTGCTTTTGAGGTTAATTTTGGAAGTTCGAGTTTATTATTTAAACGTGTTTCTCAGACATTTTGACGATTGGACTGTTTTTTTACCAATTTTTATGACCTAAAATACAATACCAATACGTTGCGCTGAGTGTTTTTTTCATCGAACGCGTATGCTAAGAAATGTTGACTAGTCTAAACTAAATAGGTATATACTCAGAATGCGTTATTTTAAGCATAGAGAGAAGCCATTTGATTTTCTAGAAGAAAATAGAGATAAGTCGGTAGGAAATCCGTAGATACAATACAAATTCATTAAAAACATGTGTATTAGTTATGTTTTCTTGTAATATTATGTATCTATTGCATTTTTGCACTTTGCAGTACATGTTTCTGCATTTGTCTACCTTGATTCACATCTCTAAATTACCCAAAGATTACCTGGAAGAGATCCCTCTATAGGATAAATTTACCTGTGTGCTCAACTTCTCTTTTCGTACATCGTACTACCTTCTAGTATAACACTTTTTTTAATCAGAAGTAATGTAACAGTAGTTTTACAATTCAAAATAACAAAACAAACACGAAAGTGACCATATAAGGCATCATTTTTTTACAAAACAGACCTACTTATGACCTTAAATAGAACACACGAGCTACAAGTGTTACTTATTAGTATCGGTTCATGTTAGCAAGCAGTTAAACAATAACTGCTCGGAAAGGTGGCAAGTAATACAATTGATTTATTGGTATTGCGTGTGTAAACGGTATATCAAGCGGAATCACAGTTATTGAAAGTTACATTACCGCAAAAACACGACATACCAGAATCGTGTACGTGTCGTGTAAGTGAGAATTGATTGATCGCGGGAAATTGAGCTACTGGAATATTCTGACTGTGGGTTTCCGCTCGGTGGTTCAAATCAAATCGCCGAATCTTGGCAATGGGTGCCGAAGCCCACTCCAGGCTAAATCCTAAGGCGGGAAAAACGCAAAAGGATGCTGGTTCAAACCTGGAATCCGGTATGCTATGAGTTTTTGAGGCAGTAAATGCTGGTATGAAGATTGTCGGTAAATAGAAACGAGTGACAACACGTTTTCCTATACACAAACAGCGTCTATTAGTTGGCCTTGATGTTTTTAAAAATCATTAAAATAGCACATATAAGCTCAGACCAAGAAAATATACAGACGGAGCGTTACGAACAGTCTAGTGAAGCCTACCAGTTTTCAACCAAGCCCCATAAGTTTAGCACACGCTAAACAAATTAAATCGCACAAAACTCGAAATAAATGATCTTGACAGCATTGCGACACGTGCTGAAGAGTTTTGTGCAATTTTGTTTGTATATGTGTGCGTGAGCGTGTGCTAAACTTGAAGTAGCTTGGTTTTGTTTGTATGTGGTTTGGCTTCACTTGACTGTTCCTAATTCTCCGTCTGTCTTTTTTTCTTGGTCTGAGCATTAAGTTGCGTTACGTTTTCCTAATATTTTCTTAAGTTATATTTATTGGCAAAACAAGAATCATATTTTTGAAGTGAAAACTTCTTTAGCGGCGCTGTGCACTTTTGTGGTGGGGAAAAAATGTCAAACTCGCAACAGGTCACGTGACAGTAAGATTCGACAGATTCAAAATTCGTAAGACGGACACGTGACCTGATCGAAAAACTGTTACAATGTCATTGAGTTTTCACTTCTGCCGGCACTCCCGGAGTGCAACCCGGTCTTTTTTTTACTGTTGTCATGTTTGATATAAAAAAACTTAACTGTGTTATAAAAAAAACTTAAATCGTGTCACGCCTATGATGGTTGACTTTATCGCGTGACAATGACAAGCTTTTGCTTCTTGCTTACACCGCCTGTCAGAAAGTGACTGACGCTATATTTGTCGCTTATCACATGATAGCCGTGACCATCACGCGCCTTTGGCTAACCTTGACTTCATAATTATCAACAGAGTAGCCATAAAAAAAACTAAACACGCCTTCTCTATTATAGGTGGGTGAATCAACTTTTTTCTGTCACTAATTGCCATGATGCGGCTCCTGGGTCACTTTTTTAAACTGTAATTTTGTGGGTTTTTAATTCACCAAATGTGGTTTTTCTTGTCATATCAAACTACATTTTTAGGGACCATCTTTTCTATAAGCATATGAAAAGTGCACTTTGAAACCTGTTTTCTAAGAAACTGTCATATTGTCTCCTGGCTAACAGGGCACAATAACCATAAGAAATAGTAGATATAAATAATACCGACTGGGTTACTAATGAAATCCATAATTTCATTTGCTTTAAATGCAACGTTTGCCATAACCATCATTTGCCCTAATTAGTTTTTCTTAGAAACTGCCAAGTTTTCAAGATTTTCACAAACAAACCTAACCTAACCTACACGGTTATTACAAAGTTTATAAGGCAATCATAGTGGCGAACACTAGCATTTATATTATTGCACAAGTATATAAATAAAAGTAGAATTCGCGGACTTAATTCCTTTAGGCATTCTATAACAGTCAACCATTGGGCTAATCAAAAACTTCATTGATAGGTCCCTAAACACTGAGATTCGAATAGAAACATTCGTTAATCAATATTAGCATAATGGCAAATGTATTTATAATGGACTAGCTTCTGCCCGCGACTCCGTCCGCGTGGAACTCGTTCTATCGCAGATCCATACAAACTTTCACCCCCAATTTCACCCTTTTAGGGGATGATTTCGGGGATAAAAACTATCCTATGTCAGTCTCCATCCCTTGAACTATCTCCATTTAAAAAATCACGTCAATTCGTCGCTCCGTTTTGCCGTGAAAGACGGACAAACAAACAAACACACACATACACTTTCCCATTTATATTTATTATCCGATACCGGGTTATCCGTCAGACATATGACGATGTTTCCTCTAAATCCATTTCCCACTACAAAGCCCTCCCTGAAGACGGTGGCTCCATTAGTGCGGTCTAGGCTGGCCATTAACTTTAATTTAGCCGGCCATGTTGTGGGCGGGGCGTAACTTGATATGTAAACAAACTGTGGGTAATCGGGGGTTCACATTTTTGCTGATAGCCTAGTCGCATGTCATTTATCTGTCGTTCCCAAAGACCTCTTTGGTCAGGGGGCTATTGGTATCACGGTCATGACCATCATCATCCTCCTAGCGTTATTCCCAGTTGTGGCCAAAATGGCTCTAAACGAGCCCGGGGTCCGCTTTGACGCTTAAATTCCAAGACACTAGTTTTTAGAAAGCAGAGGGAAAACTAGACCTTATTGGGATTAGTTTCCTCACTATGTTTTTCTTCACCGAAAAGCTAACGGCAAATATTCCGGACATACAAGGTGTTACAAAATAACGCAAAACCGTTTAAGGGCATAATAGGTATCGTGTTCCGATAAGAAAAAACTATGAGATTTTTTTTGACGCTATTTTTTTTATTTGTATGGAGCAGGTCGCCCCAGTCGCCAACGATCCAGTGTAAGCCATCCAATGAAAGTTTTTGGATTGTAGGTACTATGACAGTATAATAGAATTTTACAGTCCTCTCAATTTAGTATTCAGTGTGGTTTAAAGACCACGCTTTTATTCCCAGGTCTATTTCTGCCATACCATTTTATAATTGAAACTGTGTGAAATTATAAAGTAGATTTATGTTGTGACAACAATTGCATCTCATATGTCTTGTATGTATTGTGCTTAGTATTCGTTATCAAAATATTTAATGACAGGAGATTTCCTGTAATGTGATATATTTTTCTTAATAAATAGAAATAGAAATAATGAATGTGACAATGTAACGTGTCTCTGTGTTGTTACTTTTCACATTTACAGTGCTTGTCCGATTATGTAGATGAAAGATGGAATGTATGTAGAAGGAAACACTCTTCCTCACCTATGCGATCAGTCTCAGAATTAATCTCATAGGTGAGAAAAATTAAGACTGGAAATTAGTCTAGAACTACGGCTAAAAAGTTCAAGATCCCGCACATTTTGTTAATTACAACATACTGATTGATAATCGCTTCGGAACCATTCGGTTACCACTCTTCAACTATCCATTATTGGCGAATTGGCAGCTGGCATGCGGAGGAGTAATTAATTAGATCCATACACATAGACAGACGGGCATTTCACGCGCGGACACGCGTTACGAATCCAAGAGTTACCATATACATTGCTGTTGCATGTCCACCTAATTGAGATTTGCCAGCAATGTATAGTTTGGGAATTTGCACACTGGTAGCGAGCGATGGAGCAGCCAAAAAAAACCGCCAAAATATCTAGGCATCTATCCTGAATGCGACGCTCCTCCCGCTTCCTCTTAGAGCCTTTGCACGCTAGCGATTTTGCCAGCGGTTTCCCAGCGGAGCGGGAACGCTGCGTATACGCGGCGTGCACGCTGCGATATATTCGCGACTATTTGCCGCCAGCGTGTTACCGCGGTAAAGCTGGAGCGTCCTCCTTTTTATCATATTAATCGTTTTACAAGGCCGGCAACACACAGAACGAAATTCAGTCACTGAATCACATTCTGAACCACACTCACGTGCAAATAAAACGGTAAACTTTCTGCTGAATTGCTCCAGTCCAGATACTGAATTCTGTGCATTAATTCAGACTGTAAGCTCAGCGTAAAGGTCATAGCTCACTAGAGCCACCCGTCAACGCCTTGCCTCGTAAATGTACTAACTACGGAGTTGATGTAGTGAGCGCATGTCCGTACAAATCCATATAAAGAATACCTAACCGCCCGAGGCGAGGCGGTGAGGAGTGGGCGACGGGTGGCTCTAGTGAGCTACGACCTTAATGCCTTCTTTTCTGCCGCAATCACAAAATGTTGCTGATAGTGATAAAGTTAGGTAATGTACTCCGCAAATATTATTTCATATAAAGCCTGGCGATGCAGCTTTCAGTGTGTTCTCGCCCTAGAGTCGACAGTGTACCTAAGCCTTAAAATATTACCATTGCTTTGCCAATGATAATGGTTCATGAAGTATGTCGCAAAAACGTTGAAAGGTGCCACGATCGAGTGGTCTCTCAGTTCGCCATGTCGGCTCTATCAATATGCTTTCTCTTTTTTACTCGTATGTAATATGGTGACAATCAATCAACCGTTTCAGGCTCTATTTTTGCACAATAACTTCTGATCTATATTCGTATTATTCTATTAAGTGAGCTTATTATTTTGCACCTGTACCTAGTTGCCTATATTTTTATAAAGGCATGACCTTCACCCGTCTGTTTAATGGATGCAAAGTATTTTATATCGATAAACTATACATTAAAAAAAATCGCCAATAGACTAGCTAAATAAAATCCTGGGTGAAGGTCGCTCTAAAATTCGCATCTCCTATTTAAGCTTTTACTGGAAATGAAACTCGGATATATTCTAAAAAGGATTATTATTCACAAAAGTTCAAGCTCAATTGTTGTTTTTCTTAAAAATATGAGGTATGAAGGTTTGAACTTATTTGTGAAAAAAACTTAGCCTAATAGCTAACTATAAATTGGTGTTATATAGTTAATTATGCTTTGTATTTAGTTGTTTGTACTTCGACTCCGCTTAAGATAAAATATGAATTACTTAATCAATTTTCTAGAAATATAAATAGTGAAGGATAAAATTTATTGGTTCGTATTTTGCACAGTCAAGATCATTCATGTTTTTAACCCCCCGACGAAAAAGAGGAGTGTTATAAGTTTAACGTGTCTGTCTGTGTATCTGTGTATCTGTCTGTGGTTTCGTAGCACCCAAACAGATGGACCGATTTGAATACGGTTTTTATTATGTGTCATAGATAATTTTACACCGAGTGTTCTTAGCCATGTTTGATAAAAATCTGTTGAGCCGTTTTTGAGATAGGTATTTGACTTTGAAATGAAAATGTCGGGGGTTTTTCAACTTTTCTAAGTTGTAGTTTCATCATTTCATTCATATCTGTTTACACATGGTAACACTTAAATGATAAACGAGTAATTTATACTTCATGGTGGTCCAAGTGCCAAATCTTATCTTCCAGTTAATTAATAAAAAACAAACAAAAGAATAGATAATATAGGCACAAAATATTTTATCAATACTGTAGCTTTCGAAGGTACCTATGTTTATGAACCACTATCCATAGATATATATATTACTTCGTAAAGATGGGCCCAACACCCACGAAAAATTCGTCCAATGCGGTGGCCCGCCACGGGCAATCGCGGGCCACCGTGCCTTAGTCTTCAGCGGTCACAGTGTGTCACAGTATGTTAAGCTAATATTGTTCGGACAGGCGTATAGCGTATCTTTACTTTCGATATCATTGCCAGTGTCTTTATAAATTATTGACTGTTGAGCTTGATAGATTTACATGTCATTTAAAGAAATTATAATAGCATGAATTCACAAAAAGATCGTCAGAGTCTATACGCCATTGCGGTCTACTTGCAGAACAAAGTTCAGTTTTAATTTATTGAACAAAAACAGCGTCCTATAGAAATTTAAATTGGATGTATCAACTACACTTATCAAAATATACCAATATATTCGACTGAAAAGGCAATCACTCAAATGGCAAAATATTTTTGTGAAATAGAAGTAACAAAAATAACAACGTCTGTCATTTTCTGACAAAAGGCTTTGATGTTTAAAAAGTTTTTAATAAAAGAGGATGTGATTACGAAACATTTCTTTAAGTTTTGTTTTATTCTACTGCGATATGGTAGACCACACTTTGGATAGAATATCCATACAAAGTGTATCCGATTTTTTACTCTTGGGTGGAGATTCCTTGCGTTTAATGTTTTTTCAATAGGTACTTCTGTGTCACTTAAATAAATATTAAACATTCTGAGAATTTACTGTCAAATTGTACCTACACACACAGTACGGTAAAGCGTATCTTATATACTTTTTTTCACGTAGCCGACTGTATAAAAATAACGACCGAATCGTGTGGTCCACGTAATGGCGGTAACGACCACACACATTACAAAGCAGCTAACTGAAACACTTATAGCCATGATAACTAATGACTATAATGATGACCAAGGCTTTCCCGTGGTCTTTTTGCTCTCACAAACATTTTACATGAATAAGGCATTTGAGGACAGCAAAAATAAAATATTCTTAGATTAAACTCGCGAAAACACTCGGAAAACTTATTTTAGCCGTTTCAACATTAAATGCATACAGAACGAAAAAAAATGTCGCTGTTTAACCATTGAAAATCGTGACGTACAATAGTATTTTCCCATTTCCCTTATCGATTTCAAACTGACAGAGCGTTTTTGACGTTTCATAAAAAGGTTGTTCATTTGACTAAGGCCCTTAATCTAATGTATGCTTTAGTTATCCATACAAAATGTTTGGGTAACTGGCGTTAAACAATGGAAAAAAGTAAAGTGTAGATTAGGTATTTCTAAAACTTTCGAGCATGTTCACATCTACCGATAATTTCGGTCCGACACTGCAATGTTACCAGCTTAGGGTTGTGAAATCACTATTCAAGCGCATAATCGAAAATTATACTTATTATAGTTATTATAGTTATTATATTTTAGAAGAAAGTAAATAAAATATTAGATTCAACCAATTCTACAAGCCAGGTGATTTCGAGGAAGGATTGTCTATTGGCAAACACATTGCAGTAGGTATATCGGACCGATATTGTCGGTAGATGTGGGGATACGTCGATATTGTCGGAAGATCCATGAGGCTGAACAGACTGATTTTTAAAAGTCCAGCCATGAATATTTAAAATAGAACACCATAGAATATCAAGCAATGGGTTAGGTATCAATTCGCGTGACAAAATGCTCCCGTCAGTGTTAATGGAACATATTTAACAGAGATAATCTGATAACCAGCCCTGGGGGCTATTTCGTATGACGTGCTTAATGAAATACTGTTACAGGTTATTTTGGATAAGTTTGCAAAAATAAAAACTTTTTATTTGTTACTAAAACCGACAAGGGCTACTAAACTAGGCTTTTTTTTAATACTGCTTCTTTGGAAAACAAGCTACCGGCCCCCTGATAGTAAGCGGTCACCATAGCCTATGGACGCTTGCAACTCCTGGGATGTAACATACCCGTTGCCGACCCTTTAAGAATGTATATCTTATCTACACTCCTTTCTTATATCCCACCCATATCCCTCGGGGAAAGCTCGGCTCATTCCACAAATCTACAACCGGATCGTTGGATGGAGGAGATTTCTTTGAAACCGTGCCGTGGCATATGCGGCCATTTAGGTTCTAGGTATAATATTTATATTAAATATAAGAAGTAGTCATAGATCCACTCGATCACTCAAGATCCTTAAAATAAAAGTAGGCAGGCCCACTTAGTCAGGTTAGATGACCAAAGATGGGCCAAAGAGGGAATATATAATAAATTATATGTAACTATAATGTATATAAGGAATAAACGGTTGTATTATTATTATTATTATCTAAAAGAAACCGGTTGAAGCCGCGTGGGCAGCGATTCTGCTATAAAAAATGATAAATTGTTTTCGCTTAACAAAATAGGTAACTCACACTAATGTTGGGATCTCCCAGTAAGTATACATATACTTGTGACAGGACCCACTTTTCTATATCGTTGGCTTAGTTAACAAAAAATGACAATGTTCTTAGTATCATATCGGTCTACTTATAACAGTTTAGTCTGTGGCCCCTTGTGAATAAATTCCTATAAGACTACTCTAGGCCACAGAACTATATCAAGATAGAAGGAAAGAGTGTATGTACTTCGCGTGGCGAAAAGAAGCCGAAACGGCTTCTTTGCTCGCCGCGAACATTAGTCCGCTCCCGACCGCGGCCCGCGTGCGACGTCAGGTTATAAAAACAAAATGACTCGTTGTGCGATAGTGACTTGTTCGAACACCTCCGATAAAGGTGAGGCAGTTAATCGTGGGATTTCCTTTCATCGGTAAGTACTATTTGTCCTAAAATACCTGTTAATAATTAAAAAAACGATTTATTTATTGCTCTGTATTACCTTCATCAACACAGATTGTGTCCAACACTAGTTTTCCATTGCGGCTTTAATTTGAGGATACAGACTTGACGTGCGTTCAAAACAAGCGATGTAAATCTAAGCTATTCAAACTGTCGAGTCGCGTTCGATGTCGATTTCTCATTTTTTCTGTCAAACGTAAGAATAGTGATGTACCACATTGCTGTACGCTGCGATTTTCTTACTCGATTAAAATCAAATTTGAAACCAGAGGAAATGATAATTACGTTTTTATAATATTATTTAGCTATATAATGTAGGTTACATAGTGAAAAGCAATTATTATTAACAAACAGGTTATGGTTGCTTCTATATTGCAATTTTATTTCAGTTTCCCGAATGATCCTCTGGTTAAAAATAAATGGATTGAAGCAACGGGTCGTAAACAATGGTTTCCAAAAAATCACAGTCGGACTTGTTCAGTACATTTCCACGAAGACTCCTTTACTGGCCCATCGAAGTACCGACGACTGATCAGTAAAGCTTATCCGACTACTGATGTAGTGATGATGTCAAATGATGAAAAGGTACCTACACATTATTAACGTAAGGATAAATATTAATTTAAAAAATGTGACGGCGTGCGTGCGTGTGAGTAGTGTAATTAATTTAATACAATTTGTGCTACAGATAAAAGGTCAATCTTCTTCAGAGAAGGACTCTAAGAACAATACGCCCCAGAAGAGAAAGCTCGAAATGGTGACTGTTATTTATACATTATCAGAAGATATTTTGTTTTTAAAATTGTGTTTGTCATCTTCACTTTTGTATTGAATATTATATTTTAACGTGTATTACAGGATATTAATGAACCATCCACATCAGACCAGATTCCAATACATACGCCAAAGAAGAAAAAAAAAATAAAGCAACTGAACAATCCAAGGCAAATGATAAAACAGAAAGACAAACAAATTAAACGCCTGAAGGAACAAAACCGTCGAAAAGTAAAAAGAATACTTACCCTAGTGGCATTACTGGGGTGCTTAAAAAAGAATACCTTGATCAGTGACGAAGAAGCTGACAACTTAAAAACAACAAATGTTACGACTAATGAACTTTATTCTAGACAAATGAAGAATACAAAAGGATCAGCCACAACATCAAAATACTCACCACCACTACGGAGTTTTGAATTAACGTTACACTATTATTCGAGCAAAGCATATAACTACGTTAGAAAGGTTTTCAATTTGAGCTTGCCACATCCTGTCACTATCCGGAATCGGTACAAAGTGATTGACGGTCTGGAGTTCTTTCCTTCTATATTGTAAAAAAAACTAAGACCTTTTTAAGACTATTTATCATTTCCTCTGTTGAATCTAATTTTCATTTCCTCTGTCGGTTCTTATCGATATTTTGAATCGATACAAAATAAACCTACAAGTTATTACAACTACCGCGTGCGAATCGATGTGACGAATCGATGTCGCGCGGCTATGTTTCCCGTCACTAAATTACGCTCGTGACGTCAAAATACCTACGCAAAATGTTACACGCTCGGTTCCCATACTAATTGACGCGGACTTTCCTTCTATCTTGATATAGTTCTGTGCTCTAGGCTCACTAACTATAGTTAATTTAAGATAAATACTAAATACCTCGATTGTAATTGCTGTAATGGCTTAATCTCGTTGATAGGTAAATAAGAATGCACGGTTGTTTTAGATAATATTAGTAAGTTTAATATTATGCGTTGTAAACTATATCATAAGAAATAATTTACATAAACGCTTACAGCTGGTTGTTATTATTTTAATTATGTAAGGTTGACAGTAGGTATTTATTTTCCAAAGCTATGCTTGTTAATATATAGGCCTGTACATATAGTTACGAAAATAACACATTTAACATTTAATTTTAGATATAACACAGGATCTAGTAATCGAATTTAAAGTAAAAAAAAATGGTATTTATTTCTAATTTAAGTATAAAAAAAATACAATTTTAACATTCATTGATAAAATTAAATTTGTTTATGTTCCGCTAAGTAGCGCATGATTAAATAAATTATTATGTCTACATATATTTAAGTCTCAACTACTTTGTTTGTGTGCTTTAGTTGAATAAACATTTTTCAATCTATCTATTATGTTACCTGTAAGTAAGAGCAAAAAAACTATCATCAAAAAGTCTTAATATGCCTGATTAATTTGGGTAACAGTTCCACAATCAATAACAATGGTAAAAAATAACACACCTAGGGAAGCATTTAATTTTTCCTTTAATTTAAATTAATCACATGGGTATTTATATTTAAAACCATACATATCCATAAGTCGGGTAAAATTTACACCAATGTGTTCGGAGCTTTATTTTAGAGCAAAATTGAAACTTACTCGGTAGCTGGCTTTGATAAATTGCAGGGTTCGCGTTGTATAGGGTACAATAATAACCGCGTATAGGTAATAAATTATAATTTGACCCGAGTTTCTTATTTATTCTATATGTAGGTAGGTATTTTTATTATGTGGAAGTATAAACTACCACAGGCGGATTGTTTATAGTACTTACATACTTAGGTACCTGTTTTTCTTCTTTGTATTACAAGTATTTTAGAGACTGGTGACCGAAGGGCTTTGCAGCTTTCTCGCGCAATGCATCAGCATAGCAATTTAGCGAGGAAATCCCGAAAGACGCTTTGTTTTTTTTTTAACTAAGTATTAATTTAATTTAGGTAAGTAATGTAAATTATCATCTTGCAAACTAGTACTTTTGAAGAAAAAAAAAATTATTTTATTGTCTGTAGTTTTTAAGTTGCTTTGTCTATTTGATTCATGTTATGAGGTATTAAAGTAAAAAAATAGATAATAAAAAAGAAAAAAATATATGTTAATTAAAATCCATTCTAAAAATATCGTTTCAGTTTAGACCTTATATTCTTATAAGAGTTTCATCTTGATGGATTGTACAATACACACCTAAGTAGAGCAGTTTAAGATATGTTGGTATTTACTTAGGTATGTCCGATATTTTTCTCATGTCATGTCACCGTCACAGTACAATAGTTCACTGTGACTGTAGCACTGTTTTTAAATAGGCCTGGCATAGAATACAAAATAATAGATCTCGTGTACATACATATATATACCTTACTAACTTATAAAGTGCACTAACATTTTTTACTGTCGCCCGTGTCAAATGCAGTCAGTAAAAATCTGTTTGCATAGTACTGTTGTTGGTCCTGTACTTATTCAATTAAATTTATCATTTAATAAGTTCGTTTAAGAACAACGGCAACATTAATTTACCAAATTAAATAAAATCTTATTAGACTGACTGACGTATCGTAATACTTTTTGAGTGTTTTTTTGAGTTTCAAAAAAAATTCTAGAAATCACCGTTAAAGGGCAAATATTAGTTAGACAACCGAGTCTTCATTTATTTAAACTTTATTGCACAAATAATATAAGTATAAAGAGCGGACTTAATGCCACGAGGCATTCTCTACCACGTCAACCGTAGGTGGGTAGCAAAAAAACTGTATATAATATAACTATACTGTTTATTATTATTATAAACAGTATATTCACACTGTACGCCTTACTACACGTTAAAATAGCGTCGTGAGGAAAATTCGTCGCATACCCTTTACGTTTTCGTCCATGTCACAAACTTTTCCTTTTTGAACACCGCTCTTTCATCTCTGTTACCCTCTAAATTTGGTACCGTCACCCCTGAAGTGTTTGCGCTCTTAAATTATCTGCGAAGGTACCTTTGAGTATTGAATTCCCAAAAATAGCTTTATTCGTTCGAAAATCACCTGTAGGTAGTCAACCCGTCGGAGTGAGTAGTTTATTTCCGATAAGTAGATAGTTCTTTTTATTGCGATACAGCGGTATGTTAATTATGATCTAAAAAAAGTAGTTTATCTATTATATACGGAGCAATAAGTATTCACGTAAAAAAATCCGATCTTGTTAAATAACGAGTATATAACAATAGGCCTTTTTGCTTCTTAATGGTACCTACCATACCTACGACACTTACTTTTTTTTAATTCGAAATATCAAAAGCCTTACAAATGCTGACGCTTTAGTGGTGCGAATAAAACCTAACGTACCTACCTAGTCTTATTAGAGTAGGTACTAAACCATAACACGTTAATTTAACACAAACTATAAACCTACCTTCTTATAAACAATAACATTATTACCAGGATAATATTACTAGCCAACCTTCATACAGAATACCTCGAGACAATTTTCCCTCACAATAGCAAATTTGAATATTAAATAAAGTATTGGCAAGTCAAATACGGAGCAACATTTTTTCTTTACCTAAAATGACGAGTGTGCGTGAGAAGTATTCATTCGCCTACAGTAAAATAGACAGACAAGTAAATTATATGTAGGTACTTTATTCGTGTTATTCGAGCACAAATTTAAAGAAACAACTCTAGATACAAGTGCTAACGCGTCAAACGTTAAACTAAGTTTTATGTTACAGTTCCATTACCTACCTACGCAGTCTCAGTTTTCACTTTAAGTTTGAAAAACATAGCACACCATTAATTATCATATGTACTTTTAGATAGGAATGTAACGACTGATATAGGCAGATGACCACAGGGTTAAAGGGTAAGAAGTACCGACTTACCTACCTGCATCCAGACCTACGTGAATTAGCAATGTTTTCTCTTTGTTTAACAAGAGTCATGATTGGAGGCGCAAATCATAAAATTCATCACACAATTGAATTAATTAACAAACCAAATGATTAAACCTAAGAAGGCTAATTTTTAATTGAACATCGATATTGTTAAAGATCTACTAAACATAAATGAACTGAAGACCAATTAAAATTTAACACCTACAAATGCGCTATTGTTCCCGCTAAATCAGAAAATTACCTACTAAATCAATAACAAATAGTCTCCTCCATCATCCATAGACTTATCGCGATATTAAAATAACATAGTTAGGTTGTGCAAATTTCCCCGCATCCGAAACGAAGCCATTTCTAAATTCAGATAATTAATGCAAGTGCACGACTGCACGCCCGTCGGTGCAGTGTTTCGGCGAAAAAAAGCGCCTACCTCTATGCATCTGTCAACATGGAGTCTTTAGCTGGCGTGCGAAATAAGGTTTTTTTCTCAATTTTTACGGCAGTTTTCTTGTTGATTTTTCGTTAATATTGCAATTTTGTAGACGAGGCGTGAGTGTTAGTTATTTCAAAGACTTTGAAAAGCTGGATGTGAGTGAAAATGTCGTTATAAGATTTGAAACTTATTATTTTCGTATTTCATTTACTAACAAACACAACATAAAAAGACGAAGTTTAGCACTGTAATTACTTAGATTCCTATAATTATCTTACAATGTTTTTCGATTAATAAATCCATATTTCAAATTAGAAATTCCGTAATTTTATTTTAATTCTTTCATGCATCTTTTCAATGAGAGGCTTCCCTTTTAAAAATATGTAAATATTGATAATTATATCAATATCAACAAACAAGTTCTTACCACGTTTGAAGTGATAATTTGTAATTGATTTGTTTTAATTGAATTTCCAATTCAAGATAAATTAGAGTTAGAGAATAACGTCAAGTTTATAAACCTCATGTTTTTGTTTATGACATTCTATATTGAATGCCTGAGCTATTATTTAGTTTGGGAAATGTTTCTTATCAGTTTCAAAAGTAGTTCCGCCTGTTTGTGGGTAAACAAGGTCGGCGCTACGCTCGGATCAAAATAAAACTTGATCCATGCCTAGCCTAGCCACTCGCTACTTACCCTACCGCTTCGATACACGCGTAACGAGGTTTCAGTTGCAATATCACACACATCACTGGTACACGTTAAGGCACGATCACAACGAGCAACGGACGCGACGGCCGTACTGACCTGCCACTCTTGGTGATCACCATCTCGGTGCCCAGCTTGTGGAACTTCTCCCAAAGGTCCTTGCCCTCCAGCGTCACCTTCGGGTCGTCTACGACGCCGTCATCGTCAGGGGGCAGCGGCGCGTACGGCGGCGGCGGCTTCAGCAGCGGGCAGGGCGCGGACAGCGCAGCGGCAGCGGCCAGGGCTGCCGGCAGATAAGGCGGCGGCGGCAGAGCACCCGCCGTCAGCAGCGCCGACACCGAGAAATCGCTCGGCCGCGGCGCCAGCAGCGGATGGAACGCGACGGCGTCGCGCCGCTCGGCGCCCTCGTAGCGCATGCCCGCGCCCGGGAACCACGGCGCGCGCTCCACGACCGGCGTGCCCGTCGGCTCCAGCGGTCGCGGCCGCTCATGCAACGTCCATAACCGGCCGGCGGCTCACTCGTCACTCGCTCTCGTGGCGACACCCGCTCGCACGGCAGGCGTCAAACGACTGGCCGCCGGCGGCGCCGGCTCCGACACCCCTCCGCGCGCCCGCCCAATGGCGCGCCGAGCGGCTCCCCGCGCGCAGGCAGGCGGGGCCGCGGCGCCACAAGCGTTGTTTTTTCGTCGCGGGCGAGGTGTCCGCCGCCGCCACACCTCGCGCGCCGGCCGGCGCGGGCGGCGGGCGCGGGGCGCCGCTAATCTCGTTAATACGCGGGGGCGACACTACACCACACTACACTCGCCACCGCCGCCGTCTCCTTCTAATTGGACACGTTTCCGTTCGTTCGTCAATTGAGCTCGTTACTCGGTATATCTTTTGTGCGTCTAGTGGGTGCTGCTGCCGAGGGCTCGGCCTAAGCAAACAACGGTCCGATGTCTTTGTGGCCGGCCACAATCACGTTTATGAAAACAACAAGCAATTACCTACTGAACAATTGAATTGTGTTCTTTTTTCTGATAGTATTGGGGGTACAGTCGGCTGTAAAAGTGTCTTCAACTGTCGTCCTCTCATACAAATCCAACACTGATGGAAATAGAGTCGTATTTTTGAACGAGTTAGTAGGGAAGACATTTTTGCCTCTGTAGCTCACCAGTATGCCGATGCCGTTCCATTCATTGACTACTTTAATTTAATTAAATTTTAATTCGTAAATTAGTTTCGTTAAATTAGCAATGAATTATATGTAACTTCTTAAAATCTTTGCGCTTTTAACTGAACCAAAACATGAAAAATTTAATATTCTTCCATAGGTAGAGTTTTTATTAAAAAATATGTACTCAATAGGTGTTTATTTTAGGAATCCTAAGATAAACATGGACGAAGGTAATAATAAGCTGTGATTTAAGCTTATACCTAAATACCTAATATTATAAAAATAACCCCCCAATCCGCTCTGGGCCAGCGTGCGGACTACTGCCCGTTCCCTCTCATATATGAGAGGAGGCCTTTGCCCAGCAGTGGGACGTATATAGGCTGATGATGATGATGATGATGATAAAAATAACACAAACTATGTTACCTCACTCAGGAAAGTTGACGACTGAAATCTAAGTTTCGGCGTAGAAGAAAATATCGCTTCCGATATATCTACTTACTTCTGGCTTGCGTACCGACCCATATTCGGCTCATCAGGAATTATTAATCTAAGCAGGGTTCTAATTAAAAAAATAATTTAATTAATTGAATATATTCGACACCTTGCAATCTTGACATTTAGGTATGACACGCATGAGAACAGCTCTGGTGGACATTCACGCTGAGGTGCAATACAAGCGGTCAAAATATAGATATACCTAGTTATTCTAAAAGCGGGCAACCGTCGAGATAAAAAGTTAAACTAGTTTTCGTTGAGACAAGTAACTTGAAAAAGCAGCGTCGTTTCAACTCGGCGAAAAATCGAGAACATTTAAAAAGAAACTAATACATCTTTTTAATTTTCCTTTCTGGCAGTCATGGATTAATGGAATACCGTTTAGAATGTCGAATTAATATTGGATATCTACAGTTTTTATTGTTTGAATGGCATAGACCTGCAATAGAGCAATAGGCATGATGACACATTTTAAAAAACTGTTCTATACTGTGAGAGAGACATAAGTCAGACAGGTCTCTTTTCCAACACGGTGAAGTCCTTCGACCAGGAACACAATTCAGCAATAATAAAACAATCCATGTATGTAGCATAAGTTTATATTTTGAATAGTCAGAAGTTAAAAAAAACTACGCAACTGCATAGGAAGTCCAAATTCGAAAATATGTGCTATGCTGATCATAAATATATGAACGCGACTTCATTGCAAAGGGCATTTAGATTGCTCGGTAATTTTTGATCCCTTATCACACCCACTGCCAGGAATCGCTAAGCGCTACGCTCGTAGCCGATACTGTGGTTTTCCCCGTATGTAGTGAAAAGCGCCTACCGCGTATGCGCCCTCTAGGCGGGAACCTGGCAGTGAAAATATTAAATCGACTGTAGATAGTAGTGTTAATACGGTTATAGTACTCTGTACTCGTATCTATCCGGCCGGCTGCTCCAAATACGATATAATAATTTTATTATGATAGTATTAGGTACCTACTTACTGTAACTTTCAAAAAAACAGTCTAGACTAGACTAGATGTAAGTATTCCAACTCCTACTTAACCTATTCAAGGCCTATGCATAAAGACTGGTATATGAGTCAAGTCTCTACGAGCTACGAGTGATGTCCGCTACAAAGCGGAAAGATGCTGCTACGCGCTACGGCGTAGCACACGTATAGGGCTTGGGCACACCAGATGCGAGTGGATTCCGTAGCCGATTTTATAAAAATGTGTTAGACCAAATATCAGAATAATTTTAATTAAATACTCGGATTTTTTAACATTAGGTAGATACCTACTGACCGAAATAAACTGTTCGATCGCGTAACGCATTCTACGTAGGTACGTTGTTGGGTAGATCTAAATGTCAACTTTTATATGAGAAAGGACTGTTAAGTTGTCCTAATGCAGTCAAACGCAAAAATATGTATCGATTTAATCTGCATAGTTATATAAAACTTTTGCGTTACTAATATATTGAGAGACAGTGCACATGCAGCCAAAACCGCTAAAGAAATAAGAAGGAATAACTTTTATTTACAGTAGTTGCTGAATTTTTAAAATTCCCTTTTTTTCCCTTCACGTCCACTGTAGGTACTAAGAAAGGATTTTTCGAAATTCAAGCCTTAAGGGGGTGAAATAAGGGTCGAACCGTTGTATGGAAACTTATAGACTGGAGTCTTTGCACGAAGGTTTCTTACTAAAAAGCAAAACAAATGATCTAGCATTGTGATTAAAATTCATCCTCTAAGGGGGTTAAAAATGAGTTGAAAGTTTGTATGGGAAACATGTCGTTTTTAAAGTTAGCCATTTAAAACTTCGATCACAAGGTCCTAATGTAAAGTTTAACATTGATTTAAATTACAAAATTTTAATAGCAATATTTTTTCTAAGACGGTAACAAGTTCTACGCGGACCAAGTCGCGGGCAACAGCTAGTCATTTCATAAATATGTAGGGACTGAAACCTTAATCCGTTAACATAAGGGCGATGGGACATATTTATGAGTAAGTTGTATGCACCCATAGTTTTACACTTGACCTACTTTCAAAAAGTTACGCTAAGTTAGTTCATCACCCCTAAAGTCTATAGGATCTCTATAAAACCGGGGATTAGCTAAAATAAGGATATAATTATGTTTATACTCTCCGATGCTTAACAGAATTTACACGGTAAGTAAACCATTTATTCAACGTCGAGCCACTTAGTGGAGCTCTCAAACAATAAACGTTAGCCGTGATGAAAAACGCTGTAATTCAATAGTAGCTTGAATACATTACCGAGGGATGTAGATTTTGTTTTATCCTGTAAGAGGATTAGGCGTAAAGTGTTTCAAGAAGTAATCCATACTAATATTATAAAAGGGAAGTGTGTTTGTTTGTTTGTCCGTCTTTCACGGCAAAACGGAGCGACGAATTGACGTGATTTTTTAAGTGGAGATAGTTTAAGGGATGGAGAGTGACATAGGATAGTTTTTATCCCCGAAAATTAGTCCTTGAGTTGTGTTAAAAAATAGAAATAGATATATGCGGATAATATTTTTTTCTACTAAGTAGCAGTTAAAGTCCTTTAAAATCATTATGGTGGCCAGGTTGACTGATTAAATGACTAGTTACTTACTAAAAAAGAAATGAAATACAACATACAACGAAAATTCGCTTCGAAAAAGTTTCTTACACCAGCGCCATCTGTGGACGGATAGCGGACTACTTCAATGATTTTATTTTGCATTGGTTAGTATTATGGTTTAGTCAATTTCAGATGTATTTAAATAAAACTAGTACCTAGGTACATACATATATTGGCGAAGGTAAGTTATATTATGACAGAGACACTTAAGTTTTCGACAGCAAAATATTAATAAAAAGCGATCAATTCATAGGCAGTTGTGAGAATAATACCTACTGACTGAACCTAAGTAGATACTTATTTAATATAAAACGCGTAATTACATGCAATTAGCAACACTTAATTCGTAGAACTTATCGATACAATTTGTTTTAAAATAACAGGTCCTTAATTAATAATTTAACGTTTCAATTTAACGATCTCATTATCTCAAACACCTGTAGACTGGATCAGCTTGAGACACGCTTAGCAAAATAGAATAACTCAAAGATGCGAAGGGAAATGTCGATAACTCACAAGTGGGGAAAATCGAAGGGAGCTGAGACAAACTTAGATTATTGTTGACTAACTTGTGCCCGCGACGTCGTTCGCGTTGACTTCCTATTGTTGGACTTTTACATACTGCGATAATACGAAGGTCAAACTGAAAGTTGTAGATTGTATGGCAAGGGTCTGAAATAAGCCTTATATAACCACGAGATGGGTAATGGGTGATGGGAAAATAGATCGAGGGGTAAAATCGCTTTTAGACCAGAGTTACACTCTACTTTTCACTTCGACACTTAGAAATAGTAAAAACAAAGATTAAGCCATCCACAGTCACAGGCAAAAATATTGTTCAACTTGGCGCCATTTTGTTAATAAACTTTGACACAGATACAAAATATTGACACCACGAAAAGCCTATGACCGTGTAATAGCGTCTAATAGTTTTGTAAGTTCTACTAATCATCATCATCATCATCATCATATCAGCCGAAAGACGTCCACTGCTGGACATAGGCCTCCCCCAAAGAGTGATCCCGTGCCACCCACATCCAGCGGACTCCCGCAACCTTTACCAGGTCATCAGTCCACCTTGTCGGGGGCCTACCCACGCTGCGCCTTCCGGTACGTGGTCGCCACTCGAGAACCTTTCCGCCCCAACGGCCATCGGTTCTACGTGCTATGTGCCCCGCCCACTGCCACTTAAGTTTAGCGATCCGGAGGGCTATATCGGTTACCTTGGTTCTGCTGCGGATAGCCTCAAACTCCCAACATGGCCCTCTCCATTGCCCTTTGGGTGACTTTGAGCCTTCTTATGAGGCCCATAGTAAGCGACCACGTTTCAGTGCCATATGTCATCACTGGCAACACACACTGGTCAAAGACTTTCGTCTTGAGACACTGCGGAATATTGGACGAAAAGATTTGCCGTAGCTTCCCGAACGCTGCCCAGCCGAGTCGGATTCGACGATTGACCTCTTTCTCGAAGTTGGACCTACCTAACTGGATCGTCTGTCCTAGGTATACATAATCGTCTACAACTTCGAGCGTAAAGAGTCCGATTGTAATGGGAGTTGGTACTACATGGGCATTTGACATGATCTTCGTCTTATCCATGTTCATTCTTAGACCAACTCGCTCGGATGCTTTACTGAGGTCATCGAGCATCGTACTTAAGTCCTCCATGGTCTCAGCCAAGACTACTATATCGTCAGCAAACCGAAGGTGAGTGATGTACTCGCCGTTGATGCTGATGCTTAGCCTTCTCCAGTCCAGAGTCTTGAAAACATCCTCCAGTGCAGCGGTGAACAGTTTTGGAGAAATAACATCTCCTTGCCTGACTCCCCGCTGCAGCGGAATAGGTTTCGAGTTCTGGTCCTGGAGTCGGACTGACATAGTGGCGCTCTCGTACAAACACTTCAGCACTTCGATACAGCGATAGTCAACTTGGCACCGCTGGAGAGACTGTAGTACAGCCCAGGTTTCAATCGAATCGAAGGCTTTTTCGTAGTCCACGAACGCTAAGCAGAGAGGCAGGTTATACTCCTCGGTCTAACTCTGTGTAACCTGACGAAGCGTGTGGATGTGGTCTACGGTACTAAAGCCTCTTCGGAAACCGGCTTGTTCGGGAGGCTGGAAGTCATCTAGCCTGTGTACGAGACGGTTTGTAATGACCCTCGAAAACAGCTTATAGACATGACTCAGAAGTGAGATGGGTCTGTAGTTCTTCAGCAGAGTGTTGTCACCCTTTTTGAAGAACAGCACCACCACACCTCTGTTCCATGCCTTTGGAGTTCTCCCTTCCAGTAAGACGGAATCGAACAACTTCTGAAGGGCGCAAGGGCCGTAAGGACCGGCTTTACACCCGCCTTCAGAAGTTCGGCTGTTATTCCGTCTTCACCGGGTGCTTTGTTGTTCTTGAGCTGTTTAAGAGCCATAACAATCTCGTACAGGCTGATGTCCGGGATGTCGTCGGTACAGTCGGTAGTCTAGCTCTAGGGTCTTCCGCCTGACTAACTTCGGGTCTGCGCGTTGATGTGTATAGCTGTCCGTAAAAGCGCTCTATCTCACCCAGAATCTCAGGTTTAGAGGAAACGATTCTACCATCTTCAGTTTTTAACTTCGCGAGCTGGCTCTGCCCTATAGACAGATCTCTTGAGAATACTTTAGAGCCCTTATTACGCTGTATGGCCTCTTCAATACGATTTGTATTGAATTGGCGCAGATCGCGGGTAAGGGACTTGGAAATCTGTTTATTGGGCTGCCGGTATAAGGTCGCGTCGGCTGAAGACTGTAGAATCATTTCACTCCTTTCCTTCATGAGCTTCTGAGTGGAGCTAGATAGCCTTTTAGTTCCGTTAGTGCCTTGGGCCTTGAAGAACTTAGACCCAGTGACACGGACAGCTTCCACAAACCCGTCGTTCAATTCGTCCACATCGCCGCCTAGGCAATCAAAACGGTTTTGGAGTTCCAGCTGGAAGCTCTCGGGGTTTTGAATTTGGATTGATGCTGGACGGAGCGTAGACTTCATCAATCGAGAGCGCTCTTGCTTGACGCATATATTCAATGTGCCTCTTACCAGACGGTGATCGCTTCCGGTTTTGACCGTATTGATCACAGAGACATAGTTTAATATATGCTTCCTCGTCGACATGATGAAGTCAATCTCGTTTTTAGTTGCACCGTCGGGACTCATCCAGGTCCACTTTCTGTGCTCGCGTTTCTTGAAGAAGGAATTCATCATGTAGAGTCCTTCCTTCTCCAAGAAGCCAGCCAGCAGTTGGCCCCGGTGGTTCTGACTTCCAACTCCAAATTGCCCCACTCTCAGCTCTTCACCATCTTTCTTGCCCAGTTTTGCGTTGAAGTCCCCCATAACAACGGTGAAGTAGGTTTTGGAACTATGCATGGCCTTCGATATATCTTCATACATAGCCTCCACCTCTTCGTCGGAGTGTGCCGAGGTCGGTGCGTAAACCTGAATGACCTTCAATGAGTACCTGGTGGATACTCTGAGTATTAGGTACGCCACCCTAGTCGACACACTCTCGATCTTCACCACGTTATTTACGAGGGACTTGTAGACGAGGAACCCGACTCCTCCCTGGGACTGTTGGTCGCCCTCCCGGAAATAGAGCAAGTTGCCGGATTTGAGGGTTATCGTGTCCTCCCCCTCTCTTCGAACTTCAGATAACCCTATGACATCCCAGCGCAACTTGCTCAATCCTTCCTCCAGTTCCGCTATCCTTTCGTCGGTCCGCAGTGTGCGCGTGTTATAAGTTGCCAGGGCCAGGGGTCGTCGGTGGTGGTAGCCGGATCTTCGCCGGAGATTCTTCGCACCCCTGACCCCGCTGGTGCCCTAGCTGCTACCACAACCAGGGTACCGGGGGTCGCCGGAACCTAAGGGCCGTGGTTTTTTTGTACCTATCATGGGGGGTATATGCCATAAGTTCTACTAATAAAATATAATAAATAAGTAGGTATACTTACATAGCTACGGTAGCCTAGTGGTTCAGGCATGCGGCTGTCAAGCGGCGGTCGTGGGTTCGAATCCCGGCTCGTACCAATGAGTTTTTCGGAACTTATGTACGGAATATTTACCGTTAGCTTTTCGGTGAAGGAAAACATCGTGAGGAAACCGGTCTAATCCCAATAAGGTCTAGTTTCCCCTCTGGGTTGGAAGGTCAGATGGCAGTCGCTTTCGTAAAACTAGTGCCTATGCCAAATCTTGGGATTAGGTGTCTCAAAGCGGACCCTGGGCTCCTTTAGGGGCACAACCAGAAATAACAAATCAAATCAAATCAAATATACTTTATTTCGACCAACAAGGATCATATACAATATAATAGCTACATTATTATTACAAAATTATAATATTACATTATTTAATTAAATTGAAATATTAATGAATTATGTGTTAGTTACAAATAATTAAATAAATAAACATCTTATCCTATTGTTAGTCACTAATATCTATAATCATACATAGGTCTGCCAGGTTTGTTTGCCAGTACATGAATCATGTGGCAGTGGTTCAGATACTGGCAATCAAACCTATCCGACAATGCCCTCAGGATGCCGTTAGCGCTATCCCGTACCCTGTGCGCCAGAGATGTGCACCGTTTCCGCATTATAGTGTAAAAACAGTCCACTCTCGCTTCGGCAAACATCCCCGACGCACTACAGATAACGCTAGGAGGATGATGACTTACATATTTTCTCTAGGGGCTAAATATACTGCATCAGCCCCGCTTGCTAAGCCTAATAGGTATGACGCACTTTTTGAGCATGAAAAGTGAATACAGTATTCTATATGTTATTCCAGGCTAAATATATTATGTACTCCATTTCTTTAGGTACACACTACAAATTCATCTTAATCCGCCCAGCCGTTGTTGCATGATTTATGAACTAACGCCCAAACATCCACCTTTCGCATGTATGATTTTTCCTTTCATTTCATTTATTCCTTGATAAAATGAAGTTTTACATATCAATGTTTGTCAAGAAGAAAAATTAAGGTCTTAGGTTACAATACGGCATAATTTATGGTTAGTACATTTGTTTATTTCTCAATGTTTCAGGAAGAAAGATATTTTATACTACCCTATAGATTATTTGGTTGGGTAGGGAGCCAGTTGAAAAGTTGTTTGGCTGTCAATGTTCATGCCCATTTAATTCATAATATTATAGTAGGCTACTGTTATTAATTACTACTACATAATGAATAACAATACTTATACGTACCTACAGAATGTCTGTCTAATGAAACTGATAAAACAATTAGTCTATTAGACATTTTAGAGAAATAAAATAATCGCACTATTAATTATTAGAGTTATGAAACAGTCTGGACCATAGATATATTTATATATATTACTTCGTAAAGATAGGCCCAACGCCCACGAGTAATTCGTCCAATGTGCTGGCCCGCCACGGGCAATCGCGGGCCACCGTGCCTTAGTCTTCCGCTGTCACAGTGTGTCACAGTATGTCAAGCGAATATTGTTCGGACAGGCGTATCTTTACTTTCGATAACATTGGCCTGGGCCAATGCCTATTAACCAACCAACGAGGGAACCATATTAACTGTAAGCAGTAATTAGCTTCGACCGCGTAGTTATACGCGGTCGAAGCTCAATGTCATCTAAACAAGCTCTCATTGTCTTCTAAGGCCGGCAACGTACTCACAACATCTCTGGTGTTGCAGGTGTCCATGAGCAGCGGTAATCGCTTACCACCAGGTGATCCGTCTGCTCGTTTGCCTCCTATCACATAAAAAAATACACATTGCGTATCTATTATTAGTCTGACATTAGAGTGGCGACGCGTTCGAAGTGTCCATTATTATATAAAAACCTCTCAATGCTTAAAAAAAAATGTATTAAGAAGTAACGCTGCTAACGAAATTATAAATGTTAAATCGTTGGTCGCGTTGTTGGCAGGAACTGATTGAAAGATTTAGTGGCCGAGACAGATTGTTCCGATAGCTCAGTTGGTTAGTAGCGATGGGCCATGAATGCGTGTGGTCGCCGGTTCAATTTCGGCTCGGAGAATTGAATTTTTAAAATTTTCTTTTGATGTAAATTTATAATCTCTCATTGCCTCTTAATACACACTAAGTACCCATCATAAGAGACTCTTTAAATTACTGGTCTGTACCTAACCTAGTTATTTTTATTCGTTTGTAGCTACCTACGAATGAATCTCCAATCTCAGACTAAAATCTGAGCCATTTAAGAATTATATGATCCGGAGACATATCTCTCATTACGTGTGTGTTCTTATTAATTAGTATGTACATTACTCTTGTCGCCAAGATATATTATTAGGTAGGCCCAATATTTTTCTTATTGTAACCAGTAATAGCGCGTTTGCAAACATACAGAATAAACGTATGATTTTTACTTGTGTAGATCATTTTGGTCCCTTTGTACGCTTACTTCACTGATTGGCATCAATATAGGACCCTTAAAGATTCACACACGACAATAATTATAATACGACCAGATAATTGAGTTAACTCATCGGTTGCCGTCGACGGTATAAACGTCCAGCATTTTTTACGGTTCGTTTTCGAAGAAAACCCCTTGGGTGGCTCTTTGGGAAAACCAAGAAACTTACACGGCTTACATCAACCTTATCAGAAGACGCTAAAGACACTTTTCCTTTGAATCACTTTTACATTAACTTGGTTATCTGATTAATTTTTGGTTGCAAGGCGATTGCCGTGGACCTAACATTGATACACCTAAGGTTCATATTCGTTTGACTGCACTTGAAGTTATGTTGGTTTTGTGATTAAGTTTTGAGTAACAGGCAGTTTTGGATGGTTGTTTTATTGGTTGTATTTATAAGTTTAACTGCGACTATGTCAGTGGCGCCATCGTTTGGTGAAATTCGTTTTTACGATGCCGGTTATGTTTCAATATGTACAGTCAGCATCAAAAGTAAATGCGCAGTCGAAGACGTCAAAAGATCTGATCCCCTTTTAATAAAGACATTTGACGTTCATTAAGGCAGTTACTTTCGATGCTGACTGTACAGGTATGAATCAATTTTTAACATAAACGTGGTTTTCAGGCTTCATTACAAGAAACAATGAATGGGTCTATATCTGTTGGTCTAAAAATTTTTGCCCGATACTTTTTTCGGCACATATTTTTTGGTCTAATAATCTTTGGTCGATTGTTTTTTATGTCGAAAATTGTTTGGCCGAAATTGTTTTACATATATTTTTTTGGCCGTTAATTGTTTAGTCTAACATTTGTATGGAATAACATTGTTTGGTCGATTGTATTTTAGGCATAAAATTGGTATTACGAATATTGGTGTGACTAATAATCGCATCCAAACTGTCGCATTTATTATATTGGGTTACCTATGATAAACCAAAAAATGTTTGACAAATTATCACTTCCCAAAAAATTTTTCGTAGAATGTCATTTGCCAAGCAATATCTCGTTTACCAACGGTACTTTGACCAAATTCCGTTCAGTCAAATATGTTAGTTGGCAACAAAAAAACGCAATAAGACGTTTTTGCGTTTTGTGTAGAGGTCGCAATTCTAACCTAACCGCCAGCGTGTCGACGTCACCCCGCTCCGCGGGGTGCCTATTTTCGCTCTAAGGGACACAAGCTAACCCTAACCTAGGTTAGGTTAGGTTAGGTTAGGTTTGGTGGTAAATGTCGTTACACGCGTCTAAGGCGTCTTGTATGAAGGAACTGATTGAAGGATTTGGTACCCGAACCGGATTGTTCCGATAGCTCAGTTGGTTAGTAGCGACAGGCCATGAATGCCTGTGGTCGCTGGTTCAAATCCGGCTCGGAGCATTAAATTTTTAATTTTTTCCTTTGATTTAAAATTTACAATATAAAATTTCAATATCATAGCAATTTCAATTACATTGCTACTTACAGTAGAAAGCTATTATATTTTTGGAATCGATTACTCGTGAAAGAAGGCCAATTAATCGTTAATCTTCTAATATGCTTTTGAAACACCTAAGTGTGTAACAGTTAATAGGTTCGGTAAAGTGTTGAAATTTTATTGTGGACTTTTATGGATAGGTACAATTTCCCATTTTCGCTACGTGTAAAAAGTTACTTTGAGCCTCTGTGTTTCAGGTAACTTATGGCGTACCAGTGTTCGTTAGGAATTTATACAAATTCTTCTTAGCACACATTATTATTTGAAATAAGTATAGCGACGGCAGTGTTAGATTATCTGTTTCCTTGAAGAATTCTCTCAATGACGCACGCGAACCCTGGTTATAAAGTTCATCTCAACTCGTAAAACCGGGAACGCACCTAATCTTTTAGATCGACTCTATTTCCACGCTAATGCGTAGGTATAAAGTGTCACTCTGTGAATATTTTTAAGTCTAGGTAGGTATATGTTTGTTTAAGGTCAGCAGGCTCACAAAACCTAATTGTTGTATTCAGCTGTCTATTTAACTAGTTAGATTAGGCCTATCTCGCCCTCCACATTCATGCTTCATGTCCTTCCAATAGCATGACTATCATCCCTCCGCATAACATGTCCATACCACAGTAGGTGTAGATTTTCGGTTATCATAATTTCAAGCTTCCTCTTATAAGATTGTCCTGTTATGTTAATTTTGTAGCCTATACCTGTACTACTGCACTAGTAACTTTTTACTCTGACCAGTTTTTTTGCAATTGAATGACCAGACACACCCTTATGAATTTTTTCACCAGATCAGACTACAAACGTAATTTACGACGCTTTAATATGTCCGTTAGCAATTCCCAATAGGTCATACTAACTATATTCCAGTAATTAATACTTCCATCTTAATGCTAGTCATTTAATACACATTTTGCACCTTATTTATAACACATTAAAGTTGAAAATGTATCAATTTTTACGCCTAGTCGTATAAGAAATGAATAATTACAGCAAAAACTGATCGTTCAGTCGGTATAGCGCTTGCTGGAGAAAAAATATTCTAATCAACCTTCTATTTTCAAAGGACTTAGAACCTTAAAGTGCGTGGCATAGATTATATATTATAATGGATGTTTAAGGTGAGTAAGACGTGTATTAGTAAACTGGGCGCCATTAAATTATTGATTCAGGTGTTTGTACGTTTTGTAGAACCGACGATCACACACTTATTATTATGATAATAATTGATTAAAGTACTACTTTTGATGAAGTTGAGGGATCAGCATGTTTGCTGGTCTTAACAATTAGTCTTTATTATAAAACACAGGAAGTATTTGTGGTGGTGTGGTACCTATGTTATTAATTTAAAATCGAAGATGTCAACTAATGGCACAGGGTTGATCATTATAGTACATTACGTAACTAGTGCACGTGTACGTGTAGTAGCACAATGCGAGTTTTCCCGTACGCGCAGCGTGCAGTAAAACTCGCATTATGGCCGGGTGTGACGTAATAGTACATTACGTAGTAACTAGGGTGGTCAATTCGTGAATGCCCCAGATCGCGGGTGTTTGTGGCCCGAACCGAAGGTAATGTACACCTTTTCATTATATTTAAGATGACACATAGGTACCTATTACAGTTTGTTGTCTTACCTACATTATGTTTCTTCAAACCAAAATCCAAATAAAAATAAAACGATATGAAATGATAACTGGTCACCATCCCAATATTTTTCCCCTAACTGCGCTTCATCAATCTAAATGCTACTGTGTTTTTATTTACTTTAGCTGTACACATAAGAATCGATTATCACTTCATTTATTTACTTTAAATTGTTATCGAGTGGCAACCACGTAACCGGAAGGCGCAACGTGGGTAGGCCCCCCACCAGGTGGAGTGATGACCTGGTGAAGGTTGCGAAGTCCGCTGGATGCGGGTGGCGCAGGACCAGTCATTGTGGCACTCTTTGGGGGAGGCCTATGACCAGTAGTGGACGTCTTTCGGCTGATATGATGATTATTTTATATGCACTTTCTATGTTAAATGAATGTGTTCTAAATGGGTTATTTTATAAATAAACATTTATACGAAAGTATACTCTATTTTTAATAAAAAACCTAGGGTAGCCTAGCGGTTCAGACATGCGGCTGTCAAACGGCGGTCGGGGGTTCGAATCTCGGCTCGTACCAATGACTTATTCGGAACTTATGTAGGCAATATCATTTGATATTTACCGTTAGCTTTTCGGTGAAGGAAAAACATCGTGAGGTAACCTGCAATACATCCACGAAGAAATTCAAAGGTGTATACATCCACGAAGAAATTCAAAGGTGTCCCCAACCCGCACTGGGCCAGCGTGGGGACTACTGCCCGTTTCCTCTCATCCATGAGTGGAGGCCTGTGCCCAGCAGTGGGACGTATATAGGCTGATTTATTATTTATTATTATTCTATACTCCATTTTTATCGTGCCCATAATACCTAACATGGCACTTAGCTTGATAGATTTTATGGTCATGTTTACGTAACGTATACATTTGGTCCGTAATACTTGACCATTAAACCTACCGTGCTATTAGCTGAGCAGAAGGCTGCCTTGGCTCTGTAGATGCGTATGTTCCTGCAAAGTATTGTGTAAGTTTCCGAACGAGCGCTAGGCGGACTGTCAAAACCTTTAAAAAGTCCCAGTTCATATCTTCTACTTAATCTTGTAACTTTTTCAGTTAGAAGTTCATACTCAAAAAGTTACGAGATTACCCTTCAGATGAGTAAGCTACAAGAACAAAGTAATTTTTAAGTGACAAGATAGGAGCGTCGTCTCGTTCTATCGAACGGTGTCGGCCAGTGACGGACGCTCTATTGTCACTTATCGTGTGATAAGGTTGAGCAAGATACGGGGTCAGGTATCGTATGCTTGTTTACCTGCCTACAATATTACCTAAGAGTGCATCGGTTACGCTTTAGGTGAATGTGAGAACGTATTTTTCAACATAACTGTGGCGTCTACTTTTGTCTTTATGTTCTGTGGCCATGTCACGATGTCTCCATTACTAGGGCTGACGTGCGCAGCAAGACGACTATAGTTTGTCACGATGGGAACCGTTTAGATAATGATGCTCGTCTCACGAAGTTTTGATGCCGCGCTGAATATAAAAGATGAAAAGCAAGACGGCAACTTATAGCCTAAGTTGGCGCCCTTGCCTGCGGAGTTTAGTGGGATCCACGTGGGTTCGGACCCCGGTGGAGATAACGGAATAAGAAGCAAAAAAACGGGTGCGTCCCACGAGATATAACAACAGTGTTCAAGACAGTCATTATTTAGTAAATTTCGTAGTCTTATTCCCATCTACTATTATAAACACATGTAGTGGGTAAATGTGAATGGAAACATTTCGATCCGCCCACATAAGAAAAAAGCGTATTGAGCAAGCAGGCGCTCGATATTATGCATCTCGTTTTTAATCATAAAACATGTGGTGGGTAGATGTGAATGGGACTGTTTCAATCCACCTACATTTAAAAAGAGCACTGAGCGAGCAGGCGCTTGTTATCTTGCGTCTCGTTCTAATCATAAAATGTATGGTGGGTAGATTTGAATGGGAGTATTTCGATCCACCTACAATGCGAAAAATAAGTAGTAAGCGCGGCGCGCGATATTTTATTTCGTTTTTAATCGATACGTAAATATGACTGCAGCGCGCGTTTCAGTAGTACCTGAAAGTTGATGTACACGCATGTATTGTAAAGGTGAGAACGAAATTTGGATTGACAAATTTATACTCATATTTGTTCGATTAAGCTACCTTGGTTAGCATATTTCTTGTGCTTACGTATTAGGGGGAGACTGTTCAAGGCAGCCGTCTGTAAGACAAATACATAGCTTTGACTCTTTATTTTACCATCTTAACAGCTCTCTTTGGTTCATAGGTTTCAGACTTATGTCAAGATACTTTCTCCTACAGTTAACATCTTATATGAGCGGATTGGTTTAGTTTACTAACCATCCAAATATACCCGGACTTGACAATAACGTGTAGGTAAAAGCCTCCGTTAAGAGCTTTAAGCTCCAAACATAAATAGGTAGACCAAGTTGTACCATTTATAGAGGTCACACCTTTGGTAGGTGTGCCTCATGATTCAAATATTCCTCATTGATTGTGACTTTGGCCTGGCCGCCTGAAAAGCCAGTGGCTGCAAAGCTTTCAGAGTGCGCTTTGCAAAGCTTTCAGTCACATAACCAAAGCTGGGTTCATTTAGTTTTCATACAAGGTTGTTTCCATATTTTCTAAATTTACTTAATTTACATTCGACAGTAGAATCACAAAACAACCTTTGCTTATCCGTAATTAATTCTGCTTAAAACGGCAATGCGCCGAACGTAGTTAAGGATTTAGCATAAGTTTTAACCGTAAGAGCTTTCACTAGCTTCTAGCAAGCTTTTCTTTATATTCAGTAGAATCTGCATATAATTGCATTAATTTTGTAACCATAATTATATTCTAGATACATGAGTTGTTTACATACAAGCTTGATAGTAAAGTTAATAACTTGCCTCCTTTTTCTGTAGTAAATTTGCATAAGCGGCACTATGCCACGGTAGGTAAAGCTCTTCAAGCTAATTAGAAACATGTATTATAATCATTTCCTTTGCATAGCTCATATTATGGTAGTTTTCGCTTGCACTATGCTCATAATTCATAAATATTAGACAAGCCTTAAGCTTAATACAGTAAACTTTACTACATCAATAATCTACAGTGTTATATTAATCTAATGAAATAACTGAGAATAGTGCTTACGACCTCTGTTAGATATAACAAAGGAATCAAAAGTATTAATTTATATAAAACTACAAAGGTTCAGTGTTTAGATAGGTATTTCGCCTAAACTATTTGCAATGTATTCATTTAGCCTATTAACAATTATGCACTAAGTAATTCTGTACAAGATTAACATAATTTAAGACCTAGGTTTACCTAGATTAAGACGGTACTGGAATGCAAACGCTAAAAACCTAAGACGAATTTGTGTAAAGAAATGATTGTTTATTTGAAATAAAGATGTTTCACTTTATGGTAATGTTGGAAGGTTTATATATGAGGTGGAGTATAAGCAAAATGTTCTCATAACAAGCTCGACTATCACTAGAGCAACATATACCCATCTCGCTCCAACCAACCAGCCGTGCCATCAAGCTTTCTCAAGAGTATCGGAGTTTTATTTCCGCCTGTGGATCCCGCTTGTGTGTGAGCGCGACGACAACTGAGCTCCCGTCACGCTCGCACCGTGCCTCCGCTGCTGCAGTAAACAGTCGACGGCCACACATGCTAATTTGTGGGCGCGTCGACCTACTTCGCGGTTCGGACTAGCGACCTCGCTAGGTCAGCCCACTTAGTCCGAGGCTATTGAAGCCAGGCACCAGACGTCGCAACCCTCTTCCCGTGATGTAACTACGGGGCACCGCGGCGTTCAATGATCCTTCGAGAGCCGGATCCCTGACGAAGCAAGCAGTTCAAGCAGAAGATTTGGCTTTAAAGAAGATTCTTCTATCAATCAAGCATTAGATTGGCCCTTTTAAAGAAGACATCCTCAACAATCTTCAAGCATCGTACGAGAAGCTGCCATTTGAAGCAAGCAGTTCAGCGCGAACAGATTGGCCTTAAAGAAGATTCCTTTCTAACAATCAAGCTGTTGGATTGGCCTTAAAGAAAGTGAACTTCGAACAATCTGCGCCGTACGAAGAAGCTGCCAGGAAATATGAACAAAGAACTCTCAAGCAAGAAAAGCCCTCAACAGGGTTAACGAATAAAGAAGCCTCAAGACCGAAAAGCCCTCAAAAGGGATAACGAAGCCTCAAGACCGAAAAGCCCTCAACAGGGATAAAGAAGCAAGAAAAGGCGTACCAGCGAGGAAGACACACCAGCGAGGAAGACTTCGAAATCGAAGCGTCAAGTCGTCGTGGTCATCGAGCATCTGTAAATCCTATCAGAACCGGGTATATGTCAATCCCCGTTGTAATCTGGTAGGTGGCGTGGCTCTGGCCTAACGGTGTCAACCAGAGCTCATAACACGTCTTAGTGCGGTATACCGAGTGGTTACTGCAGCGCTCTTTTCAGAGCGTCTTTATAACTCGGCCGTTTGCTGGTATTGATACTTTGCGGTGTTTGGCCACAGGTTGGCAAGCTGAAGGGCGTGGCGTTCCACCACGTCCCGAGCACCTACATCGCACAGTGGTCCTCTGCCAGACGGTACCTATCACCTCCTTCCTCCCTACGTTCCCATTCTCAATCGGCATCAATACGGTAGTACGCCGAGCGAGCAGATAGGGCCTGTTAGTGCTAGGCAGGTAGGGACTGTTAGTGTTAGGGGGGTAAGGTTAGGATGACAGGTAAGGGGGAGGGTCGAGTAACGAGGTCGAGGAGTAGGCAGGAGTCAGACAGCGGTGAGGATGAGAACCCCGTTCTAGCCAATAACGGTAAAATTCTAGACGCCAACAGTTTAGGCGCGAATGTAGGCAACGTAGTTCACGCGGGCGTTGTCGATCAAGTTGTAAATCCGCGTAGTGGTTCGAGAACCGGTTCAGTAGAAGGTGAGCGGGCACAAACGCCACCTAGGGTCATTGACGCCACTGATTATGACGCCGTAAGAGCTGAAGACAATAGGTTAGTTAGACTACGTGCGGAGTCGGAACTCCGCGCGTCGCAGTTGGAGCAAGCCAGGGCAGCCGTCGCTTATGCCGCTTCTAGGTACGAATTGTTGTTAGCTGAAAGTCAACATTCGGTTATAAGAGCGCCGCCGCCCAACCCTTTTTGTTTGCCCAACGAAGCCACGCATGGTAGAAACGTAGCTAACGCCTCTCCCACTCTGGGACAGCCAGGTAGCAGTAGGCCACCACAGCATAGACCCCAAGAAACCAAGGGTATAGATAGGAACCACAGCCCAAACAATGCGGCTGGGGAAATTAGCGCTCTACGCGACGCTATAGTGCAAGCCATCAGTATGAATAGGACTGACAACCACGTTTCACCCATGCCACAGCAATTCACCTCGGGCAAATATATAGGTGACTTGCCCTTTTTTGACGGCAATCCCTCGGATTGGATTGCATTTAAACGTGTTTATTTAGATACGGAGAGTTCGTTCTCCGACATAGCTAATATGGGACGCCTTCGGAAGGCAGTCAAGGGACAGGCACGTGAGTCAGTAAGGTCTATGTTACACACATGCAGTAATCCTTACGAAGTAATCGCCGCTTTAGATAGAGCTTTCGGCAAGCCAGACGTAATTATTTTGTCTGAAATTCAGAATGTCAAGCGGATGCCGCGATTGAGCGATGATAGTCGAAACATTTCTGAATTCAGCAATCGTGTGTGTAATGTAATAGCCTCTATTAAAGCCCTGAATAAGCCACAGTACCTATACGCTCCTGAATTAGTTAGCCGTATAGTAGAAAAAATGAATAATATAGTTAGATTTGAGTGGTATAGGTACAAAAGCAACGCTGATGATGTGCCGGAACTCTTATCATTGTCAAGATTTTTGAAGGACTTGAGTGAGAACTTTAACTGTATGTTCGCGTACGAACAATCCAAGATCAAGTCGGGTGTGCGCTCACGTAGGGTGAATAACATTAATTCACGGCATAGGTATAGGGAGAGCTCGGTGTCGTCCGACGATGAGGGAGGTAGTGATTTCTACGATGACAATTCCGTATCAAGTCACGACTCTCGCGCGTCTGCGTCACATAGGCAGGATAGGAAAACTCTACCTATATCAAATGATTCTGATAGTGAAGCCCATTCGGAGCAACATTATGTTGCAACGGCAAACAAGCGCACAACGCGAGGCGGCTTCAAGTCTAGGCGTAATAATGATAGGAAGTTTAAACCACAGGAAAATAGGAATAACGTCTCTGCTAATAACAGTCAGAAAAGTAAGTGTGCAGTTTGCGCAGGCAATCATCCTGTAGCAAGTTGTGCTGACTTTATTAAGCTGAGCGTTAACGATAGATGGGACGTTTTAAAACGCTATAAGCTCTGTTTCCGGTGTTTAGGCGACATGCATAAATCCTCATACAATAAATGCAAATATAACCCATGTGGGAAGGGAGAATGCGAGGCATCCCACCATGCTTTATTGCATGGCAGGAAAAAGAGCTTAGAGCGTAAAGAAAAGACCGTAGCGACTAAAGAGCAAGTTAGTTCGGTTAACCACGCGAACCAGTCTCAAGCGTATTTAAAAATAATTCCGGTAGAGCTAAAGGGTTCAAAAGGTACCATCTCTACATACGCTTTGATGGACGAAGGCGCGACGCTATCGTTAATCCAGAAGGATATAGCTTTGCAAGTTTCGCATCCCGGTAAACGGGAAACCCTCTCCTTCGAAGGAGTAGGTGGTCACGAGGTGATAGACAACGATTCTTCGCGAGTAAAACTTAGAATTAGAGGTACCTCTAGTAGAGAGTTTCATGATTTTACCGCGCATACGATAGATAAGTTGAACCTTGCGTCGCAAGCTGTAGATAGGTCGGTCGTTCGTAAATGTGCTCATTTACGGCATTTAGAAGATGAGTTGTGTTACGAGTCAGCACAACCCACTATACTTATAGGTCAAGACTCATCCAGAAGATAGAGCTGTTAAGTTGCTAGAATCTACGTGTAAGCGTATACCTAACGAGGATAGGTTTGAAGCAGGTTTATTGTGGAAAACTGATGATGAGACTCTACCGGATAATAAAGCTCACGCATTGCGACGCTTATACACGTTAGAGAAAAAACTAGATAGAGACCCGGAACTTAAGGCTGAATATAATAGGCAGATGGATGATCTTATAGAACAAGGTTTCGCTGAAAGAGTTGACTCTATCACGGACTCACCGCGCGCCTTTTACCTCCCGCATTTTAATGTTATTCACCCCCAAAAAGGAAAAAGTAGAGTCGTTTTTGATGCTGCGTGTAGAACAAGCGGTAAAGCACTAAATGACGCGATTTTACCTGGTCCCGATTTAATTCAATCGCTTTTCGGAGTTTTGATAAGATTTCGTGAGGGTCGTATAGCGGTAATTTCGGACATAAAGCAAATGTTCCTTCAGGTTAAAGTCATAGAAGCGGATCGCGATAGTTTACGATTTTTATGGCGCGGGGAAAGCAGGGACTCGCCTCCACAGACTTATAGAATGACGTCTTTGATTTTTGGTAGTGCGTCGAGTCCTGCTACGGCTATTTATGTTAAGAATAAAAACGCAAACGAATATCGCGATACGTATCCTGAAGTAGCTAGACTCACGGAACGTAACTTCTATGTAGACGATTTTTTGGGCGCATTTGACACGGTAGAGCAGGCGCAGAAAACCATTAGCGACATGGACAAGGTGTTCAGAAAGGCCTCGTTCACGCTATGTGGCTGGGCATCTAATGAACCTAGAGCTGTGTGCAACGTTAAGGATGTGTCTAAGGACTCTACCACGATAATAGGAAAATCGGACCACGAGCGTACCTTAGGACTTTTGTGGAACCACCAAAATGACAGCTTAGGTTTCAACTTGAATCTGCGCAATACACCTATAGACGTAGTCAAGGGACTTAGGGTACCTACGAAACGACAGGTCACAAGCGCAGTGTTTAGCGTTTTCGATCCGACCGGCATGGCGACACCAGTAACGATTTTAGGCAAAATGCTAATTCAAGGTTTGTGGAGGGCGTCTTGCCAGTGGGACGAAGCGATACCCGAACATCTAAGCAAAGCATGGCGCGAGTGGTTGGATAGTCTGGACTTATTACAAGACCTTGATATACCTAGGCATATACCTAGATCGAAAGGACCAGCTTATCTGCACGCCTTTTGCGATTCGAGCGAGAAAGCTTTTGCAACTGCGATATACATTGTAGTTACCGACTTTGACGGCAATAAAACATCACATCTGGTCAGTAGTAAAGCTAGGGTAACACCTTTAAAGTGTATTTCGATACCTAGACTTGAATTACAATCAACCGTCTTAGCTTGCAGACTGGCAGACGCGGTCCGGCGTGAAACGGACTACGAAATCTGCCAGTCCTACTACTGGACTGATTCTCGAACCGTACTTGCTTGGATAAACTCGGATCCTAGGACATTTAAACCGTTCGTAGCACATCGTTTAGCCGAATTAGAGACTTTTACGAGACCGTCCGATTGGCACTGGGTACCGACCAGTGAAAATGTTGCGGACATTGCGACACGCGGTATAAAATCAGATTTCGATATAAACCACCGGTGGTTTAGAGGCCCTCAGTTTATTTTAGAGTCTCCAGATAAGTGGCCTAAAATTAAAACGATAGTACAGGCTACGTCTAACACCGGTGAAGAACGTAAACCGGTTAATACTGCCACCGCCGGCAATGTCACCAAGGATAGGTTCGCTCACCTGCCAGATCCGCAGCGTTTTTCACGTTTCGTCAGATTGCAGCGTTCTCTCAGTCGTTTGTTGGTGGCTGTTGAAATTTTTGCCTCTAGGCAAGTAAAGAGTACGTTAGGTAATGACATGATGCCTTTCGGTAGTTTCAGCGATAAAAAATCTCTTAAAAATAGCTGGCAAGAAGTTCAGCAGCTCGCTGAGAGATTCTGGAAGAAGTGGCTCATAGAATATAAACCAACTTTGTTACCACGCAAGCGGGCCTCCGACTCGCCAAACTTAAAACCCGGCGATATTGTTTTAATAGCGGACAACACTTTGCCTAGAGGTATTTGGCCCCGCGGGCGTATAGAGAAAGTTTATCCTGGACCTGATGGCAAGGTACGTGTCACAGAGGTAAGAACATCAGCTGGACTCATCCGTCGCCCGACCTCGAGACGTACTGATAGATTCGACTAGTCTTGATTAGTTTTTGTACTTGCGTACTGGGGGGAGATTGTTCAAGACAGTCATTATTTAGTAAATTTCGTAGTCTTATTCCCATCTACTATTATAAACACATGTAGTGGGTAAATGTGAATGGAAACATTTCGATCCGCCCACATAAGAAAAAAGCGTATTGAGCAAGCAGGCGCTCGATATTATGCATCTCGTTTTTAATCATAAAACATGTGGTGGGTAGATGTGAATGGGACTGTTTCAATCCACCTACATTTAAAAAGAGCACTGAGCGAGCAGGCGCTTGTTATCTTGCGTCTCGTTCTAATCATAAAATGTATGGTGGGTAGATTTGAATGGGAGTATTTCGATCCACCTACAATGCGAAAAATAAGTAGTAAGCGCGGCGCGCGATATTTTATTTCGTTTTTAATCGATACGTAAATATGACTGCAGCGCGCGTTTCAGTAGTACCTGAAAGTTGATGTACACGCATGTATTGTAAAGGTGAGAACGAAATTTGGATTGACAAATTTATACTCATATTTGTTCGATTAAGCTACCTTGGTTAGCATATTTCTTGTGCTTACGTATTAGGGGGAGACTGTTCAAGGCAGCCGTCTGTAAGACAAATACATAGCTTTGACTCTTTATTTTACCATCTTAACAGCTCTCTTTGGTTCATAGGTTTCAGACTTATGTCAAGATACTTTCTCCTACAGTTAACATCTTATATGAGCGGATTGGTTTAGTTTACTAACCATCCAAATATACCCGGACTTGACAATAACGTGTAGGTAAAAGCCTCCGTTAAGAGCTTTAAGCTCCAAACATAAATAGGTAGACCAAGTTGTACCATTTATAGAGGTCACACCTTTGGTAGGTGTGCCTCATGATTCAAATATTCCTCATTGATTGTGACTTTGGCCTGGCCGCCTGAAAAGCCAGTGGCTGCAAAGCTTTCAGAGTGCGCTTTGCAAAGCTTTCAGTCACATAACCAAAGCTGGGTTCATTTAGTTTTCATACAAGGTTGTTTCCATATTTTCTAAATTTACTTAATTTACATTCGACAGTAGAATCACAAAACAACCTTTGCTTATCCGTAATTAATTCTGCTTAAAACGGCAATGCGCCGAACGTAGTTAAGGATTTAGCATAAGTTTTAACCGTAAGAGCTTTCACTAGCTTCTAGCAAGCTTTTCTTTATATTCAGTAGAATCTGCATATAATTGCATTAATTTTGTAACCATAATTATATTCTAGATACATGAGTTGTTTACATACAAGCTTGATAGTAAAGTTAATAACTTGCCTCCTTTTTCTGTAGTAAATTTGCATAAGCGGCACTATGCCACGGTAGGTAAAGCTCTTCAAGCTAATTAGAAACATGTATTATAATCATTTCCTTTGCATAGCTCATATTATGGTAGTTTTCGCTTGCACTATGCTCATAATTCATAAATATTAGACAAGCCTTAAGCTTAATACAGTAAACTTTACTACATCAATAATCTACAGTGTTATATTAATCTAATGAAATAACTGAGAATAGTGCTTACGACCTCTGTTAGATATAACAAAGGAATCAAAAGTATTAATTTATATAAAACTACAAAGGTTCAGTGTTTAGATAGGTATTTCGCCTAAACTATTTGCAATGTATTCATTTAGCCTATTAACAATTATGCACTAAGTAATTCTGTACAAGATTAACATAATTTAAGACCTAGGTTTACCTAGATTAAGACGGTACTGGAATGCAAACGCTAAAAACCTAAGACGAATTTGTGTAAAGAAATGATTGTTTATTTGAAATAAAGATGTTTCACTTTATGGTAATGTTGGAAGGTTTATATATGAGGTGGAGTATAAGCAAAATGTTCTCATAACAAGCTCGACTATCACTAGAGCAACATATACCCATCTCGCTCCAACCAACCAGCCGTGCCATCAAGCTTTCTCAAGAGTATCGGAGTTTTATTTCCGCCTGTGGATCCCGCTTGTGTGTGAGCGCGACGACAACTGAGCTCCCGTCACGCTCGCACCGTGCCTCCGCTGCTGCAGTAAACAGTCGACGGCCACACATGCTAATTTGTGGGCGCGTCGACCTACTTCGCGGTTCGGACTAGCGACCTCGCTAGGTCAGCCCACTTAGTCCGAGGCTATTGAAGCCAGGCACCAGACGTCGCAACCCTCTTCCCGTGATGTAACTACGGGGCACCGCGGCGTTCAAACAGTATATATAATTTCATATTAATAACGTTCACAAGATATAATGAACGTAAGCTATAACAACAATAACAATACTTTTATAAGGAATAACGGTCAATAGCCATAATAATCATATTATATAACGTTTTTTTTCTATAACACTCAAATTGAATAATTTCATTTCGTATAACGATCATAACATATAATATATTTTTGTATAACATACATAACGTATAACGATCATAACGCATAGTATATTTTCGTATGAGGATTACAATACAGAAAATTAGGTTACGGCTGTAAGTAAAAGGGGGGCTCGGGGGGCGAAGCCCCCCGCAGTAAAAAACAACAAGTACTCTTACCAATGGTATTACTTGTAGGTTAGGTTAGGGTTGCCTTGTGTCCCTTAGAGCGGAAATAGACACCCCGCGAAGCGGGGTGGCGTCGACACGCTGGTGTTTAGGTAAGGTTAGGTTAAAATAATTGGCGTGTTTGATATAAAAATAAATTTAATTTCAATCTTAAAAACGTTTAATGTATTTTTATTCAAATTCATATATGGCATTGCTATTAAAATAACTGAAGACGATTATAATATACGAGCAATATACTTTTAGATGTTAGATAAATTGAATAATATATGTTATAAACCTTAGGTGTTATGAATATTATACGCTTTAATCGATACATCAATTGATATTATGTCTAAAGTACGTTATACTTTACGAAATTATATATTTTGTCATTATACCTTTCGTTCGTTATGTGCAATGAACGTTATACTAAACAAACTTATACACAGTGAGCGTATATATTATGACCGTTATATGATTAGTTGTTATACCTCGTATTACTTACCCCAAAAAAACGAGTGGTATATAGTACCTACAGGACTCTATTGGCAATGTTATAAAGACGTGAATAGATATTTATGTGCTCATTTATGATTCCAAACCCCAGACTATATACTTATGGCATTTTATTTCCATAAAAATGTATACCCGTTTTTCTGCTCATGAGTGTATTTGGGTGATAAGCACGAGAAAGTATTTATTTAATTTATTTATATTCGAACTTACTACTACGTAGACCGGGTTTTTTTTTCAACTATTGGTTCTCAGCGGCACACGACCTGCCTGATGGTAAACCAACACTGCCTATGGACGCTTGCGACTCCAGATGAAACGCAAGTTACCGACGCTGTCTCGATTCGCTGATTGATCTCATCCATGAGAGGATAGCATAGCAGGGCATATGCTCATCAGGTGGATGAATGGTTGAGATTTTTATTATGTGGCCGATAGAGTTGCTTTAAGAATGGGCTTTGATACAATGCGGGCAACTTAAATTATCGGATTATCTGTCGACTGCCAGAAACAAATGCAGGTCCCTCATTCTGAACACAGATATCCTCTGAGGACCTACTCACCAGAAACAATTCACATATATAGAGTCAGTACCTAATGGTGTTATTATAGCTGCTATCTTCTGGAAAGTGGAGCGATGACATTCCGGTGTGCTCCCTATATAGAGATTCGACGACTGTTCAGCCGGATAGTGGCCCTGCCTACGAAGCTGACGGCGGGTTCAAATCCCGGTAAGGGTGAATATTTGTGTGACGAGCGTGCATATTTCGGAGTCTTGGATTTTAATATTAAATATATCGCCGTCGAGTACCTGCCCCATAAAACCAATAAAACAAATATTCTAAATAATCTATATATTTCGATTTGTGTAAAAATGCCCCCTGTGCGGTGTGATGCAGCTGTCGGCGCCATATTTAACGTTGATCGGCCTTATAATCGTAAGTTGGTGTAACCCGCCCTTATTCATTTATTTTCCCAACAAATCGCATTTCAATCTGAAATCCCTTATCGCACTATAAAACTTAGACGTAATAGGTACCTACACGTGTAGTTATAGTTCTCGCCTTTCCTCGCATGGCCGAACGTCACTTGGCTCTGAGAGTGGGGTCGCTAGGGGGCGCGTCGAGCGGTTGTGACCTATGTGGATGTGCCAAGAAATCTCTAACTCTAGAATTCTGTAGTGTAGATACCTATATAATGCGCCAGATATATACAGGTTTATGCAAACATGAGCTATCGTTATAAGTGCAGTAGTTTTTAGATGGGTTTGACACTGACGAGGTTTGTTCAACGGTGATTTGTTGAACTAGCGAGCAAAGCGAATGAAAAACCGTTTCAACTTGGGCCAAAATTCTTTCGTATATCTATATCCGGCTGTCCTCCTCCACAGGTCACAATTTTTAACCAATTCTCGTGTTTTTTTTGTCGTTTTCTTTCCACAGCTCGCAGAACCACTAGCTTATTAAGGGTCCCCAAAAGACAAAATCCATAAATAACTAAGAACCCAAGTAATATGCTCAGATTCATAGTTTAACGGACTCCTGAACATGACTTGGCAGCCACAAAATATACCGGTATTAAACTTGGGAGTTTTCTTCTACCCACAGATTTCATTTCGAAATTTTTACACCAAAAAATCTAACGGCTAAACAAGCACTTCACGTTACATGTCGCGTCTGAAACAAATAACAGCCACACGCACTGCCTAAAATCGTTCTGCAAATACGAGTGTGTAACACACATCCTAAAAATACCAAACTTATTAATTTTCCAGCACGAGGTACTGTTAATTAGGCACAACACAATAAAACACTTACGTCGCAAAAAGTGGGCTACTAATTTAATATCAACCAGCCGAAAAAAACCCGTTTCATATTTCTACATCCTTATACAGACACGTTATAAATAATGAGGGTATAAAATTGAGTTTACGGCGTGATAATGAGCCATCTTTAGCGTGTAGTTTTGAGCGCGCTGCGCCATCTAGCGGCGAGTGGACGGAGGTAGAACTATGCGAACAAGTCATAGAAAAAAAACTGTCAGCACTAAGAGATGGTAGAAATAAGATTTATGATTGTATTCAAATGTATGTTTAATTTCAGTAGATTGAGTCTGAAGCCGGTCCTTTAGTAGGTACCAACATTATTATTTTACGTTTACTACTAGGACTTTCTCACTACTTACCTAAGCAATACCTAGCAACGGCAACTTGTGATTGTGGTTTATCGCATACCTGCGTGAAACTTTTACGAAACTATATTTTACAGACGTCGCGACTAAAATTCCGCGACACTGTCAACTTCATCAGGGAGCAAAAACGGATGTCTAAAAAAAGTTTCGGCGCGTATCAAGCTAGCCGATGCCAACTTACTTTCAAATTAGACGTCTAAAACGCGGATAAAAAACGATCTATTCGATACAAATATTGCACACGACGGCGGCGGCGGCTCAAACAAATAAAAATAAAAGCTGACATTCTATTTTTCTCTGGAAGGAGCTTGCGCGCGCATTGTGCGCCGGAGTCGAGAAAACGAACAAAACCGAACGCCGCCGACGAGCCGCGACTGAGAGAGACCGCCATTCCCAACACCAACACGAAAGACCGGGATAACTGTAGTATGGGCGTTCCGTTATCAAATTTCTCATCCAATTAATGCTCAGTGGGCTTCCAAATGGGCGTGGTCAGAATGATCCAGGCTAATAGGGATCGAGCGAAATGATCTATAGCTCGCAGTGCAGACTGTATTGTTGTTAGTTTAGTGGATTTATTTTATATCTACGTTTGATGGCTGAATAAATTTCCATGTGCTGGTTTTATGAATTTTAATCGGTTTTTCGGGCGACGCCAGAGACATTTTTCAGAGTGTAAAACCAAAGGAGTTCTGTATGTGGTTTGAAATTTAGTGCAGATTGAAAATTGAAAAAAATGTTCGTATGTTCCTAAAGATCAAAAAGTATCTTAATGAACTCCTATGTCGATATGTCGTGAGGGTATGAAATAGTTTTGTTAGATTTAAGTTAAGATTTAAGATTGTGGATGCGGATGGCGCAGGGTCGGTCATTGTGGCAGCAGTGGACGCCTTTCGTCAGATATGATGGTGATGATAATGATGACTTCAAGACGTGACTGTTATAAGTTGTAGGCTCATCAACAGCCTAATAACCAGTCGATGAGCTGCGTTATAGAAATGTTAGGCACATAACCGTTATCCCCCAAAGTGTCCTTAACTAATGACAATGATCCATCAAACCTCGTTTGTGCAAAAGAGTGCTTTGCTAGAAACTATTCCTTAGGTACTATACCGCTAAATAACGTGCAGATTTAGTGACCATTAAAGTTACTTCCTTATAGGTACCTATATCTTATATAGGTATTAAGTAGTACTTAAATTACCTACCTAGATAAGTATTTTTGCATGTAGTTAATGTTTCCACTGTTCTTCCGCTATAGGAATTATTTAGACAAATAATGCAATAGGCAGGTAATACGAGGATACGTAACAAAAACCCCCATCGATATAATTAATAAAAACAACAACTTAGAAATGTTGAAAAACACTGTCATTTTCATTTCAAAGTCCAATATCTCAAAAACGGCTGATCAGATTTAAATAAAACATGGCTAAGAACACACGGGGTAAAATTATCCATGATATAAAAAAAACAGCATTTAAATCGGTCCATCCGTTTGGCAGCTACGATACCACAGACAGATACACTGATACACAGACACGTTAAACTAACACCCCTCGTTTTTCATCGGGGGTTAAAAAATCATCGACACGAGTTAATTATTTCTACGATGGCGTGCGTGATCAAGAGATGCTGGCTGGAAATGCTTGTTGACCTGCGTCGAATGAAGAATTTATTTATACGCAAGTACCTAAAAACCTAGGTTGGTATCTACGAGTATAAGCTCTTCAATCATTACCTCTTGTTGATAGACCTGCACTTTAGTTAGCAAAATAATATTTGAACGAACTAGTGAAGCGAACGAAGCTCTTCGTTACAGCTTGGGTCAAAACTATTTCGTATCTCCGGCTGTCCAGCTGCTATCCTCTACAGTGCGCATTTCTCAAATGATTCACGTGAAATTTTGTTAGCAGGTTCGATTTTTATGACAGTTAACTTAAAGGTTTTTTATTATAATAGATGCTTTCGTTCTACAGCTCACGTGCTCCAAGTGTACACTAGGTACACACTGTAGTACTAGGAACTAACTTGTCATAGAATTCCGCAAAGAAACGCCCGATTCTATCAATACGGGTGTAGACTCGAAAAGAAGACGAAGGCAAAAAAATATGCTTAGTGACGAAAATCCCATTCAGATATCTCAGAGAGTTACGAAGCTACAACCGTTTTAATAGTGCTTGTTAGAGAGAACGCAAACAGTGTGTGACGTCACAATATGAGAGGCTGCCGCAGAGCTAGCCGCGCGCGCGGCAGGCCGCGTCGATGGCGGCGCCTAACACGATGGGGCACGGCACATTGCCGTCTTCTAGTTGCACAAGCTGCGAACGTCATCATTTCATATGAAGTTGCGTAGACAGAACATAACCCTTCTTAAAACTTTGGACACTTACTTCGTGACTATTTAACCTTTTGCGTTGATTTTTTCTCCGTTTGATTACATTTTTAATCCTTTTTCGAGAAAGTACAACATTATTGATTATTTTATATAGTGTCTACACCCCTTTTACTCGGCTACACTCAAACAGCACCCGTTGTATAAAATAAAGGTCTAAACTAGACGCGTACCCCGCCCGGCAACCCAAGCTAACTTCCGACCATGGCTGCCACCTTAATTAGGGCCACAAAAGCCTGTCTTACGCTCCCGACTTCATTTACATCTAATAATACCTTAGCCCTCTATTAACGGTTAGATCGTTAACAGGAACTTGCCTAGTCTACTAATTATTACTTCAGTTAGGTTATGTTATGCACCCATAGGTATCTCCATTGACAAAACGAAAGTCTGCGTCCATGACCGGTCGAATCGTCAGAAATGCTGGTAAACAAATATCGCGTATCGTACAAAGCGAGAGTTTAAAGTGTTATAGGTTATCATTACTTTATTTATATTTTACAACCTTGGCTAAAAAGCATACCGCTTGATGGTAAGCGGACATACGCTACAGCCTATTGACGCTTGCCGCCGCTCCAGAAGAATTAATAGTGCTTTATTAATTTGTTAATTCGTTGTATAAATAGCTATAGAAGAGAATGTTCCTCACTACCAAAATATTGCATTCATGTGTACTTGTGCAACATTTTAATTCAATCGTTGGAGGTCATCTGCTTTATAATTCAAGTCCAAATTCCATATTGCAAGTTAAATAGAAGCCTCCAAATAGCGTTGAGTAACCTGGGACACTCTTCTACATGTTTTAATGTCAGTTTGTTATATCGCCTAGATATTTTTTATCGTCACGAATCACGAAACGCTGGTGCGGTTACGTCAGCTTCATCTTTCTAAGGCGTATAGGCACTTACACTGTTCTTTTATATATGAATGAACGAATGAACTCTAAGTTGCCAGTTATAAAAACTTTTGGTGTGATTATTCTACTTGTCCAATATGCGGTCAAAGCTGTCGCTTCCCTTTTGTGGAGTGTGTGCAATGTGCCGCTCCGCTATAACATAGAAGCCGCTTATGTCATTTATTCATAGATGTACTAGGCGAAGGATGATGATTTTTACAGCAGTTTGCCTGCCATAAGAGTCCGGTCGTCTTTCCTAATTAAGGACCTTCTCCTAAAACTATTGAGGGAAAAATAAGTAGGCCAAATTGGTTCTGACTTATTAAAATAATGATGTTACACGGGTCTATCGCGATTCTTACCTTTAATTCTAACGTGTTTTGTGACTGATCTGCAACCATGATAGCAACTCGTGTCGAAACGTCAGCAATAAGTAAGTATCGCGTTAGACTCTTGTAAAAGAATAAATTAAATATGTGTAAAAATAGACCTTATCCCACATCAATAAGGATTTTTAATAAATTGCCAAACCACATAAAAAATGTACCGAACCGAACCAAGTTCATAAAAATCTAACCAAAATCTATCAATTTCTTGTGGACAAATTTTACTACGCAGTTGAGGAATACCTGCAAGACAATAACAAATTCAGTCCCAACTGAATTACAGTCCACGCAGGCGATGGTTCCTAAATTTTGCCAAAAAAATGACATATTCAAATTAAAATAAAATACAATGATCCCATGTAAGCCAGTAAATGTACACCTTATGTTATATTATTATTATTGAAATGCTGTTATTATTTCTACTTTATTAGTTTGGTTAGTTATTAAGCTAATTAAGAATGTAAATTATAGTGCCCTTGCAGGGCTCATAGCTGATCTTGTTTTAATATACCACCTTATGTAGGTAATGTTCCTATGAAAGCAATAAATTACAGAATTACAGACGTGGTCAGAACCCGTGTGGTGTCGGGTTAGAATTTCACCACCCCCTTTCTACCCGTGGGTGTCGTAAAAGTCGACTAAGGGACCAAGGTTGAAGTGTGTTGTGGGCGATGGGCTAGCAACCTATCACTGCAATATCACATTTAGTCGATCTTTTATACCCACATTTATGCTAAAAGTGGCGCTGGAACATACGTTTCTTGTGCTCTGAATAAATGCGTGAATGTATGTATGTATGTAATTACAGAGGTGTATAGTCAATTGGTTCTGACTTTTGTCTATGGACAGCTAATATCGACCTTCATCAAGCTACGCCTCTAGACCAAGTAGATTCCTTCGCTGAATAACAGTAACCCATAAGTATATTCCACCTTTTCGTGTGGCTAACCCAATGAAAGGTGGTCTTACCTATTATTATCGGTTCTATTTTATTACGGAACCTTACCCAATCTTTTTACGTTTCCCAACGCATGTGTTCCACAGAATCGGTTATACTATACTGGGGTAGGTAATTTTATTGTTGGCAGCCGGCCGTGCCGCTTCCGTGCCTCATAATTAGGGTAATTTGACACTTCTAGCCGGCACGGTGTTATTTACCTACGCTAGGAGCTTGTGTGGTGTGTGCTCACCACTCGTACCTATTTTACTTTCAGTCTGACATGAGCTTAATTCGGACACGGGACTCCGAAAACCGTTTTTACGTGGCCGAATTACGTGCCAATCTTCTTCGTGTTTAGTAGGTTGGCGTTGTTATAAACCTGGGAGGGAAAAGATCTTATAGGTATTGTGATGGAATTGGAAAGGTTATTGGTTTACTAGTGTAACTTCAACTGTACTGGTTTTCTGTATCTCTAAGGGCTAATGTTGAACCTTCTAAATGTGATTAGGAACATTCAGTTGTCTCTTGCTAGGGTGGTCGTCTCAGTCGTTTTCCTTGGATTATCCTTAGGTGAGTGTCATACCATGAACTCCGATCGCTTTACCGAGTCCAGCCCATAACGCAACAGTCAGGTCAAAAAAAATCTTTAAGGTTACGGAAAACTGTATACTTGCCTATTAAGATTACTATAAGTACCTATTACGAATGAAGTCGCAAAGCCTAAATCGCTTACGTTCTCATAAAGATTGCAAATCTCAGCATCAAAACAGGATCTAAGGCCGGCCATACTTAAACCTCCACCCAAATAAATAAAAGAAAAAAACACCCCTATTTCCTTTTCAATGACAACATAGATTCGAAATTCGAATTTAAACATCTGCCATTCGATTCTATAGGCGATTGTCATTCCTTTTTCAATTTTTCAACAATGCAATCGGAAATTCGGGGTGTTCATCGTATGACAGTTGCTCTTCAAAATCGTTCTTTATGCGTGTCTGCAAACTTAACAAACATCTTAACCAAGCAAAAGTAGACTCTTTGTGACAGCATTAAGTACTTTTTTATAGCATGGGTAAGTTTGTGTAACTATTTAAAATTCGATCGTGTTGCGTGTATTGGTTTATCTGTGGATTTTCGTGGTTAGTTAGATATTGGGGAGGTTAAAGTTGGATTATTTTTGTCTATGGCTTCGGGGCAACGTACCTATAACGCCAGTATTAAATATCAAAGGCTGTTCGTTACCTATTAACGCTCAAAGCCTTTGCCACACTGAATGTTTGAAAAGATGTCTGGGTAGTATATACAATTATGTGTCTTAAATTAACTTTTTGATTTGACTGAATTTACACTACTGAGAGACATAATGCAAAATTATACTAAGTAATATTTGTATATTAAGTACTTAGTATAATAATAGACTTATTTTATCCTTTAAAAAGTAATTAATACAAATCGTGGCGTTTCCACATTTACTAATTCGACTTTAATATTACAATCAAACAAACTATAGTAAACCATACGGTACCGTTAAAATAACATTCATATCTGTAAAACATAATCAAAACACATTATCTGGGCACGCGCGCCTTGTTAGGGATAATTGAACGAACGAGCGAAGCGAACAAAGTCCTCCGTTTTAACCTGGGCTAAAGCCTTTGGCTGTTCTCCTTTACGACTCGCATTTCCTAACCGATTTTCGTGAAATTTTGTGAGCAGGTTCTATAATTAAATACCTACTCATATTTTTTTTGCCAATTCAGTTTAAAAAAAAAACTCGCGAGATCTACAACTGTCAGACCTTTTAGTACCTAAGTAGGTACAACCCTATTCAGATAATTTAAGTGTTTGGAGTGAATAACAATGTTGCTATTGTTGCTAATTGTATAATAGTCGCCATTAATCAAACTCAAAATTATATTTATTCAAGTAGGCCCAGTAACAAGCACTTTCAAATCGTCAGGTAGAAACATAATCTTACTTAGAGTAATGTATGAAACACAAATAAAGTAAAAATTTAATGAAATAAATATTTTATAAAAAATAGGACTACCTACTAGTCCTACTAGTACTGAATGTTTGTAGAAAAACAATCTGATGTCAAAAAAATATATAAAACGAGAGTAACAAATTAAAAACACAATGTAATAAATTTCCAAAAGTAATAAATAAATTAAAAATTCAGTCAAAATTTGTCCCATGGAGTTTTATCATTCATCATTCATGTAGTCTTGTGTGCTATATAATAATCCTAATCCTTTCCCATTGCGTTTACTTTAGCTTCAAACGACTGTAACTTTCATTGAAAGCATGTACATACATATGTCGTAACTAACTCGTTGGCATCAAACTCTACTCATACCTTGCTCATCAAATGACTACAGATCAGTGGTTACCACTCCATACTATCATATTCAAATGATGAAATCAAATCTAGTCTTTGCGCCATTGGAATAGAGACTATATCAAACGTTCTAACCATTCATCAATTGCAAACAGAAGTCATCTTAAGTTCAGTTGCGCATTGCGATGTTAGGCTCTATGCCCGTGCATCCGATACGTGTCGTTGCCAGTGTATTATCGGCTTTCTCACGTTGCATTAAGAGATTCTATTGTTTTGTATGCCTGCATATTTGTGTGTGTTTGCTACACCTTCATGGAACGCCGGCTCTTTACACCACTTGTCACTAATTGATTCGTATTAAAAGTCTAATTACTGTCCATGTCACAGAAAACGCGATACAGAAGTTTGACTCGACTAAATTCACAACCAATCTCACAGACGGAGAATACTACACCCATTTTCTAAGCAGGCTTCATAATATATTACGAAACTTACACACCATACTATCTACCTACATTTGTGTTGAAAACTATGCTGCCAAGCTTTCCTAAAGGCAATCACACCTAGCAATTTGTCACGACAACTTGTTATAGTTGCAATGAGACAGCCTTCCTTTCATTCTAACTAGCACAAATTGCAAGGTGTGACAAATTGCATCGTTTGTAGTGTGCTAAATTGAAGTAAGTGCCTAGTTTATCTTTCGTACGTAATTCCATGTCTAAGACGCATACCTAAGATGCCTTACTGAGGGTAATATGGTCACTTCGCTGTATCCCAAAAAGTATAGTCCGTTTTTTTAGGATTAGAAATACGGTAAAGAAAGAAGCAGTCGTCGTCAACCTTTTCTGCTTGGGACAAATATCAGATGTTACCCGGAAATTCTTCCTTGCTGCAAAGTTCACACACCAACTTGTAAATTGTTCACCACCATATGTTTTTCATTTGTTGTTAATGGATTCTGTTTCTGTCTCTTTGCTTGTGGTGAAGACAAAACGTTCAGGGGAGAACGAGTCGGTTTTTTTTGCAAGCCACTTGGACCTGCCTCTGGTTGGTCCGTCGCAGCACACACAACGAAAAATAAAATCTTGATAGTAATTAACAAATAGATACTCGTATAATTATCTCGTAATGTTCGACAATTTGTTGATTACCAAGAAAACAAGAAAAAGAAATTGTCAATTTTGACAATGTTGACAGCGAAAAAGACGAACCGATCGTTTCAAACCTCTTCTTCTTTAGGTTTTTTATTATGCAACCTTTCCAGAACTGAATAACGTAATTCAAAATTACAGAATCAAAAAATAAATACTTTACAAATAAATATATTATTGTAAGTATTATTTAGATATAAATAATGAAAACACTTCTATCATTTTAGGGTAGACAACAATATTTGTCTTTTTTAATGGCTGTTTGAGATACTTTGACAGTTGTGTGGCATAAAGTGTCTTATATAAAAGACCTCGCGTGCTTCGTGCTTTATCCTTCTTTCTAATGCTAAAAAAACGCACTATAGAACACAAACTGGGTAGATGGCACTGTAATTAAAAGCATCTAGTATGAAAGTGTTCATAGTGCAGTGAAGGCTGCAGGTCTCGATCGAAACCCAATCCCTAAGTTGGAGCAAGAAGATAAATTGGTGATGGGAATGGTGGATGAAACGCGGGCACAGAAAGTGGACCCGGATAAGTCCCGATGGTGTGACTTAAAACGAGATTGACTTCATCACGTCGACGACGAAGCATGTATGCAATGATGTCTCTGTGATCAATGGGTACGTTTAAAACCGGGAGTGTACCTTACATGATATGAAAGTTCTGCCCTTCTGCCATATTCATCTTCTGTGACGACATGAATTATCGTTTGAGACAATAACCTGCATGTTTGAAGGGCGTTTTATTGCCTGGTAATGTTGTTAGGAATCAAAAACATCTGCCGCACGTCGTTCATGATTTTTCTATAATATCTAAAAACCTGTACTTAAATAATTACTGTCTATGTGAACGCACGTTGACATTAACTACAACACAGCGGCAGTTATAAACTAAGGGTTATTTTCACTAGTTTATATTACTTATAGTTCTTGGGGGTGGATATTATTGATGCCATATTTTATTTGTTATATGTATACGCGGGTGAAGCAGGAAGGCACCTAGTCCTTATACCTAATTATAATTCACGCAGAGATTATTAGTTCGGCAGCTCGTACTTGGCAGGGACTGAACTCCATTATGTTACAAGTTAAATAAAAACACTTTTCATGCTTGATTTTGTTGAAAACTTAATGCTAGTAATATGCTACTTATATTACAAATGCGAAAAGTTTAGATATTTGGATGTTTGTTACTCAATCACGCTTAAACGGCTTAACCGATTTGGATGAAATTTTGCTCGAAGATAGTTTTACCTTCGAATAAAATATAGAATAACTTTTATCCACGCAGATGCAGTCGCGGACAGAAGCTAATAAATTTAATCAAACTTCGCTTTCGAAAGGGCGTTTAGTCCCACGTTTTTATACCCAAAAAACGGGAGCCAAAAAACTATTCCCAAACTCAAAAAATCGCTTGCCAACCACAACTGTCAAAATTTCACAAATCGATTAAAGACTAAGACCTTCCTGTGTATTGTGACCAGGAAGAAACAGACAATAGCAAGGAAATCGTGACCGCAACCTGAATTGCCCGGCACATCCCTAATTATACAATTTTACTTTAATTTTGTGGCTACCAAGGATACTTAAAAATCACCACCTCAATTGTGACTGTCGGTAACTACTAATCAAATAAAATTAACGGGCAACTTGTGCCTTTTGTGGGGGTTGAAAACGGTTTGGTATCAATGGGTGAAAATTAAGGTGAGATAGCAGCTTGTTGACCAATTGCGGTATCCTGCTTGTTACGGAGGTGCACTGACTTGTCGGTTTCTTGTTTAGTTTTAGGGTTCCATGAGCCAAAGAATCGTTATTATACCAGAGACTAGGAGATTATAAAGACTGCCAATCCATTCCTTTAAAATAATGAGCCTGACGAGAGTAGGTAACTAGGTACATCACTACAGCTTTTTCATTGAGTATATTGATGGCGCATATTTCATTCCAATTCTATAGATTTATCGATGTAGGCACTTAATTACAGCATTACCTAAATAACTAATAATAATGAATTTTCTAGAAAAAGTATTAGTAATATTGTCAAATGGAAAAAAGTAAAGCGCGGGATTAAATAATCACAAAGTTATAAGTGTCCAAAGTTTTAAGAGAGGTTCTGTTCCTTTTTCACAAAGCGCAGAAGATATGAAACGTTTGTCATTTATTATGACGCTCGAGTGCCGTGACGTCACAAGCCCCGAGCGTTTTCTCTCTAACAAGCAACATTATAAACGGTTGTAGCTTCGTATTTTTTTGAGATATCTGAAGGGGCTTTCGTCACTCTGCATATTTTTTACCTTCAATATTTTGGAGTTATAATAAATTTTGAGTCCAACTCGATTGACTATCGGACCAGGGAAAAGCTTGCCAAAGACAGAGATGGATGGCGAAACACGATTTGGACGGCAGAGCGTTGTGCGATGGAACCTGCTGCCCCTAGCAAACTAAGTTTTATGTCGGACATAAAGCATTCGTCCCATTCTGGCAAACATGCGAGTGCAAGAGGGCCAAATGCTTTACGTCGGACATAAAACCTAGTGGGTCTGGTCAATCACGTAACGCATTGTAAGCGCGCCAGTTAGGTCTAAATGTCACTTTTTATATGGGAAAATGACAGTTGGATCTACCGCGCGTTCAAAACGTTATGGGTCTACATCTGGTTTGATTAATTGGCCAAAAAAGGTTGATGCGTAGACAACAAACTTATAATACAGCCTCTGGTATGAATTTCGTCTGTCAGATAATAATATCATCATGACTGTCTCGTAATGATCTTTACAGACACCAAAAATGTCTATAATGTTGATCTTGACAGCTAGAATCACAATCAACAGGTTTTCTATGATCCATTTTTTTAACTGGTAATCTAAACCCATAGATTTGAATGACAACTTCACAAACCCATGTTGATAAATATGTCATGTCCCCTTCACCAACCACATATGTAATTCAATACACATGTTACTAGTTTTATGGTGGCAACGCTATAGGCGAGTTTAGGGTTTTGAAATGGGTGTATTGAATCACAATTGCGCAAGACCTATTACTTTTTAAACATAATCATATTATAGGTTGGTTGTTTCGTAAGCTGATTCTGTCTTTCACATTTGCTATAATTTCTAATTTCATAAGTTTTATTATTATGCAATGATGAACTGTGATGTAGTAAGTGAGGTCCGATGTTATGTTCTCTGAACGGTACTTACGTGGGTTGCGGTTAAGTAAAAAGAATGTGTAGCATTTTGTCAAATACCTACCTATTTAAAAAATATAAATTTGATTCTAGCGAATAAATAGCATGCAAGAATGTGAAACGCCACAAAATATGTGGTGTATTTAGTCTCATTTATAAAAAATATAAAATAAGTTTTTATAATATATTCGCAACATAATTATGACATATTATCATGTCTAAAGCAAATAAATATTTAATTTTCATTTCATTGAGTCATTGAATAAAATGGTATTGACGCTTGGAGACCTTATACTGCAGTCGTTTAGAGATCTCTGACCTGAGATCGTATACATCTCTGGGGATATTACATTCATTTTGAAAGAGAGCTCGTCATACATTTTTTGATATTCAGTATTAGAAGAGTGACATCGATTGTGTGAAATGGTAATTTCGTGGTTGTTGAGATAGATTTGGGTAATGCTGAGAAAAAATTAGTTTCATTTAAAAACTTAATTGCCTCTCCAAAATAGTATTAATTAATAATTAAAAAAATACCCCGTCATTGTTTAATTCGGCGATCTTCATAATATGCATAACTCGAAGCTAACCGGTTTAGGCAAGTGGTGCCTTAATAAGAGCGGTTTAGAGGAAGGTCGATCGTCAATTAATATCGAGTCGGAATCTGTGGGATTCCGCGCCGCTGTCCGAATTTTATAGCGGCGGGCGCCACCCAAGCCGAGGGCTATTCACGTTTGTGGAGTCGCTGTTATACTAAAAAAAAAACAATCATTTCAACGTTTGATTTAAACCATCATCCTCATATCAGTTGGAAGACGTCCACTGCTGGACACAGGTCTCTCCCAAAGAGTGCCACAATGACCGGCCCTGCACCAACGGTACCTCTACAGCGGACTCCTGCGACCTTTACCCAGTAATCAGTCCACCTTGTGGAGGGTCTACCCAAGCTGCACCTTCCGGTATGTGGCGGCCACTCGAGAATCTTTCCACCTCAACGGCCATCGGTTCTAAGTGCAATGTGCCCAGCCTACTGCCACTGAAGTTTAGCGATTCGGAGGGCTATATCGGTTACCTTGGTTCTGCTGCAGGTAGCCCCATTTCTCATGCGATCACGTGGAAAAACTCCCAGCATAGCTCCATTGCCCTTTGGGTGACTGAAGTCTTTCTTATGAGGCCCAAAGTGGCTTCACTTTGGTGCCATACCCCTTTAAACCGACGAATCGTAATTTGCCAAGTCAAAAATGAACTTAAATGACAATTGATAAAAATATACAATTCAATGTAATAAACTGGCACCATCGTATCGAGTCGGGTGTAAAGGGATACTGGAAACAGACACTGGTCTTGAGACGCTGCGGGATATTGGACAAAAAGACTTAGGTACACTAATTATATTATTATGATCACCTGATGTTTCGCAATGCTGCACTTCCCTCTCCTTCCATTGCACCCGGTTTCGATAATGATCTGGCCAGTCCTTTAAAATGGAGTCCAACTCATACAACTGGACTGCCCCACGTTTGGTTTACGAATTCTGAGGTTTCCACTTCGTAGTGCATGCCCATAACTCTCCGGGCATACGGCTGACATGACCAGCCCAGTCACTTGGTACCATACCGCTTGGTACGCCTACAATTTGAGTTGGGGAGCGCAGCGTGGTGTTCCGATACGATCCATTATAGCTTCACACTCCATACGCTGCGCACCAACGCGAACTAACAGACCCCGAGTTTGAACTTCTGAGCTTCTGTCAAAGACCAGGTCTGTGCACCGTATAGGTGAGAACTGGAACTACGAGTGTGTGTTTGTATGAATACTTGATTTGTGGTCACTACCATCCTCCTTGTTATTCCCGGTTGTACCCTAAACGAGCCCGGGGTCCGCTTTGACACCTAAATATATAGGCACTAGTTTTACGAAAGCGACTGCCATCTGACCTTCTAACCCAGAGGGAAAACTAGATCTTATTGGGATTAGACGGGTTTCTTCACGATGTTTTTTTTCACCCGAAAGCTAACGGTAAATATTCTGAGACACTAATTGGTACGACCCGGGATTCAAACCCACGACCGCAGCTTGACAGCCGCATGCCTAAACCTCAAGGCTACCGTAGCTTCCTACCTACTTAATTTGTGGTTCATTGCCACCATCCTACTAATATTATAAATGCGAATGTTTGGGTGTTTGTTACTCAGTGACACTTAAATGGGTCAACCGATTTTTTTCTGTGTAGAAACGAAAAAGGATCATCAATTTCATGTTTGATTGAGAAAAAACTAGTTGAGTACGCACCAAAATTTAAATTATACGAGTGTTTTTTATTTTATTTTTGATTGTTATTAGCGGCCCGACTCTGAGAAAAATTCAAGTGGCTACTCATTATTATCCAAAATTATTATTACAGCTATGCCCTTGCTATAATATTCCGTAGACACCCTCTTTCGGTACGGACTAAACAGTAGGAAATAAATAAAATTAGTATCTTATGTACGATTATGATTATGATGATACTCAAATCTTATCTTTTCTTGCATCGTCTCCACCACCCAAAGGTTGTCTGGAAGAGATCGCTTTTTAGCGATAAGACCGCCTGTTGTCTACCATTGTTTATGTTTAACTTACCTCTTTTTTATTTTTTTTACTATGTCTGGTGAGCAATAAAGAATATTTGTATTGTATTGTACGATTGTCTCAAATATTCTCAAAAATCTCCCTCTTTCGACTCCATGCCACTTCTGACCTCTCCGCGGCGCCTAGGCCGCAGCGAGCGGCGCGTTATGCGGCCATGCTCCATTATTTATACACCAACAACATACCCAACATATAATGTTCAACATAACATAATGTTCAACATATCATAAACACCGCTCGACTTGGGAGTCCGCGCTATCACCTAGTTGGTAATGGGTTTGTTCAATGATTCCGTGCTCGTGAAATGATTTCGCGTATGATTGTAAGGTAATTTAGTTAGCGGGTATATTTTGTGGAAGTTTTATTACTTTTAAGTAGGTATACGTAGATGTATTACATCAACATGTTATAATTAGGTATGCATATCGCTATACATTTTGTATGTATACAAAAACGGAGTGGGTTTACTAATAAGGTAGGCTCTTAGGTATTGTTATATTTGAAAAGTACTTAATAATCGAAATAAATAAAAGTGTACTAAATGTAGGGAAGCTGGAAACATTGAATTTTCGGATAGATCCAGTTTATTCTGTACCTAACCTATGATTGATACCGTTTGATAGAGCTCGTGAGGCACTTTCAGGATCAGTAACCAGTTATTGGATATCTTGTACACTTTAGAAATAATCGAGTGAGACACTTATGGTTTCCACAGTGTATACTATAAATCAATCAACTTATAACAATATAGGATTATATATCCACGATTTTCATTTAGCAAACACGAGCAGATGCTAAGTAAGATACAATGGTAAAGAACCTCGCAATGGTAAATTAAACATCGCAAGGTGCAACCGCTATCTTCAAAGGCTCACAATACAGCCAGGAGCCATCAATTACCGTACAATAAGCACAAATAAGCGTTAACAGGATCTCCAGAGAAAGGTTTTAAGTACGTCTTTATTATGTTCAAATGAACCACAGGTTTGCGTCGCCTGCTTTGAGTTGTCAGTGGTTTGACCATTTACTTGTCGGTAGGGTAGGTACCTGCCTATCTACATTTAGTTGGGTACATTAACTTCTTCCGAACGGCAATTCACCAGTTTTTACCAAGGTTAGAGTATAGCTATCGAAAGTTGAAATCAATAGACCGATTTACCTCGTCGTCGTTTGGCCTACCGTATTTCCGCGTTTAATTTACTGTGTTGACATATTGAATATATAATTGTATAAAATAAAGGAATTAAAATTATTGTAGAATGTAAGTAAACTCTTTTATTATTATTTTATTGTACAATGATATTAAGTTAGTATGTATCATGTTTTTGTATGCAGAACAATATTTCTTACTATACAAGTATACACCTCTAATTGATGTACATATACGTTTACGAAATAGACACTATTGACTATTGCAATTTAATCTAGTGGATTTAATCTTGCCAGACTCTAGATGATTTTTTAAAACTTTGATTTTATTGGTTTAAATGCAACAAGTGTGGGGTTTCTTGTAATTTTTTAATCCTTTTTTAATGGCCAACTTCTAGGCATGTTAAAAGTCCCTGCTGCCACATTTTTTCTAAGATAGCCTATTGTCTCCTGGCTTACGGGACAGAAAATCAAGCAATATTTGACTGACCCAGTTATGTTGTATACTTGTACAGTCAGGATCAAACGTAGCTACGCAAACGAAGACGTCAAAATCAAGGGAAAAAGAACTTTTGACGTCTACGTTTGCGTAGTTACTTTTGATTCTGACTGTACCTACTTATAAGTAAAAAGTATCTGTAATAGACTCAAATGTAAATGAGGATGATGATAACGTTTTTCAAAAATACCAGCCTATGCTAAAATCAAAACGAATGCCTTATTATACACTGCAAGTAATCACCAAGAACACTTTTTTTTTCTAATCTGATTCTACTTCTTTTGAAATGTAGAGCCCCCATTTTCAGTGCATTACCAAACGCGAGGGTGTCACGTAGGTATGGTTTCAATATTCAAAAAAACACTGTCCAGATTTGAATCTACCAATTACATAACATGCTATCAGGTTTAAAAAATGTCAATAAAAAATGTTGCCTTCCAGTTCCAAACCATGTATATTACCTACTAAAAGCCATAAAATTATCACGATCCACTTAACCTACAAACATTTCGAGAACATGAGCGCTTAAAAAAGAATCAAAGGGATCACTAGCTTTTGTTATACCGCGACAAAACCCTTGTCCCAAACATGTTTCACTTTCGTAACGTGAGAACTCGGCCGGCACGAAATCCGAAACGTCTCCTGTCCCTTTCACTCGTAATTACTTTTCACAATGACTAAAAAAGACGCAACGATAAATCATTAGGATTAGTGAAACGTGTATAAAACACTGGCCGGTGAGACATTAGATACCAGAAAAAACGAATAAAAAAGAAATTGCCCATCGACCCGTTACGTTGACAGCTCCGTGGCGGTGAAAAAGACAATGAATTTGAAAAAAGAATGCTTTAAATTACTTTACAAAGCTCGTATAGCGGTACGAGTAGGTACAACGTTTGGTATAAGATTAATAAAATATATTAATTTGACAAAACCATTATATTTACAAGCTTTATATTAACTTGACTTGTTCGTATGTATGTAAGTATATTAGTATGTATAAGTAGTCACTTGCCATTATCCGATTGAGCTGAAATTTTCGGTATTCGTATAGTTTGGATACAATGCAATACAATAAAATCTTGTACCAACTATAAAAAAATACAGAAATTTATTGATGTTAACATTACAATGCTAATGAGATATTTAATCTAGATAGCGATCGCTGGATATTTAGATGTATACGTAATGGAACGCTTTATCAATAATTATCATGATAATCATCATCATCATATCAGCCGAAAGAGGTCCGCTGCTGGACATAGACCTCCCCCGAAGAGTGCCAAATAATTATGTCCTGTTGTTTACGTACTTATTGTTTGATTGTAGTTCCTACCTACGTAACTTTTATAACACATAACACCTCACATTGAATGTGTAAGAACTTAAAAGTGCTACACGTATAGTGTGTAGGTATTTATTTACTAACCATCCATAGGTTCTATGACAGAATTCAATAATTGTTCAGAGGGCGGGCATCTATCACGGATTATCATCTACAAATATATCAATACAAACCGACCAATAGTATCGTGGGGCCAGTACACAAACAACGCTTTCTAGGTGTTAAATTTAACACCTCACAACACACACAAGAACATACTCTAACTCGATCTATTACGGCCCATAACCGCGTGTGACAACACAACACTATAAATCTTACAAAAGAATTCATAGCGTCAGTCCAAACTCGACTTTATACCAATGCAATACAGTAAAATTCGGTTGGGATACGCATGAAGCGCTTGCCTTAGCTATAGGCGTCAATTTTCACACCTCCCCCATCAACAGAAATTGAACTCTAACTGGCAGTGTTACGGTTAAAATTAGTTTGAAGTAATTGTTAGAATTATTTCGTTTTCCGAATGTAGCCGGATAAGGTGTCGAGTTTCTCGCCTCGGGTGTGAAGGGTCCCTATTCTGAACGCTGATTGGTGGACGACCCTACCGTTCCATTCGCTAGGTGTTGATTAAAGATTATATTATAATAAACCTATAGCTATCGCCATAAATAAACTTATAGGTGCAACGGCGCGATCACGGGCGTGATTGCATTTGTAGTTTTTTACCAAATTTGTCATCGTAAGTACCTTATGCTTTATATTGCGGTCTTTAACTTACACACGTAAAATACTTATTTAATGGTAAAAATGTTGTTTTTAGTAAAATTTGACAACCCTAGAGTAGAAAAAATACCAAAAACCGAACTACGCCACCCCACGTCCACGTGGTTCTGTCTGTCTTACCCCTATAGACGGTACCTATATGAAAACGGAGCCATAACCTCATTTAGGAGGTCTTGAGTTGAACTGACGCACGAGGCCGAAACAGTGTCAGATATAATCTCATAAACCAATTTTGCAATTGCTTAGGGCATCATGAATTGAGGGGACACCAGAACAAGCACAAAAAATAGCGATAACTAAGAGGTGGGGGATTGCTTAGGGCATCAATTACCTAGTCCAGTGGCTAACTGAGGGCAGTTAGCCACTGGCAATCACTTCGTTTCGGCCCAGTGGCGGATTAAGACCAGGGGGTCTTAATCCGCCACTGGGCCGAAACGAAGTGATTGCCGACCTCAGACTAAGCGCTGACGAAGCGAGTTTCCCGCAGAAGTGAATAGCACCTGAAAAACGACGGAGGATGGAGCACACTGGGAGGGAGCTAAGGCTGAGTGACAACAATGCATCGTGTCCCAAAAACAAATATAAGGGTTAACTCAAAAAAAAGATGAGAAGAACAAAAATTAGTAAAGCGAAAGTAGGTAGGTTTATTCAAACTAACCTAAGATTCATCCAGGGCTTGATAGGGTTTCTAAATTAGGACCAAATGTTAAGGATAACAGAAGAATTATGAGAAATAGTATTACAAACAGTAGTACGTAGGTAATTATCATCTCTAATTACCTATGATTGACCATGATTAGAGATATCAAATGTAACGACAAGTGATCATTATTGCAAATAATGTTAGGGAATACAAAAATCGAACAAACAACGTTTGGAATATATAGAAGTTATAATTACCAACAAAAAGGGAAAAAAAACTGAAGAGTGGTAGAGGTACGTAATTAATACCTAATGGATCCGAAAGTATCACATTATTCGTAGAAGATGTAAAATGATATGAATTAGGTTAGATTTGTATTTCATCCTGATAAATTAGATCTTCTGCATTTCCAAAAAATACAATTTCGGAATGCTGACTCTTCGGAAATACTTATATATGAAAATAGATACCCGTCACTAGCATTGTCAACCAAAAATCGTAGGTAACCTACGATACTTAGCCGAATATCGCCCGTATTTTTAAAAACTTGACTGCCTTCAAGCCCCGTTGAAGGCACCCAACTACATCTTTAAAGTGAGAACAAACCTCTATTATAATTGTAATTATTCAAAGCGGACGCCGTCCGAGGCACCGCTATTCCCAGCGTTCCACGAACGCGCGTGACGACAGATAAAAGCGATAGAGATACTCGAGATTAATCGCCTCTGGGAATTACGAGCGCTTTTAGAATAGAACGCTATTTCCGAAGTCTTGAGGCGCATGCAAAATAAACAAATGAATGTAGAAATGAAGGAATGAACGCGACTGCTACATGACATTCGATCGACTTACTCGTATAGGTACCTAATCTACCTTCTAAACAATATAAGGGTTTTTTGTTCACTACGGAACCCTGAAACACCTACTATTCAGAAAAAAGTAATTGTTGCCATCAAATAAAGTAAAGTTGCACTTTTCTGCCCTGATCCTGCTATTCAGATAAAGAATCTAGTTCGAGTTCAATTTTCGTCAAAGAAGGAGTGAAAAGCAGTGTGTGTCACTCGGTTGCAAAATTATTTTCGTCTTGGGAGTAAACATTGGAAATCTCTCGATACGCTCAAGATTCTACTTAAGATTCTACTTATAGTAGAATCTTTCGCTTCACTCAGAATTCAATATACCATGCACCCTCGCCGTAAATATATACATATAAAGCCTGTGACATCCATTAGAAATATACATTTTAAATAACTATAGCTTTAAGTGCTGTGAACCGAACCAACGAAGAGGAACGTAGATTTTTTTCTAGGTATATCCGAGGGTAAAACGGCGTATGGAAAGCATGACCATGAACCAAGTCACGAGCAAAAGCTAGTCTTGGTTGTGATAATTAGAGGTGGCCGTATTTTATAAAACTTTCATTAGATTCGTAATCTTCTACCTAGGCAGATAGAGTTGCTTTTTGAATGAACAAGTTTGATGCGATTCGGCCAACTGAAATACTCTCAAATAAGTAGAGTTTGAATACGTTCGAAGATCTATATGTTCTGATAAAACCGGTTTTCGATACGATCTGCGATGCTCAGTAACCGATATCTAGATTGTCTCTACTTTGCTTTGTTTCTTTACTGCGCAAACGTTTAAAGGCGTATTTCTCGTATTTTTTGGCACTTGTAGGTATTACCTTACGCACAGGAGTTTAATACCATTATTTTTGAATAGGTAGCGTTATCGTTCATAACGTTACAAAAAAATCGTTTTACTTACTATACTGTAACGATATTTGACGCAAATTGATGTATCATTCGGAAATCCAACAGCTACAATAATTAACATAAGATTTGAACATGTGATAAGAAAAAGCCGATTAAGGGATGCTACAGATAAATAACCAGTTATATCTAACTTAGGGCCTGTTTCACAATCGCCGGATAAACTTATCTGCCAGTTAAAATTATTGCTATCCTTTTCTCCCGTCATATAAAACAAAAGTGACTGCCAACATTTATCTGACGGATATGTTTTAACTGGAGATTGTGAAACAGGCCCTTAATAAAATGTAAAGTCTACTTTACTTATCATTCATAAACAGGACATGTGACAAGCTACCGCCTAGTGGTTCAGGCTATCAAGCGGCGATCGTAGGTTCGAATCCCGGCTCGTACCAATGAGTTTTTAGGAGCTTATATACGGAATATTTATCGTTAGCTTTAATAGTTACCGTTAGTTTACCGTTAGTTTAGTTTACCGTTAGCGTTAGCGGTTAAGGAAAACATCGTGAGGAAACCGGTCTAATCCAATAAGGTCTAGTTTTTCCTCTAGGTTGGAAGGTCAGATGGCAGTCGCTTTCGTAAAACTATGGGATTAGGTGTTAAAAGCGGACCCCGGGATCCTTTAGGGGCGAAACCGGGAATAACGCTAGGAGGATGACGAACACGATATGGACAACCTAGTATTAAATAAGTTAGAGTATTAAGTTATACATCGCAATATTTAATGTGTGCAATATTGCATATGTAACGCAGTAATTGACATAGTTAAAGGCCCTTGGATGACCCTTTTTAAGGCGTTCTGCCAATCCTTTTACACCTGCAGCCTATGGATCAACTATACCCAAAAGGCTTACAGCGCCCTACGCGTCCAATATAATAATGGTTTTAGGATGCTGTTGGGGCTGCCGCGCCATTGCAGTGCATCAGGGATGTTTTGCGATGCGCATACGGATGGGTTTCACGCCATAATGCGTAAGCGTGTCGCGTCCCTGCTGAGGCGCCTGCGCGGCAGCCCGAACAGCCTCCTGCAGACGGTGGCGGCGCGCCTGGATGGTCCTTTCCTATTCCACTGGGATAGGTTGCATAGGGCATCAAACTGACGACTTTCGAATAGTAATATAATACCTACTATCATAGTTGTTAAGACCTTTATTACTAACGAATTATGGAAACAATTGCGAAATAAATTATTTGATTTGATGATTTGATTAAAACATTAGATTAGCCCTCTCTAATTGCTGTGCCCTGGCAGAGCGTCACATGTACCTACTATACTAGGTACCTTCTGTTCCATCTAATGTAAAATGTGATACGTAATAAATATTTGACTTTGACTTGGATACTTGGACAGTCAGCATCAAAAGTACGACGCAAACGAAGACATCAAAAGTCATTATTAAAAGGGTGAGCTTTTGAAGTCTTCGATTGCGTAGCTACCTACTTTTGATGCTCACAGTACCTACAAGTTACCTGTTTACCAGCGTACCTACTCATCAGGTAGTAAGGAGTAAAAAATGTTAGGCAGCTATTAACTTATAGGTGGAGAGCCGACCGCACAATGGTTTCCCATAAAAGTGATGCTAAGTCCGAATTTGATAGTCTGTGGAACTCGCCGAAAATAAAAAAAGAAAGTCAACTCTTACGGGTCAGTCAGCGGGCTTACGTTACATTTCTGATACTGAAATAATAATTATGGCATCAGAAATTTACTGGTAGATACAGAAAAGCGAAATCTGTCATTGTAATGCCGGAATTGCTCAGTTTTTTCCTTTCCTCCTGAACACTTAGTTTTTCAATTTGAACGGAAATATTATTTAGTTTCGTCTCAAAATCGTATAACCCTCTAGATTACACCCAAGAACCCATTACCGAGTCACACCGACAAAGGCCGCCCCGCCCGGGATCAATTCCGTCGCCCTCCCAGCGTAATCGTCTTACGTTATGTGGCAGGCTTATAGTGGCTGACCGGAGGCGGTTAAGGTTGAGGCTTTTTGGCTTGGTTTGGAGGTATTTACCTTTATGTAGCTGTGCTTAGCCACTTTAGACGAGTGGTAATGCATGCGGCTGTGCTTTCATGCGGAATCTTATCACACGATAAGTGACAGGTTAGAGCGTCCGCCACTGGCTGACACCGTTGGATAGAACGAGACGACTCGCAACAGGCTAGAGAAGTGGAGATGGGTTTGAAGCCCGGACCGTACAGGGCTGGAAAAAGAAACTTTTGAACCGAATATCATTTCATATTTGAGTGAGGACCAAATTCTTGGCCAGTAGTTCACCTGGTTAGTCGGTAGTTAGGTATACAAACTATAGAAGTGAAAAAGTACCGTTGTGACGCAAAAATTTACCATAGAATTGTATTGGTAATTTTCGTGTCACAACGGAAAACTTTCATAGAACATTTGATTGAGTGAGTTAAGCTGGCCAAGAATTTGGTCCTTAACCCAATATGTTTATGCCTTAGAATATTAACGATTTATCTGCAGTAGAGTGAAATTGATGACGAGGAGAGAGTAATTCAGAAAGTGAACAACGAAGAATGGAGTAAAGAAGAACTGACTCCAGACTTCACTCCGTCTCTCTCTTATTAGAACACTTAGAAGGAAAGGTATAGTGCGAGAAAAATCGAGAGAATGTCGCTGCCGTCCCATGATAGACGTGCATAATGGAGGCAGTAAAACACCTAAGTTAGCCCAAACATTGCTGCAGTTCAGTTTCAGCGAAATCCACCATAATTTCAAGAATCCCTCCGTTCTAAGCCATTATAAAACACAATAGCATTCGGCAGTAAAACACCTCTAAGCCCAAACTTGGCCCCAACATTTCATACGTGGGTACTGTCGCGCGCACAAGCCGCAAAACGTGCCGAATCTGGGGGCCGCCCCCCCCCCCCCTCCCCCCGGCCTCCCCCCTGGACGACGTCCTGTCACTGACAAATGGCCCGGAGGAGAGCTCGACCCCGACACCCTCTCGAGGCTCGCCGTGTGGTGAGGGTGACGTCTTGGGTTATTTTCTATGAAATAAATTGTTTTCGCTTTATTGGCATTTATAGAAACCAAAACACTTGAAGCTTTTCGAACAGGCGTAAAGACAACTTGCCTGTCGTTTACCCGTACAATAAGTGACATCTACTGTAAGTAATTACGAAACGTTACGCAATCGACCAGAAGGACGAAGTGTGATTGATAGTATTTTTGAGATTTACGGCTCAATCGCAGTGATAACCTCTCATTCGGTATTTTGCATGGCTTACCGGTTATCTACATAAAATAGCCAATAGAATGTGACCATTGAAAAAAATAAAAATGGCCATTTATTCACAATACGTAAACAAATCCTGATACACACGTTTATCATGGCTGGCAAATGATATCTATGATTGACTATTCATGTAAACACCTGTATTGAATTACACATATAAGCAATACGCCAACCAACTGATATTGAATATCGATGGAATGGAATGTCAATACATAGGGCAGGCCTATCTTTAAGTCATTACCTACGTAATGTCTGAAGCGGCCTTCAGTTCTCTTTCTTACCACCTTAGTTTACCTACGCATTATGTGAAAAGTGCAACTGGAAAGTAGTCAGATGAACGTTGATCTCCTTTACGCATTTACGCTACTCACCCGTAGGTATCTCATTGAAATAAAATTCACGTTGGCCTATCACATATATCTTCGTACAAAAGTGTTCTTTATTATCGTTTCGCTACCACCATCAACATCAATATTGTATAATTTTATTTTATTACAATGATCGCCGGTCCTGTTCTCCTAGTTAATTTGGTAATTAATAAATAATTCATCGTACCTACTACAAACATTAGTTAATTTAAGTCTGTACTTACTAACAACAAATAAACGTTTATTTAATTTAATTTTAATCTGCTGAGCATAGGCTCTTCGAGCTACCATGCAAATGTAAGTACTTAATATCAGAGTTCGGCATACACCCCCATCTCTGTCACCCAAGTATACAGAAACGGAAATCCAAATTTCGTTTGATTTTCGTCTTTCTCTGCTCCCTAGCCACACGGCGAGCCAAACAGGAGGCGCTATAATTTCGCAGGACGGCGCCGCGACGCTTATCTCCAGCGCTGCAGGCGCCGCGCACAGCGCCTCGAGGGGGGGTCAGGGGCGGGGGGTGGTGGGGGAGAACCTTACGTGTTGATGCTGGATTTTATACCAAGTATATGGTGTAAATAAAGCGTGGCATAGGCTTTCATCTTAACATGGATCTATATGTTAAAATCGTTATTGTGTTTACTTTTATTTATTGAACTTGCAATTATGTAATTCGGTTCAAGTTTAGCAAATGAATTTTAAAGCATTATGCTCTCGGCTGAGCAACAATTTTGAGTTTTTTTCTTTTAAATTGATAATTTAAGTACCTACGTAGGTATTTGAGAAGCGAATTGAGCCACTTATGGCCCTGTGACCATCTCCATATCTGTTCGGTGTTGTAATACGTACCTAAGTAATGTTATTACGTTGTCACCAAAACATAATTACCTACCTAGGTATGCCAGATTTCAGGTCCACCGGACACCAGCAACTGGCTGAAAAAAGGTTTGCAAGTTTTCAATTTGTTTGTTTTATAGGATCATAGCGGATATTTCCAGAACGAATGGATATAGCCTGGATTTCAGCCCGCTACCCTAAGCTCGTATGGAAGAGATGGTTCTTCAGCGATAAGATCGCCTGTTCTTTAAGTTTTTGTAGTTCTAATGATGTATGAAACATTGAGGTGTGCAATAAAGATAATTTGGTGTTGTAGATACCTGTTATATTGTATGCAATTCATTAAACAGTTACACTTTAGAAATAGGTACGAGCATATTTTAAGCTGTATATAAATATAACTTACAACTCCAGTGTATATAAACCCATCCTAAGAAAAAGAATTGGGCAGTAATTGTATCCACAGGACGTAGATCTAATTCTGAAAAGGAGACGCGCGTAAATACGACTCTATACACAATAACTAAGGGTTCAAAGTCAAACGGCAACGTCTACGTTTGAAATTTTGCAGCCTACATCAAAGACAACGTAGTTCTGCACCTTACTCCATTGTAATAAGATCTTAATAATCCGATAAATGTATACGTACCTTTTACGTCGACTGTACACTTTGAGTCGTTAAGCGTTTTCGTCAACATCCCTTCCGTGCGTGACTGTACTTAACGCAGTGCGTGCGACGTTGAGAAATGGCACGTTAGAGGGAAGTTTCTGTCTTTACTGGTTATATGTGTACACAAGTGTAAATATACGCACTCTTGCATTGCCTGGACTCGGGGGTGTAATATAACAGGAAAAAACATTGGTTGTGTCAAGAAAACGGCTTTGTCGTTAGAAAAAGTCATATAGGTACTCGTACGACTCCATCACATATTTGAATTTCATGCATATTTCTTGATTCTGATTCGTTTATTAGGGTTCCGTACCCAAAGGGGCTATTACTAAGGCTCCGCTGTCTGTGTGTCCGTCTGTCACAAGGTTGTATCTCATGAACCGTGATAGTTAGACAGTTGACATTTTCACAGATGATGTATTTCTGTTGCCGCTTTAACAACAACTACTAAAATACCGGCCAAGTGCGACTACAAACCGGCCAAGTGTGAGTCGGAGTGGGGCTCCAGTACAACAGACACTTTTTTGTCGTTTCCAAAGATGATGATGAATAATAAATAAATAAGAACCCTTCGTGCGCGAATCCGACTCGCACTTGGCCGGGTTTTTTATATGTTTATACCGCAGCTTCGCTTGCGTTCTGTATACACGAGTGGAGCTGGGTGCGCAGCTAGTATCTATCATACCTATATCAATAAAAAAAAGATAACTATCAAAAAAGCTGAATATTCTAAATATTTACGAAGACCGTTTCCAGACTCAACGAAACTGCGAATAAATATTATTGTTATTGACAACAATCAACATTAACTATTCATTGTCTTTGACCGCATATACAAAATACTCTTTTTACGACATTTACGACATGTAATTAATTAACCGAAATAAAACGTTAGAGAAGTCTCGTAAAGAACTCGATCGGCCATTATATCGAATGGTCATAATCATATGCGTCCAGGGCCGCCATTTTGGAACAAAAGAATCACTCTAATCTTATACCAAAACATCTAAATATCAGTTATTTATTTATCGTATGGCAAATCAGTATTTAGAACCGTGAGATCTTGGAAAAGACAGTACGGTTGCCAGGTTGTTGCACTTTTACGGACCTACGGACTTTGTTGCACCTACGGTCGTGGTGCAACTTCGACCCCCTAAATATCAGTGCTTCCCGCTCACACACCCTGGGAAACAGAAGAATACATTTTAAAAAATTAAGAGAGGAATTCACGGCGGATTGTCAATGTCTTTGTAAGGCTTGTGTTAGGATGCGTAATGTATCATATAATGTCAGAAAAACTAACATACACTTGATATAGGTACATTAAATTGGCATAAAGTTATTTAGTATAATGTAACGTTTGATATAACGGTTTTTTGCTATATTTAACGCGGACATCAGCCTAATTTTGGGCATTTGTTTATATAACGTATTACTTACGTCAAAAACGTGTCCCGCAATAGGGCCTCTGGTCATCTCAAAACGCTGAATCCGTACTCATAAAAACCCAGTCTAGTCGATGTTATAAAAATTCAGCATTGGATAAATAAAAATATAGAATAAAATATGAAATGAAAGTGGCGCGGGACGCAAGAACTCGCGATCCTTTGAATGTGCTCCGTGTGGCGAAACGGGAGGCGTGGAGTCGCTATAGAAAAACAGATACCTACTTACCTTATTATTAAGCGTTATTTCTGCAAGCGCCGTATCATGGTCGGCCTTACCTGACACCGTTCGATAGAACGAGACTGACGCTCTATCTTGCCACTTATCGCGTGATAAGGCTGACCATGATACGGCGCCTGGCTAATGCCAGGTCGAATGCCAAAAAAGTCAAGTTTACCCTCCGGGTTGGAAGGTTAGGTGGCGGTTTTTAAAAATCTTAAAACTAGTGCGTACCTACGCCAAATCTTGGGTTTAGAAGCCAAAGCGGACCACACTGAATGGGACTTAAACGCGCATACCTAATTAACTCACTTATTTGCCTTTCTGATAATAATACCGTGTGAGAATCGTGAAAGTTCAAATCAATATGAGAGTTTTCCCCTAAAAACGAAATTGTTTTTTGTTGTCATTGAATTTAAACTTCTACGGTAATTTAATTAACATTTTCATTATTGCTTCGATCATCGATCGATCATTATGTGAGTGTGACTTACTTGCGTGGCGATGGATGTAGGTATGTGTGCAGTGAATGTCTGAGCTTCTGTGAGGAGATGGATGACAGGCAATCAACTGTACCAATGTAATTATACTGATGTGTTTTCCTTTTTGTCTTTTTATATCTAGTTTTCATGACGCATTGGTTGTACTGTAATGTCATGTTTAAATGTTTTCAATAAATAAATAAATAAATTATATATAGGTAAATATAGCAATCCTACTAATATTATAAATGCGAAAGCTTGGATGTTTCGATGTTTGGATGTTTGTTACTCAATCACGCTTAAACGACTCAACCGATTTGGATGAAACTTTGCACGAAGATATTTTATAGCCTGGATTAAAATATAGGATAGTTTCTATCCCGGGCCTGTGCAGACGAAGTCACGGGCGGAAAATAGTATTAAAATATTTTTTTTATATCTCACAAGTCTCTACAGATGTCGCTGTCGCGCGGAGTGTCTCTGGCTGTAACAATCTAAAGGCGGTGCCACGGGTCAGCTCGCGACACGACGCGGCGTGGCAGAGGGCACGACATATTCTGCCTAACACACTCAGTGCCGAAGATTTCGGAACGCTACTCTCACCGCGTTTTTTCTGCTTTGTAGGGAAAAGTGGCTACGAACAGCGCGCCCACCTAGCGGACCCGGCTGAAAGTGCTTTTTAAACTGCCGGATGGTAAGCATATCGTAAGACACCGTAGCATATGGACGCTTGCGACTCCAGAGCAGTGAGAAATAAGCTAGAGACAGAAGCAGTGACAGCGCATTATTCGTGTTCATGGCGTAATCTTCTGTGAGTTGGAGGTACTTCTCTACTACCCAAACGAGTAAGAGCGAGAGCCGTGCCTTACCTCTCCGCCTCTTTTTATTTATAATCCCTAGAAGTCTGCACAGCTGGCGCTGTCGCGCGTAGTGTCTCTGGCCGTAACAATCTCAAGGCGGCGCCACGGGTTAGCTCGCGAAATGACGCGGCGCGGCAAAGGGTACAACATATTCTGCCTAAGCCAATCCAGGATTTTGGTAATGGGTTAGACTTTGGTTTATCTGGAGGATTCAGATGATCTTAAGATGTGGGCTCTTAATTCTCTTTCCCCTATCGTCCCTGGACCTGCTGTGCACGCATACGGTCTGATATGTGGCCACCGTAGCCTATGTGCCACAGCACATCACTTGGATAAACGCGCTGCCGACCCCTTATGAATTTGAGAATTCGTTGTGTTGTGTAGGCCTCTCCTGTCAACACTGAGTACCCTATGCTCTGGAGCTCTGATGACCGTTTTCAATACCAGGAACACAGCACCGCGTAGCATATATAATGTTGCAGAATGGCTGAGGTCTTCTGTGCGTTGGAACTTCCCCAATTGGGCTGTCAAATAATGCCGATTTCACACAAACAGTAGACAGTGGATAGTACTGTTCTGTGCGCTCAAACAGTAGCAGTACTGTGCTGTCTACTGTTCTGCCTCACTGTTCTGCCCCCGTGTGAAATCGGCATAAGAGGGAGACGACATTCCGCTATGCCCTACCTGTCCTTCTTATTGTTTATTAATCATGGTATAAAAACATTTTTACCAGTGTCTCACAAAACTGTCGGAACAGTTTACGTTGACAAATCTATCATCATCAGCCTATACATTAGTCCCACTACGACAGGTGAAATAAGGTTTGAAATCCTGTGTGGTTCCAGACTTTTCCTCTTAATTACAAATAAAAATAAAAACCGCCAGTCCGTTGAATAAGTATTCTTTGGCGCTCGTAGCCAGCGCAGGGGTGGTCAACTACTGGGGCGAAAGCGCTCGATACTACACCTATACAAAGAGCACAATTTACATTCTACTTTCTTTGTTAATACATGCAGTCGAGTTTGTAGATACGCGTGATATATTTATACGCTGCTTCTATTGTACGGCGAATATTATAAGCAGTAAAATGTTATAAGTCTGTCTGTATAGCATGAAACTGTATGAATTTGACCTATGTGTGAGAGTATAGAATGGACATGAGCTATATTTCATGCGGTATCTCCGCCTGGGTCCTCTGTAATACCTGGGCGGATGGAGCGGAGCCGGTCCATTCCACTAGTGAAAACATTTTGAAATCAGATAAGTAGTTCCGGGGATTATCCCCTAACTACATACGCACAAATTTACAAGGCTACACCCTTACAAACTTTACCTCAGTTATATTATTATAGGTAACTTTTCAAGTTGATCAAATAAAGGAAGGACATCAGAAGATATAAACCTTGACATAGTCACGGAAGTAGAAGATGAATTCAAATTAAAGACCAAGTAAAAGCAATGGAAATAACCATATTACAACCTTTGTTCCTTTAATTGACCAAACTCAACGAACTCTTACCAAAGGTGGTAACTGACTAACCAGGCCATTGCGAAATACGTCATATTTACACTAAGGGAAGGATAAGGCCGGGAAAGTTGGAAACAAAATATTAACCCGCGGAAAAGGGTAATTAAGAGACCGGCCAACTAACAGAGCTTAACTGTTTCGGATACCTTAACTGAGGGTGCTTCCAACTTTCTTCACAATATACACATCATACGCAGTATTTTGGGTAGGGACTGTAAGGGGGAGAACGCTGTGGTGGAATATCGAAGACGATAGATTTCGAAACTTGCTTTATTCACAGCATAGAAAGAGATACAGGAGTTTAGTTAGGAGCCAAACCTTCGAGGGAGACTGTTTGATATACTTATTCGAACTTAATCTAGGAATCTAGGTATTTATAACCATCTAGATAAAGGGGTTTGGGTAAACATGTTGTTACTTTTTTAGATGAGCAGCCATTCGTTAAAGTAGTAGATTATGAAATTATGATGATAGATCTACTCAATTTTGTTATGAAATACACTTAAATGCATCGGAGCCGAGATATTTGCAATATAGGTACAAGGTAACCCAATGCCCTGTAAATTCAAAGAAAAAAAATAAAAACGTTATGCTCCGAGCCGGATTCGAACCGGCGACTGAATCCATGCGGCCATGAATGCCCGTATTCAAGGCCCGTCGCTACTAACCAACTGAGCCATCTAACTCAAAAAAATCTGCGGCGTAAGCTTATTTTTTTTTTATAGATATTTTTTATACGTATCTAACCTACACCAATCGAAAGAGCGAAAAATCTGAACAAAACTGCAGTAGGTATATATAATGTGTTGTATACCGGTGTGTGACGACCGGTTAGCCTAGTTGGTAGTGACGCTGCCTACGAAGCTGAAGGTCCTGGGTTCGAATCCCGGTAAGGGCAAATATTTGTGTGATGAGCATGAATATTTGTTTCTGAGTCATGGATGTTTTCTACGTATTTAAGTATTTATATCTATTATATATATCGTCGTCTAGTACCCATAACACAAGCCTTATTGAGCTTACAATGGGACTAGCTCGATTTGTGTAAGATTGTCCCCTTATATTTATTTATTTATATGTACACTTATTGTGGCTATTTTGTCCCTTACCAATCGACCTACGGTACGATATTTATATTGTGTCTCAGGCTACTAAGGGGAAAGAAAATTGTCCGAGGGTTGTTGAGTACAATTCCGTTCTGCCACTTTTGGGGATGAAGTTGAGATATGATTTAATGCAGATTAAGGGATCTGTCTCACAGCGGGTTATTCTTACCGTGATTCAATAGAGGGTTATTATTGGATTGACATGTTTATCTGTGTGTTTGTTTATGTATGTTAGTTGTTTAATAAATTGGTTTATTTTTTGAAACAGCTCATGACATCTCTAGTCTTGACTTAGACGTCATAAAATACTGGGGTTATCACATTTTGTTGTTTTATCACGAATTGGGCCTCTGTATTATACATACTGTCCATACTATAACATAAATGGGAAAGTGTGTCCGTCTGTCTGTCTGTTAGAGCTACATCTTCACGACTAAACCGCTAAATCGATCGAGATGAAATTTGGTATGGAGACAGTTTGAATCGCGGCAGCACATAGGACAGTTTTTATCCTAGAAAAGATGTTTGTCTGTAGTAGTACTGTGTTCCTGGAGGTGAGCAAGGTCGCCAGAGCTCCTGAGGATGCGTTGTGTTGTGAGGGCATTTGTTCCTTCAGCTGTCAATACGGCGAATCCTGAAACATACAGAAACATATAAAACAAGGGTCGGCAACGCCCAAGTTACTCCTTTGGAGTTGCATGCGTGTATAGGCTGCGGTGTCCGCTTACCATTAGACGGGCCGTACGCTTGTTTGCCACCGTCGTTGTATAAAAAACAAAATCCTATGTCCCCCCCATGCATGCATCTCCCATTTCACCCCCTCAGGTGAGGGGATGACATGGTAGTAGAAAGTTAGTACTACATGGTAGTAGTTAGGGCTACTGTAGAAACGAGTTGTTTAGTGAGACGGAGTCGTGGGTTGAAGCTAGTTAGCTTAGCAAAGAGTGCCATCTTGACCGACAGCGGACTTTCGCGACCTTTACCAATCAGTCCGCCTTGGTTTCGACTTGACTACTTACGCTTAAACCGCTGATCGGATTTGTTTTCTACTAAAACATTCATGCATCTATGTCTTGGGTTCCCTTGGATATGCCCTAAATATATAACGGACAAGCCAACCTACCTATCTACGGCATCATGTCAGAAAGAGGCGAGCTAAGGGCGGCAATACACGTCATATTTCGGTTCCGATTGTCGGCCGACTAATATGTATCGTTTTCACTCAATTCGTCCGATTCTTGCATTCTATCTCTGTCATTCGCTCACGTATGTATTGACAAAGTCAGAAGGCAAAATGGCACTTGTTTTTTAAATGATGCATAGTGTGCGTTAAAAAAATCGGTTTACTAAAAAAAAAAAAATGCGAGCACCTAGGCGTTGCTTTCGTGTCAGACATACGATTCGATTTCTTATTAGACCTGCACGGCTATCACGCGACGGCGCGCGAGCTCTCTCGATTTTTCTCGCACTATCCGTCTCTTCCTTATTAGAACACTTATCTAACAAGAGGTATATTGCGAGAAATCGAGAGTAAAGTCGCGGCCGTCCCATGACGCCATGACAGACGTGCTGTATTGTCTCTCTGTTGATGCGTTCATAGTATGAATGAACTTCATACATATATATAGCACTGACACCTTCCAATAATCTTATCATAATATCGGATCCCACTATCAATATCACTTCTGATTTTTGCATCAGACTTTTTTCTTTTTTAACCTCCGACGCAAAGAGAGGAGTGTTATAAGTTTCACGTGTCTGTGTATCTGTCTGTGGTATCGTAGCTCCCAAACGGATTGACCGATTTGAATGCGGTTTTTTTGCGGTATTGGTCTTTGAAATGAAAATGTTGGGGGTTTTTGAACTTGTCTAAGTTGTAGTTATTCTGAACTGTCTCTGTCATTCGAGCGCATATATAATGTTTCTTTCCGTGAGTTACCAACGCAACGGTGCTGTCTGAAAATTAGCGCTATAGGTGTCTCTGGTATGTATCTAGGTAGGTTCTAGGTACGTAAGCAAACACACGCGTCTAGTAGGATAGCTCGTTTATTACCGACTGCCCGTGTGTGCGACGGCCGCACCCACACACGCGCAGCGTGCATACTTGCATACACAGCACTTCCTCCCTCATTAGTTTTCAACTCTGTTGACAACAATAACAATCAATTAATATGATACTTATTTATCTTTACCTTTACACCTTATAATTAATATTCTTATTCCTAGGCCTTAACCGTTGCTCATGGGAATTTTGCAATGGATCCGGAGGCGGTAACCCGTTATTGTTATGTGCCGCTTCGGCGTCCGGTTGCTCAGTTCCCATGACTAGGCTGTCAGGCCCCACCATCATACCCTCCTCAGAAGCCTCTTGCCACTCCTCTATCTCCAGATCGCGAGAAGCTTCGTTTTCTATCGATGGTTCCCCTTGAACCGCCGGTGTAGGGGGTAGCGACAGCGGGCTACTAGAATAATCATTATCAGTTGGGGTATCTACTTCTGCTACAAACGTCATCCCTGGGCTGGGTATTACAAACTCCTGATATGGAACCCTGTCTACATACCGTAATATTTGGTCAATATGGCGTTTACAATTTACATTTTCTACATTGACAATATATAATCGACAACCCATTTTTTTAACAATAAACCCTTTCGCCCAAAACGGTTTCCTGTTTTGAAAACATTTTACCCATACCGCCTCCCCAACTGAGAATGATCTAGCCCTATTTTCCGAGACATGTACACTCGCATTTGTCTTTGTAACCCCCACTCCTTTCCTCAGCGGGAGGATCAAATCTAATGTACAACGCAAATTGCGACCAAACATCATTTTTGCGGGTGACATTCCAGTACATGAATGGCTTGTATTGCGATACTCGAATAAATAATCCTGTAATTTCTCATTTATAGTATGTATACAATTGTACTGCTGCATTATAGATTTAATCATGTTTTTACAAATTTTAACATAACCTTCCGCTTGCCCGTTGCTACTAGGGTGGTATATTGGCGATGTTACGTGATTAATCCCGTGCCTTTCACAAAACTCGGCAAATTCTTTTGAAGCAATTTTTAAAGAAGAAACATCTCACTATAATGCTGATCTAGTCGGTTACTGCCGCAGAGACATACTAAACTTGTTTCATGTTTTATCAATTTTTGTTTATTTTATTGTTTAATATGTGTGTTTGTGAATACATGTGACATTTTATTTATTTTATTTATACAACGACGGTGGCAAACAAGCGTATGGCCCGCCCTATGATAAGCGGACACCGCAGCATACAGAGGCATGCAACGCCAAAGGGCGCAGCCGACCCTTGATATATTTGAGGATTCGCCGCGTTGACAGCTGAAGGCTGCTTTATCTTTCTATATGTATTGGCAAAATCGGAAATAAAAACCGGACGTGTATAGCCGCTCTAAAGTGACGTCATAGCTCTGCAGACGCGCGGGTAAATCGCTCGGAAAATGGCCGAGGGACGGAGGTGTAATGGCACCCCTAAACGCTCTGCGGCTGTGCGCGTCCGTCGAGGTTACAACATTGAGAGCAGCATTCGGGGACTATTTTATACTACCCTGTAGGTTGGGTAGATCCATACTAATATTATAATTGCGAGTCTGTCTGTCTGTCTGTTACCTTTTCACGCTTAAATCTCTGCACGGATTTGGATTAAATTTGGTGCAGAGTTAGTTTTAGTCCCGGCGAAGGACATATATGAGTTTTTATCAGATAACCCGGAAACCATCTTTTAAGGGGGTGAAATGAGGGATGAAAGTTTGTATGGAGCTACGTTATAAACGAGTTCCACGCGGACGGGGTTGCGGGCAGAAGCTATAGTTTTAAATATAAAATGTAGGTACTTACCTACCTACCAAATCTGGAATGTGCTACAGGTGTAGAATATATATTTCTTCAATTATCTAGGATATCAAAGGGAAATATTGTTCTACCTAAAGTAATGTAGTAAGTAGTATATTTTCACTCGTACTAACGTTTTCTGATACGGGATCTTTAAGGGGATACCTTGATTAAGTCTTGGACACACGATTTATATCTTCTGCGCATGAGAAAACGAAAGGCAACATTCTTTAGAAACGGTTATTTTCGGAAAGGTCGATAAATAAATAGAGACTAAACAGTTCAAATCTTTATTCGCTAGTGGCTCTGTGAGTTAGTACCAAGAACTCGAGAGCTTATCTTTTTAATTTTCATCTATGTAATTACGATAAACTGAATCGCTAAAAGAAACTATTTATCTAATGAAACTGTTCATAAAATTTCACGACAATCGTCCTCTACAGAACAGCGGGACATCTGGTTATCCGGACATACGAAAGAATGTTGACCCAAGACGGAGACTTAGGATATTTCGGACAGTATACTAATATTGTTGTTAAGATAGAAAATCCAATGAATTAAAACGGTGTAACGCAGCGTCAACTGAACACTGCACACTCTCATGCTAGCCTGTTGATGGGGGGGGATACGCTGTGAACGGGAGGTGAGGCGAGATAACAATCCCTGCCTCTTGCAGCTAAAGTTAGCGGATTTAGTCATTGGCGGATAAGGACTTCGAGAGGTTAGTGTTTACTGAAGAACTTCTCAAAATGGCGATTTGGCTAACTATCACTAAGGTGGTTTTAGTTTTCAAGAAAGTGTAATAGGATGAATAGCGGTGCATTTTACGTAGCGCTACATTTGTACAATGCAGCTGTTTATACTAATATTATGAAGAGGAAATGTATCGGAGATTGTAGCATTGTACGTTTATAAGTTTGGATGTTATGGCTAAATTACGCAACAAATTACACGATTTTAATAATTCTTTCACCTGCGTGTAGATGGACTTTCTGGATGATTATAGGTACTTATAGGCTAAAGTTGTAGGTAAATTTCTTTCGTCTAACTAAACAACTGCTTTGGTTGGTTAGTACCTCCTCGTATTTCGTTGAAGTTGACGTCGACAGTCGTAGCAGCGGCGCTCTACCACGAAAATCGAATCTCGAAGTTCTAAGTATATATCTGTCTCTGTCGCTTGAGTACCATAAACCATAAGTGCGATAGAGACGGAGATAGAACGAACGAGATTCTATTTTCGTGGTAATAGCTCAGAGCTATAAACGAATTTCGTTCTCGTATCTCCCTCTGTGTCTGTGTCACTCGAACGAAATTCCTTTTCACTTCGTGGTAGCTCCTCAGATCGTGCGCGCCAAGAAGAGTGATGATGAACACGATCCTGTCATGGCGGACTACGGAGAAGAATTCTTGTAACGTTCACAAAAAAAAAAACAATATTGTAACGTTCACGTAGGCTCATTACGCCAGCGTCAGTTATCGACCACCTAATTTAGTGCACCGGTTTGCGACCACTTAGTATCCTCATTTTTTAGCAGATTCCTATTATAAGTATTAAAAAAATTCACACGGCTGAATATTTGATTACGGATGAATATTATCGTCAATCGAATAAATGTTGCCCTTAAGGTGGTCGGTAATTGAAGCTGGTCGCGTAACAGGCGCAATGGCCCTACCCAAGCCCTATACAAACGTTCAGGAGAGTTGCCGATGAGCAGCATTCAGCTCCTATAAAATTCCGATTGAAAATTATCGAAGTCGGAGGCCGAGTTGGATTCTTTTAAAATTAGAAACATATATTACGTAGGGACATCCACTTCAAGAGAATTGGAATCGGAACAGCATATATATCCCTAATAAGACACTGATTCATGAAACAGGTTGTCGTTTAGATGTTCCGTCAAGATTCAATATAAAATGTCTTCCAGAAAACTTTAATTAATTAGCAAAGCATCAACACACGTCGTCAGCATCAATCGTTGGTCGTCCGGCCACATTCACAACGCTTACTCAATTGGCCTCAGCAGAACCAGTACCTATGACGTCAAATCTCGGATTACCCGTAGTTAAGGTTGTCTGGAAGAGATCGCTTTAAAGCGATAAGACCGCCTGTTGTGTCCATTATTTATTAAGCAATTTTTTTGTAACCTGTTTGTCTCTCTTGTTGTGGTGCAATAAAGAGTATTTATTTATTATTATTATCTCTTTATTTAATATTTATCTTAAGTTAGGTTTTTACAATAATGATATAAAAAGTAAAATATAAAACAATACATATAAAACATAAAACCATTATAAAAACCTAACCTAGGGTACCGCCGGCAGCGAGGCGGGGCCTAAGCTGCCGGTGGTCAGGGCGACAGAGACAGGAACCTCCTGACTATTCGCGCAGTGTCCAGGAGTACCGCCTTCTGTATCTGACCCTTGATCCAGCCATCTAGCGAGAGTCTCTTGAGGTGACGGTCGAGACTCTTCGCTATCAAACCGTTCGCCGAAACGACTATCGGGACGATGTTCGTCGAATCAACATCCCACATGGCGGTTACCTCGTGAGCCAGGTCTAGGTACTTGCTGGCTTTGTCCTTTTCGGCCTTCACGAGGTTCTCGTCATGGGGGATGGTGATGTCGACGAGCACTGCCTGGCGTTTTGATCGATCTATCAGCACGTATTATTATTATTATTAGTAATGTTTAGGTCATGTTTTACTGGACGAGTGTAAGGTGAGTCGAGATAGGTTTTGAATCGCGTAGGTGAGCAAATTGGAACGGGCCCTTTTGAAAAAAGAAACTTGGAACGTTGGCAACAACGCGCTCGCTGTGTTCTTTATTTGAATGTCTGCCTGTTTTTTTTCATGTTGCCGCATTGTTGAATCAAATATTCATTTTTTATTGTTTCCAGCTAGATAATATTCTATGGTCAATTTTACTGATGAAGTTAAGGTGCATCGCGACTTGATATGGTAAGGAATTGACACCTTTACTGTGGTCTGTGTTCGACGCAGCTAAGTGTTGAACAGGATATGAATAGCCCAATTATGTAGAACTAGATGTGCATGTGTCTCCGCCTGCGTTGCATTTGGTCTGTATATGTCCATTTCTAAGGCTCAAGCCATGAACTCATTTGCTTCGTAGTTAAGGTGAGAAAAGGTACCGAACGGACAGAGTTACTTTTCAATTTATAATATTAGTACTTATTAATTAATAGTCCCATCAAACGCCAACTGCGTCCAAATTTTCGTTTAGTGGAAATCGGCGTTCGGAATTTTGAAATTTCGGAATGACTTCGGATTTTTTGTGTTCCTCGATTGGTTGGCCAACCTGTTGGTTTTCTATTGAGTCTGTGGTACGGACGGGTCGGGGCACGTCATAGAATTTCGATGACAGCGATGTCGGGTATGATGAAATATTTTATGTGGCACTCGCCGCGGGGCGCATGGACCACCCGCCCTCCACTATGACTACATTGTTTACATAACTCCATGTCTGTTTCTTAACTATCATATTATTTTTCTTCAATATGCTAGGAAATGTTCGCCTTACTGTAGCAAAAATAGTACGTGAAGTTCCTCGTTACTGCAGAACGCAAATTTAAAAAGATAAAAGTCATTAGGTACTGTACAGTTTTAGCGGCCAGGAAAGTGTATGAAATTCCTTTACTGTAGGTATACTTTTAACCTTTTAACTATGTAGGTACTTTGACTAAGACAAATCACTACAAACAGCCAAGTGCTCGTACGTTTAAAGTACTTGCAATTTGTCACAACAACTTGCGATAGTGAGACTGGTTAGTAGTCTATGGCTGTCTCTATCCAGCTATTGCAAGTTGCTGTGACAAATCACGCCCGTTTGTAGCCTTTTGAATCGTTTGCTTTAAGTTTTCTTTTTTTTGATAATCATAGACAAAACGCGTACTTTTGAAAGTGATCGAAGTGACGTGAGGTTTTTAAATATGTCTCTAAAGTTATAAATAAAGAAATAAAAATATAATCAAAATAAAACTCACAACGAACTGATTTATGATCTTTTTGCATTTAGATTGCAATCCCGTTTAATCTTTAATAATTTTAATTGCATAAAACATTTAAAATTGTGACCGGTTCTAATGGTTCAAAAAATTCTATTGTAAGTATGCCAATTGAAACTGGCACTATGAGTCATGCCATGTACATACTTTTAAAAAATATGTTGGGCGGGAACTTGATAGGTTATTGACATACTTACTCGATATTTTAATATTATTGGAAATATTATTTGATTTCCTCACACTTTTGGAGAAAAGCACTATATCTGCCTTGGCGGGAACGGCAATTCGTGGATTCGTCTCCATTGTCGGATTCAGCTTGGCTTCATCCGACAAAATCAACTCATCCACGAATTGCTACTTCCTGGCCGCTGCAATAATGTACTATTGATCAAAGCTGGGGTGCGATAAACGTGCAAATGATATTTACCATCTGAGTAGAGGTACCATTTTTGACCTCAACAAGTATAGGTACTAGTCTACTTTAAATATATGTATTTTTCGAATTAATAGGTAGAATTTAATAAAGTATTAAACATATTTTTGACGTTGATTGTTCTTGTCAAATGATTTGCACCTATGCTGCGTAAAGGCACTCAATTGACCCCCCCAGTCGCCATATTCATGATAACATCATACTATTTGCAAATTGGTATTATATACCTAAGTGAATAAAGGAAAAAGTACTTACTTACTCATTAGGGTCATAAAAGAGTCAAAAAAGCAAAAGTCTTATTTCCTGTGGTCAGTAGTTAAGGTGGTTCGATTTCCATACAAAACGTTATTCAACATTCGCAGGCTAACGGCGTGATTTTTTTAAGAAACTTATGTTAGATACATAAATTGACTTACCATTTGCGCGAAATTCCCCCTTTCATTCTTAAAAAATCACATCGTTAGCCTGTGAATACCAATAACGTTTTGTATGGAAATCGAACCACCTTAAGGGGGCTTTTACACATATAGGTTATATATATTTAAGGGGCCGAAATGTTTCGTGTAAATAATATGCTGCTGCGTCTCTGTATGACCCATTATATAAATTCTGTGCGAATTGAACATTTAAACAGGATTATGAATCAAATGGTCCGACAGATCACGATAAAAAACCTTTTGAAATCTCTGTAACAGCCACTTATGAGCACAATTGCAGATTTACTATGCACCACAAAGCGTAACTCAGGATTCACTAAAGGCCGAAACGCACTGACAGCGGTGGCGGAGCGGTGCGGAGGCGGCACCAGTTGTAATGGTTTGCAGTCAGATCCACTTCATGTTACCTTGCGGAAAAGAAAGAAGCCAGAGGAGGACCAGGACGTCAAACAACAATTAAATGACTTTCGTAACGAAATGATGTCTTTTTTGACATCATTCAGCAACCGACAAAACGAAAATTTGGACAAGATGCGACAGGAAATAACATCAGATATAAAGGAACAAATTAGCGTTGTCAGCTCGTTGTCACAAAGGATGATCGAGGAACAAAACCAACTCAAAGCGGAATTGTTGGAGGTTAAAGAGAGAATCTCATTGGTTGAAGACAATCATGTTGCATTGTCCATGGTTCCGAAGAGTTTAAGTGAGGCTAATGAAACTATACAACATCTTTTAAAAGAAAATAACAACTCTAAACAATTCTCAATGATTAACAACATCGAAATCTCGGGTATAACCTACAATAAAGGTGAAAACTTACTATTGATCTTACGCGAGTTATGTCTTAAGGTCGGTTTTGCACTACAAGACAGCGATGTTGATATGATCCAGCGTGTGCGCCGATACCAAAACGTGGAAAAAAATACACAGCAAAATACTCGTCCGCCGGCAATAATCGTTCGTTTTACCCAGCGAAAACGAAAGGATGAATTGTTATCAGCTGTTCGGGCTAGACGCGGAATCACCACTGCTGACCTTGGGCTTCCTGGCCCGGCTTCTAACGTGTACGTCGGCGATCACCTGACACCTAGCAACAAACTTCTCCTAAAACGGGCCAGGCAAATTAAAATTGACCGTCAATACTCGTACTTATGGATACGTGACTGTAAAATCCAAATGCGCAAAAGTGATAGCAGTAAGGTACTTTACATTAATACTCATGCTGATCTAGATAAATTAAAGTGACGATTGTGGAGGTCATTATTTGATTTCGTTATATCAACATGTTTACATTATTTGGACGCTAGTAACTTCAATTCATACTTGTCAATTTTTGATTATCTGTTCGTTTGTGCATTTCTTTTGTTCAGGAATAAACCTTATCTATTGAAACAGGATAAACTACATGTATATACATTATTTGGCGATAGAAGCTGTGAATATGTCAATATCTACTTCTTATATTTTGACTACGAACTTATTTCCTGTTTAGAATTGTCTGAATACTACATATGCACGTCTTTTATTACATACATCAATGAACAATCAATTGGTTTTTCCCTGCTCGCTGATGCAACTAATTTAAATGCTAACTCCTTGTTTTTCTTTGGCGCCACGTATGTGATCATTGTTTTAAAACTTTTGTTATTATTTCATACTTGGAAATGGCTAATAACGCTTTGAATGGTTATTACCAAAATGTGAGGGGACTGCGAACAAAAGCTAGTCAGTTTTTTTCTAGAGTAACTCAATCGGATTATGATTTTATTTGTCTGACCGAAACATGGTTAACTTCTGACTTTTATGATGGAGAGTTTTTTGATCCCAGCTTTAGTGTATTTCGCTGTGACCGGTCGGCGGCGGAGAGTGGCGCGGCGCGCGGCGGCGGCGCGGCCGTGGCGGTGCGCACGCGCCGACAGCCCGTGCGCCGCGACTGGCCCGTGCCGCCGCGCGCTCACTGTGATTGTGTCTGGGTATCTGTTCCACTCGACCCTGGACGGAACACTCCTAGTCCACACCACCAATATTCTCTCAATATAGCTTGTATTTACATCCCTCAGGGCATTGGACATAAGGAATCATTGGATTCTTTCTTTGAAATCGCTAGTCAAATTATTATTGAATTGCCGAATGATTATTTTTTGCTGACGGGAGACTTCAATATACCTGAGGCCGAGTGGGTGACTCACTCGTCCCCGGGAATGATTTTACAATCTAACAACAGTTATGGAACTCAAGCATTACAAGATTTTTTATCCTTTACTGAATTGAAACAATTTAATTATATTTATAACCTAAACAAACGAGTCCTTGATTTAATAATGTGTAATGCTAAATGTACTGTGACTGCTTGTGATTACCCGCTAACGCCGGAAGACGTTCACCATAAATCTCTCATTGTAGATATAGACTTAAATTTCGAACCGTCCCTTAAACCAGCCCCTAATTTAATTTATAATTTTAATTCTGGTGACTATAATATGATAAATTTAGAATTAACTGGAATAAATTGGTATTCATTTTTTGAAAATTGTGACCTCCCGACTTGCATCACAAAATTCTACAATCTATTAAATGGGCTGATTAGTGATTACATCCCGAGACGTAAGGTCTATGCATCTGCATCTGTCCCTGTGTGGTACACTCGACCACTGAGAAGGGTACTCAATGAGAAACGTAAGTTCCATAGGTTATGGAAAAAGTATAATAACCCTCTTGACTATGATACATTTAAATTATTAAGAAGACGTGCAGAAAAAATGGAAACACAGTGCTATAATAGTTACATAACTTACGCGGAACAAAAAATAAAATCATGTCCAAATTATTTTTGGTCTTACATAAAATCAATAAATTCAAAAAAAAACTTACCACAGACCATGAGCTATAAAGGTCGTGTCACTTCCGATGGGGAAGAAATTTGTAACCTCTTTAATCATCATTTTAACTCAGTTTTCGAGAAATCTGACAATTCTCTCATTGACTATAACAATTTAACATCACCTTGTGAACCCTTAATCGACATAAATACTATAGTAATTAACCGTACCATTGTCCTCAAGCTGCTAAATTCAATAAATGTCCATAAGGGGGCTGGCCCAGATGGTATTCATCCGATCTTAATTAAAAAATGTTCATCAAACTTAGCAACCCCGCTTACAATGCTGTTCCAGCAGTCAATCAAATCTGGTCATGTTCCCGAAATATGGAAAAAAGCTTTCATCACTCCTATCCCCAAGGGAATAGTTAGTAATAACATTGAACAATTCAGGCCGATCTCAAAATTGTGTCAATTCAACAAGATTTTTGAAAAAATTGTTACAGAGCAACTATCCCAATTAGTTAAACAACACATCAGCCCGCACCAGCATGGGTTCTTTAAAGGTCGCTCTGTGGATACCAACCTATTAACTTTCAGTAATGAGATTCTCACTGCAATGGATAAAGGGTCTAGTGTGGAGGCCGTGTATACCGATTTCGCCAAAGCTTTCGATAAAATCTGTCATAATATGCTTCTCCTCAAACTTTGGCACCTCGGTATACACGGTGATTTGTTCCGATGGATTAAATCATACATTGAGAATCGGAGTCAATGTGTTGTCTTGTCTGGTTACTCCTCACAATGGAGGTCCATTAGTTCCGGTGTACCACAGGGATCGCATTTGGGGCCCTTGTTGTTTACACTTTTTATTAATGACATAGGCAAATATATTAAAAACTCTAATGTGTTACTCTATGCAGATGATACAAAAATTTTCAAAACAATAAATTCGATTGACGATTGTAATATGTTGCAAGAGGATTTAATACATTTTGAGACATACTGTAAAGACAATAAATTATTTTTAAATCTAGATAAATGTTTCATAATAAATTTCTCTAAGAAAAAACATAAAATTAACTTTAATTACAGCCTAGGTAATAATCAACTAAATAGGGTAACACAAATACGCGATCTTGGTGTGCTAATGGACTCGGAACTTTCTTTCAAACCTCATTTGGACTTAATAATAAAAAAAGGATACAAACAACTGGGCTTCATTCTACGTGTAGGAAAAGCTTTCAAAAATCCTTTCACTTATAAAATTCTGTATAATAGTTTTGTTCGCAGTAATCTCGAATTCGCTTGTGCAGTTTGGAAACCCTATCATAATATTCACATCGAGAGAGTGGAAAGGATACAAAAAAAATTTGTTAAAGCCCTTAATTTTAGAACTGGCTATGAGTACACTAGTTACACTGATTCACTAACTCACCATAAATTACAAACACTCCGTGCCCGCAGAGATTGTGTAGATTCCTTTTTATTATACAAAATCATATCTAATATGTTGGATGTCCCCTCACTATTACATGAAATAAATTTAAGAGTACCTTGTAGACGTCAGCGCCAATGTCAAAAGAAATTCTTATTTTCGATTCCCCGCAATCGAACTTGTTATGCACAAAATATGCTGTTTATAAGACGTGCATGTAAACTGTTTAACCAGGATGAAAGACTTAAAGATATTGATCTGTTTAATTGTTCTATTAAGTTAATAAAACATGCTTTTCAGTAACAATGATCTACATATGATGGATCACTTGACTGTTATGTACATATACTACACAATTTTATTGTTAACTGTCATATGAAATATTACAATTTGTTTAGTTACAATAGCAAGTTAAACTTTAAAGTCATTTTACTATCATGAAGCTGTATACTTAAGTTTGTTGATAATGTATGTTGGTAATATGCTTAAATACTTATAAAATAAGGAAACTCCAGGTCTAAGATGTAAGCAATAGTTTAAGAATTAATTTCTGTATACGACTGTTTGTTTCTCCATTAAATAAATAAATAAATAAATAAAATAAAGTAATGTTCGAGCTAATAAGAAAGGGTCCACACAGAATTCCGCGCCGCTCCGCCACCGCTGCCAGTGGTGTTTCGGTCTTAAGTGGAATGTTTTGGTTAAACATGTTGCTCATATGCCCCGTCGGTTCCCAGGTAAACTGGGCTTGCATTCTGTAGCAAACATTAGAAGGTATTTGCACCGTTGCGCCATACAAGGTGTTGGAGGAATTGGTGCAAATTATATTTAGTCTATTATCGTTACCGTATCTATACGGTATCTATTCATACCATCAGGTAAGAAGAGAGATTCAGATAGTTCTGACGCTGACCCACTGCGGGTTGGGGACGGAACTCCTGAGAGAAGATATTAAATATTTACGAGCAACACTTTGGAAAGTATGAACTTGTCTAATTTAACGAGCGAGTGAAGCGATCTTGTGATCATGTTCAAGAATTATATAGAATTTTATGTCAATTTAGTTATTCGAGAATTAAAAATGTTTTTGAAAAAATCGGCCACGCGCACGAAGCGTTCCTTACCATTATTTATAAAAAACGGCAAAACCACGTTTGTTGTATGAGAGCCAGTCCCCTTAGATATTCATTTTATTCTGTTTTTAGTGTTGGTTGTTATAGCGGCAACAGAAATACGTCTAACTATCGCGGTTCATGACTGGTGACAGACTGACAGACAGACAGACGGACAGCGAAGTCTTAGTAATAGGGTCCTGTTTTACCCTTTGGGTACGGAACGGAACCTTTAAAAATACAGTAAGTATTGCGCGTTCTGCAGCACAAAGAGCAACAAGTTGCAGTGTTGCCATGTATAATTTTCTCACACATTCAACCATTCCGATTAGGTAGTTGAGGACGGTACTTTTAAAATTGGGTTTACTCTAGATGGGTGATTGAATCAAGCAGCCAGCCGGAAAGTCGACGCAACTGTGGAAAGGCTCTAGTGGGATTGGATTGGTATAATCCTCGCAAAAACACAATGGCCACATTCGGCCGGGTGCAATTTGTGCTAAACGTCGCTCAACTATGTGTTTGTTCATGTGTAAGGAAGATTTGTGACGGTGAGATACGGACAGAAATTGACAATAGTCAAAAATAATTATTATTACATTATCACCAAACTCGGAAAACATAACATATTTAAAAGATTCTCTAAAAAAAATTGTGTTATTATGGGCCATGAAATAGCAAGGTATAACAGTAAACACTCATTTTCTTTATAGTCCATGGAAATCGTGCTCTAAAAGGGGGGTTGCCTTGCATCAAATCGGGTAGTTCTGATTTTTGTATATGTTCTATGTGATGAAGTGGTTATGGCAAATCCAAGTTTTCCAATTTGAAAACCCTCCGGATCATTGTAAAATTTTTGAAAAACCATAAAATTTTAAGACTTTTTTCAGTTTCTACCAATTTTTACCAACAGGGACCTATTTTACGGCAAATGTCTCTATGTACACTTTAAAGAAGACTAAATTTGCAACAAAATAAAAGTAATTTGGTCACGTAACACTAACTAGTTTATAAAATACAGCTTTTCAAATGTTACCAAAATTTCCCAAAACCATACAATTTTCTGACTTTTTTTCAGTTTCTACCAATTTTTACCAACAGGAATCTTTTTTACGGCAAATGTCACTATATACACTTTAAAGAAGACTAAATTTGCAACAAATTAAAAGTAGTATGGTCACGTTAGACCAAATAGTTTATAAAATACAGCTTTTCAAATGTTACCAAAATTTCCCAAAACCATAAAATTTTCAGACTTTTTTCAGTTTCTACCAATTTTTATCAACGGGGGCCTATTTTACGGCAAATTTCACTGTACTTTTTAAAGAAAACCAAATTTGAAACAAAATTAAAAGTAAGATGGTTAAGTTAGACCAAATAGTTTCTAAAATATAGCTAATGCTAGCAAAATTTCCTAAAAATTACTTTTTTTGAATTTAGTGTGTTCAACATTTTTTATGTCACAACTGGCCATAATGTGTTGTTGAACGTTGAACTAAGAATTGAAGGATTTTTTCATACGTGAATAGTCACCATTTCCCATGGCACTTTTTACTGAAGATGGAATCAGGAAGGGTACAACGGCATCATTCTACAAAGCCGTCAAACCCGTGAGAGAGAGAAAAATCACCAAGAGCTCTGAACATGTCCGTAGAGTTGGAACAAAGTCCACACACCTGATGTTATTTTCGACGAGACAACCATTTCTCCAGTTGCTCAGGATAAGTTCCTATCGGATATCAGGAACAAGGTCAGACTCATCAACATGCTGATGTCCTCGACTCTGACGTCTCTCTGACGTAGTGAAGATCGCCGGCGAGCACATAGATTTGTTGGTCATGTTTTGTGGTTTGTCACAAGGTGGAGGAGATCACACCCTTTTATTAAAAAAATGTAGGAGAGGAAAAATCCCAGATATCACTTACTCGACGGATTCCGTAGTTGTGATACACCAGCAGCACATTTTGGCCAAGGAAAAATGAAATTTCTCTCGACACTGAACAGAAAGCCGCGCCAAGCCTCAAACAAAACGCTGCGGTTTTCCTAAGCCCCAATGTGCACCTGTTCGCAATCACAGGTGGCGCTGCTGTTTAATTTTTTTAAATTGAAGGCCGTCTCGCACGTACAGCACGTTTATTCATTTATTTTATCTACTCAAAATGGTCCCGCCGGAAGACCAGCGCTGGCTCGTGAACCAGCATTATGCTGAGGCGGGACCATTTCGTAACAAATAAATCGTTTTAAGTAGTTAAATAGTATTGTATTGTACGTAAGTATTTGTATTTGTTCGTAACGATTAAATAATTTTCATTTTCATTTTCATTTTCAATGCCACACCGGAGCAGGTCACCAAAGCAGTAGTCCAGTACTGCATACCATGAGGTTATTATTACTATAGTCGATTCCGACTCGGCTGGGCAGCGTTCGGGAAGCTTCTTTCGTCCAATATTCCGCAGTGTCTCAAGGCGAGAGTCTTTGACCAGTGTGTGTTGCCAGTGATGAATTGATGACCTGGCACTGAAACGTGGTCGATTACTATGGGCCTCATAAGAAGGCTCAAAGTCACCCAAAGGGCAATAGAGTGGGCCATGTTGGGAGTTTCTCTGCGTGATTGCATCAGAAATGAGGTTATCCGCAACAGAACCAAGGTAACCGATATAGCCCACCGAATCGCTAAACTTAGTGGCAGTGTGCAGGGCACATAGCTCGTAGAACCGATGGCCGTTGGGCGGAAAGGTTCTCGAGTGGCGACCACGTACCGGAAGATGCGGCGTGGGTAGGCCCCCGACAAGGTGGACTGATGACCTGGTAAAGGTTGCGGGAGTCCGCTGGATGCGGGTGGCGCGGGACCGGTCACTTTGGCACTCTTTGGGGGAGGCCTATGTCCAGCAGTGGACGTCTTTCGGCTGATATGATGATTATTACTATGTTTTTGTAAATTATAATGCTTATTTTTTATGTCGCGGTTCATTTTACAAACCCTTCTATTATTTTGTTTACTCACCTCAGCAACTTAGAACAGCTGTATCTAAAGAACTATCAGGTCTTTATAGACCAAATTGGTCTCGTTTTGTCGCGATGGTATACTACTTGAATAACGTGCTTGGACTAATGACGTAAAATGGGTCCATAGTGCACCACATTGACGAAAACTTAAAAATACGTATAAAATTATTATTATTTGTAAATTTTGCAAATTTTTGAACAACTGTATCTTTCAAACTGTTTAGTTTATTACATTCTCACTTGTACCTATTTTGTTGCAAATTTTGTCTTCTTTAAAGTGTACATAAAGATATTTGCCGTAAAATAGGTCCCTGTTGGTAAAAATTGGTAGAAACTGAAAAAAGTCTGAAAATGTTATGGTTTTACAAAAAAATTACAATGATCCGGAGGGTTTCCGAATTGGAAAACTTGGATTTGCCATGACCACTTCATCACATAGAACATATACAAAATTCAGAACTACCCGATTTGATGCAAGGCAAAATGTACCAATTCCATGAGCTATTATAAGTATTTGAAGAGCTCCCTTAAAGGTTGTGGAGTGAGCGTCCCGAGGTTTTTCCGAGGGCCTACAGTGTGGGGATCTTCAAAAAAGGAGTGTTTAAATTCTTAAGGGGTCGGCAATGCGCATGTAACACCCCTGGAGTTGCAAACGGCCATAGTACGTAGCCTATGGACGTAGTAAGCTCTTCGTGTATTAAACGATTCCAAAATGTGTTCTCTCACTGTATATTCAGCCCGTATGCACACATTTAAGCAGCAGAAGGTGCCTTCTGCTGAGTATAAATGGTAGTTCTCTACTTTCTCATCCTACTTGCTCTCCTCGGTCCAGAGATAATTTATCAAATGTATTGCAAGAGGTATACTCTGGGGGCGCTTTTGTTCACCTAATTTTTTTATTCCTATTATTGGAAGTCCGAAAATGTGCTTCATAAAATTTTACGCCATAGTAATAGTTAGTCCTAATAATTCTTATTCCTAACGATCGTAAGTCATAACCACTCGAAGTCATAATGACAATAATCATAAAGTTCTCACACCCTAATATTTATTTCCATATTTTTTTTTCATCATAACACTCACTTGTCCGTTTTATTTGAATTCATAATGACACTAGTCATATAATTTTTAATCCTATTTTTTTTCATAATATTTTTCATCTGAAATGTTGCTTGGCGTTATCGAAGTAATTAAACGCGTTTGTTTTTGTCGCAAGGTGGGAGGCGAACCCACAAGGCTCTAGCTAGACGCTAAGCAAGCCGCCTGTCTAAGGCAGGTCCGTGTAAGTGCGACGACGAGCGAAGCGAGGATGAGTGTTAGTATACCGCGACCCTACGCGCGCGAGCCGAGCGAGCGAAGCGAGCGTGCCGCGGCAGCGGCCGGCGAAGCGACATAACCGATTTTTTAAAATTTACTTAGCGAAAGCGTTTATTCTTTAGGAAAAACAAAATTAGGAATTGAAGTATGAGCTTAGTTATAACTTATGATATTAGGACTAACAAAATTATGATGTATGTCCGTTATGAAGAAATCTGTTATGATTAACAAAATTATGACTTCAAGCAAGTTCTCAGTAATGAAATTATGAAGAAAATTTTTAGGACAACTGATCATTATGACTTCCGATGATATTTACACAAATTTAGGAACGAACAAGTTAGGACGAAAAAAGTTAGGACTAGCGATGATTATGACCACAATACTTTAGTATAAAAAAATATGACAACAAATTTTATGGCAGCCAATATGGACCCGTATATGCTACCGTTACACCACAATTAGCTAGTATTCACTTGTTACCCATTATTGCTCAAGAGTTCCAAACAGGGCTTTGACCACCGAAAGCGCAGCGCAATGGCATCCAAAAGGCACCGACTCAACGAGGGATTGGATTAGTATAATCCTAGCAAAAACACAATGGTTGGCGACATTTGGACGGGTGTAATTTGTGCTTAATGTGGCTTAACCAATTGCTTGCTCGACTGTAAGAACTCTTGGAGTAAAAGGTACACCTTTTCCAACCATAATGTGTAGGGCGTTTCGTATCTTAGGTAAATCGAAATAGTAGATTGTGTCTCAAGGGAGCAAACTGATCTATTTACGGTGAGGGTGGTTTATTAAATCCTGAGTGAGCGAAAGATTGTAGCATAGAATCCTGAGCATAGCGAGGGATTCTAAAGGAGAATCTTGAACGTAACGATAGAAACAGTATACCGCCCTCACCGGAAATATATCATCTGACTACATACATAATCTACTATTTCGATCTACCCAAAAGGTGTGAACTTTTGTTACCAAAATTTAAATCCCTTTCATTAATCTTTTCTGAACAGCAAAAGTAGGGAAGAAAAGTACCACTTTGGTCCCTAATTAGAGGGAAACAATCGATTGGGAACTCTCCCCTTCATTTGATAAAATAGTATAACATTCTAAATATCTTGCTATTTGAACCCCCACCTGCCTATATTATATAATTCACCTGATGGTCCACTCCGCGAATATGTCGACGCGATTATTTGATGTGGCAGATTTTTTTGAAAAGTATCAATGGAATTGGAATAATATGTTGTGGACAGTAGAGTTGCTTTTTGAATGGAGTACTTTGATCCAAGTTGGCCAACTCAAACAGTAGGGCGTGGGAGGAATGGCGACGGATTGTGAAGCTTGCCAACCCCCAATGACCAACCACTAGATTTTCTTTTTTTTATATAACGACGGTGGCAAACAAGCCCGGCTGATGGTAAGCGGACACGGCAGCCTACAGACGCATGCCACTCCAAAGGAGTAGCATGGGCGTTGCCGACCCCTGATATGTTTGAGGATTCGTCGTGTTGACGTTTGGCTGCTCCGCATTCGGGCGGGATGATATTTCGCTGTGCCCTACCTCACCAAAAATCACATCAAATTTGGTCGTTATGCCGGTTACGCAACCAGCTTCAGTTACCGACCAGGTTTCTTCAATTAAAGATCACAATTGTCAACAATTCTGCAGACGCTAAACAAGTGTTCAGTGCTGCTGATTGTGAACTACTCAGTCAGCCGTATGCAATAAATGTATTAGTAGTTACGCAATACCTACAAGTATGGGAAAAACGAGAAAATATCCATTCGGTACACCAACTTATCAAAGTGGTCGCAAACAAGCTTATTAAATTAGGTGGTAGTTTACCGGCGCAATGACTAGGTATAACTCTTTGGACCAAATTTGTAGCCCAACAAAATAATGTTCTCATGGCTCACCGCAAAAACCGGCCGCTTTTTCTCTCCAATTTGTTTCACGAAACTAGTTTCCAAATGACAAATTAATCTGTTGAAAGTTGTGGGCGGTGTTTTTCTGGCATGTTTTCTGAGGCAACGAACCGAGGAGGACCGGGGACGTTTTTGGGGGCCTAGGCCGTGTCCACTGTCACGGAATGCTACGTAGAAATTTGTATCACCCCACTGTCACGTTTCTCTGCAGCTAACTGTACATCTTCCTCGTAGGAGCCCGGGGTCCGCTTTGACACCTAATCCCAAGACTTGGCTTAGGCACTAGATTTACGAAAGCGACTGCCATCTGACCTTTCAACCCAGAGGCAAAACTACATACATAGGTAGTATCCGCAAAACCGAATGGCGAGTCAGGCTATAAATGTCAGTATTATTGTTGCACGGCCCGCTCCATAAGGCATTGCAGGTGCGAAAGAGAGAGCTTGAGCTATAGACCTTATTGGGATTAGACCGGTTACCTCAATATGTTTTCCTTCACCGAAAAGCTAATGGTAAATATTCCGTACATAAAAAAGTCATTGGTACGAGCCAGGATTCGAATCTACGACTGCAGCCGCTTGACAGCCGCATGCCTGAATCACTAGGCTACCGTAGCTCTGTAACGTTGAGCCGAAAATGTCGTAAATGGGTTGCAAGTTGGCTGTGAGAAAAATTGCGACATAGTCTTAACTCACCTCACAGCTCAAAAATTGACATCCAGATTAATAACAACAATAAATATGACCCGCACTGGTAAAGCACGTATTATAGATACTTCAAAGACCGAATGAAAATGTTCAAGTACGTATATCTGTATTATTGAAACCTGATTTAAATCTGTCATTCAGAGTGAAATGTTCAAACAATCTTCTCTAAGCTAGGTAGGATATATCCGATAGAAAAATACTTTAAAAACCACACACCTTTACTCACATTCACAGCCACGTACTTTTTCGTAACACATTTACTTCAACTACTCCACCGTGCATCCGGCTTTACAATAAGTATAAAATTCGACCAATTATATTCAATTTGTACCGAATTGCGTTCGGGAAGTGTCCCCTCGTAAAGTTACCGGGGCGCCCGCGGCGGGACCTTTTGTGCCGAAATGTCTGAAAACTTTCAAACAAGTCACGTTAAAAATACAAATTAAGAGGACTATTAAATAATTTAAAAAACGCTGTTTCAATTTGGATTGCAATATTGATAAGAAAGCACAAACGTTTATCCGGCAGCGAGACCTTAAAGCATTGACACGTATCTACTCGTTTATGTATTTGGTTTACTGTATTCCGTCCAATCTTCATAAACGAGAACTTAACTACGAGAGGGATTTTAATGGTTGAGATGTCTATCATTTTTCAGAACCTGTAAGCGGTAAAAGGCTAAGCTTGTAAAGTCCGTCCGGTTTTCCTTCTTTCTACATACTTTCCGTGTTTAATGACATAATGACGAGCATGTGGCCAATTTCCCGTTCCCAAAGAGTATTTACCAAAGAAATAATTTCATTCATATTTCGCCAAGTAATAAATATAGGAACTATCATTGTAATAAGCTTTTATTGGCAAACAAATACTGACTGCTGAGTTTGTTTCGGCGTTCCTTCTTGACAGTGATCTTCTTTAGCAGAAACGCTGGTAGAATTTGGAGTTGTAAAAGTGCCAAAGCGGCCTACGTGCAGAATAAAATTCATTTATTTTAATGAATAGATTCTTATTATTAAATATATTTTTGTCAGTCAAGTCGATAAGAACATAATGAATAAGCCTTCTATTCCACGAACTCGCATTAAACACTAATCAAAGTATGTATTTATACATATATATCGGCCATTATGGTGTTAAAATATAACTTTAGTATAGGCTTGCACTTATTACAAGTTAAATCAATGTGTAATCGGGCCCCGAGATGCAAATGTTGGATCGAGCTTACAAACCCAAATATGTTTACGCCTCGAACTGCAATTGCGCGTGGAGCATTTCGCGCAGTTCTAAGATTTTAAACCAAGCGCCTCACGAATTGCGTGTGACGACGCAACGGTTCCTGGCTTCCTCGTAGCAGCTCGGTAGGAAATCATTAGTCCGCTAAATAAGTGTGCACAATATGCCACGATAAAATTAAAATTATGAAGTAACGATGTCTTGACCGATTTTGGCCACAGTGACTGTGGCTGTTGTTGTAGGATAATTGGGATAAGATGAATACCATGCGATCTTTCAATAATTCTCTTACTTTTCATTCTTGTCAGAACACATCCTTATCGTGGGTTGGCTGACAATTAATATTTGATAAAAACCTTAATGTTTTCTCTTTTCGGACACCAATGTATCGTGTTTATGAGTGAGACAAAACGTTGTACTTATTTGCCAAATTAAATTTCAACTTTAGGAGTGAACATTTTGCCACTGGTTCTTATGAGAAGAATCGCAAAAACATTCCTGTAGCACCCTGCAGGTTGCCCGCTCGCTCTAACACGTCAGCTCATTGCGGGTGGCTGTTTGTGGAGCCGAATAGAATTTGTTAAGTTTAATCGACCTCTTTTAAAGAAGTCTTATGGTTCAGCGAAGTGGCGTCCACGATCACCGCGACATTAATCCAGCTTATAGCCCAAGCATTTTATTTTCATTAGTATGAGAAAAAATGGAAATTTGTAAATAATTCATAAAAGCAGCTTTTTTGTGTGTAACTGATATACTATCATTTTAGTAATTCCGTAGACTCAAAATTCACCAAAACTTGAACTTTTTTAAAAAAAATCGATATTTAACCAATTCCTGAAAAAAGAGGAAAAATATTAATAGACATTTTAATTTTTGTTTTGGTTAACAGGAGCTCTTCAAGAATAATAAAAAAATCACACAAAAAACATAATGGATGTGTCATTTATTTTTATATATTTACTTACCGATGGAAATTTTGTGGGATTCTCGGATAAGGCATCTTAGAATAACATTTGAAAATTAAACAAACTAAAACGCTGTTATAAATTAATGTTTGAAAAAACTTAATTTTCCTGGGGTATTATTGCAAATACAATGGGTGTTGTTAAGTGAAATCAACCTCCTTTAAATAAGCCGAATATTGCAAAACGGTGGCGTCACTGTTAGTATGCGATTCATTGAGTCAGATCTACCTTATATAAAGGGACCGTATGATGGAAAACCAGGCTGTTAGTATGCGATTTGTTGAGTCGAATCGACCTCCAATCAAAAACCGAATGGTCTAGCGAGGCGTCAACGATCATTTAAACCATCCTATCGGTACGCGATTTGTTGAGTCAAATCGACCTCATATTCACCGATGAGGCGCGGCGTCTACGATCAACCTAACACTAAAACCGATATTTGTACTCGATTTGTAGAGTCAAATCGACCTCCTATAAAGAATCCGAATGGTTCAGTGAGGCGGCGCCAGCGCACGTGGTGGCGGCACTTTTGTCGGCACATCAAAGCCTCATGCGACAGCGATACATAGACCATCACCGGGAGATTTTTAATGAGATTAACAACCAGATTAATTCATATTTGAGGTTATGTACTGGATTTCCGGTCGGATTAGTAGGAGAATGAATAGGTTTTTTTTAGCAGGTACCTATTTTTAATTAGTTGATACTGTTTTTAACTAACGGAGCTTCTCAATGGGTTTTTTCAGAAAGCTATGGATAATTGTTTGGTAAAGGAAAACGTTACGAATTACCTTCCCTGTTGTAAAAACTAATCGATTAAAACCAGCAGTGCTTTTATTCAACTTAGTTTTTCCAAGGTCACCCAAAAAGCAATGGAGAGGGCTATGCTGGGAGTTTCTCTGCGCGATTGCATCACAAATGAGGCTATCCGCAGCAGAACCAAGGTACCCGATACAGCCCTCCGAATCGCTAACTTAAGTGGCAGTGGGCGGGGCACATTGCACGTAGAAAACCGATGGCCGTTGGTGCGAAAAGGTTCCCGAGTGGCGACCACGTAACGGAAGGCGCAGCGTGGGTAGGCACACAAGGTGGACTGATGAACTGGTCATTGCGGCACTCTTCGGGTGACGCCTATGTCCAGCAGTGGACGTCTTTCGGCTGATGTGGTGATGATGATGAATTTTGCCAAGCCGTGCATTTGTGTCCAATTTCTCAATTTTGCCGGCAAGTTTGACCATACCATAATACTCGTAATGCGAATTGGGCAGAATTCTTCATTAGTGTTTTGTGTATTTCTAGATATTCTACCCAACTGCTACAGAAGGACAGCGTACCTACTCTCGTTACCAATAGTATATGGGTGACGCAGGACCAGTCATTGTGGCACTCTTTGAGGGAGGCCTGTCAAACAGTGGATGTCTTTCGGCTGATATGCTGTTGATGAGACTACACATAAGTTGGATATGATGAGAGATAAAAGCTACGATAAGTAGCGTAGTGGTTCAAGCGGCGGTCGTAGGTTCGAATCCCGGCTCGTACCAACAAGTTTTTCGGAACTTATGTACGGAATATTTACCGTTCGCTTTTCGGTGAAGGAAAACATCGTGAGGAAACCGGTCTAATCCTAATCAGGTCTAGTTCTCTCTATGTGTTGGAAGGTCACATGGCAGTCGCTTTCGTAAAACTAGTGCCTATGCCGAATCATGGGATTAGGTGTCAAAACGGACCCGGGCTCCTTTAGGGCACGATTTAATGATTTAATGTTCACGTGAGCACTAAAAATGCCGGACATTTGACTTGATCTTGGGATTAAGTGTCAAGTGAGCTCCTTTAGGGCACAGTCGGGAATAACGTTAGGAATATTGATGACGCCATGGGAATAAGGTATACTTCCTAATATGGTCAAATGACGCACTGTCAGCTAATCAACGCAGGTATGACTAGTTTTTGAGGCCTTTGGCGGTGTTTCGTACATAATGCGCGACACGTACGAACGATCGTAAAAAAATAATTAAACATTAATTAATACAATTAATTGTTGATGATTCCGATTACTTTGTAATGGGGGAATAAACTTTTTTATAGCTGGTTGCCACGGATAAATCTGCTGGATCATTTCTTTGCCAATTTATTTATTATCCTAAGCGGAATTCGTTGAAATCTGACTGTATGGAAAATTTGACAAGTTTCTATGAAATTACAGCATGTAATCGTTAGTTACCTAACCTAACTCACTTAGATTTGTAAAATTGTAACTTGTAGCGTCGTGGAACGGGTCGCAGACCGCGGCCCGAGCGCCGCGCGCGCAGCGGTCAATTAAATTCACCCGCGCATGCGTATCGCGACGCCATCGCCACGTTCCCAGGCTCGGCGCCGTGCATAAGTGTAAGTAATTTTACGGATATGAATATTACTCGACTGCGATAAGTTTCTGAAAGGAGGACACTTTAGCCATATAATCACGTCAAAGTGTGTGTATGAATTGACTCTTTTCGGCAGTCGGGTAGCAACAAAGTGGCGCCTATACCAACAAGCCAGACAAGATCAGTAGCGAAAGCCCTTCAGGCTGCTGTAAAATAGACCGGTACAAAAAAAGTAATTGACTGCAACTGGACGGGCGCATAGCATAAACTAATTCGTCAACGTATCTTATTTTATCCAGAGGGGTAATCGCGGGACATTTCTAATTCGTCAACGTATCTTATTTTATCCAGAGGGGTAATCGCGGGACATTTCTATCGCGCGTTAGGACAATTTAACTGTCATTTTTCCATATAGATAGTGAGATTTAGATCGACCTGTAGTATATCAAAGGGGAATATATTTTACTAGTTTTGCTTATTTCGATTATTAAGTGCCTTTCACACATGCCGCTACATTTTTTTTCATAATGGTTTAAGCGCACGATTTTGGTATGTAAAGTTGGTAATGACCCTGCCTACGAAGCCGGAGGTCCCGGGTTCGAATCTAAATGTGATGAGCACGAATATATTTTATTCCTGAGCCATGGATGTTTTCTATGTAATACAAGTATTTGTGTAACATTGTCCTCAAATATTTATTTGAAGCTATCCTATTCCCAAAGGCGCCGCAATACCTGCCTACATTATAATTCAGGCAAACAACTCACACCACATTATTTATTTATTGCCCTGACAACTATCACGAATACTGGTGCTGGATTGATAAGTGTGCTGTGGTTGTGTGGCGACTTACGTCGGTGTCTATGTATTCGTAGAACCCGCAGCGTAAATGGCTTTCTTTTCTCATAAATATTGATTGATGAATGAGCTCAATTGTCATCATATATAGGCAAACCAGCGGGAATCGAATGCTATGGAAGGCTCGCCATCGCTAGTGGTGCTTTGAGAAATATTTATAGGTATTTTTTGAAAGCGTTTATCTAACCCCCTCTCGTAGCGTGGGGACTACTACCCGTTCCCTCTCATACATGAGAGGAGGCCTGTGCCCAGCAGTGGGACGTATATAGGCTGATGATGAACCCCCTCTCTCTTTGAGTCGTTTACTCTTGACAAAGTGGTCGTAGTTTCATGATGATTTATTTAATGTTACCTAAACTGTGGGTAAAGCAGCCCTCGCGATGCGCCTCCGCTTGCTGCGGTCTTCCGCGTCATGTATGATTCTCACCGAACGGGCCAGGCCGGAGCGCACCTGAGCGCATTTCACATGTTTCTAAAGGAGTTTGAGTTTTAGAGACGTTACATTTCATATTGTGGACTTGCCGCCGGTCGGCTCTTCGCGGATGTGGACGGCTGCGCTGCAGCTTCGCGGGTGCTGCGCGTGTGCCGCGCAGGTGCTGCGCGGGTGCTGCGCGTGTGCCGCGCGTGTGCCGCGTTCGATGTGTGTCGGGCGCGTTTGAAGCGGTATATTCACACCGGAAGCGGGCGGCGTGTAGCAACGCGTGTGCAGCGCGGCTGCCGCGCGGGTGCTGCGCTGCAGCTGCGCGGGTGCTGCGCGTGTGCCGCGCGGGTGCTGCGTGTGTGCCACGTGGGTGCTGCGCTGCAGCTGCGCGGGTGTTGCGCGTGTGCCGCGCGGGTGCTGCGCGGGTGTTGCGCGGGTGTTGCGCGGGTGCTGCGCGGGTGCTGCGCGGGTGCTATGCGTGTGCCGCGTGGGTGCTGCGCGGGTGCTGCGCGCGTGCCGCGCGTGTGCCGCGTTCGATGTGCGTTTGAAGTGTAGTTTCAATGTTTTACAACTTGCGCGTGTGCCGCGCAGCACACGCGTCCGGTGGGTGGAGGCCTTAAAACGCTGCCGACGGGTGCTCGCGCATCCGCTACGATGTGGCGCCACGCGACCCGGGCCGGCCCGTTCGGTGGGAATCGTATATCACGGGAACATTGGACGACGGTGGTTGGAGTCGCACCTTTTATCAAACCACCACAGTTATCACAAGACGGGGCGCGAGCTGTGTCGCGGCGAGTTAGACTATCCACCTCTATCTAATTAGGACACTTAGAAAGAGACAGGATAGTCTATCTCGCCGCGACACCGCCCGCGCGCCTTCTTGTGATAATCGTGTGGGAGAACGCGTGGCCGCTTTCCCGTCCCGTCCTTGGACAATGAGACGTTCCATGGAGTTCTGTTTCGAGTAATGCTCCCTAAGTTATTGAGGATTCGCATTTGCACAGTCGACGACATCTTTTTAATTTATGTTAAAATGATAATACACCTAATGCTTGAAACGTGTATTTTTTAACCCTCAAAAATCACAAACGTTAACCTCCCGTACAAAAATGCGTGTAAGTGATGTTTGGCGGTATAGAGATGAATAAATACATAAATAAGGGCAGACAAGATATAAATAAATACAAATGAAGGCTACTGGCGCCACGGCCGCCGCCGCGCGCGCTCTTCTTATTGCCCGGGCGAGACAGAGGTGGCGTGGAGAGGCTTTATGGTGGCAGTTGGGACGGAAAAAAATTCGAGTGGCGACCACGCTCTGCAAGACGCAGCGCGGGTAGGCCTCCCCCAAGGTGGACTGATGACCTAATAAGGGTCGCGGGATTTGCCACTCTTTGGGGGAGGCCTATGCCCAGCAGTGGACGTCTGTCTGCTGATATGATGATGATGATGAGCTTGGTCAATGTATGTCGTAAATGTCATGACGAAGTGAATCTCAGGAAGTAACTCAGGTCAAACCCCTAATAAAATGACCCTGCAGGGCTCATATTACACTAACTTGCCAGTTGGTAACGATGTTGTTTAACGACCATTTCTACCTGGCGACCCTGAAAAGTATGGCGTGACGTCATTATCAGATGACAACTGATAATGACGTCACGCCACTATAGTAAAAAAATAGAGGTCTGCAGTCAAGTAAAACTGTTTTACAATAATAAAATCTAAATAAATATTCAATCATAACGAAAGCCACAATTTTTATAAGCAATCCTTATGCCTCGCTTGCTAGCGTGGAAAAGCGTAGGTGTACGCCTGCGCAATGTTTTAGCTTCAGCACTAAGGCAATGTCTCATTAAAAATAACGAAGGTTTTATTAGGCAGGCGTCCGATGTCTCATCCAATAGCCCAGTCATTACTCCATCATTTTCTACCAATAACCTGGTTCGTTTAGATTCCACCAACCAGCAATTGTCCCTAGGGTGTAAACCCTGGCGGGTGCTGTCTCTGTGTGCGTCCGATAATAGTCATAAAGTTATAAAGACTGCCCATATAAACAGTTTAGCTAGATGATGCTTTATGAGCCAGCTCTCAATTGAATATAAAATAATTTGGAACTGCGTCTTCACTTACACAGCTTATTTTAGAAAAATAATTGTCATTATTTATTATTTACTGTTTCCTTATTAAGGGCAAGCGACGGCGATGGACTGTGTCTGCGAGCTGCAACGTAACTTCATCCAAAGTCAGTAACAATAGCAGAATGCTTTAAGTGATTAGGTAACTATTAACTAAGCGTTTCAGCAACAATCGTTATTTAGAAAAAGTTACCTACTTATCAAATAGTCTACATTCTCCTAGCGTTTTACCCCCTTGTATTAAATGAGCCCGGATCCAATTTACCTCCAGATCCCATGACATGGCGTGATGTGACCAGGGCTTGGAACCGGCTCCGAAAATACCGGTAGCACACCGGTATGTATAGGTTTTCTTCGTATTGCGTTTTCTTTGTACTTTTCTGTACTACCTTTTTTTTTTAAGTTATCTGCTTTGCCTTACGGTTGACTGGTAATGCTTTATAGCGTTAAGTCCGCCTTTTGTACTATAATATATTATTTTGTGCAATAAAGATCAAAATATATACTTATTAAAAAAAAAACTCTATCAAATAATATTCTCACAAAATTAGCCCTCTCCACCCCACGCCCTGTCACGTACAAGCTTATCCGATTTATAAACGAAATATTGTATTCGTATAAAAACAATAGCCTTATTATAGGTGGTTCTGGCGTCCGTTCGTTTTGCTCTGCTTTCGAGGCAGAATCTCCAAAAAGTTGTCTACATACATTCTTTATTGCTAAATAGTTTTATGCGGGGCTGTGGCGCGACTGGTTAGTTAGGCAAATTACGGGGTGAATTGGAAATTAACGCCGTACTAACTAGATTAAGGAACAATAAGGGCTGATTTTCAGATAATTATATGATTCTTGATTCTTTATCTGATTTAAGGTTCTGAGGTTAGGTCTTTATTTTCCTTTTTTTACTCAGCCTACTCAAACAATATATATTATTTTACGACAGAATCAAGTTAATAGGTAAGTCTATAGTATTTTATCTCATCTAAAATCTCACTTAATACAATACAAATAAAACTTCACAAAGTTAGGTATTTATCGAAATTTGTCCAGAAAAGCCATTCCCGAAGAGTGTTGCATCTCTTTTTCGTATGCGTGGAAGGCATAAGCGTGTCTCTGTCAAGGGGGTGCGGTCGACTCGAATCAAGGTTAAGTTATGTAACACACGTTACACACGTCTCACATTATTCTTTGACAGCTCACAACTTCGTTAATTCTGAGACACGGTTGTGCTATCATGAAATGTAAATAAATGTTTAAAGAGATAACTTACTTAAATCCTCGTTGTTAAAGTTTATGCTTCCTTTGTGTTATGGGTACTATTTAATATGAGACTTCATCATCATCGGCCGAAAGTCGTCCATTGCTGGACATAGGTCGCGGGAGTCCGCTGGATGCGCAGGACCGGTCACTGTAGCACTCTTTGGGGTAGGCCTATATAAGACTTCCTTCTACCAAATACGAATAAAATTACGACCCTAGAATCGCGGTTCTCGTCGTTGGAGATGTCACCAGCTGTTGTGACACTGACATTCTTTCATTCTTTTTAACATGAAATTATATTGTGAGTCCTACTTCTAGATACCTATTCTAGGTTTTAAGATGGTGAAATATTTCAAGATATTTAAAATTTCATCTGACATCATTCTAACACGTGGCCACAAATCATGGCGACCCGTGCTCGTTGATGACGCTCTCACAGGACGACACGCGAACTGTGTCGCGGCGAGATAGGCTACCCGTCTCTTTCTAACTGGCACGCTTAGAAAGAGACGAGCGGAAGCGACACAATTCACGGGCCGTCCTGTCACAGCCTTGCCCGTACGAAACAGAGCAGTCAAATTATAATGCGAAGTAAACAAAGGGGTTGGTTCATGAATCAGAAAACGCCATTCACGCCTATGTAAAAATATTTTCAGCCTGTGCGTGCCAAACAAATAGCAAGTTACATTTTACACATACATACAAACATTACGTATCATCCCCGCGCCACCCAAGGCTCGTTCTGAGGAGTTATCGTACTGTTTCGCTTTTATTATTTCAATAAATATAAATCGAACAACACCCGTCGCGCCGCGGATCGGGGTTAGGAAGGTGTAGAAATTGCCAGGCTGCGATTCGGCTATTCTTAATACTGAGGCTGTGGCGGTACTGGAAATGCTACCAATTGTCGAGGTAGACCAAGGATTATGATTAGGTAATGATTTTTTTTTCCACACTTTGTCCGTAAAAATAGGACCACGGACCACTGTGACATAAGAATCACTTACTGTGCAGTAAATTACCATGGTGCTGATTTTAAACTACTTCCCTAGTAACAATAATGTACCTAGTATAAAAATTGAGGTATTCTGATACAGGTTTTATGCGCTCCGAAAATGGCAGGTGAAAACTTTGTCAATTGACCAACCTCACCAAATACTTGTTTCTGTTTCGCTCCTAGAAATATACCATCCCGCTTTCACTTGTCATCTAGTGTTTCATATGGGTAACATAATATATCCCACTTTTATATTACATCATTGCTCAGAAATGTAACATTTAAATGTTACAGGTCTAAACAACGACCACGTCTGCGCGTGCGCGCACGCCATTAGGAATCCGTTTGTGGTGCCGACGCGCAGCCGATTGGCCGGCGTCCGATGCCAACGAGTCATTTAACAAATTAACGATGAATGTTCAAAATATCGTGTAGTTACATACCTCGGATTACTTCGCCATTGATAACGGATGGTTTGGCTCTGTAACTTTTAAAAGTAACAACCGGTTTTGCGTTGTCCACGGATTTGGCAGGTCAAAATCAGGAATAAAGCTAGGCGTTGTTCCCCTCATCATCACCATAAACTTAAAGACGGGTGTCGCTTGTTCTGTCGACAAACTTTTCATTTAATTTTATTTTATCGAAAACTTTTCAAGTAACATTTAGTTCACGAATTATTGTTTAGTGTAATTTTATTTCATGACCAGATCATTCCAATTTTTATCATTTCATATTTCATGGAATAACTGTTCAAGGAATATTATTTGGCAAATGATTCATTTTGTATAAATTTTAAATGGCAGAATAACAAATAACGAATTTCATTTGTTCGAAATTTTGTAACAAAAACAAAGAACAACCAGGGGTTTAACTAGATAAGGGCAGCCAGAAAAAGGGAGCTCGGGGAGCAAAGCCCCCCGCCGTAAAAAAACAAACAACCGTAACAATTGTAGTATAAGTAGGCTAGGTTAGTGTTCACTTGTGTCCCTTAGAGCGGAAATAGGCACCCCGCGAAGCGGGGTGACGTCGACACGCTGGCGGTTTGGTAAGATTAAAATAATTGCCATAGATAACTGTGTATGCCAACTATTTTAATTTTAAATAATAATATATATGTTAATTAAAAATACTTGAAATAATAAATCAAAAAACGTTTTATGACATAAGTCATCTGTTTAATGAATCATCCGAGAAGTAAAAATGCACGATTTAAAATTACTTGTTATGACCACTCCACGAACTGAATTGTCTGTATGTCGAAAATGGTTTATTTTTTAAGGAAGTTGATTGGATTTCGGATATGTCTCTTGAAACTCATTTTGAAGTTTGTGGCATCTCAATTACCGAGCTGCAATTAACTATAATTAGCATGTATAGAACGCCTGATAGCGATTTAGAAATATTTATAAAAAAACTCGAGTTACTACTGTATAAGTTAACATTACGCACCCGAAATGCAGCTAAAAAAATAGTCATTGCAGGAGACTTTAATATAGATGTATCAAAAAATGACAAAGCATCAAATTTATTCAAAGCAACATTAATAAAATACAATTTACGTCTTTATTTATTTATTTATTTATTTATTTATATAGGAAGATCATCAGCTTAAATATTACACAGTAGCTAAAAACAGTAGTGACAGTGAGCTAATAACAGATCCTCACCGATAGCGTGATGAATATGTAAAAAATAAGTGAGCAAAAACCAAACGAAAACACAGCGCTTTTGCGTCTTGACACGGCTACATAATTTAAGTACTTATTTCTAAACAGACTAAAAAGAAGAGTTACCTACTTAAACCATTTCCCTACCTCTACCGAAAAATTGACGAGATAAGCGTCGTCTTACTAAAGGAACACTTGCACTGAATAGGTCCAGGTCGTCAAACCTCTGAAACACCTCATTCAAGCCGTTGCTCGCTCTGATCATAAAACTATTTTGCCTATAGTTAGTGGATGATAATGGCACGGATAGTGGCGGCTTACGCCGAGCTCTACTGGGTATACGGATGTTCAATTTACCAAGTAAGGTGGGGCTGTCGATTAAGTTCGATGCAACTTTAAGTAGGTATGTAATGTCGGCTATATTTCGACGGGTCTCAAGTGGGAGAAGATGGAATCTCCTGCACAGGTCCAAATACTTATTTGAGTCGTAGCGAATACCTAATTTGAAGCAAAGAAACTTTAAAAACTTCTTCTGGATATTTTCCAATCTTGTAACATAGCATTTGTAACGAGGATTCCAGACCTGAGATGCATATTCCAAGGTACTCCTAACAAGGGTACAATATAGAATCTTAAAAGTTTTAGCCCGTTTAAAATCCCTTGAACAACGAAACAAAAAACCTAGTGATTTAGATGCTCTAGATATGACATTATCAATATGGTTATTAAAAACAAGTTTAGGATCATGTAAGATGCCCAGGTCCCGTACAGCAATCTCGCGTTGCAAGGATTGACCCTTGAGTTGATAGTCGAACGAGAGTGTATTAATCTTACGAGTAAAAGTAACTACCGAGCATTTAGAGGGATTAAGGTCCAGGTGATTGAGTGAGCAGTAATCATCCAGTCTGGATAACTCACTTTGGAGTGCATCTGCTTCACGCTTACAATAAATCTTATAATAAAAGAGCCAACCAGAATTTATAAGCAATCACGTACTTGTATTGATAATATCATCACAAACAACAGTCTTTATACTTCCGAGGTACTAAATTTGGGCATCTCAGATCACACTGGGCAGCTAATAAAATTAAAAACAAACTCAAGCTTTAGTGAAAAATACTGGTTTGTTTGGACGAGACGCATAAGCACAAATTTAAGCATTTTCATGAAATATATACAACAAATAAATTTCTTGGACGTGTTCGATAGTTCTGATGCAAATTTGGCTTATAATTTATTTATAGATAAATTCTTGTTAATTTTTAACCTTTGCATTCCGGCGGAGCGAATAAAAATTACATATAAGCGTAAACAGAACTGGAAATCAAAAGGTATAAAAAACTCGTGTCGTAATAAGCGGCACATGCACATTAAATGTTTTCAAAATCAACATACCAATAAATTATTTCGAATTCAGTTTCAAAATTATTCTAAAATATTAAAAAAAGCAATACGTAGTTCAAAATTATTGGCTAACAATAGATTTATCACTAACAGTTCCAATAAAACAAAAGCAACTTGGACACTGATAAAACATTACACTTCTGACACAAACACTCTGAAACCTATGATCGACAGCATTGATATAGACGGGAAAATTATACAAAATCCCTCAGAAATAGCAACAACGTTCAACAATTCATTTATCGACCAAAATATTAGCGATGCAACAGGGTTAAAATGGAAACCAAAAAGCACATCAATTTCTCATAGCATATTTCTGTCTCCGGTTAACATATCTGAGCTAAATAAGATAATTAATTCATTAAAAAATAAAAAAAGCACAGGCCACGACAATTTACCTATATCTGTAATAAAATCTTCTTTTGAATACATCGCCGAACCTCTTGTCCATATAATAAATTTAATACTTGAGTCTGGAATTTTCCCCGATGACTTAAAGAAATCCTTGATAAAACCACTGCACAAGATAGGAAATAAAAATTTGATTTCTAATTACAGGCCCATTGCACTGTTGCCAACTTTTTCTAAAATTGTAGAAAAAGTTATTTATAGCAGAGTTGTAAAGTTCGTCACGGTAAATAATTTATTAAACAAAAACCAATTCGGTTTCCAACAAGGAAAATCCACATCATTAGCAATATTTAAAACGTTCAAATATATTTGGGATGCAGTAAATAACAGAAACCCTTGCGTTAGCCTCTTCCTTGATATGTCAAAGGCATTCGATTGTGTAGTGCCTTCGATTTTACTAACGCAGCTCGTACATGTAGGCATTAGAGGTAATGCTTTAAAATTATTTGAAAACTACTTTATGAACAGGAAACAGGCGACTATCATTGATACTTATAATAATAATACCAAAACGATTGAACAAGTACGATCTAATTTTAAAAGTATAAAACTCGGAGTACCTCAAGGTAGTATTTTAGGTCCTCTTTTATTTTTGATCTATATTAACGAATTACCTAATGTTATGGATGAATTATGCGTAATGTTCGCCGACGATGCAACAATTTTATTCTCCGGTGAAACATTAGATCTCGATTTCCAAATTAATATAAATAACACTGTAAAAACTGTCGTCAGCTGGTTAAAATCAATAAACTTAAAGGTAAATTTAACCAAAACTAAGCTCATGCAATTTCGTAACCACAAACAAATACCAGCAAAATTAAATGTTACAGAATCTGGTACTTCAATCGAAGAAATTGAACAAATTAGTTTCTTAGGTATTATAATAGATCCTCATTTAACCTGGAAACACCACATTCAAAAAATTAATAATAAAATTTCCAGTCAATGTTACGCACTATCTATATTAGCCGATTCGTGTTCCCAAGAAGCCGTCATTACTGCATACTATGCTAACATCTACTCTTTATTGACATATGGTGTCATATACTGGGGAAACTCGGTAGACGTACAGTCTACTTTTGTTTTGCAGAAAAGGTGCTTGAGAATTATCTTTCGCATGAATAACAAACAATCACTTCGAAATGTTTTTAAAGAACAAGGCTTTCTAACATTAACTAGCATTTATATTTACGAGCTCTGTAACTTTGTAAAAAGTAACAAAGATTACTTCACGTCACTAGCTTCCCAACGTAATAACCTACGCACTCAATATAGGTATAATTTAAAATTGCCTTTGGTAAAAAATAAAACTTATGGCAAAAGCGCATTTATTAGTGCCATTCGTGTATTTAATCGGCTTCCTAATGAAATAAAAATGTTGGATGACACAAAATTTAAACGTAATTTAAAAATATGGTTAAGCAAGAAAGGATTCTATTCATTGAAAGAATTTTTTGAATTTTCGTCTTAAAAGGAAAAGAATGTATAATAATATTAGTTATGATTTCCTTAGTTTTTAAGCAAATATTGTACACACGAAATGGGTAACCGTTGGGGCCTAACACTTGTAATAATTAAAACCATCTATGTAACACGGTTAAACAATATTTTTTTTCTATTCTATTCTATTCTATTCTATTCTATGTCGACGAAATGAAAATACATGAAACGTTGACTTTGAAGTGAAATTCGACGAAGTGAGTGTCGACAATTTTATGATAAAAATCACTTAAGGGACATTACAATAACTTTCTCTTTAGCCTGGTCCACAAACGCACGTCTTGGTCTTCTCCTGCCTCTCCTTCCTTCCACATTTCCTTCAATTATAAATTTTATGTAATTGTCATGTCTTGTGCCCCAACATATTTATTATTTACCCTTCTGTTTTCATTCGTTTTAATTTTTGTTCCCCTAATACACCGGTTTGAGTACAGTTAAATTAAAAGTGATGTATTCATCACAAGCAAGAGCGCTTTACATACCCGTACGAATCCAGTACCAAAATAGGCCTTACACAGTGTCCAACATTCCACAATGAAAGACTCATACTAAATAACTGTTGCGAACCGCGCGTACCTAAGTATTTAGAGAAACAATCCTACTACCCAGTCATAAAATATCTGCATCCCTGAATTCCGACACCCCTCCCCCTTCCCTTTTTAGGTCACCAGACTGTATCTCATGAACCGTGATCGTTAGACAGTTGAAATTTTCACTTATGTATTTCTGGTGCGGCAACAAATACAAAAAAAAGTCCGGGTTGCACTCCGGGAGTGCCGGCAAAGTGAAAACTTGAATAATTTAGTTTTGCAAAAAGAAATCCCTTCCTCCCCCCTCCCTCCCCTTGCGTGCCAATAAATCTAATAACAACCTTATTACCTAGTTACTACTAATAAGGTTAGCGTACCTACTCGCTATAGTTCTACTTAACTGGATGAAGGAGACGATGAAATAAAATACCAATCTGTTTTTGCCATTGCCAAATATTTTTAAAGCCCAACTCTTTAGGAATAACGTCCAAATTCGAACTATTCGAACTTACTTAACTCAGCAAAATTGAAGAAGAAGAAGACGATGAAATAAAATACCAATTTGTTTTTGCCATTGCCCAATATTTTTCAAATCTTTATCTCTTTTGGAATAACGTCCAAATTCGTAACTATTCGAATTTTCTCAATAGAAAAACGGATAAGGACGCGTGGACAAAATTACAAATTTATTTCTAGAATATGCAATTGCAAAAAAAGTTTAACGGCTTTTAGGCGAGTAGTTGGACCGGATTTTTGCCCTATAAGTTTTTATAATTCTAAAGAGGGAAAAGTGATGCTTATATGACATGGCACATATTTTTAAGCATATTTGCTAAATATGATGAAAAGTTAGAACGAGCGTTAGGTATAAATTAGGTTTTTATGTATTTTTATTCCTAGTTTGTGAATATTGAATTTAAGTGAAAAGTTTTAGCTTCATCATTTATAATATGTATGACGCTATATGTTGTTAAGTTTGTAGATTTTTTTAAAAGCAGCTTCTTTGTCAAACCAGAATTAGGGTATTACTTTGTCGATATTGAATTAAAGTTTAAAAATCCTCAACAATATCTTTTATTTCCTAAGTTAATATACATAGTTAAAAATGTAGAAGAATAGGATACATGCTATAAAAGTAATATGCGTTTTTTGTCCTGTAAGATCGAATACTGAATGAGTCTGTAAAGATAAGTCTAATACTATAAAAAATATATGCAGCCATATTATAAAAAGTTAGAAATTTCTGTGAATTTGCATTATAGTAGTATAATTTATTTAAAATGGCGCGAACTTCATAACCACGCCGCGCTGGCCCTACAACGCGCCGGCGGCGGCGCGCGGGAGCCGATCGTAGCCGACCTAAAGAGCGATACCTCGCCCCGCCCTACCCGCACTGCCGCGCAAGCGCTGCTTTTGCCTTTCAAATCATGCATTTGTTTGTTTACCCATTATGTGCATTTAATTTATTATAGACTTTAAAATAAGTGCCATTGCGTGATAGACGTGCTGGTAGCATAATCGGCGTATTGACTTAACCTAACGCTATTAAATTAAATATTCCAATTTAGGTTAACACTTAAAATTGACCGTTTCTGCTTATTAAAGAAAGTATGTGATACTACAAAATTATGAAGGTTGTTTGTAGGGAGCATAATTTATACCAAAACAGTGAGAAATATATTCTTTGATTACAAATACTATTTGTAAGCAGAATGTAACGAAAATAAATGAAGCAAGAAAAGTTTGTCAAGATCGTAACAAGTAGAAATCCGTGATCTCTGCCTACTCCTCCGGAAAATAGGCGTGATATACATATGTACGTATTCATATTATTTAGATAGTATGAGGTGGCCAGTTATTGACGATTTCCCCTACTTACTATAGTTCGGTGGCAAAATCACAAAAAGACGTCTCCTTCACGATTTTCGTGTATCTCTCTCTTACCCTCTCTCTCTCTATATATATACCTAAAACTGGTATGGTTGTGTTCCTTTTTGTCTCCAGAGTACGAATCTACAGGTTTTAGTTAAGGGAGAGGGTGACGGACATAGCTTTGACGTCACAAAGATGGCGGCCTACGGTCATCGATTTTTGTTCCATTCTCGGGTTCTTTTTTACTGATTGCTTCGTTTGAAGAGCCATTTGCAAGCACATTAAACGTACTATAATTGATTCTCCGAACGCTATGACGTACAATCAACATTATTAGGAAAAAAAAGATTATTATACCTCGCGTGTTTGCATGAGTACTGATAAAACTCACTTGTAACTCAATAAATTATAACTTTAGTGCAATTAATGTTATTATAAAACAGATAGGTCATTTTATAAGCTTTCCAAACATGAAAATTTTGTTGGTGTAGTCTTCTTTTGGCTGTCAAGTGAGATTGTTATTGCCAATTTACGCCCGGGTGAGTAAAATAAGTCTAGTTCATAGTAAACACTGAAAATAATGATAAAACAATGAACACAAGCAGTTTTTATTAGACAAACTAGCTTCCGCCCGCCGCTTGGTCTGCGTAGACCCGAGTTAAAAACTATCCTATATTTTAATCTAGGCTATTAACGATCTTCGTGCAAAATTACATCCAAGTCAGTTGAGCCGTTTAAGCGTGGTTGAGTAACAAACATCTAAACATCAAACATCCACACTTTCGAATTTATAGTATTAGTAGAACTAGTTTTTGCCCGAAGTTACCTGTGTTGTACTTTGACTTGTGCTTTCCAAATCTGACTTGTTTTGGTTAAGTATTTCCTCGCAATAGAGAAGTGAATAACTGTTATGGGAAGCGAAAAGCGAAAGAGAGATTTGTAACTGAAACGTTGCACGGACGGAGTGTGTATCCAATTGGTGAGTGTTTGAGTCTTGTATGTGAAAGAGTAAGGGGAGTGTGTGTCCATGTTGGCTTGCCGTACGGATCTTCGGCTCTCGGGCATCGGCCCTAAATGGAGCTCGGCCTCATATGCCTTGCCGCTCACGTTCGCTTGTAAAACACTCGGCGGGTATGGTGTACGAGAGCGCACCCTGAAGGGACGCAACAGAGCTTCATCCCTATACGCAGAGCTTGGCCTGCCGCCTCGCTTACCATACCGCTCTCCTTCAGGTCTTCGGCCCTCAAGTTGTCAGCGCAGGCTCGCGTGGAGAGCGCGCTCTGAAAGGACGCTTCAGACCTGTGGCCCTACGCAGAGCTCGGCCGGCCGTGAGGTACGCTTGTAACCCATTCAGGAGTAGACCATCCAGAGCGCACTCTGGATGGTCGCTTCGGGCTTTTGGCCCTCGGACTCGCGTAGAGAGCGTGCTCTGAAGGGAAGGTTCGGGTCTTCGGCCCTCAGATTCGCTTGTAAGACACTAAGGAGTAATAAATTGTCCGCGTGGGCCCGCCCTCAGGCCTTTGGCCCTCTGGCTTGCGTGGAGAGCCCGCTCTGAAGGAACGCTTCGGGCTTTCGGCCGTACGCAGAGCTCGACTTGCCACCTCGCGTGCCATGCTGCTCTCTTTCGGGTCTTCGGCCCTCAGGATTGCTTGTAGGAGTACTAAAAAGTCTAAGTGGGCCCACTCTTCGGGCCTTTGGCTTTGAAAGTACGCTTCGGGCTTTCGGCCTTCAGGTGTGTTTGTAATGCTTTTGAGTGGTGAAATGTCCGCGTGAGCTCACCCTTCGGGGTCTTTGGTCTTAGGACTCGCGTGAAAAGCCTTCGGCCAGCAGATTCGCTTGTCCTTGCACTCAGGAGTAGAGCATCCGAGAGCGCGCTTTGGAGGGACGCTCCGGGCCTTGGGCCCCGCGAGCCTCGCCACTCGTCTTCGGGCCGTGTTGTTCTGTTCGAACTTGTTGCCTGCAAAACTGCAATGACTTGCAGCTCCATAGTCCACAATATATAAATCAGTCGACAAACTGAAAATATATATATGATGATTATCGTCTATATTTGCATATAGACACCAGAGAAAAATATGTATACATATCGCTGTTGCTAGAAAGGTAATGTAACGAATCACCACGTGCGAATGATACCAAATTCAACCATAACTTGCACTCGAATGAAATGAAGTATACGCAGGCGTGGGGACGATTGACGTGTAAATTGGTTGTATAAATAAATTATTATGATTATGATTATTAATGAATTATAGAACATTTAATATACTTTCAAATTACTCCGCACACGAACCGATCAGAAAAATAGAACCCGAGATTTGAACAAAAATCAATGACCGTCAGCCGCCATCTTTGTGACGTGACAGCTTGTCTGTCCCCCTCTCCCTTAACTAAAACCAATAAATTCGTACCCTCGAGACAACAAGGAATACATCCATACCAGTTTTAGGTATAAAGAAGTCGTGTCCACGTGACTTGTCTATATTGGCCTATTTCCGCCGTACTAGTTCGAATATTCGAGAGAATTTAATGTTTACTAAGCAGAAAGAAACGTCTGATAACGAAGTTTTACAGGACAACGCACACCTAGGATAAAAAAAAACAAAATTTTGTTGAAAAAACTAGTTTGCGTATTAATGCGTATATTTCAAACAGTTAGTATCTTTAGATTTTGAGGAAAAACAATGTGAAAGCTGACCCAGAACTGAGTTGTATAGTAAAATGTATGGAAAAAAAGTGGTCGAATTGAAATGAAAATAATATATGTCTTAAAAATCGTTTCTAAAACAACTTTAAAAAAATCTTATTAGTCAAAGTAGGCAGGATATAACCACTTTTATTTTTTTTCTCTTACATCTTACTATGAACCCCGTCAGTTAACAGTTTTCAGAAAACATACTTTATTCAAAAAGTAATCCTTTTCAAAAGTTTTTGTACCATCATTATTTTAAACATACTTATATACACAAAATAGTTCTTTTTTAAATCAAAATATTCGCAGTTCTTTTTTATACTAGGTTTGCGGTGTTTATTCGAATTGAGTAAAAAAAAAAAATTCGCCACGAGCCTTTTCAGGTTTCAGGTCAGAACAAGGTACCCCTATATTTTCGACATGTCCGTATGTCCGTCTGCGGCTTTAGCTCAGTCACCCTTACCACTAGAAACCTGTAAGAATAGAATTGAAGACTTTATTCTATTGGATTTCGAATAATCGAGATTACACTGTAAAAATAAGAATTCTGTGTTAGTAATAACGAAAAAAAAAGTTCATTAGGTTAGTTATTTTGTGACAAAAGCTGCACAGAATAATCTTAAGTAGCAGAAGCTCACTTAAAATTGTCATTAGGTTTAATCAAATAAATTATAGCAAGTATTGCACTATTGTGTTAGCCTTGCATACTGACTTTAACATTTAACAATAAGTACCTATAAAGTATCTTCTCCTTCCTTCTTTTTCTTTATAATGGACTTAACGTCGAAAATGTATAGTATTTAAATTGAAAATCTTATTCTTTGACATTTCGAATAATAAGAGTTCGCTGTTAGTTATAACGTTAAAAAAAGTTACAATTACTTATTTTGACTGTTATTGTAATTAAAAGGTACGAGTCATTCACAAATATTTTTATTATTTCTGTTTATCCTGGTTCCTATTCGCCGTCATGTATGATAGACTCACCTCGCCATATTATAGGGTCATTACGCCTGTTACCCGACCAACTTCGGTTAACGACCACCTTAAGGACAACATTTAAACAGGCTCTAAAAAACCTCGATCCGTACGCAATTTGTTAATCGGTTATTAAGCAGGAATCTATTTAAAAAACGAGAAAATATCCTCTCGGTTCACCTATACACCCGAGTGGTCGCAAACCGGCACACTAAATTAGGTGGTCGCTAACCGGCGAAATTACCCTACATCCTGGATATACAAAAAACAATTTCATTAAAGGTAAATTGTGTAAAGCTATAGCTTACTGTTGCCCACGTCGCAAAAAATACATGTGGGTAATTTGTTAGTAGGTATTTATGCAGCTGCAGCTGACTTAAAGGTGTAACAAAACATGGGAGAATGGTCATTTGTATAAGGGGCATTCCCTAAAATATTTTTTAATATTGTGACATAACGAAATACGTATAACAAAATAACATTTTTCCATTGATATTTATTTAAAACATGCTTGATTGCGTCCACGATCCATTAAAAAATCCGCATTTAATGGATCGTGGACGCAATCAACGGCACTCCTCTACCGTTGCGTTGATCGCTGCCTGCTGTGACAGCGCACAGCGCGGCGCGCGCCTACATGCCGCGCTTTTAAAATGTATTAATTTACGAGCGGAATACTTAAGTATCAATATTTAGTGTCGCCGTAAGTTTATTTTTCTTAACTTTTGTTTGGTAAAAGAGATCGTTGTCATGATCGTTTACTATTAACTTTACAAACTTTAATTCAATATTGGCTACTGCTTAACCGGAAATCAATATCTAGAGAAGCCGATTGTCTACATTTCTTACTTTTTTTCCAATATGTTAAGTGGATCGACAATACCGTAATTTTGCAATATCAGCTACTCTAATTCTTTATTTACGAAATAATTAGCATTTTTATGTTCACCTAAATGCAGAAGTTCCAGATTTCTAAAAACACAATATTGTATATAAATTAAAGTGTTATTGGATATTTTACAGTTTTTTGTAACTCTAATTTAATATTGACATAGTTATTGGCAAAAACTTAAATATTTCAACATAGCCGAACGCGCCACCTAAAATTTTCTAACTTTTTACATAAGTATTATTTAACATGCCTCCAACAACATATCAAAAAAGAAAAAACTTTAATGATGTAAAAACCCATTTTTGTTCAGCCGCTGGTCTATTTATACTCTTACGAAAGTTACGAATAATGTTCAGTTTTGAATGAAATCGAATCGGCGGAACAGCAAAATATAAAAGTTTGATAAAACAAAATGGAATTTGCATATTCACGGAAAATGTGTTACGACCTTATACTGTTAAGAATAAAGTACAAATTAGAACTATGTGCCCCTAGTCAAACCCCCGTTTTCTCCCCGCCCCCAAGCCTCTTCCCGAATCTCTCACACAAAATCTGTCGCGAGTTTAACAATTTTTACCCATCCCAAAAAGTGCTCAGCGTCGCTAATGAACTTCAAAAAACCAGAAAAAAAAACAAATATTTAAGGGGCTCCCATACAACAAACGTGATTTTTTGCTGTTTTTATAGATAATTGTCAGGAACCCAGCGTGCGCGAGCCCAACTGGCACTTGGCCGGTTTTTACCTCCTTGCTCGTTATATACACGCTCCACGCCGGACCCAGAGCTGTAACCACGAACTTCGAATGTCGAAGTTCGGATATCTCTATCTCTATCGCACTTACTAAACTCGAGTGATAGATATGCAAGTACACGTACTTCGAGATTCGATTTTCGTGGTAGCGCCGCAGAGTGCCGATATGTGCGCGGAGCAAGGTTGACGTGCATGACTGTTGCGACATATGGGTATTAAATTTATTCGAGGGATACGTAGAAAAGTCATGAACATGAAGCTGACCGCACCGACAACACAAAATATTTTGCATATGGGAACAGGAAGTTAGCTATAGTACAGGGGTCGGCAACAGGCGGTCTGCGGCTCCCGCGAGCTTCCTTGGCAGTTTTGTACATAAAGGTCATATATAGAATTCAGAATTGCCTGTCACAAATAATTTAGAAGTGCGGCCCGGGGTTTTTTATTAGCTCCTATGTAGCTCTTGGTTGCTAAAAAAACCCTGATCTAGTGGATGGTGTTCAGTTTTATACTTTTTCCTAATCTAAGTAACTGTTTCTCTACCTATGTATTAATTTAAGAAAGACCTTCGTTAAAAATGTACAACTGCAATCCAATCGAAAGTTAACAACTATAGATAGTCATTGAAACAACTTGAAAAAAGAAACGAAAATAACATGTAATCATGAAAGCTTATACTTGGGCAGAAGCTAGCACACTATAATTATTCAACACAGAACAATGCCAAGCCATAATTCAAGGCTCGGTTGTACTGAACAGGAAATAGCCACGCAATCTATTTTTTTTAAACGTAAATCACACAAAAGTGTTTTTCGACACTGTCCTCTGAATTCCCGTGACATCGGCCATCTTGAGATATTGGCATTATGTAACGAACTTTGCCATTTTTTCCATTTTTACTATCTACTAGTTTCTGCCCGCGACTCCGTCCGCGTGGAACTCGTTTAGGTATATCGCAGCTCCATACAAACTGCCACTCCCCAATCAAATTTAAACTTTCGTGAGACATGTTAAAATAAAACTTCTAATCACACGGTTCAACTCACGTATTCAATGTCACTCCGGGCGACCTGAAGCGCCCCTCCCCTGAAGCGATCCTGAAGAAGAACTCCCGAAGAGTTCGAAACATGTCGCACGGAGTGACATTGAATACGTGAGTTGAACCGTGTGATTAGAAGTTTTATTTTGCCACTCCCCATTTTAGGGAATAGAAAGAGACAAAAAGTAGCCTATGTCACTCTCCAACCCTTCAACTATCTCCACTTAAAAAATCACATTAAATCCTCGCTCCGTTTTGCCGTGAAAGACGGACAAACAAACACACACATACACTTTCCCATTTATAATATTAGTATGGATGGCAAACTGGAGTGAATGACGAATGCAGAATTTTTATAACACGACCAATCATCACAATTTGTATGATATGGACGCCATTTTTCTATATTTGCCGTAAATAAACCCACTTCAACTTTTATGGCAAAATGCCTCACGAATAGCAAAATTTGACATAGCAAGTTTGGCAAGTTCTCATACAAAACTCATTACTTAACTTGTTTATTTCTTTCCTGAACGGCTTATTATATAGGTAGGTCCTCGCCGGTTCCAGGGTATTTGTCGAGGTTGTGACAATTTCAGACGAGAAGAGATTTGTTACGACAGAACCAGGCTGGAGACATAAAACGAAAAGGTCAGCGGATGACAGAGGGTTACTCTGACAAACGAAAGTTAAAATACTAGATTCAACTACGTTGCAACAAGCTGCAACCCTTCCTTGGTCAAAATGTAGGTATGAAAATGGGTTGGTATCAAAACGACTGGATTCTCAAAACGACATGAACGGCATAAAGACTGGATCGCAAAACGACCACAGCTGCAGGAAGTCTTTGTTGGATAAAACGACCACCGAGCATAAAGTCTTGATCTCAGAATGGCTTACTATCAAAATTACTAGATCGCGGAAAGACCACCTCGTGCAAAGTCTACCTCTTAAAAGGCCCTAATAGTTAAAATTGCGGTTCTTGACGTTTTGAGAATCCAGTCTCAGTCAAAATTCATGTCATTTTGAGAATCCAGTCGTTGTGATACCAACCCATGAAAATAAGCATTGCTGTTTATTGAATCTAGTGGATTCAATTTGCATTTGCCAGACTCCTAACATGCCAAAATAACAGACTGCGGAAAAAAAACTAACAGAGCGTAAAATAAAGATAGACAGAAACTTAAGAACACGCTGATAGTTTCGAAAAACGAAACACAGCAGGTACCTATTTGGACAGCTCCTTAATGATATCTTCACTTCATAAAGGAACACATAGTCAAGTCACAAAGAATCAGTACCACAAGTCGAATAGCGTCTCTTCTGTGTCACTTTCGACCGCACGTAGTAATTTGACAACCCCTGTCTTGTGCATACTTAATGTGTCCTCCTATGCTGTCTTTACTATCGACTAAATCACTAGGCACGATTTTGTCCGGCCATTTTTACATCAATAATTTACCACCCTCGTACTTAAAAATACGCCGCTTAACCCTACCACAACTCCTTCATCTATTATTTTATAATCCCTGTGGGTGCTAATGTCACGCCTCCGCTACTTTTTCAGAACAACAATCGAATAATAATCACTCGAAAATCATCTTTAACTGCATTCGCTTAAGATTAATATTCGAGATGCATCGTAAGAGTAGAAAAGGGGTTATATTGCACACGCTTCTAAAGAATAAGTCTTCAGGTGGAACGGCAAAGTTAACTGTGCACTAATTGCTATCCTTATTGCGTGTCGTTAAGACGCAATTCTGTTTGATTTGTGGACAAGTGGAAAAATAGTGCAAGCTTAGGTGACAATCGTGACGCCATGTTGGTTTAGTTTGTGGGGGGAGGGTGGGGTGACTAATGCCAGGTTTATACCACTATAATTGGCTTGGGACGACGAAAATTTAATACGTATAAGGAAATCGATAGGCATGTTTTATTAAGAAGCCGGTTGAAGTTTGTTACAAAGTTGGAAGTTTTACGAAATGTCTCTAATTACCTCGGTGGAATTAGGGATAAATGAATTAGGGAAATTAAGGTTTGAGTGTGACAGACTGACATGTAGGTACTTTGACATGAAGATCAAAGTGGGAATTTTTAATGGATACCTAATAGCAGCGTGTTTTGTTTTGTGTTAGCGGAAACCACGGTTTCTGATATACTTAGGTTTAATGTTTTGCAAGTCATTAGGCTGTTTTAAGAGTAATTAATCTAAATATATAAACGTGAAAGTCCTGACTGACTGACTCACTCACTCACTCACTTAAATCAACGCCCAGCCCAAACCGTTGAACCTAGAAAGCTGATTTTTTCACAACAGGTAGGTTATATAACGAAAGTACCCACTAAGAAGGGATTTTTGAAAATTCCACCCTTAAGGGGGTCAAAAGAGGGTTGAAAGTTTGTATGGGGATGGAGTTAAATTTTAAGTGAGAGGCTTGAAACTTTGTGTTTAGACTCCTTATTACAATACAAGAAAAGTAATTTAAGGGTTTTGAAAAAACCCACCCCTAAGCGGGTTAACTAGGGGTGCAATGTTTGTATGGGCTAATATTATTTTAGGAACTAGAGACTTGAAACTTTGTAGAAAGGTTACTCATTAAGATACAAAAAAAGCAATTTCAGCGTTTGCGAAAATTCTACCCCTAGAGGGGTTAAATAGGGGTGCAAAGTTTGTATGAAGGGAACTTTCTTTTTTGAGCTATGAACTTGAAACTTTGTAGAAAGATTACTTATTAGAATACCTACAAAAACTGTCAGCGTTTTAGAAAATTCCACCCCAAAGGGGTTTAAATAGGGGTGCAAAGATTGTATGAGGGAAACTTTTCCTTTTGAGGTAGAGACTTGAAACTGTATAGGCAGATTACATATTTGAATACAAAAGGACCATCAAAGTGCGAGACGGACTCGCGCACCGAGGGTTCCGTACAAACCTGTTATTACCTATTTTAAGTGAGAGTCTTGAAACTCTGTGTATGGACTGCTTATAACAAATACGAGAGAAGTAATTTCAGGATATTGAAAAAACCCACCCCTAAGCGAGATAACCAGGGGTGCAATGTTTGTATGGGAAAAAACATTATTTTTTGAACTAGAGACTTGAAACTTTGTAGAAAGATTACTTATTAAATTACAAAAAAGCACTTTCAGCGTTTTAGAAAATTCTACCCCTAAGGAGGTTAAGTAGGGGTGCAATGTTTGTATGGGGGAAACGTTATTTTTCGAACTAGAGACGAAACTTTGTAGGAAGATTACTCATTAGAATACAAAAAAGGACTGTCAGCGTTTTAGAAAATTCTACCCTTAAAGGGGTTAAATAGGGGTGCAAAGTTTGTATGAGGGAAACTTTTCCTTTTGAGCTTGAAACTTGAAACTTTGTGGACAGATTACTTATTTGAATACAAAAAAGAGCTTTAAGCGTGTTGGAAAAATTCACCCCAAAGGGTGAAAAGTTTGTATTGAGAGCAAGAAAATTAATAAGCAAGAGATTTGTAGCCTGTATGTTAAAAGACTGCAAAACCAATTTCAGCATTTTCTAGGGTTCCGTACCCAAAGAGTAAAAACGGGACTCTATTACTAAGACTTCGCTGTCTGTCCGTCTGTCTGTCACCAGACGCCACCACCCACCAAATAAAATAAATATTGAAGGGAGGCTCTCATACAACAAACGTTTTTTTCAGGCTGTATCTCATGAATCGCGATAGCTAGACAGTTGATATTTTCACAATTTATGTATTTCTATTGTCGCTATGACAAATAATACTAAAAACAAAATAAAATAAATACTTAAGGTGGGCTCCCATACAACAAACGTTTTTGTTTTTTTCTAGGCTGTATCTCAAGAACCGCGATAGCTAGACAGTTGAAATTTCACAAAGTATGTACCTATTTCTGTTGCCGCTATAACAACAAATACTAAAAATAAAATAAAATAAATATTTAAGGGGTCTCCCATACAAAAAATGATTTTTTGTGCTGTTTTTATAGATAATGGTACGGAACCCTTAGTGCGCGAGTCGGACTCGTACTTGCCCGGTATTTTTTTATTTATCTCCTTCGAGAATTAAAAGGGGGTTCATAGTTTTTATAGAGACCAAGACATTTTTAAAGTAAGAGATTTGCCACATCGGTTTTAGACCGTTTGTTTGAAAACTGGAAAACTGATTTCAGTGTTTTTTTAAATAAATTCCTTAAGGGGTTATAAGTCTTTATGATGAGCAAGACATTTTTAAAGTAAGACATTTGTTACTTCGGTTTTAGACTGTTTCCTTGAAGACAAGAAATACCAATATTTTCTTGTCTTAAAGAGAGTTAAAAGAGATTCACCCCCTAAAGGGGCAGAAAAAGTTGGAAATTTATACGAGGAGCAAGACAATTTTAAAATAAGGGTATTATCAGTTCGGTCAAGGACTAGAAAACAAATTAAGTACTGCGTTTTTATACTCTTCCTTTAAGGTTGGAGGTTCAAGGGGTTGAAAGTACCTATGGGGAACAAGTATTTTTTGAAGTAAGGGAGTACTTCGGTCAGACATATATATTAATTGGTATTGGTAAGCCATTAATTCAGAATACATAATGCTACTGCTAGCAGAAAAGTAGGTTAAGATAGAACTGCGACCCTTACAGAACCGAACAGCTACCAGAAAAGTAGGTTAGGTTAGGTTAGGTTAGGTTTTGCTCACAACCCGAAAAAAAGGTAATGTTAGATTATAACTGCGGATCATTTTATTTATTTTGAGAAGTTTATTTTGACTAATCAAAATAATATATTTTCTATATCACCGTTAAATGGGGACTGGGGATAGAGATGGAAAGCTCTACGTCTTTTGCCGTATGATAATTTTACTTTCAAAACTTTACAGGCACCCCGGACAAACGTAATTGAAACTACTAAACGGATTTTGGCAAAAAAAAAACAGTAGGTAATGTAGCTTAGTAGACATAAGAAAAAACCTTCAATACATTATGAAAAACAAACAATTTAAGTAGTTACAAATGAGTGTATATTAAAAAAAATGACATTTAAATTAAGCATTTTAGCAATTTAAACCTTTTACGCCTAAACCCAGAACGGAATTACATGAACATATTAGGCATAGAGATTATTTGAGACCCTTGGAAGGATTTAGGATAGTTTTTATCTCGAAAATTATCCCTGAAAATGGTAGTAGTTTGTTTGGGACAGCGATAAGTAATTAAGGTCACGCCTAAAAAAAATAGAAATATTTTTTCTCAAGTTCTTCGCGGACGAAGTCGCGGGCAAAAGCTAGTATATGATATTTGTGCAAGTAGTAAAGTTTGCATTTTTATATACAGTGGGATTAGCTATAAAACGTCATATAGGTACCTACCTAAATTGTTATGTCCCTGTGCTCGACACTGCCCCAATAGTAGGCAGCCTCAACCTTAATTCATATCTATTAATATCATGAAATAAAATTGGTCAATCTTACACAAATCGAACTAACCCCATTATAATCTCATTCTTCTTCTTCTCTTCATTGTAACATTATTTTCTTCCTTTCACAAATATATATTAAATAGCTACAAGTACTTAGGTACATAGAAAACAACGAAGACTGAGAAACAAATATTCATGCTCATCATGTGATGAGCTTATTTATGTAAAATTAGCCCTAACCGTGATTCGAACCCAGGACCGATAGCTTCACTTTCGCTTTCATCAGGCAAGGGCACTGTCGACTAGGCTAAACGAAGTAAGTTGTCATTTACTGAAATTACGATGTCAAACATGTTTATTAGACAAACGCCTCACTAAATGTGTAATAAAACAATAAGAACTACTTAAATAGGTATTTAAGTAAAAGTACTATTACAGCTAATTTCAACCTACATTTAATTAAAAAAAAACAAAATGTACCTACTGATCTGACATTTTAAAATTAGAATCCTATAACTTCACCGCTCAGTAACAAAAGTTCAAATATTTTTTTCAAGATCGTTCTCAGAAGTTCTTCGAGTAGCGACACAAAGACGCGAAGTATTTTTCATATTGACACTGGCCGGAGTATTTTCGAGGGCTAATTTTGAGTACTCGAGGTAGGTTAGCTCTCGAGGGCAATCGGCCGGCCCCTTGGGGTGAAGTGTCGCCATACTAGCTCAGGTGAGCGTCTTTACTCGTTGGGGAGTTAGTTTTTTCTTCGCCTTTGCTTGCGTGAGGTTAGATATTAATGGTTTTCTACTGATTTTTCAGCTGGTTGTCGCAGTATAGTCAGCATCATATAGTTAGTAACAGCCATTCATAACTATAGGACAACTACATACCTAGTAGGAAGTACTTTGGAAAACTTGGGGCGGTTAACTTTATACCTAAATAGTAGTTTAAATTAAAATTTGTTTGAGAAAACAGTAGGTATTTGAGACTTAATACCTAACGTAACATTTTGAGTGAGCGTTAGGACAACTGACATGTCATCTTTCTATGCGAAAAACGACTTTTAGATCTACACAAAGTAAGTACGAATCGATCGATAACGTCCCATCTATGAGTTGAGGCATACGTGTTTTTTACCTAATTAGATACCTATATTGGACTTCTAATACGCTGCCTTTATGTGTTTTAAAATTCTGATATAGCTGATATATATAGCCTGGAGTTCCAAACAGAAATCGATTCCAATAAGGCTATCTTGAATACGTACGGACTGACGGAGCCACAATAGACGCGCTAGCTCTCGCTCGAGTGAGCCGTCTCCATGACACTTTTGGGTGTCCGGCAACGGGGCTACGCGGAAATCTCGCTCAGCGAAGGGATGAGTGAGAATTTAGTGAGTTGAGGGACACCATCAGTTACTTATCTCATTATTGGCACTCTTCTAGGCGAGAGTTATGGAAAATGCTGAAAGATCTTAAATACGTACGGACTGATGGAGTCACAATAGACGCGCTAGCTCTCGCTCGAGTGAGCCGTCTCCATGAGACTTTAGGGTGTCCGGCGACGGGGCTACGCGGAAATCTCGCTCAGCGAAGGGTTGAGTGAGAATCTAGTGAGTTTAGGAATACCAGCAGTTACTTAGGTATCTCATTATTGGCACTCTTCTAGGCGAGAGTTATGGAAAAGGCTGAAAGATCTTAAATACGTACGGACTGATGGAGTCACAATAGACGCGCTAGCTCTCGCTCGAGTGAGCCGTCTCCATGACACTTTTGCGTGTCCGGCGACAGGGCTATACGGGGATATACTTATATGTTGCTCTCACGTGCTACAATGTTAGCTTCAAAGCGAAAAAATGGTACTCCACGTCACGGCATAGCATCAGTACATCCAATCATGTCATGTAAAACGAAAACAAATTCAAAAAATACTTAAATGAATATGTACAAAACCATCGGCATCGTGCCAAAGATGCTGGCAGCATTACCTACCTCGCTGAATCGCTACACTAACGCGTTGCGCGAGGAAGCTGCCAGTTCTTTGGACAACGGTTGTGTCGGCGAGCTCTTTGATAGTTTTTTAAAAAGTTTCCTGGCGCCTGGACCCAACGGCCCCAGTGTCTCAACACCGAATGCCACAAAGTGGTAATGAGGGCCGAGACACTGGTACTTTATTTTTTTTTAGTTTCATCCACCTCTGCCGCCGCATCAGCCCTGGTCGAGGTTCAGGGAAGATGAGATAGTGCCAGCGTGTCAACGCAAGTAGAATCCCAAACCAGCACACATTTCATATCATTTTCGTTTCAATATTTATTGTTTTTATGTTTAGGCTTTAGTGGAACAAATGAATGTTCTTACTTTTTATGTCTTAAGTTGGTAGAAGAATAGTAGATTCTAGTAAGATTAATATGTCCTGGAATATTATCTTATTCGAGTAAGCACTTTGACATGTCTAAAAAGTTACTTAATTGTTATAAAGATTCGATAAAAACCGCCATGACAAGATTAAAACTCATAACGCAGAATTTAGTGCTGCAAAATAGTATGCTAATAAGATCCTAGTTGGTACGCAGCGCATTGGTATAAATAATTTCAAATCTAATGCTTGCGTTATTAACGTTATTATCTCTTCTAACTTTATCCCCTCTTAATTAACAATTTTGATTCATATTGTCTATACAAATTCCGTTAACAACACTACGCTGCAGCAAAAATGCTACAAAAGTTACGATCACTGGTCATCACTGGCAACACACACTGGTCTAATACTCTAGTCTTGAGACACTGCGGAATATTGGACGAAAAGATGTGTCGTAGGTTTACGAGCGCTACCCAGCCGAGTCGATTCGACGATTGACCTCTTTCTCGAAGTTGGACCGGTAGGTCGTTAAGTATAACTGGACAGTCAGTCCTAGGAATACATAATCGTGTACAACTTCGAGCGTAAAGTATCCGATTGTAATGGGGGTTGGTACTACATTAAAGTGACACGGTACCTCTATTAAAATGATATACCTAATTCCAAACAGGCATGTTCGAACTAGTACCATAGTAGAACCCTTAGTAACGCAGCAAGGGTCAAGTCAAGTGGGGGTAAGAAAGGGGGCATAGAAAGGCGGGTGGGGTAGGGCACTCGAGGGGTCACCCCGGCATTGGCTTTTGACAGTCCGAATAGCGGACTCCTTGGTATGCCGGCATTACTGGGATTGGTCCGTGCAACAGAATTTCGTTAATTGTCTCGGCTAAGGTGAATGTGCATGTTGTTAATGCCATTGATGAATGGGGTGATATTCTACGTTCATCCATAGACAATGTAACCTTACATAAAACGATCAATTGTTTCACCAACAAATCTTTCATAGAATGTGTTCGCAGACTTATCACGTCATAAAAATACATTATTTTCCAGAATCAGTAAACTTTTTAGGATGTTTATAAATATATTTTTTTAACTTGACTTAGTGGGTTCTATTACAATTAACTAGATGTACCAAAAAATTTTTTTAACGAAATAAATATTCTGCGAAAGGTGCACATTCGATTGATCCTTTGTCGATTTAAATAACGACATCTTGCATATTTTTCGTAAAAAAGTTGATTTGTTTATTAGACTTAACCAAAGAAATAGGAAACCATGGACAGAAGACGAAGAAGCCTACGGAAGGTGCAATTGTAACTTACTGTTTTTGGTTGTGTGAAAAACTAGTACCTACTTACATATTTATATTTACGACCACAAACAATAAAATTTTTCATTGAGATATCATGATTGGATTAAGATTTATTTATTTGACTTTGAATTCAAACTTGACTTTGACTCGATATTTTTGCCTACGAGTATTTAAGTTTTTTAGATCGCTGTTCAGTGAAATGAAATTGTTAGTTGCAAAAGATGATTCTGGGTGGTCCAGCTAAGTAGGAAGCGATGCGGTCAACTGGCAGTTGACTGCAATCAGCGGGTCATCGGATAGACGAACGGATTAATGACTTGGAATTGGCGATGAGTTGATGATTAAGGGCTGCGGCGGCGTGTGAAACAATTTTATATATTTTAGAACTATTACAACAATCGATGTTCAAAGTATGGTTACCAAACTTTCAGTTTAGACGATTGTAATACTTGTAAAAGGTTCAGTTTCGGAGATATCTTCAAAAGACGCATTTACCCTATAGATGCATTTGCCCCGGTTGACCTTATATATGTATTGACCCATGTGTACTGTGTAAAAATGTTTTATCTAGATATTAATTAATTGTAAGTGTGACTGTCTATATGTACCTAAATCTTATGTAACTTGTCAATTTATGACAATTCATATTCTATTTGACGATCACAATATAAATTCATATAGATTATATTGTAATTGTATCTATTTTGGGAAATAAAGAAATCTAAATCTAGGCTAATCCAGTCGTCATTCACATCAGATACCTGATAACCATTGCTACTTGGGATCGCTTTGCTACGCATCCAATTTCAATTTGACTTTTTTGAGTTGTTGTAAGTTATGGAAAAGTACACTTTCTAGAACTGTATGACCAATCCATATATTAAATATCACAAATACGAAAGTATTTCTGTCTGTCTGTGTACGTACACAAACCTTGTTTTTAACTATCTACGAATCTACGTGTGTGTACGTTTATACCTGTGTTTTAAAAGTTAGGTACTATATAGAAAGAAAGAAAGAAAATAACTTTATTTCGCAAAAATACAGAATATAATACAACATACAATAATAATAATTTTGACATTTCGTGAGAGGCGAAAAAGGAGTCCACTCAGCACAACGTCGAGCCACAGGGCCACAGAAGATGACTCGACGCTGATATTATGTGGATCCTTGAGTTTCACGTCACAGGACTGCACAAAATATATTACAAACACTGTTCGCCTTTACCCTTCTAATTTGAAACTGACTCTCTTTTTTCTTGAACATGACATAAAAACCTCCAGGCCAGCAAGACAATATAGAAAACGTCAGTCAACTACAATATCCAATTTAGAAGCTATCTATTCTTAATCCGAAGACAAACCATCGAGCTGTATCGATTACAACATCACAACGAATTTGAAGCGAAAGAGTAACATGTCATGATACCTTTATAAAAAAGGAGACACGTTTTTTCTAAACTCAAATTTATGAAAATCGATTTCAATCTCGAATTATGTTTTGTTTTTATGTTGTATTTTCTAAAAGCGGCAGAAAAGGGGATCGTGTCAAAAGTGGATACGTAGGTAGGTAATACATGTGATTATTAATATATAGATTGGAATGACACAATATCGCGTTTTGGAATGGAGTCCCCGGCCGAGAAGTTGTTGAAGCTCAATCCCAATTTTAGACTTAAAAAAAAAACGTTTAAATTCGAACGAAAGTATGTCAAGGTCATTTCCCCAATCTCCAACAAACTTAAGATCGATTAACTTTGCCACAGATTCCTGTGACAAATTTGTAGTCGTCTAATGAATTTGTTCGGCGTTTGGTAGTTTAGGCCGAATTCTTGTCGGTCGAGAGTTTTGTTTTTATCGACTGCCATTTCGACTCGAATCGATGTCGCTATCTCGGAATCTGTTTCAGTTGCCGTTTTTGGTCGTGTTTTGTTTTGGGGTTCTCAAAGTTTACGAAGTAGGTATAGTTATATTGTATTGATTGCTATATCAAGTCTAAATGTTAGTCGGCTATAATAAAAGCTCGGTAGCTTGAATAAATAATTAAGCCACAACCTCACACAAACTCGCTTATGGCAAAAAAAGGTGAAACTATAACAAAAACAATAAATTTATGTCATTTGTTGAAATGAGTTCGCGACTGTCTCGTTGGGTTGTGCCTTTATTATTTTGCTTGTCAAGTCTGGCTAGTCTAAGCTATGCAGCCTCAGCAGTATTCCGAGGATGTTGTTAAGTAACTACTTACTACGTTCGTAACAAGTAAACATAATGTGTAATCCTCTACGTGAATTTCACCCACAGTGTAAAACGGCTGACAATACTCTACCTACCTTAAAAATGACATCTTCACTTGATTCTTACAGCGTGCAAACCTGTGGGCAAGCATTTCACAAAATATGTAACTAAACCTCACCGTAGTCTATATATATTATGTACAGAAATAAGTCTGGAGTAACTTTGTTTGTAGGGGGCAATCTCCGAACAACTTAGGGCCACTGTCACAGTGTGTCACAGTATGTCAAGCGAATATTGTTCGGACGGGCGTATCTTTACTTACGATATCATTGCATAGAACGGACCTTCTGATAATAAAAAGAAAAAAAAAGATCTTTACTACTAAACAATGGGGATACAAAACTCGGTCTATTACATTTTCCTGCAAAACTGTTTTAACCGTCTCTATAAGAAACTATCTATCACAATATTTAACTTTTTACACTATAATTTTAACTATGTATCAAATATCTCATTGCAATGATGGAGACTTGCTATGCGCCTGTGTTATTACTATTAGGTATACTAATTTCTGGCTGCTCTATAATACGCGAGCGGACCCGCGCAGGCAGCTAGAGTATTACAACAAAACTTTGAGAACCCCAGCCACACACTACCTGCGCCAGCGCGGGCGCCTGCGCCTGCGCCGTTTATAAATCACCGCCATCTTGAACACCCGCTCCGAACCAAAACGACCTATGAACCTCACCACACCAAGACTATAAAACGTTCTGTGCCGAGCGGTGTAGATCGCCCGATTAACCAGTCAACTGTTAACGAACATAGATCCTTCGTGTTCCTGGCTACCAGTGCAGACGGTGACAGTTAGAAAAACAAAACACTGTCGGATCTTGAACAGATTCGATTTTTAAATAGAACCCCCAGGGTATTTTGTGTTAGTCTTGCGGACCGCTCCTACAAGGTATTTTATATTAGAGTACCTACGTTTGCCAATAAGCTCATTCAGCGTTCGGACAGCGTTCTTACATAATACGAAATTTGTGGTTAGAGTAAGTTTGCCAATAGACTTTCATAGGCTCAAAGTACGCGTGAGTCATCCGATCAGCGCTACATGGATGCCATTTTATTACTTATAGCAGTTATAGCTGTTGATAAGACGTCTGTCACGTTCTGACATGTATGCTAGTGCGAGAGTGACGAATGTGTTATCCACAACGATAAGTGAGAAAATGAAAAACGATTAGGCCTCAGAGCGCTCGCAGCGTTTATTCTCAGGATGTAACAATAGGCACTACAATATAACATAACTATGACAATACGCGTCATAGTCCTAACACCGTGTCATAGAACCTGAGCCGTGTAGTCCCGTGTGCTGTCGGGTTAGGCTACGTTCACATGGCGCAATTTTTCTCGTATACCGTATACGTGATTTTATCGAATATCGTAGTGACAACAACATTTGTATGGCAACTATGAAAATCGTTCACACGGCATCTATGCGGGAATATCTCGTATTCGAGACATATATTTTACCGTATACCGTAGGGTCTTGCTGGGTTACCTTTGGTTTACCAAAAAAAAATTGACTAATAATCACTTCCCAAAACATTTTTCGTAGAATTTCATTTGCCAAATAATCGTTTGCCAAATTAACACTCGACAAATAATTCTTACGCAAACCTTATGTTTGGCATATTCATGTTTAGGCAATATCTCGTTTACCAACTGGTACTTTGACCCAATTCCATTCAGTCAAATATGTTAGTTGGCATAATATGCTTTAACCGAAACAAAATAAGGCAAATGATTTGTATCGTCAATATTTAATTGACAATATCTATTCCGTCGGTTAATCAGCAGAGGAACTCTTCAATGACAAATCATTGACATATTTATTTCAATGGTGTATAAGATATACAATAAAATAACAACTTTTTTTGTTATGTGTGTAGGAAAAATTTATTTGTGTAGAGGTCGCCATTCTAACCTAACCGCCAGCGTGTCGACGTCACCCCGCTTCGCGGGGTGCCTATTTCCGCTCTAAGGGACACAAGCTAACCCTAACCTAACCTACCAAATAATACAATTGTTACGGATGTTTGTTTTTTTTACTGCTTGGAGGCTTCGCCCCCGAGCCCCCCTTTTTTGGCTGCCCTAACCTAATTTAACGCCTTTGCCTACCGACCTACTTAACCGTGCATTTTTTTATTTAAGGGATCGTGCCATTTTATTAATAGTATTTTGGTAAAATGTCATAACCCAAACAATTGTGACTTTTGTCTATTTATAGTTTGCCATAACATTAACTTGACGAAATGTTTATTGTCTAATGTTTTTTTGCCTTATTAAAGCATTTGCTAAAATACCACATGCCATTTTAATGTAATTTATAGTAATAACATTTTGCTGAATGAAAATTTGACGTAATGAAAATATTCGTACTAAAATTGTGCCAAAGTTTGCATTGGCAAACAAAATAGTTGCTGAAATTTGTTTGGGAAATGAAATTTAACCAAAATAAATTTGGTAAAACAACAGGATCCCGGTCTTGCTACCGGGGATGCGAGATTCTCGAAACGATTTTATCGAATGCGAGGCTCAGTGGCGCTTCTGTTTCCGTTGTTACGTTCACACGGACACTGGTTTCTCGTATACGAAGTGAACGGCGGCCACGTATACGGGAAGACCGCATACGTGAAACAATTGAATGGACCTCGCACCGTGTGAATGGCCGTCTCGTATACGGTAAAACCATATGCGAGAAAATATCGAATCGAATAGTCGCCGTGTGAACCTAGCCTTACAATTTCACTACCCCCTTTCTGCGCGTGGGTGTCGTAAATGTCGACTAAGGGACTAGGGGAGGGGGAGAGTTATATTGACAATATGCGTTCGTGTCATAGTCCTAATAGCGTGTCATAGACATAGACCAGACCCCCTAGCACACTAAGTATTATGTCGGCCATAAAGCATTTATCCCTCTTGCACTCGAATGGGACGAATGCTTTATGTCCGACATAAAACTTAGTGTGTAACTTAGTATAAGAGCCGAGCTCTTGTCGGTGTAGTGATTGCCATTCCATTATATTCTCTGCCACTGCCTTCAGTTTATTGTTTGCTATTTAATTAAATGCAAAAGACGTATCGATATCGAAACTTGTGCATAGCGACACAGGTTTATCTAAAGAACTAACGCTACGTATCTATATATTGACCTAGCATACCTAATATAAATAATAATGATATATTTTGCAAATTTGCTACGATAATTATCATGTTTATTGAAAAAAACAATAAGTATAAATATAAAACTCTGTGAAGTACATGTGAAATATTGCATTTTATGAATAAATATCTTGCAAGTATGTTACAGACGACAATACAACAATTTACTACCATGCAATTCTCCTGATGATGAAACCAGAAAGTGGAACTCTTCAATTCTAATTAATGGTGCTTCAGAAGAACATTTTTTCAAAAACCTTATTGCGTCCGGAATCTTAGACAAGTCACGGTTTGAATCGCGTGAAAGAAATAAGTATAGATACAATTCCGATTTCAATACAATACAATAGTGTTTTCACTTCTCATGCTCAAAAAGTGCATCATATTAGACTTGGCAAGCGGGGCTAAAGTAGTACATTTAGCCCCTAGGGAAAATACGTATACATATTTATGATTTATAAAATATTTTAATTTGACCACTCACGACAGTTCAATATTACATCCACCAATCACAACTCTTTAAAAAAACATAAGTATTTGCTATCTACTAATCAGAATACAGCTAGACATTAAAATCGACCAATCAGGAAACAGAATTCAATTCAAACATTGGGTGTTTTTCAAGCGTGGTTAACTGCATACATGAAGTCATGTATGCAGTTAACCACGCTTGAACGTTTCGATGGAGCTATAGTCGGTCAGAGGCGTTTATTTTTTTAATTATTGTAAATTAGGGAATGAAAAACTCATTGTTTGAATTGAATTCTGTTTCCTGATTGGTCGATTTTAATGTCTAGCTGTATTCTGGTTAGTAGACAGCAAATACTAATGTTATTTTAAAGAGTTGTGATTGGTGGATGTAATTACATGACATAAGCTATGAAGATTGAGCGGGATAGACTACGCCGCTATTAGACGGTCAGAGGCGTTTATTCGTCTTGTGAATATTTTGTATTGTATCTGTGTCAAAACAGTTTATTAAAAAGAATGACGCCAAATTGAACAATCTTTTCGCCTTGGTATAATTGTTGATTGTGGATGGATAATCTTTGTATTTACTATTTTCTCGCAGTCGAAGTGAAAAGTAGAGTGTATAACTCTGGTCTAAAAGCCATATTACCCCTCGAACTATTTCCCCTCACTTCGTTCGGGAAAATATCCATCTCGTGGTAATATGGCTTACTTTAGACCCTTGTCATACAATCTACTATTTAAATCGAGTAGGACCCCATAGCCCATAATGTATGGTAATTAGTGTGACGCAATAAAAGTTAAAGTGTTGCCAGTCTTTTAATTACCTTGGCCCCTAATAAATTACTAAAGTTGTAAAACAAATGGTTAGTAAAATTCACTTCCTTTTAAACAAACTCTCTTATCTGTAGCCTCAGAAGACATTCATAAAATTATACAACAATTTGTGTACCCAGTCCGTGAACAATAATAGATAAACATTTCACTACCAACTACTTAGCCTAAAGAGTTTGTCAAAAAATCACGAGCCGTCAAATACTTAGTTACTTACTATAAATGCTTATAATTTATATCGATAGGTAAGTAAAGCCGAGGATATCAAAATATAGGGTACATATTGTGTACATATGTTAGGTTACATATTTCAATTTCCTTCGCCGTACGTAGTATTAAATAAGCGGATATCATGGTCATGTACAAACTGTAATTTCAAATACAAACAAAAGTACATTCATAATTGATGAAAAAAACTGCTTTTCATAGTATTTTACCATATTTTTGCGATTAAAGATGCCTAATTTAATTCAAAACCCAGACAAATTACCGTTTCCTCGGTGCCCCTACCGAGTAAAAAGCCTTGCCTTTAGCCCGTACAAGAAATTATGATCATACCCTTAAGTACAGGAAATCTCCAATATAGCAACACTAATAATATAAAGGGCGTCTACACACGTATTGGACAACGCTCGTGCAGACCTAGGTCAAGAAATTATTTATGGTCCTTGAAGGATCATCGTCACATCACTAGTGTCGGAGGCTTCGAAATGAATGAATGAAATCATAGACGATCCTAACATATCATTTATTGTTATTCTCAGACGCCCCAACTCCGAAATAAGTGTATACGTAGACAACATGTCTTGTAATGACCGCAGGAGTTTCAATTATTTTTAGCAAGAAAAACAGATCACAATATTATATCACGTTCCATACCTACGCGATAACATAGGCTGCATTCTCCGTTTAAAACAGTTATAATTAAATGAATATATTTCTGAATGAATAAAGGATAATTTACACCCATATAATATAATAGATGAATATATATCAATCATAAAAACGAAAAAGAATAATATATTGCTATAGCGTGCTGTTTGATCAAATTCACTGATTCGATCATTGACAATTCACGTCAACTCTGCTGCCGATACCTATATGACTGCTAGCGACGATCCAATAGGGCACATGAACTTAAGCTTGGTATGCACGATCGTCTTCGACGTGCGTAGCCCCTTTAATCGCATGACCAGTCAATACGTACATTCCGTTTATTAGACCCCCATCGACTTCCCAGAAAAACCAATTGAAATTGGCTAACTGATTCCGTTTTTAAAGTAACATCTGTCAATACATCTAGCGACCACCTCGAGATCGCTGCCTCCATACTAAGTGGACTATCATAGCAGGAGCCACTTTCCTCACCCAGCTTAACAAGGCAAGAACGAGACAGACAATACAAGATTAGACAAACGCGAAGGAGACGGCACGAATTTACTTCGCTCAAGCGAAAGTAGAAAAAGATGGTCTTATGTCTAAAGTAGTGTGTAAGAATGAAAGGCATGACGGTCTGGGTGGCCACCCCCCACGGTTGGCCGATGACCATAAAAATGAGTATAAAATTGAAACATCAATATAATAAGCAATCAAGGAGAGTCAGGCCGGTTCTAATTATACGGGCGCGCATCGATATAAATTACTTCATGACCAGATACAGTTGACTCCGAAACTCTTTGGGCTTACGAATGATTGTGAAACATAATTTTAACTGTACGAGAAATTACGTGATGTATTGGTTCGGACAAATTACAGTGTTCGCGGAGCTGTAGATAGAAATGTTTCGAAACTGACCTGATTTATTTCGTAGGAAATTTTAACAATAATAATACCATAACCTTTTTTCATGAGCTGGAAAAAGAAGCACGAGACATTTTCGCTTTAGTCGCTATGACAAATATAATATAATGTAATATACTAAATAGGAATTTTTTTTGCGATTGTAAATGAAACTTTGTATGTATGAGAACTTCTTATCTGATGGAAAAAAATCTTTCACCTCTGTAAAAAATGGACTTTGTATACGAAAGTAAGAAACAGCGAATGAAAAGCTTTAATTTAGGCGATTGTACGAACCAGGTTTGATTAGGAATGAATTTGTTATACCAAGCTTTTAGATCTAGTTTGTGATATTTACCGTTTTCGATTTGTCTAATTATATTCATATCAAAAAAAAATAGCGTGTCGTAATAATTATTTTTCGAGCCAACTTAGACGTGATTTGTTTGTTTGACATAACCAAAATAAATGCTATTTAGCTTGTAATCATTGGTAAGTACTTATAAAATAACCACGTTCCAGTTCCTAACAAACACGTTTACGCTCAACAAAATAAAGGAAAACACAATTAATATCAGGTATGAGAACACACTATAACCACCAATAACCTCGTGTCATAACTGGGTAATGCTTATGTTTAAATTTCCCCCCTCCAAAGTCAATTCGTCGGAAGTAATATTTAAATTTAGAAGACATACGTCATTTGTTTCTTAAGACGTTGGAAGGCTCGAGGCGGAGGTGCCGTGATGCTCAGTTTGTTGGTTTTTCGACCTTTGTTTTTTATACGGAGCCAATTTTCGAGTTAAATGAGGTTGTATTAGTATGGATGGGCTTCAAACTTTACAAATTTTGAGGAGTCTATTAATAGGCGTAATTTTTAGGGTTATAGTGCTCTTCCAGTAAAGCTGAAAAAGTTTCAGCTTATTCAATTACTAAATTCTTTATACGTAAGCGTGGTAGGATATGGTGACCGTTTATCATCGGTCGGGTCGTAGGCACAGTCATGTGTAAAAATATGTGTGCATACAACTTACTCACAAATATGTCCCATAACTTGGTACTTATTTATGAGAGAATGTTATCAATACATATTTTTGCACTTGACTATACACCTGTTTGACACCGACTGTCATGTTACTTGTGTACAGAAATTTTCTTTGATAATTTTATGAAAAGCAGTACCTACACTGTCTGTTCTTCTCAGAAATTTGAAAATGCAAGTTATATCCCCGCGCCAAATTTAAAACCCTATTCAAGATAATAGGAGAAGAAAAGTGTTCCATATTTTTAATACAACTTCCGTTCCATTACTTAAGAAAAGTACCTAACTTAATGAAACTTTAAAAAACTCTCCGTAAAAAGGTTCTTTTAAAATAAAGTTTCACACGAATCTTATCCACATAAATTCCCGAGTTATCATTTAACCCACAAATTTGGCAGTCAGCACGCCGGGGCTCCCATAATTTACGTCTGCTGGTGATAATCACGTGCTTAGACCTCCTCGGCTGCTCTAGCTGATGTGGGTGGCGACACAGAACATTGTTCTTTACAGATGTTTCAGTGCCAAGGGTGGTATTCCACTCTATGTGTATTTCATTAAAGAAATTGGTTGATTTGATATGAGGAACAACAACTACGGCGAAAAAGGCCATGCCAGGATAAGCTAAGTGAATCTGCCCCCAGCGAGTTTTGGCTTGTAATTTTTTTTGATGATGTGGCTTTGTATCGGTTGTTACCGCAAAATATGAGCCCCCAAAAGTTTGTAAATTAAAAATAAAGCAATATGTTCTTTTGAGGGTTCCGTAGTCGACTAGGAAGTCTAGGAACCCTTATAGTCTCGCCATGTCTGTCCGTCCGTCCGCGGATAATAGCAGTAACCGTTAGCACTAGAGCTGAAATTTAGTACTAATATGTATATTAATCACGCCGACAAAATGGTACAATAAAAAGTGAAAAAAATGTTTTATTAGGGTACCTCCTCAATACGTAAAGTGGGGAGTGTTTTTTTTTTCATTTCAACCCTAACGTGTGATATATTGTTTGATAGGTATTTAAAAATGAATAGGGGTTTATTACAATCATTTTTTAATAATGTTAATATTTTCGGAGATAATCGCTCCAGAAGTAAAAAAAATATGTCCCCCTCTTAACTTTTGAACCATAAGTTTTAAAAATATTTAAAAAATCTCAAAAGTAGAACTTTATAAAAACTTTCTAGGAAAATTATTTTGAACTTGGTAGGATGAATAGTTTTTGAAAAAAATTACAAAATAAATTCTGAACTGAGTTTGTAATTTAACCGTATAAGCAGGTGTTACAGGTACAATAAGTACCTGTAATTTCTAAAAAATCACAATGAATTGACGTGCTTTCAAATAAAGTAAAAACGGTGAAAATCGGTTCACGCAATAAAGAATAATCCCATAAAAATCATCTTCCATACTTTAAGCTCGTGCGCAATAGATTACTTTTTTTTGCCGATAGATGTCGCTGTACGCGGAACGCTCATATCGTACATGGCGGTGTTAAGATTTTTCCTGATTTAATGGGGTCAGAGCAGGTGCGCCCATACATTAGGTCGAAAATTTGTCGTGCTCGAATTGTCTTAGTTGTCTCTGGTCGTTTGCTTTCTAATAATAAAATTGTTCGCTAGTCAGTTGCTTCTATTGTTCGCTAAGTATTGCTTGTTTAACGCTTAAGTGGGGACACTTACTGAAAACTACGGAACCCTACACTGAGCGTGGCCCGACACGCTCTTGGCCGGTTTTTTTTAGTTCAAAAGTCTACCAAATTACCCCACTGCTCGTTCGGTAGATTGCGTAACGTTTCGAAAATAGGTACGATTTGTAGATCTAAATTTCTTTTGTATTCCCGACTAGTTGAGTTGAAGCAAAAGCAAAGTTGTAACTACAACGAGGCAATCAGATACCCTCCCAACTGATACTGTATTTGATATTATCTAATAAGGCCGATATTATATAAAACTTTCATTGCAATATAAATCCTCTATCTTGGACGATAGAGTCGTTTTTTGAATGCACTCCTTTGATGCAATTCGGTCAACTCAAATATTCTGAAGTACGCACCTATACAGCCGAGTTCTCCAACAATATACAGCCAACGTTGCAAGAATAGGTACTTATAATATAATATATATCCCCACGCACGCGTAGACCGGGCATTGCCCCGTGAATTTAAACCGCAGAAATATAACAATAATAAAATAGTACATTACGTAACTAGGGCGGTGAATTCGTGAATGCCCCAGATCGCTGGTGTTTGTGGCCCGAACCGAAGCTGATGAGGGCCATAATTATGCGCTCTGGGGCTTTACGAATTACCGCCCGTGTTGCGTACAAAATTTTACGTCTTCACCTGGCCACAATTCCAGTTTTTCCGTACGCGCAGCGTGCAGTAAAACTCGCATTATGGCCAGGTGTGACGTAAAGTAGTTTTACATTCACGAGACCTTAAGGCGCGCTGCTCTTCCATCTCCGGGCAGCACATTTGACTTGCCAATTATGCGGTCGTGGCTGTCGCTCTCGTACCTATCGGCCTTACAAGCCACGTACGTAAGTGCCGCTCTTCTGATACGGACGCTGTTTAAATCATATTTTTAACCGACTTCAAAAAAAGGAGAAGGTTCTCAATTCGGCAGTTTTTTTTTTCAATGTTTGTTACCTCTGAACTCCGTCATTGATGAGCCGATTCGAAAAATGTTTTTTTTGTTCGTATGTAAGTACATATACTTCCAGGTGGGTCCCATTTTTTCAAAATTCAGTTAGATGATGGAATCCATGAGGAATTTAGGGAACTCCTCAATTTTATTAGGCACGCGTGTAGTGATTTTGGTATTTTCTATTATAACTCGTGTATTTACACCTGGAATCATAAATTTGGTGGCGAGGAATTGATGATGAAGTCCACAGATGACTTAAAAGTGCAAAAGTACGTCACAGGTTCTGATAAGATTCCTTTTAAATAGGAACTAATGAAGTGCCATTGGTGATGATCTTGGGGAATCGATGGAAGTCCTCAAATATTATCGGCCCACATACAGCGATTCGGTTTTTTTCTATAGTAAACAACGCATTTGCTATCGGAAATCAGTTCATGTGGTAAATTAAAAAAAAATAGGAAATAATCTCGTGGCTTGGCGGAGTACTAAATTGAAGTCAGTTAAAACTTTGTTTTTAAAGTATATTATTATCATAGATGTATAACGCCAATGATGATGAAAAATCTTTATTGTACATTAGGTAGGGGTTTACATCAATGAGGCTTTGACTATTAGGGTTCGTACAAACAGGTCAGCATATCTTGACACAGTCTTAAAGACAGTCTTTATTGGTTGGACACGGATTTGAAAGGTGGTCTGTATTGGAGAACTCATCTGTACATCTGTGTTAACTTAGTCCCGTATAGCGTGATAGCCGTCGATCGCATATTGATTGCCGTCCAATCGTCCGCTCGTGACCGCTCCAGCCATAATGTCTCTCTTCAACCCAAGCTTTCCGAACTGAGCCGCAATTACCTCAAACTCATGATTAGTCATTGCGATTACGCGGTAACCTATGACATTTTCGGACTTTCGTTTTGATGACTCCGGAGTCATTAGAAACTCGGGCAATGGGTTTAAAATATGCTGGTTGGTAACTAATTTGCTTAATTTGGTCGAGATTTCATCTCGTCTATTATTGCCGTTGCATTACATAGGTACAACATCAAGCAACTAAATAAAACACAATGGACAGCGAACATTTTTAAGCACGTTACAAACTCTAATTCATCATCATCATCATCATATCAGCCGAAAGACGTCCACTGCTGGACATAGGCCTCACCCAAAGAGTGCCAAAGTGACCGATCCCGCGCCACCCAAAACCCTAATCCCACCCAAACTCTAATTATTTTCTCACAAATATGGATGAGTTAACGAGGAAGGAACATAACCTTTTTCAGCAACAATTCTAATTTCACATTGAATTACCATTTCATTTCGGATTAGATATACCGAAAACCAACTGATGCTCAGTATAACGGTACTGCGGTATTTCTCAGTGTTTTTCGAAACTGTTTCAACGGAAACTCAACGGAGAATGTACCTTTATAAACTGTTAAAATGAGCATTTGTGCAGTTACATAAAGAATGTCAGTTGTCAGTATTTTTGATCCCGCAAGCTCTGACCACCCATGCTGACCACACTGACCTTCATACTCTCTAAACATGCCTCAGTAGGTGACCAACTGTAAATTTTATCGAAGATTTAGCTCCGTCATTAATTATCACGGCACTATCTGATATTTATGTCTAAACGGCGCTACATTCTCACGAATACCTGTTTAAGCGATCGTTTCCTGGACAAGATTTATATTTCGCATAAAAAGTCACCTATTAGATTCCTAATTAGGTCCAGAAGACCTTAATCCAGTTTTATAACCGTGGGTGTCGCAGCGGCCGGCAATTTGACGTATAAATCATTTGATGGCCGTAACATATATTTATAAAGCGTAAATATATACCTAGTTATGTTTGAACTAGCTTCTGCCCGCGACTCCGTCCGCGTGGAACTCGTTTAAATATCGCAGCTCCATACAAACATTTACCCCCCCATTTCACCCCCTTAGGGAATGATTTCGGGGATAAAAACTATCCTATGTCACTCTCCATCCCTTCAACTATCTCCACTTAAAAAATTACGTCAATTCGTCGCTCCGTTTTGCCGTGAAAGACGGACAAACAAACAAACAAACAAACACACACACGCACACACACATACACTTTCCCATTTATAATATTAGTATGGATATGGATTTGGTCAGGTGTCTGTAGAGTGGGTTCATTCGATATATCAGACACAATTGATAAAGATAATCATAATCATAATCATAATCATATTTATTCATAATAATTCGGTATTACATGTCAAGATTGTTAATAGTTATAATTAGTCCATATTTTATTACAATAGAATAAAAATAAGAAGTAATTCTTAACAGTATAGTGTACTTAAGTCGTACTTAGACTCCGCAAATTCGGCAAAACTGTAGAAGGTCTGCTCGATAAGCCATCGTTTTAATCTCGATTTAAAACTGACCAGTGACGGTGCTTCTGTAACATTGGTCGGCAGTCGGTTGTACACCTTTGGCCCCATGACGTGGGTAAGTTTGGCAGATTTCGCCAGACGATGCCTGACGCCGACTAGCTTTTGCGAGTTGCGCAGGTTTCGACCATGGATCTCCGCTCCACTCGAATATTCTTCCAGGTGACTGCGTACATAAGTGGCCACCTGGAGTATAACTACGGACGGCAGGGTAAGTATCCCAAGGGACTTAAAGTAGGGCCGTGCGGAAGTTCTCTGGTCCACCTGTACAATCGCTCGTATGGCTTTCTTTTGCATGCGGAAGACCCGCTCCCATTCGGCCGCGCGGCCCCACAGCTCTGCACCGTATTGTAAGAGCGAGTGTACTGTGGCAAAGTAACAGGAGCGAACCACATCTCTGGGCATTACTCTCGCTAGTCGACGTAGGGCGAAGCAGGCGCTTCCTAACTTGATGCATATTTTGTTGGCATGTGCTTTCCATTGAAGCCCTCTGTCAAGTTCGAAGCCCAGAAATGTGGTGCACTCCACCTGCCCTATTTTCTTTCCTTGCACCAGGACGTTCAGGCCCCTTGGAGCCCGTCCGCCCAGGTGAAAGTGCAGAAAATGTGTCTTGTTTAGGTTAAGCACCAAACCATTTGAGCGGAAATATTTTGAGACCTCATTTGTGACACGGTTCAGCCGCCGCTCAAGTTCGTCAATGTTGGGTGCGCATACTACTGCGGCAACGTCATCGGCATACATAAATATGTCACCCGCTGTGATGGCTTCTGGGAGGTCATTGAGAAGCAGCGAAAACAGAATGTTGGACACTGACGACCCTTGTGCAACGCCAATCGTGGTAGACATAGGAGCTGACCTCACTTTTCCTCCATCACTCACCACGACCTGGGATCGGCCGTTCAGGATGTCCATTACGAGTGCGTGCGCCTTTCCATCGATGCCATAGTGGCGGAGTTTTACGGCTAGCACGCTAATAAAAGATATAAAATATTTCTTGAAACTACAAAGGTGTGTGATGGACAGTTAGCATCATTTATTTAGCAGCAGCCAAATTAGCGAAATATATCGTCACACATCCTTACTCCTATAGTAATAATGACGTGTTACGGTGTACGATATATTTGGCTACTTTGAATGCTACTTATGATGCTGACTGTACCTGTGTCCTGTTTTGTGTCATCAGGTGTGCTCAGCAACGCCGTGGCACAATGCCGGCCGCGGGTGGCGTCTGGTGGCATAAAAACTATTGTCATAATATCGATTGTCATACAACATTACGCATAAAATTGATGCTCATATTTTTTTTTTGGCATAAATTATACTTTGGCATAATTGTTCTCTGTCATAATTATACAGAGTCATAATTTGTTTAACCATAATGTAGAATGTCATACATTTATTTAGTCATAATATTGATAATTATAATTATTTTTAGTAATAATTGTAGATGTCATACTTTTATCAAGCCATAATATTGATCATAATTTTGATCAAAAAACAAAACAAAGGGTGGCCGTCAAAAAAACTTTTCTCTGAGATCAACCAATGCTACTAGTGGTGTATAAAGTTCAAGTTTTCACGTAGGCAGTAGGAAACAGGGACTTAGTGGCAAAACCGACTCGGATCGCGCATAAGTTAGAAGACGAAAGCGGGAGCTTTGCTCCCGCTTTCGTCTTCTTGGTTATTTTTTTTATAAATAGCAGAAAGACTTGTTATTAGATAAAACTTGTTTGTAAACTTTTATACTGATCGCCCTATGCTACTGTGACCCAACATAAATGACAACTTTGTAACTTACTTGCTTCTGATTCGAGATCTTCATTTACTACTAAGAAAAACAGGCTTATGCGTTTTGCAGTTTATGCGTTTATACAGTAGGTATGGTTAAATTGTTTTATGAGCAACCAATTTATGTCCATTATAAAGTATGCTTAAATAATTTTATGCGCATTAAATTTATGCGCATTACGCAATATGTTCTTAAACATTATGACTAAAAACTTTATGCGCATAAATGTGTTATGCGTAATGATGAGTATGACGAATCCACGTATGCCTACCAAAAATATGACTTTAAACTTTATGCAACCCGACCCCTACCCGCCGGCCGCGCTACGACTGAAGCGAGAGCCGAGTTTAACCGAAGTAGCAAGTGAGACAGGCCTGCCCTAAGTGCTAAGTGTCCGCCTGATAAGAGTTACTGCCACTGTCAACGTAGCTAATGTTCGGAACCCGGAAGGGTTGAAACAAGTCGTGGGTCGTTTGCGAGACAGCCAGCGCCCGCCCGCGGTAGATCGATCACCGTATTATCACCTGCAAGATAAAGACAGTTGCGACCATGGAGTTGCTATTCGTGGTCTAATAATTGTGGTTTCAAACTTTATTCAACCCAGTAAACAAACAAACAAAACCTCAGTAAATTTTAGAGTAGGTATTAGACACCTATTTTGTTTGATTCAAAAAAGATTCTAACAGAATAGGTACTTTTCGAAAGTTTAAAATTACAAAAATCGATTAAATAGCTTACATCCAGATATGGAGTCGTCACATTACAAATACAATACAAATAATTTATTGATAAGACATAATGTACAGCAGTTTTACTATAGACTAGGAGCTTACTATTAGAGGCAAAAAACACGTGCCTGAGCTAGGATACCCTGTGTTTCAGGCAAAAAAGAACTTCAATTGAAAAAGTTATTCATATGCAAAATATAATACAATATCACTGTTATTGACTAACTTTTACAAATAATTAGGAAGTTATAACTTAGGTGGTACCTAAAAGATAGATTAAATTATTTTAAATAGATAAATAAACAAATAAATAAATAACTTCTCTGTATCGTCATATGACATATTTTGTACGTAGGTTTACGGTATTACTCAATATTGCTTGCTGGACTTTTTGAATCATGTATGGCATGCGTCAGCGGAATTGTAAACTGGGCCAAATTCAAAGTTGCATAGGTAAATCACGTTCAAGTTTGTTTACATTTAATTTAGAAATTGTTGACGTGCGTGCTTATATATGGTAATTTACGAAATAATGAAAGTAGGGCAGCCCTATGATCTGTAATAGACGAAACTAAAGAATCAGATACAGAGAAGTTATCTAGGTCAGAAATTAAATTATTACTCATAAGATCTAAGCTAATAAGACAAAAAGTTCTATGAAGAGTGTAAGGTGGCGCTCTTAGGCGCCTTCATAATCTATAGAGTTAAGGTATCTTTTTTCGGCTAGTTTTCTAGCTGGGCACTCGGCATAGCCAGTCTCGTGGTCACATGGCTTTTTAAAGTGCATACATGTAGCGCATTTTGGTGAGTCGGCTTTCTTTGTGCATTCCTTTATTGAGTGACCTAAAACGCCGCAATGCCCACAGATGTTGACGTCCATCTTGCATGACTTCGCTGCATCACCGTACTGCTGACATTTGAAGCACCTCGTCACTAGGGTAAAGTCCCGGACGGGGCACGACGACCAGTTTACGAATAATCTATCGTTTGAGATTAAGGCCTTACGAATGGGTGCAGAGACTTCAATTATATAGTTGCAGGTATCAGAGTTCTTCTTTCCCGATTTATGGCTCAATTTAGTAGATGACAGAAATTTTTCCAGTGACGTATCACGCATTTTATCGGCCAGGTTTTGGTGGTAAATGCACTTGAACACCTCCGCTTCCTCCATAGTTGCAGGGACACCGATGACTACAATTCTGGGCTTCCGTTTTGGCGGCTCGTCCACCGTGAGGCCAGATGTTGTTAACTGCGTCGACTGTTTCAGTTTCAGGACGTCGTCTTTGGAGTCAGTGCTTATGACCACTCCGCCGTTCTTAACTTTGCGCAATCCTCTTACGTGCAGCTTCATTTCCTCAGGTCTGATTAACTGCTGGACAAGTGATTTAGTTTCCTCGCTCGTTTTTTGCTTGTTAGTAGGATATATTGCTACCGAGCTAATATTAGAGGGCTGAACGAATCTAGTATTTTTCTTAAGCAAGTCGGCAAAGGTAACAGGTTCCGGGGAAGGCTTTGTGGACTCCTCTATACACTGTTTAAGTTCCTGGATGCGCTGGGAAAGATCGTGTTTTTCCTGAAGAAAGCTGTACGAATGGTAGTTTTGGATAGCTTTCTGTTTCAGAGCCTGGTATTCGACAGCTAATTGAGATGTGAAATGACCCACTTTGCGGCATAAGGTACTCACTCTGTTTTTTTGATCCGAGTTTAATTTCCCTTCAGAAGAGATAGTGCACACTTCATGCAGATGCTGCTCAATCGACTTCATCCAGGCCTGGAGGTCCCCTGTAGATATCATCTTCAGAGGAGCTTCTTCCTGTATTGAGGGCGCGGGCGCGGGCGCGAGCTGCGGAGTTGGCGTGGACGGAGGGCTACGGCACGTTAGCCCGCTCCGATTACTAAATGGGCTGTTTTCATGAGACATCTTCCTTAGGTTTTAAAATAATTAGCACCACTTAGCAGTATTAGAGTTCACTAGTCAATTAAAATAGCCAAATAGCCATAAAAAAAATAATTAACAACTATATACTTCATTTTAAGGCTTCTTAGTCAAAAGGAAAAAAACGGAACCCTTATAAGATCACTTTGTTGTCCGTCTGTATGTCTGCCAAGACCCTTTATCTAAGGAACGCGGAGGTATCGAGTTTAAATTATATATATATATACTCTCAGGTCTACAGTCCCTTAATGTTGCAAAAAAATATAACTTACTAGGTAACGTAGAAAAAGATACGGGCGTTTATGTCGCAAAAACGTATATTTCGACATTCTCCAGGAAATCAAAATTTATAGGGTGCTTTCCGTTGACCTAGAACTACGAAATTTGCAAAGTAATATCATCTTATTCTACAAGTACAGGGAAAATCTGAAAATATAAAGTAATTACGTAATGTGTTTTCTTGCATACATTCAGTTTTCGCAGGTGTACCTACTGACAAGGTAAGGCTGGGTTGTACGTACTTACAAGGCATAGTTTCCTGAGTAATTCGCATCTTTTTAGCCCGTATATTGCACGAACAGCTTGTTTTTTCAGGATCAGTATTGACTCTATGTTAGCTGGTCTACCCGAGTGGAATTGCTTCATTGCTTCTTCCATCTAATCTACTCTAATGTACCTACAAAACATGCAGAACCATCTGGACGCGCCTAAGAAAAGTCGCACACACGACTACAACAGCTAAATCAATTATTTCCAAAACACGCAGAACAACAACCTCTCCGCGCCTGTTCCTAAACGCCGTCACGTTGTAGCCCATCTCATTATCGAGTTGTAGCTTTAAGATATAAATAATGCCTCGGACGCGGCGAATTGACGTGTAATCATGGGTATACTGATTATCTCCAGTATGCTGATTAGCGGTAAATATAGATATTACCACCGCGCCTTGGGTGGCGCTGACACACGGTTCAGCTCGAATATTATGAGATTTGGATGCGTGTGATAGGGTTCTATGAAGTGATTAGGCGTAGTTCGGTTTAGATTACGTTAATGAGAACGGTGGCGTTGGGAGTTTGGGCGTGGAAACGTACCTTTAATCGAGTCATGGAATTTCAGTTTTTTTATACTACGACTGGGTAAACAAGCTTACGGCCTGCCTGGTAAGCAGACACCGTATCCTATTTATTAATTTATTTTTGTTATTGACTTGTGGGCCTTTATATGCCGCTTCGACCAGCAAGTGATCTATTGTTTATTTAGATTTCACCGTTAAGGCACGTTGCCTCTAGGAAATTCCAGATTCTGTGGGCGGTGATATGTTGTAGGTACCTCTTCTGAGTGCAGGATGTGCCGCCCTAGTTAGATACTTCTTTTGTGCATGAGTGTTCCGCAGGAGCAGATAATGTGAATTGCTGTTTCCTCTGTCTCCTGGCAGAACCTGCAAGTTGCGTCCTCTTTCATTTGATACAGGAGTTTGTTTAATTAAGACCGTAGCCTAAGGACACTTGCGACTCCAAAAGAATCATAAGCTATATATAATACCTGAGGATTAATTGTGTTGTTGTGTATAAGAACTTTTTGGTGTTAAGTTAACCTGTAGTTATATAGTCACTTGATAACAATCTGTAATCGGAGATACTATTTCCAATTTCTGTATTGACATTTTGAATATTATTTTATTTTTATTTCTTATTGTTGACGATCTTGATAAGGATTCTTTTAATTTAGACATTGAATGCAAATACATATTGTAAGTTTTATCTCGAAATAAATAAAGTAAGCGCCCCGATATTTAAGCCCTTAATTTCAATTTCAATAATAAAACCCTCCTAAGATTGCAGGTGGCAACGATTGGGACAGAGTCAATCACTAGGTCAAATCCCTTAGTTGGTTTGTTAATAAAAATGCGAATTCTTGGGATATCTTATACGTTGCAGGAGACCACCCAGTTTAATTGAAATTTCAATGACCAAATATATGTACTTATTACAAAATTAGTACATTACGTAACTAGGGCGGTGAATTCGTGAATGCCCCAGATCGCAGGTGTGTGTGGCCCGAACCGAAGGTGAGGGCCATAAATATGCGCTTTGGGGCGTTACGAATTACCGCCCGTGTTGAGTACAAAATTCTACCTCTTCACTTGGCCACAATGCGTGTTCTCCCGTACACGCAGCGTGCAGTAAAACTCGCATTATGGCCAGGTGTGACGTAAATAATATTACAGGTCTTGCCAACCTTACGTTAGTAAAGACGTCACATACCTGATTTAATCATGGGATTGTGGCTATAATAAGTAGTTTGGGAATAGGCTTGAACATTAGACTATTTCCTCATGTTGCGGTTCAGAAAAATGCGGTATTAGTAACCTGTACCGAGTCAGTATATACGAGTAGGCACTTACAGATTGTTTATGGGTCTACATTTCAATGAGAGCTTCTTCAGTGGCGCGGGATGCGCATCGCATTTAATGCATCTTCTGATGTTTATTGACATTGATTAATATAATTGACATTGGGGGCTCAGTTATAACTACCTACCTACGCAACATTTACTTTCCTGATACTAATTTCCATGATCAAACAAATGGCCGTTGATGGAATCCATACGTAATAGTAGTTTGAACGAAAATATGTCAACACGACTTATTGCTTAACAATAAAGTTGCTCTTGTGTACTTGGGTTCTTTATTTACGAGAGACGGAAAGTGTGATGGTGACATTGAAAGAAGAGTAAAAGCGGGAAATCAGGTGAATGGAGCATTGCACGCGTTTGTGAGCAGCCAAAATATAACAAAGAAGGCTCGACTCGCGGTTCACAGAGGAGTGCTTGTTCCTACACTGATGTATGGTAGTGAGACTTGGGTATTTCAGAAAAAGCATGAGAGTAGACTGAATGCAGTTGAAATGAGAGCGTTAAGAAGTATGTGTGGAGCTCGTTTGAATGATCGAATAAAAAATTGTGTAATAAGAGAAAAATGTGGAATAGAAGACGATGTAGTGACTAGGATTGAGAAAGGTACGCTTCGGTGGTTTGGGCATGTTGAGAGGATGTGTGAAAGTAGATTGACTAAGAGGATTTACGTCCAGGAGATGGATGGAAGGGTCGGTAGGGGGCGGCCTAGGCGAGGGTATCATGACCAAATTTCAGCAATACTGTTAAAAGGCCAGGTCAGGAGTACCCGCAACCGACGAGCCTGTATGAGGAGATGTATGGATGTGATCGAAGCGAAAGAAGTATGTAAGGACCGTAGTATTTGGCGTTCCTTAGTCTCTGCCTACCCCAATGGGATACGGGCGTGAGTATATGTATGTATGTATGATATTTTTTAACATGTCGGTACAGTCAAGTGCAAAAATACGTATCGATACTATCTTGTCATAAATAACTACCAAAGAGCGATGGGACACATTTATGGGTAAGTTGTATGCACCCATATTTTTATACTTGTCTGTACGTAGGCACTAGACGTGTGCGCCGATCGGCGTGGCGTACGCCGCCGGTCATTCCACCGGCGTGGATTCGGCGTGAAAATAGCGTGCAGACTATTGTGACTCGGGGTAAAATTTTGGTCTGTGCTACACTCAAACAAGCCACACAAACATAATGTGCATACGGCTACATGGACAGCAGCGGCAGATGTTGTTGCTTGCAAGACACCTGGAGATTGTATGTGTCTGGGGGCGTGCTTCGGGTCTTCGGCCCTCAAGCTGGCCTAGGGAGCGCTCTCTAAAAGCATGCCCTATGGCTCAGCCTTCGGCTTCACTTACCTCCCCTTTTACCTTGGAAATTTGGGCTTCAGGTTTCGCTTGCAAGACACCCAAAGATAATGAGTGTCCGTAGGGACTCACATTGAGAGCGCTCTCTAAAGGGATGCTTTGGGCCTTTTATTCCTACATAAAACTTTTGGCCTCGCTGCCACCTGAGGATAGTAAGTGGCCTCTCTTAAGGCTTTCATTGTTACGAAAAGCTCAACCTTCGGCCTCACTTCCTTGGCCACTCACCTTCGGGATTTGGTCTCCAGTTTCGCTTGCTATACACCTGGGGATAGTAAGTGTCCGTAGGGCCACCCACGGGCCTTCAGCACCCGAGCTCGCAAAGCGACCGCTCTCTAAAAGCATGCTTAGGGCCTTTCAATCCTACGAAAAGTTCCGAAAGACCGCTCTCTGAAGAATTGCTTTAGGCCTTTGATTCCAATGAAATCTGCCTCGCCGCTCACCTTCGGGACTTTGGCCTCAGGTCTCGCTTGCAAGACACCTGAGAATAGTGAGTGTCCGTCGAGCTCGCCCTATGGCGTTGGGTTCGGGCCTGCGGCTCGCATAGGGAGCGCTCTCTAAAAGGATACTTTGGGCATCTATATAATATTATTGACGAACACTTGGTTGATGTTGTATAATGAGGGTGTTTATTTAGATTCGACGTGAAGTGTTACACGCACACCGCACAGTCTATGTGAATTAAATCTTTATTTGTCAGATATATGGTCAAACATAAGAATATCATGTAGGTACTTAAACCATAATTTATACGCGTAAGAAGTCGTGGGCAGAAGCTAGTAATTTATATGAGCCTGAGCTGAGATGCCAGAATTAAATGAATTATCATTATTATTATAAATAGATGATTTAAAAAATGAGCCATGCTGTTTTTTTTTTGAAAACCTTAAATTAAATGTTGCATTATGAAAAAAAAAACTTTATTTGATTTAGTTTAGTTTGTTTGTTGTAGTATGAAAAATGTTTTTTTTTGCAATATTGCTTATTTTTATTTATCACGCCGATCACGCCGATTACGCCGCCGCCGCCGACCATTTTTGGACCGGACGCCGCCGCCGACGGTTTAGCCATCGGCGCACACCTCTAGTAGGCACATACCTATATAGGGTCATTTGCCAGAACAGTCGTGGAGGCTATTGACATCATGTGATACTCCATACACAAACAAAATAAAGCAATACCTACTGAAAAAAGTGAGTTTTATTTTTTATTAGGTACCTCCTGCATGATTTTTGGCAAGCCCATTTCCAACTCGGATGTGCCTACGCATTGCACAAAACGAGGGATATTTAACTATCTATGATTATGTAATACTATCATAATGTTCTGTGCTATGATTCAGTTAACATCCCAGCATGTTCCCCGCGTTAGTAAAGACATCAATGTCCACATGTGAACGGACAAGGCAGCGAGATCGGTCTCTGTAAAATTAATAGGCGCTTCTTTTATGGCGTGGGGTGGCGCATTGTTTGCCGGCCACGCAGCGTGACCGGGTCATTACATCTAGGACCGATAGCAGAACATACTTGTCCGAAACGATTGATGTACTTAAATAATTAACAACGTAGAAATCTTGAAAAACCCCTGCGAATTTTATTCCAAAGTTATTTTTTTAAATATTTTTCTTAATACTAAGACGGTGGCAAACAAGCGTACGGCCCGCCTGATGGTTAAGCGGACACCGCAGCCTATAGACGCATGCAACTCCAAACGAGTGACATGGCCGTTGCCGACCCTTGATATGTTTGAGGATTCTCCGTGTTGACAGTTGAAGGAACAAATGCCCTCGCTCTAAACACAACGCATCCTCGGGAGCTCTGGCGACCTTGTTGCCACTAGGAACAAAACGCTGGTACTGAGCAAGTAGTAGTGTTATTATGGCTGTGGTCTTCTGTAAGGCGGAGGTACTTCCCCAGTTGGGCTGCTCGCTTCGCTGTGCCCCACCTCACGTTCAATATGACAGGCTGAACCGATTTTGTTGGATCGTGGCTATGAACTATCTCCATCACTACATTTCTATACGATTTGTTTGTGGAATTATACGCTTCCGTCCATAGCTGACGAAGTCACCACTCGCGTCCATATCATGTAACTTTCGATCGTACGTCAATGCTATTCAACTGTAATTTTACCATACAAAAAGTGACATTTAAATCTTCCTGACGCGCGTACAATGCTTTACGTAATCGACCAGCCAGTGAGGCACGGCCCTTGCCATAAGGTAAGGGCCACAAACAGAAGTTTGTGTTACGTATAAAAACTTAAATACATGGAAATCCTCCAAGACTCCCAGACAAATATTCATGCTTATCACTCAAATATTTGCCTTTACTGAGATTTGAACCCAGGGCTGTCAGCTTCGTAATCAGGGTCTGTATATATTCACCAGGCTAAGACGGCTGTCCCAGTAAGTTAGGTTAAGGTAAGATTTGCTTTAATTTAAACTTCCAAATTGAATTTTGAAGTTTAGTTCTGATTTAATTAGAGAGCAGTTGAAAAGTAAGCCTTTAACAAGTTCTTGTGGGGAGCAATTGTTATAAGTAAAGTCAATGTACATGACGGAGAATATTTGTATCACTTAGACATTCCATCTTGTCCCTCATACGAGACGAGCTGAAACACCGACCACCCTTCTGTGTGTGCTCACGTGCATCTTGTGCGCTCGGGTGTTCGTAAATAAGATCGGCTATATGAGCCACACCAGAGAGGTAAACACGTAACGTTTCGAACGATTGTTAGAACAATGTCATTTTCCAATACAAAAAGTGACAATTTGATCTACCTTAGGCGCGTACAATGAGTTACGTGATCGACAAGCAGTGCACATGAAAGAGATCAACGCTGGAGTTTAACACTTTCACTGCCGAGAACCTGCCTAGCGGACGCCTACGCCGTAGTCGCTTCCCGCTACATACGACGAAAACCACAGGATCGGCTACGAGCGTAGCGCGTAGCGATTCCTGGCAGTTAATGTGTGAGCAGTCGCCGTGGCTGACAACTGTCAGGAGAGTATATAGTCCCTCAAAATATTAGCAAATAGGTTCAATAGCTCAAAATAAGCAAAGTTCACAAATAAGTAGCTACACTAGTCGGTACATCATTTATTCATTTATGGCGGACTTCATGCCAAATGGCATTCTCTACCAGTCCACCATAAAGCCAAACAGATACACTTAAAATTAGTGCAGAGTAAATGATTAATATTTAGAGCTTAGTACAGACTTATAAAGTCATAATCCTACATATATAAAAAAAACATATTATTACTTATATACAAATATATGATACACTAATATATATGGGACGATAGATGCTATGCAAATTCTTCTTCCAGCAGATGCCTACGAAGCATTCGCTTGAAAACTAATTTGCTTGGCAATCATTATGCTTTTTTGTAGTGTTATTTGACGCAAGGCCAATGACTCACTGAGGCATGCCTCTATGAGCGATTTTCGCTACAGAAAAATGCCACTACGCAAAAAAGCGTAGCACACTTAGCGTTGATGTGCCGCGACAGGGTTAAACTGATAGCGAATATGGACCTACATATTCGCTGTCAGTGCTATGCGTTACTCTAACCCAATCCAATCAATTTCGACATAGACATACCAGTCGTAGCATTGTTCAAACGAACCCAAATACGAGTACTATTAAGTATGTAATGCTCCGAAACACTAACCCATTTCAGAGTCCGTGTGAGTGGCAGCAATTTCCCCAACAGCATTTTTGCTGTCCGTCCCACGCAGCGTTTATATTTTCACTCACCTACATTAGTTTAGTGAAGGATAGTATCAATGAAATATGTGTGGGTTCGCGTGATGCCCTCCCTTAGAAGAAGGGAGGACCACCCTCTACTTAGGTGATTGGATTTTTATAAAGATGCTAGCTGCAAGCCTGCGCTTTGATGTTAAATAAATAATGTTGGTGTGTGTTTAAAATGTCTCGAGTGCAAATAAGGGGATTCTGCAAAGTTTAGCTTTATAAAGTTAGAGCTGTTTTAAGTTTTAGTACTGGTTTTTGTAGAGTAAGGTACTGTTTTGGTTTAACAAAGAAAGTGCTCTATTTCTGAATGTCTGGATTTTTCTGTAAATTTACTCCATGTGGTTCTAGAACTAGAACAAAACTCATATGCAAAATTGCACGGTATGGGACAGTATTACAGACTAGATATATTTATACCAGGTAAGCGATTAGCCCTCGGAATCGCTTAACTTAAGTGGCAGTGGGCGGGGCACATTGCAAGTAGAACCGATGGCTGTTAGGGCGGAAAGGTTCTCGAGTGGCGACCACGAGTACCGGCAGGCACAACGTGATGTTGTGATGACGTAGACGCCCCCAAAGTGAACTGATGACCTGGTAAAGTTTTCGGGAGTCCGCTGGATGCGGGTGGCGCAGGGCCGGTCATTGTGGCACTCTTTGGAGTCTTTGCGGGAGGCCTATGTCTAGCAGAGGACGTCTTACGGCTGATATGATGGTGATGATCTTAAGAACTCTCTCTCTCTCTCTTCTTAATTAGAATAGAACTCGTAAGTACAATGTATTTATCAAACGCTCGCTTTCTTGGAGCCATAAAATGTGGGAACGGAACCTCTGCTGCGCTCTCTTTTCTCTCTTACACCTGCAATGATTGATGCGACAGAGAACACAACAGAGCGCACTAGCAAGAGTCACGGTCCTATATTCTCTAGCCACGCGCGAAGCGAGCCAGTCCCCCTAGTCTGATCCCCCAGGGGAAATAAACGGTTAGGTTGTTAGGTGAACTGCGACCCTACAGCGCGTGAGCCGAGCGAGCGAAGCGAGCGTGACGCGGCTGCGTCCGTCGAAGCGCCATAACCGAAAATTATCATTTTTTCCTAGTTGAACATAAAATAATTGCCGCTAGGTTCCCCTGGGTGATCGGGGTCAGGTGTTTAACGCGGATAACGTGGATATTACAAGTATTATAAGATATTGTACTCGGGCTTATTTAACGAATCTGCTTACAGTTTTTCACGCTCGGGCGTAATACATCCCAGCCATATTGCTTTATTGCACTTTAAGGTATAGTCGATCCGGTGGCCTAAGAGTGAATATTCATAAGCCCTCAATATATCCTCACAGCGCCGTCCGATATATTAAGGGCTTGAGAAGCGTTTGGAGTCTCGGCGTCTTCTTACAAACATTGAACATCCATCAGCGACCCTTGCGCTAAATCAGGGTGTAAAAAGAGAGAGAGGCTAAAGGTGAGTATATATAACCAGAGTTGTGTGTGAGGAAATATCCCACCAATAGCATTGCTAGCCACGCTCACGCATCTCTCCTAATCTTCGGTGATGGGCCAGCTGCCGTATTATTTACAACGGGTACTCACATAGCTATTGGCACGCTAAATATCGAGCCCTGGTTACCGTTAATGTTATAAGTGCTTTTACTTAAACTACTTAATTATATTTACGAACGTGATCTTAAAACCTACTCGAAATTGTATAAATACAGACCTATATTGGCATTGGCATTTTAGTTTCAAATCATTCGACATAAGTTGGGATATGAATTAAAAACGATGAAACGCTACATATATTTTTGAAGTAAAAGCTTCTTTAGCGACGCTGTGCACTTTTTGGGATGGGGAAAAATCATTAAACTCGCCACAGGTGTAGGAGCGTAGGAGGCCACGTGACTCCCGGAGTGCAACCTGGTCTTTTTTTTACACGACTCATCATCGCATCTGCCAAAAGACTGATGATACCTCCTTATGAATCCCTCCTCACATTTTATTGCCTCGTATAATCGAGTAACAGCTCGCCGGCCGATCTAATTCAACTCACGTAATACGTAGGTAATGTTTAAGTGATTTGCCTGTAAGATTGGCCATGGCGGCGGAAGTGAAAATATCGTAACCCGACTATTTCATATTAACGATTACATAACTATAGGTAACTTTTGAAGGTGGAGTCTATTCCGCTTAGGGTTAGTGATTCATTGGTACATCAAACGCCAGTGATTGTAAAATACAGTTCATGTGTAAAGTAAAAGTGCTTTGCAGTGCTCGGTACTGGCCCAATAATTGTCATTGACATCTTCAATTTTAGCTAGAAAGAACTGCTCACAAATAATCTTCGTTTTATAATTGGTGGATTTTTTAAATATTATTATAGTAACCCCGAAAATCTGCAGTAAAATTGAAGCCACATAAATCAAATTGGATTTAGGGAAGTTGTTCTAAATCGTCCAAATATTTATTGTGTTTGGTACCTATGCTTCTGAAAGGGTGGTTGGTCACGTGGCGTTCATGCGAGGGGAACAATCGCCCACTGTATTCAGACCTCCCATTCTCTCATCTTTTAGAATTATATTAAGACTCGATATAGTTATCTGCGGTTCAAGTTACGCTAGTCCTAGGAAAGTAATGGAAGATTTTTATTTAATACGTTTAAAATTTATTGCACTCTCGTTGCTTGTTTGTTGGTCAAATTTGATTTGGGTTATTACGAAGTAGTATTTTATTGCTGGGATCGTCAATAAAGTTTATGATATCGTTAGCGGTCGTAAATTTAGAATTATCTTCGGGTGTTGATGGGTTTAATATTGGGTTGTTTGTATTTCGAGTACGATTTGATTTAGATAGTTGGAGAGTCAATTCGAAATTAATGACTTTATAAATATATAGTTGTGGATCAGTAAAAACTGTACCTACCTACATCGTGATTATTAATATCACGCTTTCAAAAATATAGTGCTCTGGTTTTACAATTATCTGCAATATTTTTTGAGAGATTTGCTTACTACCGCTGAACGTACCTAATACCTTAATTTTAAAGACTTATCGATGAACGCCATGGTCCAATATTATGGCGCATCACGAAGGAAACCTACGTTTACTTGTTAGAGTATCTTTTGATTAAGTACTTACTGTTAAGAAACATAAATATTTATGAGTAGATGGGAAGTTCACGTTAGATATTTAAAGCAATGTTACCGAAAGGCATGTAATGATTTCAATTTACCTAACAATTTGCGTGGGTAAATTTATTTTAAATACGATCTACTTTTATATATGCTACATGAGCTATTTTTCAAGTGGTAGGTACTCGAATAATTCAATCATTATCATTGTACCGGTTTTGTGCTAAAACGAGGCAGGAGGTCCGCATTGGCACCTAATCCCAATATTTGGCGTAAGCACTAGTTTAACGTAAACCACTGCCGTCTGACCTGCCAACTCGAAACGAAATCTACACGTTATTGGGATGAGACCAGTTTCCTAAACATGTTATTCTTTTCATTTTTTTTATCGTTACTATATAGGTACTTATGGCAATTAAAATACCAACATTGTTTTTATGATCTTTTACATTCTGCGGGGTAGTGTTTGCCATGTTTTCCTCTAATAAGTAATTCAATATTCTGATATAATACAAAGTTTGTTTAATCCATAAAATGCAAAGGCAAACTATTAACCATCCCCCTAGGGGAGATTCCATAAAATCATCTCACGACCATTACCCGCCGCCACCGACGCGTGACCTAAAATTATTAGTAGAATCTCTTTTTTGCACGTCCGACTAGTCTATTGTCGGTCTCAGTGCGTACCGGAAGTTGTAAAGTAGTGATTTGTAACGCACGCGCCGCGGCGCCTGACTCGACTTCCGTTTGGCGGCCATAATGACGCGCGCCAAAATGTCTTGTCTATGGGCCCCTCGGTGAGAGATGTGGAGACTATTGATTTTGGACAATGGATGAGCTATTTGCGAAGTCAGGGTTTTGAGCTTTTGAGTGGTAGTCTCTGGTGGGTCACTGAACAGAGAACAGATATAGTGTAAGCGCTCTACACACTTACGGGGGAGCAGTTACGCGAGATGATAGGTAGCGACGCGTCGCGAGAATGTGTAGCCAAGCTGTGAAACGGTGTTCCCGTGCTCTCTAGGGTGTGCGACGAAAATGAGCGGTGTGAGGATGCGTACGTTTTGTATGCAGAAAACCTCGCTTCAACGACTCCATGTCCACCAGTGCTGTGCTAAGCGAAGATATGACAGTAAACAAATTAAGTATGGAATAACGTACACTCCAAAAATATGGCCAATCGGAAATACCCACACAATTTATTACATTTTGACCAAATTCTGTAACTAATATTGCTTTTGGTCCAATTTCAAAACGGTAATTTCGTGCTGACCATTTTCCTTTAAAACTAGACCTTATTGGGATTAGACCGATTTCGTCACGATGTTTGCCTTCACCGAAAAGCTAACGGTAAATATTCCGTACATAAGTTCCTAAAAACTCATTGGTACGAACCGGGATTCGAACTCACGACCGCCGCTTGACAGACGCATGCCTGAACCACTAAGCTACCGTAGCCCTAGTCGGTCTCGAAAGCGTACTAAACTAGTAGGTAGGTAGTTACAAGACTCCGCTTTTTAACGATGATGTACGTAGGACGCGCCTTAATAAATCATACAATGATTCATGTTTCCATTAACTGCAGTATCAATAGGTACTATGCCCGAACTCTGTTTCCCACATTCCCAGCCACAGTTCCGACGTGACACGTTTGGAGTGCCATGCTATCAAAATCCAGCGGCACCAGCATTCAAAGGGTTAATAAAACTCCCAAGCCGTACATAAGTTTTATCTCATAGAGATCACACGTAAGCCGCCCCGCAAACCGACGATATATCCGCACAATCAATAGGTCTAAATTTACCTGTCACTCGGCCGTATTTACGAGTGCTGCGGTCGGCGCCGGCGCACATGGCTACGGAGACATACGTTTTGCATTCTAATCTCGTCTCGACCGGGAAAGGGTACTATTTTTAAATGAAAGTATTTATACGAAGTTTATCGCGTAGGTAAATACATCCCGACGTTTTGAGTCTGAAGTGAAACCTAACCCAAACTTTATTTTAAACAATTGATATTATATAATGTTGGAAAAGGCAATTATTTTAACCTAGTCTGAACGTAACCTAACCGCCAGTGTGTCGACGTCACCCCGCTTCCCGGGATGCCTAATCCCGCTCTAAGGGACACAAGATAACCATAACCTAACCTACCAAAAATACAATTGTTACGATTATTTATTTTTTACGAGCCCCCTAATGGGGCGCTTCGTCCGCCGGCCCCCCTTTTCTGGCTGCCCTAATTAAACGCTGGTTAACTAATTGTTTTTTTTTTCGAATCAATAATAAAACTTATGACTAAAATTATGGATTAAAAAAATATGACATACTACAATTATGACAATGAAAGTATTATGCGCAAAAATTTTTACGACGAAAGACAACACTTTGTGCGTAAAGTGGTATGACAATCGAAATTATGACAATAGTTATTATGCGAATAGATGGACACCTGATGAGTTGGCACTCATACATACATACCTACATCAGTCTCTTGCAGTCCACAGCTAGACGTAAGCCGCCCCCAAAGTGCGCCAAAAGACCCGCTCACCCGATTTGACCCGACCCGACACCCCAAAAATAGTGACCTGCACAAATTTAACACTAGAAATAAAAACAAACTCGCAGTGCATCGTTTGCGATTATCAAAAGCTAGGAAATAATTTATTGGACAGTCCATACATTTTTACAATAAAATTCCCAGTCACATTATAGACCTACCAGACTATAAATTTAAAAAAACTATTAAATATATATTGACTCAGAAATCCTATTACAAAGTAAAGGATTATTTAACAGAAAAGGATTTTTGGAAAGATTGTATAGTTAAGTAATTATCTAATTAGCGTTATAATAGTTATAATTTTAGTGATAAGCCATAATGTATTTACTGACGGACATAAGTGTATCTTGTATACCTATATGAGAAATAAATTAAATTGAAATTGAAATTTTGCCATCCAGTCACTACCAGCTACCTTCCTCAAGTCATCCACCAGCCCGGAGGGCGTCCAACACTACGTTTGCAAATCCGTGGCCTCTAGGCCCCGTATCATGGTCGGCATTATCACGCGATAAGTGACAAGATAAGAGCGTCGTCTCGTTTCATCGAACGGTGGCAGCTAGTGAGGGACTCTATCTTGTGATAAGGCCGTATCATGGTCGGCCTTAGCACGGGGTCTGATCTTTTGCTACACTAATGTCTACACCAAATTTTGAGATTCGTTAGTAGGTTAAATTGATGAACCGCAGATCACGAGTATTTGCTTTGCACTCACACACTGGGCTAGAGGGCACGGACGGTCTCGTTTAAACTTCAAGCAAAATCAGTTGATTCTACTTCGAGCTGGACTGATTACTTGTTAGTTGAAGTTTTAACTAATCAGACCAACTTTTAGGGTAACAAACAACCCGATAACATGCTACTCTGACGCGCTACTACCACAGTACTGAATATAGCCTTCAGTATATCAACTTCATCCCGGGGAAAAAGGTGAACTCTTGGTTTGCGATTAGATTTGAAGTGTGTACTACCTAGCAAAATGTGTAGGCATGTTTCATTACCAACAATCAACAATCATTGAAGGAGTGGAACAGAAATGGCACTGAAAATCAAATTTCATGTGCTCTGGCAATTCGGGTTTGTGTTTATTGTATGTATGAATCAACAGTTTTTTTTTTGTTACTTAACTTCATTCAAGTCTCACTCAAACACGATAGAATTTGCTAGGCCGGTACGTGACGCACTCACTTTTTTCTTAACTCAGCTTTATACCCGCGAACGTTTCACTTCAAGAAGTTACGTAACTTTTCTATCTAAAAATGCCGAAGTGTCTGTCAAGTAGTACCATTCTATTATGTTTAGGTGCAGGAATTGATTGTGTTGTCGAATTTTGTAAATTAAGGAGTCACGTATTGGGTAATTGTGCATAACAATTGTGTATCACACACACAATACACAATAGTAAGTATATTAGTAGGTGTATTTTACAAAAATTGGTGTATAAAAAAAACATAAAACTCGCGAAATAGACAGAAACGATCCAAATTATCCTCCTTTGGCCGTAAAACTTAAAATGCCTCACTTGTATATAAATAATTTTGTCCCTTTATTACGAACACAAAGATCTCAGTAACGATAAAGACAAACGCATTTTACCGCCATTTTAGGTAACGGTTGTTGAACGTTTATGAATATGGCCATAAGTTATAATACTGTGGGATACGTACACAGCGTGTCTGTTTGCGTTGTTAGCGGTCAGGCAAACAGCAAAAATGGCCGGTAACGAACCAGTAATCCGATTCCGAGCGGTCAGTTCCGAAGTCTCGATCGCCAATCAGCTATGCCAACAGATCTCTTTCGTGGGCAAACAGACGCACATGCCAACTTTACACAGGATGCTCTACTCCCATAATATATGAAACAAATGAATTAAAAGAAATGAAGGTTGAAAAAAAAATTTGGTAACGTTTGATGGTGTGAAGTTGATGGTTTTTATATCACGACGGTATAACGTACCTAGGGTGGTGAATGTAGGGACACATTACCTACATTGGATATCTACCAACTCTACCTACTTATAGCGGCTGCGCCCGCCATGTTAGTCTTAAGTTTATTCAGTCATTAAACGACCATCTATCCTGTCATACACATTTCATTTGTCTCCGAACTTAACAACCTTATTAGATATATTTGATACGGCCTTCAAGCCCGTACAGTGGTGACCCCGAAAACGAATACTTTAAAAAATACTATAAGACAGTAAAATGACGAACGGACAAGGACAGCCAAAAGTCGTGGTACAGCAGGGACCGGTGCAGACGGCGCCTGGAGCATCTGCAGCGACAGCTCCACCATCGGAACCACCAGCGAGCACACTACAGTTGGAGCAACTACCGGCCACCAGCAATAGTGAGTCGGGGAATGCTGCGGCGCTCGCCAGCATCACCGTGTCTTCGAGGATCGCGGAGTTTTGGACCGACATGCCAAGGCTCTGGTTTATACAATTCGAGGCAGCGGTGGAGAACCAGCGGTTAGGGGATGCAGCCAAGCAGAACCTAATGGTGACGAAGCTCAGCAAGCACGCCATCAAGCAGGTGAGCGATTTATTGTTATCACCGCCGCCGGAAAATCGCTACGGGACGTTGAAGGACAGACTTCTTAAGATTTATGAAGAGTCTGATACTCGTCAAACGCAGAAGTTATTAGGGGAGATGGAGCTAGGCACCCAAAAGCCGTCCCAACTCCTCAGAAATATGCGCGACCTTGCACGAGGGACGATTTTGGACCAGACTTTGGTTATTATGTGGAATGGTCATCTCCCACCGGCGGTGCAGGCAGTTTTAGCTGCGTCCGAGGTCACTGATATGGAAAAGTTGGCAAGCATCGCCGACAAGGTCATGGAAGCGACTCGGCCGATGGAAGTTTCCGAGATATCCACCAGTAGGCGGCGCCCTGCGGATGACGACTTGACCACCAAGTTGAACAAACTATCGATGGAGGTGGCGGAGTTACGGAGGTCGAGGCCTCCGCAGAGAAGTGCCACACCAGCGAGGCAGCCCTCAAGGTCACGAGAGCCGAGTACCAGCAAAGCGGGACGGAAACCGGGATGGTTATGTTTCTACCATTTCCGCTATGGAAAGAAGGCTGCGAAATGTGTTAAGCCGTGCCACTGGGAAATAACACGTCACACTTTCTCATCCATTGCCCGATACCAAACTTGCTTTGATGACAGACGCGTCAGAAATTAGTCTAGGAGGAGTTTTACAGCAGCGGGTTGGCGACGTATGGCAACCCTTAGGATATTTTTCTAGAAAGCTATCCGATGCGCAAAAGAAATATTCCGCGTATGATAGAGAATTGTTAGGAATTTATGCCGCTGTGAGGTACTTTAGAAATCTTTTAGAGGGTCGTGATCTTAGTATCTATACGGATCACAAACCTTTAACATTTGCGTTCAGTAAAGTTAATAGCGATAAGGAAAGTCCTAGAAGAATCCGTTATTTATCATATATCAGTGAGTTTACAGCAGATATACAACATATAAGTGGTCAGCAGAACGTCGTGGCGGATACCTTATCCCGGGTTGAAGCTATTTACTGTCCCACAGGCATTGATTACGCAGAGTTAGCAGTTAGGCAAGATAGTGACGACTATTTACAAGAAAGCTTGCGAGCGTCACATGATACTCTGCAGTATAAACAAGTCAGCTTGCCCGACTGTGAGAAAAATATCTACTGTGAGGTCTCGACAAGGCATATTAGACCTTATTTACCGGAGAGCTTTAGAAAGCAGGCGTGGCATTCTATACATAATCTGAGTCATCCTGGTATCAGAACTACGAAGCGTTTAGTTACTGAAAGATTTTTTTGGCCGAAAATGAATTCCGATGTTACCAAGTGGACTCGATCATGTATTCAATGCCAAAAAGCGAAAATAACACGTCACACACTATCAGGCCTAGAACGATTCGCGGAATCTGATCGGTTTGCGCATGTGCACGTGGACATTACGGGACCGTTAGCAACAACAAGCGAAGGTTACCGTTACTGTGTTACTATGATAGATAGATTTTCAGGTTGGCCTGAAGCATATCCAGTTCAAGACATCACAGCGGAAACGATAGCCAGGATAGTTTATGAGGGTTGGATAACTCGTTTTGGTTGCCCTACGCGCTTAACAAGCGACTGTGGTAGGCAATTCGAAAGTGATTTGTTTAAGCAATTAATGAAGTACCTAGGAGTCCATAAATTGCGTACAACCCCTTACCACGCCCAAAGCAACGGGATGATCGAACGTTTCCACAAAAGTATGAAAACAGCCCTTAAGGCTCGCTTAACAGATAACACTTGCTGGGCGGACGAACTGCCCACAGTGATGCTAGGTCTGCGTGCCGCTCCTAGAAGCGACACCGGAGTGAGCGCGGCTCAGTTAGCGTACGGGAAAACAATAAGGTTACCTGGTGAATTTTATGACGAGGTTAAGGTTAATAATTCAGATTCGGAGTATTTGCAAAGGCTAAAGGAATCCATAGATAAATTAAAACCTAGACCGCCAAGTCACAGTAATTCACGTTCATTGTTCGTCCATAACGACTTAAAAACATGCCAATACGTATTTTTAAGGAACGATGTATTACGTAAGTCTTTACAGCCTCCTTATGATGGCCCGTATAAGGTCATAAGTAGGAAAGATAAAACATTCGTTATTCAATTGGAAAATAGGGAAACGACTGTTTCCATAGATAGGTTAAAACCGGCATATGTAATTAACGACATGGAAACTACGGATGAGAGTCCTGTAAACAGTTTACCTAAGAATTTTAGTTGCATACAGAATAATTCCACATTGAATAACAATGACACTTCTTGCAATACTATGCCCGTTAAAACAACGCGCAGTGGACGTATTGTAAAGAGGCCAGTGCGATTTGCGGACGCAGCGAATAGCTGTTACAATAACAACGCCTCGATGCGGTAGGCATAATGCTGCAAGTTATTTTATTAATTAATGTTATAGACATTTGGTGTATTTTCCTATGTTGTATAGTTTTAATATTTTATGTACGTAACGATTATGCAATTTTCGTTCGTACTAAGGTAATTGTCAGTATATAAGAGTTTTTTAATTTTTTACATTTTATTCTCGAAACAATTTGTACTGTTGCTAGAGTGTGATTTAAATAAGTAAAGTTTTTTTACTTCAATTTTACTTGTAATATCCAGCCATGGGTTGGGGACAAAGTAAAGAGGGAGATAAAAGCAGCAGTGTCGTTACTCAGACACAGACGGTGACGACCGATTTTCAGTACCAGCTGGGTACCATAAGCTGGATAATGGTTGCCATAGCAGCCATGTTTCTGTTGGTCCTGTTGTGTATCCTATGGTGCCGCTGTAGGAAAGCAGCTAGAACCTGGGTGCAAAAGCAGCTAGCGGCGACAGCATCGCAAGCAGCGCCGACTGTCACCTATGCATAACGCTATGCGTATACTATGTATTTTACTTGGTGTAAAATTGCAGTGCTACTGAGGCAAAGTTTTTATGTGTTAGTGTTAAGATAGTGAGTGTTATTTTAATAAAACGATATTATTGTCTCTTTTACCAAGATTTATTTTTGCTTTTTCATGTTTTGTAAAAAAGGGGAAGGGGGAATGGTGTAGGGACACATTACCTACATTGGATATCTACCAACTCTACCTACTTATAGCGGCTGCGCCCGCCATGTTAGTCTTAAGTTTATTCAGTCATTAAACGACCATCTATCCTGTCATACACATTTCATTTGTCTCCGAACTTAACAACCTTATTAGATATATTTGATACGGCCTTCAAGCCCGTACAGTGAATTCGTGAATGCCCCCGATCGCAGGTGTTTGTGGCCCGAACCGAACGTGAGGGTCTTAAATAGGCGATCTGGGGCTTTACGAATTACCGCCCGTGGTGCGTACACAATTTTACGTCTTCGGGTCTACTTTTATGGGTGTGAAGTGAGATTTGCCGCTGCACCCGTGGGCGGTAAATGTCACGTACCCCCCAGAGTGACTTAAAAGAAAATAAGTACCTACCTACGTATTGCCTGATAAGCAGACACTGTAAGCTGTGGACGCTAGTGACTCTAGAATATTTTTTATTTGACGACCACGTTAGAAATAAATAATAATAATAAAAATCGTCGTCTAGTACCCATATTAGGTAGGTACATGCTTTGCTTAGGTAGTTTATTGTGACTATAGGTCGATTTGTGTAAGGTTGTCCACTAATATTATTTTATGTTATTATAATATTATTATTATATTGCGTTGGTACTTTTCTTTGGCAACCGTTTGCAAGTCAGGCAACTGATCCGGAGAAAAGTAGATAGATAAATAGATAGATATAGATAACACGTTTATTTGTTTGCTACAATCACACAGAAATAGCAACAACAACGATACACAATATGGAACAGAATAGACATAATAGTAACATAACAAAAAAAAAAAACAACACAGTTGCTGTGTGCATTGCAGCAAAACAAAAAGCATTGCTCAGTTATACGCTTTGCTCATTCGAGTGAAGCACTGATATTCTGCCTGAGCCCGAGCCTACGCAGGCCTATGATGAAGTAATACACATAGTCGTGACAATGTCGTCACATCGTTACCGTTATGCGGTACGCGAAAAGAGACTTATACAGTAGATTTTATTCAATGCTAGCAAATCCCAACTTCTGCAACTATTTATAACACACTGTATCTAATACGGTAAACAATCGCAACAAAACCAAATGCTATACGCAACAACTTGAGTTTCAATTTCGAGTAACCTATGAATCGACATACGATATTTCATAAGTTACACTTGGCGCGTGTAGCGCATTGATTGTAATTTGTTTTGGGGTGATGGTATTGTGATCGTCAGTTTGCCGAGTTCTTCAAATATTTGTCATTTGATTTGGGACCTTATCAATAGAGCAGAAAGCCTTTTCTTGCGTGACCTGGAGTTCAATATGAGTGATTTCTGATTTCTATACGGATGCTGTATCATTTGTCGTGGTGTGTTTTTGTGTAAAGCCACAGAATTAGTTAATAACTAATTCTGTGGCTTAAGCTAATGTCATCTCTCAGGGAGTGGACCTTCTCTACCTTAGTGCTATATTATAGCACTAAAGTAGAGAACCACTCCCTGAGAGATGACATTAGCTGTCGATACACTACAAACAATACGACAGTGTCTTGCTTGACGTAGGTACGAGGGTTGTCGACAATTGAAAGTTAAAATATCTAAACATCCATACTAATATTATAAATGGGAAAGTGTATGTGTGTGTGTGTTTGTTTTTTTGTTTGTTTGTTCGTTTTTCACGGCAAAACGGAGCGACGAATTGACGTGATTTTTTAAGTGGAGATAGTTGAAGGCATGGAGAATGACACAGGATAGTTTTTATCCCCGGAATCCTCCCCTAGGGGTGAAATGGGGGGGTAAAAGTTTGTATGGAGCTGCGATATAAACGAGTTCCACGCGGACGGAGTCGCGGGCAGAAGCTAGTTAAATAAAAATATTTTAGTAAGTATAGTAGTAATCGTAGGCATACCCACTTTCAGCGACTTCCTAAGTGTAATAAAATTGCCCTTGATTTTTGAAATTTTAACTACTTACTTATTTAATCGAAAACTCCAATAATAAAAATAGCTTTATAAGTAAACCTTGACAAAAGCACATTACCACTTTTCTATTTAGAGTATCTGATGCAGTTCGAAGGACCCTACCCCCCTTGATGGCATCCCGGCACCCTAAACTTAGCAGAATAGAAAAACTAAACCACCGTTCTTAAGGTGGCTCTATTTCCATACAAAACGTAATTAGACATTCGCAGGCTAACGGCGTGATAATTTAAGTAACTTACGTAACATACTTTCATAAATTGACTTTCCATTTGCGCGACATTCCCCTTTTCCTAGAATGATTATTACTCTGCCGCATATTTAAGACAAAGTACGTTCTTGTCAAAACTCTTGGTTTCCATAGTTTCCAACTTGTCCGAAACCCCGCCATAATAACTTCAGCAGCAAGTCCTTAAAGATCACCATTATGCAGCCGTTAATCAGCCGCATTACCACTCTTCGCTTAAGAAATTAAATCTGAGGCGCGAATATAAATAATGATCTAGTGATAAAGCAGTTACTAATTATTTAATAGAAACGTTACATCCAACCTGCCTAGAACACATTACTATACTTAATTTATTTTGTTACATATTCCAAGCAAAATTCTTTCTAACCCTTATATGAAAAAGAAGTGTGGGTTCTAGCCTCAGTCGCGCTGTTTAGAGCAAAAATTTGTACTTAAAATAAATGATAAAATGTGTTTAAAAGGCACACGTTTTTAAGTAGTACGCTGCCAAGTAGGTATATGGTTAAGTATGTACGTTTTTGTACTAACTCTTGCTAAAGTAATTTCTTACTTTTACAAAAAACCCGCTACAATAACTTCATCAACATGCCCTTAAAAACACCATTATGCAGTCGTTAACCAGCCTCATTACCACTTTTTTATTCTGATATTTCATCTAGAGCGCCAATCATGTTCAAGTGACAAAGCAAGTATCCCAAACTCCATAAATGACTTAAATTAAATCCTATATCAAAGAACGTAAAATGTTAATAAGTGATACAACACATGCTTAATTTATTCTAATATATTATCAGCAAAACTATTGCCACAGACTCTTACTAAGGAAATCTAACAGCGTGCCAAGGCAATATAACCTGCTAAAGTAATTTCTAACTTGTCCAAAACCCCGCCACAATAACTTCATCAGCAAGCCCTTAAAATCACTATTATGCAGCCGTTAATCAGCCTCATTACCACTCTTCGATTCAGAGATTCCGATGCGGTTCGAAGGACCATCAATCTTGCCGCCAATTACGGCGGAGACCGCATGCCACCAATTATGCATTCCGCCACTATTTTATTTGCTTACCTTTAGTTAAGTGTGCTGCACACTGTCGGTAATATTGATCCGTTTTATAATTACTGATGGAAGCTGTCAGACGTTCGTCACCCAACAATGTCGTACAATAAAGTTAGTAAACATCACACGTGTGGTACCAGCGCGCATGAGACAAGTGAGATACATTGTTGCACTATTGTTAAAAGTCCCCAAGAAGCTCGGCACGAGTAAGCTCCCCATACAAACTTATTTTGCCTCTAATTTTAAAACGGCGCTGGTATAGGTACGCAATAGGCTGGAAACCATAGTTATTGCCAAAAACTCTGCTTCTACTCTTTTCTATTATAATTAATTGTTTTTAAATAATGCAAGTTGAAACTAAAAAATGAGTACATTCAATCACCCGGCAACATTGTTCATAATGCATGCAAATACATCGTTTTTTTTATTATTTCATGACCATGGTCCTCATACAGTCCTTCAGTCGGAGTAATAGTTTACATTTAAACACAAATAATTATATGACATTTGTCATCTACAGAATATTGCGAATGATTTTTAGTGTTGACGCGTATAATAACTATAACTATCCAACACTGGGTCCAACTTGCGCATCAGAATTCATTCATTCGCATTATCATCAGAGGGTTTTGCACTCCATGGTAAAGTTTGAGGGTTACGACGGTACCCAATGCGAGTGTGTCTCACTTAACCCTGACACTTGATGAGCATCCAGAGTTACCACATTGAATTTAATTCGGATAGTTGCATCGATTCAATTGTGAACCGGCTCGAATAAATGATAGCTATAATTACTTCGAATATGGCGCCGCTCGGACCCCGAGGGAGTTTGCAAGGACATCTCTAACCCAATTAAGTATTCTATTGAACCGTTATGAGAGCGTATTCAATTAAGCGCGCATTCTATCGGCTATTTAAGATGTTTTCATTAAAAAAAAAACAAAAATAGCGGTATACAAGCATACGTGCCGTCTGATAGTAAACATTCAAACTGTAGCGTAGCGTATGGTCGCTGGAGAATCCCGATGAATCATAAGCGCATCTCTATGATTTGAGGATTTATTGTGTTGACATCTTGAGACATTTTCGTATCATGTGTAATTATGTCAATTTTTTTAATTCATTTGTGTGGATATTTTTTACATACGTATCTGTTTCGTTATCTTTATCTATAGTTTAACCACATTCACATGGTTGAAAAAAGAAGGCAAGATACGAGTACGCTTTAAAAGTGTGAATGATACTTAAAGGTTATATATACTTAAGTAGATAACATGTGATTTCACAGTCCAATATCATCATCACCTTATCAGCCGAAACACTCCACTGCTGGACTTAGGCCTCCCCCAAAGAGTGCCACAATGACCGGCCCTGCGCCACCACCGGTAGAACAGTTCAATATATTTGTAATAATTTAACAGAATAAGTGGTGAAACACCGAAATGCTTGGTAAACATCGCAAATTTCTAAATCTTACACGAAATATAAAACTATAAATCGCAATTAATTTAGAAAATCAATCTACTTACAATTAAAAAGCGTAAACTCTTTTACAATTTGAAACAGATTATATCAGAAAGGTTATCGCGAGCTGGCTCGCGGCGAGATAGACTATTCGTCTCTTTCTAATTAAAACACGTTGAAAGAGAAGGAAAATCTATCTCGCCGCGACACACGCGCGCTGTCTTGTGTTAACCGTGCTGGGCGTATAGTGACATGTAACATTTTCACGGATGCATAATGCCGCCTCGCCAATAAAACGATCCTTCCAATCAAGAACAATCGTCTCGAATACATAATGAGATCCAAGAAATTAAGCAAAAGGACTCTATTGGCATATCCTTATCAACAGAGCTGACAGGAACGTCCTGCATCTAAAAACTGACGCGAACATCCGATTACGAACCACCGAAAACAGAAAAACGACCAAACATATTACTATTCATTGCGGCGGCATACTAAAAGGTATAGAGATTGATATATCCTGCTAATTTGCCTATAGAGAATAAAATATGTCATATCATATGGCCTTTTTTCGTTGCAATCGAGAACAAAAACGAACGAGGTATATCCTGCTGAATTCATTGCGGACAAAAAGGAAATTTGAGTTTGAGATCGTCAATTATAGTGAGAGAAAGGCTTAAGTGATGGGGGCCTCAAGGACCGGTAAATCAGTTTAGTGGTATTTAATTATGGTAATCAGGACGTCCTTTCTGTTTTATTAGTTCTTTTGTAGTCTAATTCATGATATGAATTGGGCTGAAGATGCTGTGTTGGCCATTTTTATGTTGTTTTCGTCTTTGGGTTTGTTTTGGTAGTTAATTGCTTGGTTTTTAGAAGATTGTTATTGAATCTGATTAAGTAAAGGATTTCAGTACTTAAACCTTTATGATGGTATATAAAAGCAAATCATGTTATTAATACCCTTTTAAACGTTTAGTTTGTATGCTAATACATATGTAAATGTATTTATGTACCTACTATCAATGCTTTTAAGTTTTTAAACGACTATAGTCTACCGAAATTGTGTATTTGAGTGTAGGCTAAATAATATAAAATGGATACATAATACAAAAATGATGATGAATCTGTTTTCAAATTTTAATCACACAAAGTTTCTGAAAACGGAGCCTAAAATTAATACTTTTACGTCTTCTTGTGGAAAATAATCGGTACTTAATTCAATATCGCTTATCAGAAATCTGGTCCACCTAGGTATCTAAGTAATAAGTTTCTTTTGGTAGCTTTTTTCCCCTCTCATCCATGAAAGGAGACCTGTTCCCAGCAGTGGGACGTATTAAAACAGCAAAAAAAAAAACGGGAAAACTGACCTGAGAAAAATAACAAACAATAGTGCAGTGTGGACGGACGATGGATCCTGGCAAGGTCGCCATAAAGTGTGCATAGGCTGATTTATTATTATTATTATTATATTTTATTTCCGGCTATACTTTTCTGTATACCGTCATCAACTACGCATTGAGACTATTCTAACGAGCCCAAACTGAGAGGGGTTACGTCGGTTAAGTACAAATGGGGGAAGGAAAAACGTAACGTTTCGAACGCCCGTTAGGAAAGTCCAACTGTCAGTTTTCCATATAAAATTGACATTTAGATCTACCTAACGTACGTACAGTAAGTGATCGACCTGCTGAATTACGATGGTCACCTTCTGTCTCCATCATCAGATCAGCTCGATAGTACCATAATATTCAATTGTTATCCAAACTATAACCGTTACCCAAAATTTCAGCTCAATCGGTTGAAGATATCAGCTTCAAAATCAATTTACAAGATTCCACCCGAATTAACATGTTACATAGTTAGGTACATACTTATATTGCAAGATAATACTTAGAAAGCTTGTAAAGTAAATTGAGTGTTCGTTTATTTTAGTTTCAAAGCTTTTTTAATACCCTTTCCGTGCCAAACAAATGTGCGACGCCCTGTTGGTAAGCGGTAGCCTAATATGGACGCCATGCAACTAAAAAACATGATATAGTTTAAGTTAGTTCATAAGCTAAAATGTATCCTTTTTCGTTTTTCACAAAACACAAACGAGTGATCTAGGCAACAATACTAACACACACTCATCAAAGCCAAAATTCGGCGCATCAACATTGTAATTCAGCGAGGAAATGCCGCCAGCACCCCACCCTCGGTACAATATCTCGAGGGCCTTGTTTATTAGATTTAGAATCTTTCGTATTTTTGATTTAATTTGGATAATGTTAAAATTATGATCTGGTAGGTGTAAACTTTAGAAAATACATGTTTTTCTCATATAGTTTAAGAAGGTAGACCTACATATTCAACATTCACTTTCATTCGAAATAAGTCCCGACTTATAGTGGTTTAAACTAAGGTATATTTATGATCTCCGTATTTTAGATATGCGAGTATTTCTAAAATATACTTGCAAATGTTGTTATAATGGATATAATTATCGTGTGTTTTGTAGGAAATGCTCCATTTTATGCGCGTTTCCTGACTCGGAACTAATACGATTATAAGTAAGCATTAATTTTGTCCCAGTAAATTATCGATTTGATAATATAATTACAGTATCAAATGACTTTTTATATGTATTTTGTTTCCGTTAATATACCAAGCTTTAGATTACCATTGAAAAACTTAATATTGAATTACATTACTTACATATTAAGCTGCAGACTTATTGTTAAGAGCTAAGATTCAAACCCGTGACCTGAAGATTGAGAGTCAAACGCTACAACCACTCGTCTACCGCCGCCGATTTTCTGAAAGTCATATCTACGTTTATTTTTCCTGTTTCTACCTATTAGTGCTAGGAATTAGGATTATTAACAGCTAAGGATTTTCATAAAGGCCTGTAAAAACATATAAATGTTTGGAATAATAAAAGTAAAATGCTCATAAATTAATCCAAACTGTCCCCTTTTCACACACTCGACACAATGACACCATTACGCCGAAATCTCAAAACGCCAATATTTTGACGCGGTAACCCTAAGTTTCTAAATTTCAAAATCCGAACGCTTGCAAGTCGGAAGTGACGCACGCGCAAGTCACTTCCGGCCGCGTGCGAACCAAAATGGCGGCGGCCGCTTCCGGTTGCCGTCGGAAGCTGCGCTAGGGGTGCCCTAGACGGATAAATTATAGGGATGCCGCTCATTGTCTGTGAGGAGAATTTTGCGCGCCGAGTTAGTGGTTTGCGTAACGCCGACGGCATATTACTAATTCATCTGAGACTACGGCCGGTGCTCGCCATGACAAAACGTCAGGACAACAGGTAAATATCGTGTTGACACGTGCAGGTAAAGTAATCTTTAATTGACGACGAATTTGACGACCTCTGTAGCCTAGTTGGTAGTGACCCTGTCTACGAAGCCGGAGGTCCCGGGTTCGAATCCCGGTCAGGGCATTTATTTGTGTGATGAACACGGATAATGTTCTTGAGTCATGGATGTTTTCTATGTATTTAAGTATTTATTTATCTATATAAGTATGTATATCGTCGTCTAGTATACAGGTCGACACATGTAAAAAGAACCCTGGCGGCCATACATTTTATATGGCCGCCAGGGCTCTTTTTACGTGTGTCGACCTATACCCATAGTACAAGCTTTGCTTAGTTTGGGACTAGGTGGATTTGTGTAAGATAGTCCCCGCATATATATTTAATTTAGAAATTATGATTACTAATTGTTAGTCGACGTTGGAGAGGTATAAAAACATCATTTGTAAACACGCAGAGCTTCGTTTACTTCGCTCGCTTCGTTCTAAAAACAGTGTTTCAATGTCCCAGATTTTCCCGTACTCTGATAATTGTATATTCCCTCACGACATTTTTTATGACCGCACTACCCGGATTAAAAGTTATACGCGACACAGGGGGCCAATCGGATGCCATATTTGTAAGTGACGCAGCCACATAAATCAAATGGCACGACTCAATCTACGACGGTGCGACTAATGGTTTACATCTAATAGTTAGCAGTTTATTACGCTTATGAAGAAAAATACATAGTCCACTCCCTATATACACTAATCTATACACATACCTACTCATTTATTAATAAAATATAATATTTACATGTCAAAAATAATATGAATTATACCTACCAAGTAATCTTGTAAGTGTGTAAGTAAGGTTGTCTGGAAGAGATCGCTTTAAAGCGATAAGACTGCCTGTTGTTACCATAATTTATTAAGCAAATTTTTTGTAATATGTTTTTCTCTTGTCGTGGTGCAATAAAGAGTATTTATTAAAATTATTAATCTTTACTTAACATTATAAAGAGGAAAAGTCTATGAGATTGTGACAAAGTGACTTAAAAAATGTGTAAGTTTGTATATATGTAATTGGTAAAAAAATCACCTGCGTATAGAATGTACTTGCTTGATGGTTATAGGCTAATATTTCATCCGGCGGGTTTGCCTTCGTTTTCTATACTACGCGGACGAAGCCTGCTTCTGTCTGTCTGAACAGATTTTCGCAATAAAACCGCTAAGCCGATTTAGACTAAGGTTGGAGAAAATTGTAGACCCTGGAAAGGATAACATATTTAGTCTTATCGGGTAACTATGCTCAAGGCCAATGGCTCATACATGGCTACTAGCGAATTCCGCTACAAAGCTGAAAAATGCCGCCACCCGCGGCGTAGCACATGTAGCGTTGCTTGGCCGGTTGGAATAGGTTAAAGGGGTGAAGAGGGGAGTGAAAGTTTCTGTGGGAGTGTGATTTGATGCTGTGGAAAGAAAATAGTGTAAAAAGAAAAATTAATACAAGGACAAAAAATTAGCATGGAAAACTTCTTTTGTTTGGCACTAAACATAATAGTTAGACAAACAAAGTCAATTAGGTTCCTATACCTAGTTTAGTTAAGCAATATAATTTGAGTTTTCTACCTGTCTAAGTTTGGTTTACAACCTCTATACGTGCTGCCACAATGGGACGAAAAGGCTTCTATGCAACTAAATTAAGAATTGGTCTTAAAATGGCTGCATGGCTTACCATAAACAATCTACTTGATTTGGGCAGGTAATGGTTTATTTTCCGCAACCTCATACTAAGTCAGTTTCGGCAAATAAAAAGAAGTGGAACTATGACAAGGACAACGAGTGATATCTCCCTTTCTGTCACACTTATTGACATTTGTATGCATCGCAGGCTTCTTACTTAACGTCGGTCGATCTATAAAGTTCTAGAATGTTCACCCACTTTTCAGCTCGCATGAAATTCTTTTGAGCAACAATAACATAGAACCTGTGCCGATAATTTAGATGAAGGCCAAAGCACGATCTCCATTACCCCGCAACCTAAACAGGACCATAATATAATCCTCTTTCATAGTATAATCCGCTAATCTAACGAATCATTGATGCGGAACCGTGCGGTCATTATGAAGATTGACGGAATGAAAGACTCATCAATCTGTGCCCAGCATGTATGCTGGCGTGTCGAGTTACAAGACAAATTGACTTTTATTCTTAATCTTGTTACCTACTGAATCTTATAAATAATAATGCAGATAAGCATACTTTTTCTAAGGAATTCAAGTTATCCCGGAACAGTTTCGCGTTATTCTGTGAAACCTCCGGCACGAGAGGGAGGTGACCACAGGACTGAAGCATATTGAGGAAACTAGGGGTCAATTTGAGAGTTAAGTTTCGCATTCGAAGTCCAATAACCATCGCGCACTGATCTAGTGTAAGAATTGTAGACCCTCTCGTGCTTAAGACTTCAATGCGAAAGTAACTATGTCTGTCAGTTATCTTTTCACGCATACATTTAAACCGGTGAATTGTAGGTATGTATGTAAAATGTATGTAAAATTCCTTATTGTACATGGAACAGAACACAACAACAATACAATTATTACAGGAGCAGAAGATACATGTACAAAGGCGAGCTTATCCCTGAGAGGGATTTCTTCCAGCTAATATTTGAGCAAATGAGTGGAAATTTGATGTAGGTAAAACCGAGACACATGTACAAAACTATTAAAAAGATAAACAAAATTAATTGATAATTGATTAATATACATACTAATAAATATATACCATTAAATAGATAGTAAATATTATATATACAACGATAAACTTAAATATATATCAGTAAAAGACTTAAAATGCTACTAATATATAGTCAAGGAGCATTCGACAACCACAATTTCTTCAACTGCCCCTTCAGCGAGGCTACAGACTGACACTGCCTGAGTGTCGGAGGCAACGAGTTCCATAATTTGACCGCGCGTACCGTGAAGGATTTATCGAAGGAACGGGATTTATGAGGAGGTATGGCTAAAGTAAGATTACCACTAGATCGGAGCCGATGGTCGCTTCCTTCCGCCATAAACTTGTACCTCTCCGAAAGGTAGAGGGGGGAAGAAGGAATAAACAGGACATTGAAGAGGAGCGATATTGTATGCAAATCCCGACGACGGCGGATGGGCAACCATTTGAGCTGGGAGCGGAAGGATGACACGTGATCAAATTTACGCAAACCAAAAATATACTTAATACAGACGTTCTGCAATCGCTCAAGCTTGTCAAGCAGTTCCTCATTGAGGTCCAAGTACGCAATGTCCCCGTAGTCCAAAAGTGGGAGTAAAAGGGACCGGGCCAGAATGATCTTAGTTTGGAAAGGGAGGAAATTTTGCAAACGTTTAAGGGAGTGCATAGAGGTAAAAAGTCTCAAAGCTAACATGTGCTATGATGATCCCTATCCATCAGTCCATGATGATACCTAAATTTTTAACGGTGGGAGAGAAAGGAATATGAGAACCATCCAGAAAGAGGTCCGGTATCACCTGACCAGACATCTTAGAGACGAAGTGAGGGCTGCCAATGACAATCGCCTGCGACTTTCAAGCATTCAACTTCAAACCAAAGGACGACGCCCAGTCGTGAATTGAAGCTAAGTCCCGATTAATTTGACCAATAAGCCAATCCAAATTGTCCAGACTCGCCGCCGCGTAAATATGCAGGTCATCAGCATAGAGATGATAGGAGGACCGCAATTTTTTTAGTAATCCCATCAATAAAAATAGAAAAAAGAAGTGGAGAAAGGACTCCCCCTGAGGTACGCCTGCTGATAGTGCATTCCAGTTGGAGACACTGTCCTCAACCTTCACCCGCTGGCGTCACCCAAAGAGGTAGTTACGGAACCAAGAAAGAGCTGTAGAAGAAAAGTTAAGATTATTTAGAAGTTCAAGGAGTATGTCGAAGTCTACAGTGTTAAGGGCACTACTAAAATCTAACAGAACTAAGACTGTCAGTTTTTGATTTTCTATATTAGCACGAATGTCATCAGTGACCTTGACCAGAGCAGACACAGTACTATGCCCGCGGCGGAAACCGGACTGGAAGGGATTGAACAGGCCATACCTATTAAGGTGAGAGGACAGTTGCTGATTAACGAAGTGCTCTAGGACTTTAGAAAGAATTGGGAGAATGGATATAGAACGATACTGCGAAAAAGAGGATGGATTAGATACTTTTGGGGGAGGGATTATATGAACGTCCTTCCAAATGGAAGGAAATGTGCCAGAGGAAAATGAAAAGTTAATAATGTCTGCAAGGATGGGAGCAATTAAATCCGCCACGAGCATAATCATATCCAAGCTGAGGCCTTCCTCATCGACAGCCTTCGTGCCAATCATTTTAAGAATGGCGAGAATATCTTTGGATGTTATTTTATCAAGGGTAAACGTTGAAGCATCGGGGCGTGCAGTAGTGGCAAGTGGAGACAAAGTCCGTTGCTTGACTGCAGAGTCAAAACCAACCGGAGAAGTACTAAAATGAAGGTTAATTTGCGTCAAGGTCAAGGGCACCTGAAGCATTAGGCTAAACCTTGCCTACTCCAAGTGATTTAAAAAAAAAACATAATTTTGTAGGAGGATAGCTGTTTATAGACCGGTAGATATATTGGCGCCTAGGACTTCTACAAACTTTATTGCAATGGTTACGCAGGGATATAAAAGCTTGCTGGTTGACATCCGAGGGATCTTTACGAAGTTTAATTCGGGCTCGGTTTCTCTTCGCCATCAGCGCTTTAATATCCGACGTCAACCACGAAGCAGGCAGATGCTTCACGCGAGTAGGTTTAAAAGGAGCGTGCCTATCAAAAGACGCAAGCAGCAACTGATTGAAAGCCCTCACTTTCGCATCGATGTCCGTGAAACCATCGAGAGCCGTCCAATCCACGCCACACAAATCATCATAAAGAGCATTCAGGTCGATATCACGCAGATTTCGACGCATGACCACCTTATGCCGCCTCTTAGGTGGGCGAATTTTAAAGGAAGCGAAAATCAGGTCGTGGTAAGAAAAGGCAGCCGCATAAAACTGACCATGACAGGAAACTAAATCGGGAGAGGTTATTAGGATTATATCTAAAAGAGAGGGAGGACCATTGTGAGGGAAATGAGTCAGACTGAGAGGCAGAATATCGAGATTCAAAGAAGAAGCCAGTGAGTGAAGTTTAATTGACCGGTGGTCATTTTTAATGAGGCAGGTGTTAAAGTCACCCATAATAATCCTATGATCAAACTGTGGTGATAGATCTACTAGGACATTTTCCAGAGTATCGAAGTAGTTGACGTTAGAAGAGGGGCTGTAAAAGACACCGAGAAGAACTTTACTATGATGCAGAGTGACATTAAGAAACAGATATTCAGGAGAATTACCATTTAGATAGCATATGGTTTTTGATTTAGGTAACATATGGTACAGAGATAGTTTGAGACCCTAGGAAGGACATAGGATAGTTTATATCCCGAAAATCATCCCTTAAACGGTTGAAAAGGTAGTCGTAGTTTCTATGGGAGTGCAATAAGAGATGCTGTCCTTGTGGGTAGTTATAGCATATTTGCTATTAGATTTTGTACATGCGTAGTAATTACCTACTAGTAACGCCTTAAGAGTGCCCAGGACGCTCGACACAAATCAACTCCTCATACAAACGTAGTATAGTTTGTAGTAGTATTCTCTCATTATAAAACAGCATACGTAAGTTTGAGCCCTTTAATCGCCCACAGCTGAGCATAGGCCTCTCTTCGAGTACGCCACCCGTCCCTATCCTGAGCTAATCTTATCCCGAACTGACCCGCAGTTTTTCACATACCGCTAATAAAATCGTAAAAACCGTATTTAATCGAAAAAAGAGAGAAGTCACCTTCCACACGTCCCATAAGTAAAACATTGCTCATTTGGACACAAACCGATCCCTTGTTTATCACGTATCTACGATCCACAAATTGCGGTACCATCCCCGGCTCCGATATAAATCTTCCATTGAAAGAGTCTCCATTCAGAGTCCTTTCAGGAGGACAAACAGCGACGGCAAACACTCCTGCGGAACCGAGATCAAAGTACGATAAAACACACGCAGTTTAATTTGGCGCCAAGCAGCGCCATTTTGTAAGATTGGCGTTTTTCTTCGCGACGCTTGACGCGGAATGGGAATGTTTTGAACAGTTTGATAGTGGTGCTCGCGGGCTGTGGCGGTCGTGTTTTCGGAAAAAGTGGAATAAACAATGATTTCCAAGAAAAAAAAGACTTGCATAGACTTCCTCCGTTCGTTGGCATACGATGCCATTGAGAGACCAAAGAAAGAGTGGCCGCATCTATAATTCAAATAAAGAAAGAAAGAATAAGTTTATTCATGACGATGAAGGCCCATACATCAGAGAAGTAACAGTACGAGTACTTAGTGAGACTTAAATCGTCATTGAAATGGACTCCACTCAGCTTTATGTATAGTTACCTACTTAAGGTATTCCAAAAAAAAATTAGAAAATCGTGCGTTAATGGTCATGCGATTTCAAGGAAAACCATTTTAAAACGCCAAAAGACTTATTGTTATGTTTGAAAGGCACTTAATCATCGAAAAATGTAAGGTAGTTGATTATTTCCTTTTGATATCCTATATCTAGATAAATGGAGAACCGAAGACGACAAAAAAACCGTGTAAAAATTCTAATGTTATATGCATATAGGTTTTTGACTTGCCGCATTTTCCATTGAAACCAATGGACCAAATTATATAATGACAGCCGTACGGTACGGCGGTAGCAGTTTGGTATACTCTTAAGAGATTATTATAAACTTCATTTCCGTCGTTACATTTGCTAGGAACAACGGATTCTCGCTCAATCGAAATAAACACAGATGTTTAAAAACCATACTAATCACACCCCAGACTGTTTTGATTCAGAAATTTGAATTCGGAGAGGAGAAAACACGGGATAACAAGGAAAAAGTAAATTTCCAGTATTCCTTCGCCGCGTTCCTTTGCCCCAGGGTCAGACGTAGAGTGTTTATGAGTTTTGATTATTCATCCGCTAGGGGTCGCGTCTGCAAATATGGCTGACAATTCAGCTCACAGTAAAAGGGTCTTACATACATGGATTTTGAACAAACAGATGACATCTTAGAAATAGGTGCTTGTGGCAGTATGTTTATTCTACTTTTCACACGAGTTGGGTCACGTTTTAAGGACGATATTCTTTAGAAATGAGACAGGAGAGTGATGCGACCTCGCCAACTTGAATTGTAACTTTTTGTTGAATCAGTCACACCCCTAACGACTCATTGGCAACAATAAATTAATTTTAGAGATCTTACACAAATCGAACTTGTCTCAAAACGAACTATAGGGCTTGGCTTATGTTATCATATACTAGACGAGGATATACATATTTAATGAATATTTTAACAGTTACAACTTACAAACTAAACATATCTGACCATCACATGCGTTTACACAAAATTCATATTTGTAAGTTAACAACAACTGTCCCCATCACTTTCAAAAATATTTATTTAAGGTAGGTACTTACACGGATATACAATGTGAGATGTTATAATACTGTAATACTACTGCTAATATTTTTAAGGTATTGGATTATTAAAAGCTAAAGTTGCATTGCCTTTAAATATAAATATAGACTTAAATACATAGGAAACATCCAAGACATATCAACAAATGTTTATGCACATTGCACAAAATATCATCCAGCTCTTGCCAGTCACCCTGCCTACATCGTCACTTTACCTAGTCTGGGCATGTAGTACCTTCCTACACAGTAGCAACAGTCGGCGTTTTCTTATAATTACTAGAAATGCGTAGGTGCTTGGCGCCTATTTTTTTTATTGAAAAGATAGACAATAAATAGACAAACCCTTTCACTGCAAGACCCAATATCGACCCATTTCTCTAAATACAAGACTTCAGGTAACAGTTTGCGCATGCTACGGGCAAATCGACGCAATTGAGGCCATACAAAGCTTGGAAAGAACTATCCTACAATAGGCTACTGAAGTTGCATACAAAATATATCACGAGTAAAGAAATTATCACTAAAATTATTTGTATCTTAGGTAAGTACACGCCTATGTATGGCAGATATTATAAGTACCTATATACGTATACGAGGTGTGTTATAGTAACTAAGTCGAGGTACTTACCTATAACATTTCTGAATGGACTGAAAAGTCACGAGAACTCGGATATTACGAAAATCCATAACATGCTACCCTGTCATATTATAGATTAGTTAGATAGGTACATAGGTTTTGTGGTAAACAGAGACAGACACCCCATCTCTTCACCCCAAGTGTCGCGGCTGCTGAATAATGCAAACCACCTCCAGTCTAGGTGTGTCCTGTTTTTATAATACTCTGTAGCCAATCCGATATTCAAATTTGGAACGTTGTTGCGATTGCAGACGTACTAACCGACTAAATTAAGTAGACAATAGACATGTTTAGGGTTTCCTATATAGTTACGGTATTATCCTGATAGTCAAATCAGCAGCTTTTTATGAAAGGTCAAAAATGCTCGGTTAGTAATGAAATTATGAGGGAAATACAGAATACTTTGTATAATATGTTATAAAGTTACAATTTTCTATGGTCAATCAGCTTGATTTTTTGGTCTTCACGTATTCATAAAACTTTTCTATAGCAAAAATAATTAGATGCTAGATGCTCGGCACCATTTTATACACTAAACGTATAAAATTCTGTTACAAAATGCGGGAAAAGAACAAAACTTCAGGACGGCCAATAGTTACCAAAGGTACCTTCATACTTTAAAATAACTCTAAGAAACACGTAGATAACTGAGGTAATGTGAATGTAAACTATGTTGTAGGTATAGTTGAGATTATTGAATGTGGTCTTCGTTATTATAAATCAATAAACCTGTCATGGGAATTTGAATCTTCTACCTCAAACGTTAAAGTTGCTTATTGAATGTACTACTTTGATGCAATTCGGCCAACTCCTATAATCTCAGCAATTATAAGTAAGCAATGGCGTGACCAAGAACTCACAGACATGCAGGTTTCCAACAACCTATATGAGCATTAACATGCTAGCCATAGAATTTTGAATCTTGATTTGAAGCTACAAGAAAGTTAATCGAATAGCTTACTTCAGTAAAACACAATAAAAGGTAATTTTTAATCGTCCTTAATCGCTGTTAAACAGAAATGGTAATTGTACGAAGTAAAAAGACCAAAGGCAGAGCAATGCAATGAATAACCTAATTGATAGGATTTGCAGCGGCGCAATTTACAGTCCATTTTTGACCCACCTCGAAGAAAATTCTACCACATAAAGGTTGGTTTAGAATTTTTTGATTATCAAATATTCCCAGTCGTTACCTCCTGAGACCCAGCTTACGCTTTTATGTTTTTGAATTGGTATCTTTTTGGCACTCGTATAAGTTCTTTTTGGAGTTTGTACTAAATTTGTTTTTTTTTTCGATTAATTTAAATCATCATCATCAAGATTATTATTCTAATCCATCGGAACAAAGGTTTAATTGAAACGCATAGGTAAAATTGGCGACTAAACGATTTATGTAAAATGAAAATTTCCGCTCCGTTTCTCGCGGTCCAAGAATACGGGTCGGTAAAATACCGTCACATTTCCTAAAAGACCTTTTAATTAATATGAAACAATGAATATGATATTTTTTATTTAATTTTACATCTAAAAAATATACTTAACATAAATAACGTTACAAGGTTTAAATCGGACTCGAAAAAACCCATGGAAAAAACAACGTTAACGATAACGGCGAGATAATATAGCAAAAATCTTAATTTTTGGATATTGATATTTTTATGATAGAATCCTGGATATTGCTAGTACAGTAGGGTATTATAAATAATAGTATATTATGTAAACAAAACTAGTGTTCAATATTTTAAAAAACCTATTACGGTTATTTAATTTAAGCTACGGTAGCCCAGTGGTTCAGGCATGCGGCTGTCAAACGGCGGTCGTGGGTTCGAATCCCGGCTCGTACCAATGAGTTTTTCGGAACTTATGTACGGAATATGATTTCATATTTACCGTTAGCTTTTCGGTGAAGGAAAAACATCGTGAGGAAACCTGCATACATCTGCGAAGAAATTCAAAGGTGTATGTGAAGTCCCCAATCCGTACTGGGCCAGCGTGGGGACTACTGCCCATTCCCTCTCATACATGAGAGGAGGCCTGTGCCCAGCAGTGGGACGTATATAGGCATATGATGATGATGATGAATTTAGGGTGACCCGAAATTTTTGACCGCGTGTGTAATTGTATATTTTTCGTTTTGATAATGTCGCGATGGTATATACCCACCTGGAGATGAAGCCAGCTCAATCAAACATAATAAATATATTAATATTACGTATCTCATCATTAAAATAGCCATCCTATCGTTTTCCCTTTTGCACCTAGGCGTTTTTCCGAAAGCGACTGCCATCTGACGTTCCAACCCAGAGTTTAAACTAGACTAGTAAAATAAAATTACGATGAAATACTTACTTAGTCAAATAGAGCTCAGAAAGTCTTAATGTATTTATTATGAATTTATTTCCATCAAGTTGGTAGTCATACTCACCCTGAACTTTTGGTTGGGCTAACAGTCGGTATGTTTACGTACCGATCGTTCTAGTGCCTGTAAATTTATAATTTCGATAATTCATTATGTCTAGGTCTACCCTCATACCTAACCAAAGCCTTAACGGCATTACTGCAAGCATTTATGAAGCTGTGTCTAGAACCGCGGTTACACGAATACCAGCGCGCTCCAAGCAGCCATTACGTCCCCTACGGCATCCGACCACATACCCCATGAGCCTTGAGCGGTATATAAGGCGAAAACAACTATGATTAATGACCCTAACGGTTGGGCCACGGCTTCGAGCAGCGGCGGCATTGGGAGGGGTGTGCCTTCATGATTAAGTTTAGGGTCGTTTGGCCGAAACAGGCGTGCTATCGATCGTTTGTCGCGTTCATTTAACCATCTCAACACGTCTATCCGCGACAACTGCGACACACTCTCGATTTTTCTCGTACTCTCTTGTTCTAAGTGTTCTTATAAGAAAGAAACGGAGAGTGCGTTAGTGCGAGAAAAATCGAGGGAGCTCGCGCGGCGTCGCATGACAGCCGTGCTGAACATAGAGCTTGAGGTTGCATTCCCACATCAGTCTCTTCCATTTATTTCGTTGTCCTACAGAACAGAAGGCCGCGCACGGTGCGCCATACGTAGGAGCGAGAAAACCTGCTCCAATCTCTCGCTCCTCGGTAGTGCGTACCACTGATGTTTCTGCCGCTGCTGGAAGTTGACGCCGAGCTTGTAGGCCACGCTTACGGATAAGAAGGGCGTCAAGCGATGCGAGATGCGGGCTGTCGGTGAAGTCTATAGTTCTATACTTAGCGCACACGCCACGCCTACCATACCCTCTTTCGCAACGGCATACGTTTGCGATTGCGCGTTCCATTCCGACGCCTGCTCCCCTATTCTGTAGGTAACTTGTTTTAAGCTCACCTCAACGCTCACCCACAAATATATCTTGACACCGCGATGCGTAGTAAGTAACTAAGCGTAGGTAGAGGTATAGTTTCGTGACCGGTGACCGGCGGGGTGAGCCGCATTAGTGCGTAGCGAATAACAGCCCTGCACCGCGCATCTTATGGCCCCACAAGTTCTTACACACGGCCTAGAGACTGTACTTATATGTATATAGGTAACTTCAAGCAAAAGCTGCTGTTTTTGGTTATAACTAGTGGTTTTAAATTAAAGTGGTCGATAAGTAAATGAATCTGCAAGGTGATTTACTGGTGCAATAAATATTAATGATACGTTAATAAGGCGCAATAAATTAATGTTTATCGCCTGCGTATTGGTAGAGAAAGGCAAGTATTATTTTGCTTATTTACGATTGGTTGATCAGGTATACAAAAAATGATCAAGTATAGCTCATGTCTTGTGCATGATCTGTCATGTTTTTAGCGAACATACCAATCCTGCTGGTCGATCATGTAACGCATTGTACTGTACGTTATCGTTAGCTAGATCCAAATGTCAATGTTTATATAGAAAAATGACAGCTAAACTGTCCTTACGCGCGTTTGAAACGTTACCCCTTTGAGGGGTGAACATGTAACTTTTTGAACATACTTACCTACGTTAAGACGACTCGACTGTCATTTTCCCATACCAATAGTAACATATAGACCTACCTGACGCGCGTAAAATGTGTTACGCTATCCATAAGCAGATTGCAAATAAATAAATAATTCGTTTAACAAACGCTCGTTAAGACGCCCCTGTTTGTGTTTTGTGAGCCTGTAATATAACATTCAGTTGAACGACAATTACAACCGAGTGATCAAGTCTATCCGTATCTTTAGCTTAGTTGGTGGTGACTCTGCCTGCGGAGCTGCAGACCACTAGATTCAATTAGTGAATAGCTAGGTACATCTTGAGTAACTTGACCAACAGTGTTGCTCTGCGTACCTAATTGAAGCTAGTGGGTTCAACTTTCGTTGGTCATACTCTAGCGCTATTGGGTGTATCCCGGATGGGTTATTTATCAGTGTGAGTGGAACGAATATTTATTTCCAAGTTTTCTACGGATAGACTTGATCACTCGGTTGTAATTAGCATTCAACTGAATGTTACATTACAGGCTCACAAAATACAAACAGGGGCGTTTTAACGAGCATTCTAGCAAGCGTTCTAGCGACCATTCCAGCTTTTTGCCGTGCTGAGCAATTTTGTTATTGTTCCGCAGACGTCCTTCCTCGCTGTGATCCACACCTTTTACTCGTACTAGCATTCGCTAGAATGATCGTGAAAATGTCCGTAGCGATGTTTGGCTCTATGACGTAACAACGACGAATGCTCGATGCTATGCCCAAGTCTATCAACACCTTAACATGTCGCCTACATATGAGTAGCTAACAAGTATCCAGTTTATCTAGTATCTTTTTTAACGCCTTCAACGAGTTACATAAACATTTCCTCCTATTTCCCACGGTGTCGCTGCTTGCATAATAAATCACCTGATGTTTTCACGTGTAACCTAATTAACAGCTAACATAAAAGGCATGTTTTTAGCATATTTTGCGTGTTATCTTGATCACGCACCCGTGGCACACCTACTTTGGTACCCACTAGTTCTTTCGTCATCCTTGCGTTCACATACACACATATATATCAAGAAACAACACCTATGTAACACCTAACCGAGTAACACCAATGCAGCAACTGCATTTGCGCTTCGTAAGCTCATGGGAATAGTGGTGTTTTTGCCGCAGCAAGAGCACATTCAATGGTTTTTTACTGATATGTCCCTGTTAAGGCCCGCCCACTTCGAAGCACAAGTTCTTGGAACAAGTAAATTACTTTTTGCAGTGTTCCGCTTACGTGACAGAGTCCGACGTGTGGGTTTTTGCCTAAGATATAAGGACTAGTATTGATAAGATTTCTTGGGGGCTGGAAATGCGGTCTTAGAAATGATAAACACGTTATTAAAAGTGTGTAAAAAGTTATTGTACATTGCATAGCGGAGAAATAGGAAAAGCATTGCAGTGACACAATACTTAGGACGAGAAAAAACAGGAATTCTCGTTTGTACGAGTATATAACTGAGAGCGTTCATCTAATGTGTTGTCATGTCTATTTCCTCAGTTTTATTGAGTGTTGCCATCCAAGTCATGTTGAAAGCTAGTAATAAAGCCGTTAATCGGTACTCGGTAGTGAAGTGATTCAATAAATGTCTTTGTTAGAGTCTGCGCGGAAAAATGTCTTAGTATTTTGAGGCGTAATAACCGTAATTTATGATTTTTGCTTAATTAAAAAACACAAAAACAACATCGAAGAATCTGTCAATAATAATTCTGTCACACGTGATTTATTAAATTCTAATTTTGTCAATCGTTTTTAGTGATTATATCCAGTAGAAAACTAATTTCTGCGTCCATTCATGAAACAGTCGTCAATACTTATATCTGTACGTACGAATACATTTTCAATTTGCTTTGCCATTAAAACGCGGGGACGGTATTATTTCTCCTTCGTTTAAAATCGACGTGTACGTATTTATTAGGGAGTAATAGCTGACGGTTGGCGTTTATAAGTTTCCTACGTCGCTCGTAAAGTTTCCAGTTATGAACTTTATGATATCCTCCGGCCGAGTTGCGACTTAGCACGACGACGATTTCGCTAGGGATTGTTGACGGAGCATGTAGTTTTTAATACTACTGACGACGGTGATAAGTATACAAATTTACGGCCTTCCTGATTGTAAGGACACCGCCAAGGGACACTTGTGATACCAGAAGTATCACAAGCGCGCTGCCAACCCTTTTATTGATTTGAGGATTCCTTGTGTTGACAGCTAGGGACACGTGCAGGTCCCACACTCAACATAACGCAACCTCGGGGGCTCTGGCGACCTTAATCACCACCAGGAACATAACTTGCCAACCGTACTATATTATATTGTATCGTATTATATTTTGACTCTTTGTAACTATATACTGTTAAAGAAATATATAATACGCGAAAATACTATATAGGAAGTACTTAAAATTTTGCGCTTTGTTTTTACTAACAGTCAAGACCCCGTATCATGGTCGGCCTTATCACGCGATAAGTGACAAGATAGTAGCGTCGTCTCGTTCTATCGAACGGTGTCAGCCAGTGAACGACGCTCTATCTTGTCACTTGTCGTGTGATAAGGCCGACCATGCTACGGGGTGGACTACTGCTGGGAAAGGGGATCCAAATCTGCAAGAACATTCTCATTCATCTTCATGAGGAACGAACAACGGAACATTGGAAGAAGTAGGGGAGCCTATGCGTAGCAGTGGAACACTACAGGTTCATAATCATAATAAAGTAATAATCCTTGTGGATCATGCTAGGCATCGCCGCACTACAAGTATATGATTTAGTCCAACAGTGGCCCGAGTCATTTACAACGCTCGTTGCCGGCAAGCATCAAGCTATAGAACCTATACGTCGCCCTATTTACTGAATACTGTGCTACTGGACATAAAGCATAGTGAGGGACTCAATGCTGGAATGTCGTGGACGAATAATGGCGGTTTTATACTTACCGAGGGAACACACAAGCAGTCTGTCTTAGTCGTACCTATCAGGATTCTTGCAACGATCGTTCTCCTCAAGACAGTATATTCCCACCAGTAGGTCGCGACTCGCGACCCCCTGAGGGGTTGCGAAACTTCATAAAGGGGATCTTGAAGTGAAAATGGCGTAAATGTTCATATTTGTAAAATTCAAAATATAGGTAAGTTAAAAACAGAGCTGGGTGGCGCATTATTTTTAGGGTTCCGTACTCAAAGGGTAAAAACGGGACCCTATTACTAAGGCTGTGATGTCCGTACATCCGTCCGTCTGTCATCAGGCTGTATCTCGTGAACCGTGATAGTTAGACAGTTGACATTTTCACAGATGATGTATTTCTGTTGCCGCTATAACAACAAATACTAAAAAAACCGTATGAAATATATATTTAAGGGGGTTTCCATACAACAAACGTGTTTTTTTTTAATACTCCGCTTTCTTTTCGCGGGCCGGATTAGAAGGGCTCGCGGGCTGTAGTTTGGCAACCCCTGCTCTAAGTTAAAGACTTAACTAACTTTCAAAGAACTTAGCAAACTTTTGTTACCTAACTAAAAAGTTGTATTCGAAAATAGTTTAGTGAGGTGCAAAATCGATCCTCGTGCCTGTTTAAACAATTTAAAGCCCGACTTCAGGCCGGTAACGCACATGTGACACCCCTGAAGTTGCAATTGCAAGCAATTGGGTCGCACGCTTGTTTGCCATCGACGTGGTATAAAAAAAACGAGCCACACTGTATAATTGGACGAGCGAGCGAAGCGAAGTTAAGCTCTGTTTCAGCTTGGGGCAACATTTATTCGTATATCCAGCTGTTGCCTCTACAGGTCGTATTTCCCAAGCGATTACCCGTGAAATTTTGTGAGCAGATTCGATTTTTTTTACATTTTTTTTAAACGACTTTGGCAAACAAGCGTACGGCTCGCCTGATGATAAGCGGACACCGCAGACTAAAGACGCATGCAACTTCAAAGGAGGCGTTGCCCACCCTTCATATGTTTCAGGATTCGCCGTTTTGACAGCTGAAGGAATAAAATGCCCTCGCTCTCAACTCAACGCATCCTCGGGAGCTCTGGCGACCTTGCCTACTACAGAGCAAGTAGTAGTGTTATTATGACTGTGGTCTTCTGCAAGGCGGACTTCCCCAGTTGGGGTGCTCCACATTCGAGCGGGATGACATTTCGCTATGCCGTACCTCACCAAAAACAACAATCTCGCGAGTTCTACAGAGCCACCAGTACTTAAAATAAGGTGCCAATTCCCTAACGCGTCCACCATCCACTATTTGTTAAACCGCGAATAAGTTCGCGTGACCAGCACAAGCACTACGGTACGTTCTCGCATAACCGCTGGATTCCCGTCACGTGCCGTATCTAATCCGGTGCTGATTGTAATCAGCCCTTATTGGGTTCGGCTGTTTGGAGCGAATGTTTGCGAATTATCGGCGGCCGCGGATGTAGCGGTGCTGGATGGGGACAAGTACTGCGGCGAGGGACACTCGTGGCAACCAATACTTCTCATAAGATCCATCAATCAGGTGTAGGTACTGTGTATCTAATTAGGTTTTTACTACCGTATCTATCGTAATAGATTACTAGACCTTTATGTCATATATGTTTTATTCCTCTATGTCAAGCAGAAAACAATGACGTTACTTTTTTGAAGTGAAAACTTCTTTAGCGGCGATGTGCACTTTTTGGGATGGGGAAAAATTGTTAAACCGACACAGATTTCGATAGGTCACGTGACCGTTAGATTCGTTAGATATTCGGGACAAGGCTTGAGGGCGGGGGGGAGCGGTGCTGTCAAAAAACGAAAATATCTAAGAAAAATTTCAAGCAAGAGGTCCTGGGTTCGAATCCCGGTAAGGGCAAAAATTTGTGTGATGAGCATGAATATTTGTTTCTGAGTCATGGATATTTTCTATGTATTTAAGTATTTATATGTATTATATATATCGTCGTCTAGTTCCCATAACACAAGCCTTACTGAGCTTACTATGGGACTAGGTCGATTTGTGTAAGATTGTCCCCTAATATTTATATTTATATATTTTATATTTAATTTATATTATTTTTGCAATGATGTTTAAATAAATAAATTACATTACCAACATTTATATTATATTAAATTATATGTTATGGTTGTTTTGTTTAGTCAGTCACATCACCCAATACCGCAATAATACATTTTTCAACACAATTGCTCGTAACGTACCTCTTATTGTGTCGCTTTTAGGCTCATAATCCTGGATATTAAAAACGCGTGTTTTATAACATTACAACACTTGTGTGTTATGGTTATATCCCGATTAAGTCACGTTGGCACCTTGCAGCAAGATATGTGCATGAACACGGTGCATTCTTAAATTAACCGGGTTGTACAGAATGTACAGCTATTTTTTTAATTTTCAGCAAATGGATTCTTCTCGACTAAACAAATTAAATCCTTTTTGTTAATTAATGGACTATTTATTTTTGTATATGATATGGAAACGTTTAATTTAGTAAAACTATTCACTTTTCATAACATTTTACATGAATTAAATACAGATAAAATTTTAAAACGAAAATATAATTTTATTTTGTATTGGCTGTTTAGAGATTTCTGTGCCCACACTGCGCAAACTTCAAGAAAAAAAAACTGATGGGCGCCCTTATAGGTTATTTATTTCACAAATATTTGTAAAATTTGTTTATGCGTGTTTGGTTATTATCAAAAATGTTGACTCGTGGTGACTAGAAAAGTGATAAATAGAATGAACGCCACTGGAAATTCTTGACGATGTGCAATTGTGAGTAAAAAGCTGTTGTCATCTTAATGATTTGCTTAATGTAAAGTAAATAATTTGGCAGGCCTATAACATTTTCATCTTATGAAAATGATTTTTTCCTCGCAAAATGTGTTGAAAAACGTCGTATGATACGCGTGAGCTTTGATAATTACCTACATCCTCGGCTTCCTTATCACGCTCACCTGCGGTTCGCGTGAACAATTTCGCCTCTGATGTAATTATCAACCTACCTCACTTGCATCACAATGTACTATTATGAAATAGGCACAAATAATATCTAAGTACTTTATTATCTATGTGTGCATTGTATTTTGCATGAGAATCACAAAATAAGTATTGAAATAAAGCGTAGGTACCTATTCATCACTATTCTATGAGTTTTGCTAATTTCGCGGGAATTAGGATGATTGACTTAAAAACTAGAATACCTAAAATAATAACATACATGTTTTGAAATTCAAAGTATTCCTAGTCCAAAATACGTTTGCATGGAAAGTAAACGGTATCCTTCCCCGTTAAGGTGTCAAAGATATGGAGTTCCTTCCCAAAAAATATACGAATTCCACCACTATTTTGATTCAAACACAAGGCCACATTTAGTTAATAAGATACGCGGTTACGGGGCCCAATTGTCTTTATCTTGCCATTTATCAACTTTTATATGAGATTCTCTTTGCCATGATATCCAAAGGATACAAGGGAAGCGGAGTTCCCAATGAAATACTTCCTATTATAATAAGGTGGGCGTTGTTGTTTACTTGACAATTTGTATGATTTGCTGTTGATGTCCACTTTCCGTGGAGGTTCCGTGTTATGCTGACGTTATCTGAATTATTTTTATTCTTGTGTAACTAGGAAAAATTCTGATAAATAATTTAAATGCAGTCGCACACACGCAGCGCCGACGACATTAGATATTTTATTAAAATATGTACTAGGTACTTAGAGTTTTGGTAAATTATACATTTTTCTTAACAAAACAAATTCTTTATTTAATATTAAAGCACTCTATGTTAAAGCACTCTACCGGTAATAGAGGTATCGCAGGTTCGAGTCCTGTCGGGGGCTACAGACGAAGATGGTTTATTTTTCCGTTATAGTCTTTCTCTCTGTATCATATAGTTTAAATTTTGGTAAAGTTTGTGGTGGGAACACACATTGAAATTTTGAGTGCCATACGTATGGACGTGCCATATATGGTTATTGTCTCCATAATTAGAGCCTTTCATCAGTATATTAAAATCGCCGACCATAGAACAGAAATTGCCAATTAAATCTCAAGTACTAATATATTTTGATTAATTTATTTTGTATTAATTTAAAAACACAAAACACATTCATAAAAAAAAATATTTTATAAGGGATATTTTTTTAAATCAAGATCAGGTAGATAGATACCAACCGTTATATTAGCTCGAAAATAGAATATAAGTACACTAGCTGCAATGAGAAAGAGAATGGAGGTGATGTTTTGGGATACCTTCGTCGAAATGTTATTAGCTATCGCATTGCCAAAGATTCAAAGATTGATTTGTCCAAACTCAATACTGAAGTACCTACTGAAGGTACCGTTAATAGTGGTAGTGTTTATATACTTAATGTTTATATGTATGTGATCAATATCTACCATCGCCAAGTATTTATATCGCTATTATTATTACCCTTGGCACTTCTTACTAATATGTTAATTTAGTCCTACTAGATAACGGTGGCTCCCGCATAAATAAGAGTATTTACTACGTAAATATTACTTGGGTCGAAAACGTTTACTAAAAGACTAAATATAATCCAAATAAACCTTTTTGCCGCTTTCAGCTTTTAAATAAAGAACACCGAATCAATATTACACGCTCCCGTTAACGTATTTTTTGAATTCCACCGCGTTTGTAGCAATCGAATAATCCGTAACGAGCGTATCGGTTGCCGAATGTAATTCTGCTCCTACAAATCAGCGCGTATTTAATAAGCCGCACCAAATTCAACACCACCACAGCAATCCAATATCAACCTTATGACAATAATCATAGGACAGTGTGAGCCGCATTTGCAACGCGGTCCGGACGAATTCGATTTTCGAAATTCGGCTGTCATTGAGCCCTCGTCAATTTATTTCGCCTTCATTAGTTGTAAAAACCTGATGATTTGCGATGCCAATATTCATTACACATTTTTGGTGGAATTTAACGGAATGGATTCACTTAGTTTTTCGCCATTGTGTTGATTTATTGAAAACATATTCATGAAATTAAAGTGGATATAGGTACAAAAGTAGTTTAGTCACCACATTATTAGACCAGTTAAACGATTGGATCGCTCATAGGTAAGAGATAAATCCGATAGGATTATAATTTTTTCCCCTCACTGCCTCGGAAAGCCCCCTTTTGTCCTTTAAAACCAGTGGGCAAAAACACATTTTATCCACTAGTGGGGAAAGTAATTTGACCTTGAGCGTTCTAGCTTTTGATAGATAACAAAACGTAAAACGCTCATAATACAAAATTTTCACAGATGATGTATTTTATGTTGACGCTATAACAACAAAAACTAAAACACAGAATAAAATAAATATTCAAGATTTCATGGCGCTGGGTCTCAAAATGTATGGGAAAACTAAAATCCGACTTTTAAAAATATAAAGAATATTATTATTTAAAATAACTAGTTGTTTTGCATAACTAAAGTTATTTTGTATGATGAGCTTTCCTCGCTACAGTGAGGTGGAAAGTTTTGTGTTACACACGGGTACAAAAGTATTTTACTTCTCGTGTGTTGAAACACTCTCGCGACGTTTAGGATTCTAAAATCCTTTCGCTTGCTTGTGTTTCACTTCCACACTCGCGGGTAAAATACAACTTTGCACCCTTGTATAACAAATAACTATTGTTACTATGCTAACTATCTTAATTTTGCAATGTGTCATCTCCGGGTCGCCATTTCGCCAGGTTTCTCGACTCTACATACAAACATAGACATTCACAACCGCTTTAGCGTTGTTGGTAGTGACCCTGCCTACGAAGCAAGAGATCCTGGGTTCGAATCCCGGTAAGGGCATTTCATTGTGTGATGAGCACGAATATTTGTTCCAGAGTCATGGATGTTTTCTATGTATTTAAGTATTTATTTTTCTATATACGTTTGTTTATCGTCGTCTAGTACCCATAGTACAAGCTTTTCTTGGTTTGCGACTAGGTCGATTTGTGCAAGATTGTCCGCAAATATATATATATATATATTTATAGTTAGATTCTCATTTTAAAACGGGATGCTAGAATAACATGAAACATTGTATACCTACACAATGGGATCCAACAAATCTAGGTCAAAAACAAGTTTTTCTTGCTAGAAATTAAATAATAGGTTATAAAAATAGAGCGACCAGAACGTTACTCATACTTACATAGTCTCTAATTGGTTATTTTTTTAAATTATATTTCTATTACGATATGGGGAATTGGCGGCAGGAGACAAGTGAAAGAGGCAGCAATCGGTAAAATAATGAACATTTATTTACAATATAATACGCCTTATACCGGGTGGAAAGGCACGACGATCCCTTCCGCAAAAGGGGGATTGTTTAGACTGAGTACAGTATTTCCTCTAAAGAAACTAGGCTCATATTCATAACCGTTTTGAAGTTATAGGCAGTTAACTTTTAATGCAAAATACTGCAAGTGACCACCCTCATTAGGGTCAGTAACATTTTAACAATTACACAAGAGTCAGTGACCTTTATCAATACGTATAAACGATAATTAGTACGTATAGTAATAGTAGGGTTGTCACAGAAGAACATTTATTAATTTTATTATTTTTAATAATTGATCGTAAAAAAAAATCTAAACATTACGAATCGATTTTCCATCACTTAAACTAACCCCCCTTTGCGGGAAGGATCGTCGTGCCTTTCCACCCGGTATACAGTTTCCATCGAACACAAAAATGGATAGGACGGGTACATGTGAATGGTGAGATTTCGATCCACCCGACGCGAAAATATGTTGCGCGTAAGCTGCACGCGATATCTTGCGTCTCGCTCCAACCGCTGCGTAAATACCGACGCAGCACCAGCGCGCGCGCCAGTTGCCTCCAGCCGTCGATGCACGCGCATGTCCCATAACGATTTATTATATAAAGCTACGGTGGCCTCGTGGTTCAGGCATGCGACTGTCAAGCGGCAGTCGTGGGTTCGAAACCCGGCTGGTACCAATGAGTTTTTCCGACCTTATGTTCGGTAGGAAATATTTACCGTTAGCTTTACGGTCATGGAAAACATCGTGAGGAAACCGGTCTGATCCCAATACGGTCTAATTTTCCCCTGGTTGGAAGGTCAGGTGGCAGTCGCTTTTGTAAAACTAGTGCCTATGCCAAATCTTGGGATTAGGTGTCAAAGCAACTGGGAGTAACTTTAGGAGGATGATATATTACCATTTATATCACTAACTAGTAAGGTAGGCCAGAAACTAGTTTCTGACATTACCTACTTGACATTATTATATACGAGGGTGAATTGAAAAGTTTTGAGCATGAGGTTGTTAATGAAATTAAAAAGAATAAATAATACTGGCACGTAAGACTTACGTATTTTTTTATCATAATGCACTATCTTTGTTTTTCTTCTGTGACAATTGCAAATTTTGTGAACGAATAACTAAAAGAGGTTCGCGATTTTCTTTAGAATGGATAAAATTGAGCACCGTTCTCTCAAAAAGTACTTACAAAAAAAGGGCTTAACGCCAAAGCAAATTTTTGAAGACGTGTGCCAGACTTTAGGAGAATCCGCTCCATCATATGCCACTGTTAAACGATGGGTAGCAGATTTTAAACGCGACAGAGAAGCAATTTATTGAATCAGGCGTTACTTTGCGGAAGTCCATGATATATTACGAGAACAATATTTCTTTTCGGAATACCGCTAAACAACGTGCTGGTCTATTAGTGAAGATAAGATGCAACTATTTGCGTAAAAACATGCAAAAAATTACAGCAAACCACCACCAATAATGACAAAAACCTCGACACGTGTTTCACCTCTCTACGAGGCATCATCAGGAGATGCTGGCAGGAGATGTTGCTTGCGCCACGTCCACTGAGCAAAACCCAGCTCAGGAATTTTTCGACGGATATTGAGATACAAGAAGCTGTGACTGAATATTTCGATGACCTTGAAGTTTTTTTTTTACAAGGAATAAAGTTAGAAGCAACGTGGCAAAAGTGTATAGATCGTTTTGGAGACTATGTAGAGAAATAAAATTGTTATAAAAACTCAAGTCTATTTTAAAGGTTATGCTCTAAACTTTTCAATTCACCATTGAGGTAGGTTGTACCTACTTAGGTAGATATGGCAAATCCAATACGGGTGTAAACTCAAAAAGGCAAAAAAATATGCCTAGTGACGAAAATCCCACTCCGAAAAGAATTACGAAGCTACAACCGTTTTGATATTGCTAGTTAGAGAGAAAACGCAAACGGTTTGTTACGTCACAATCTGCGAGGCTGCCGCAGAGCGCGTCCCGCGCGCGACAGGTCGCGTCGATGGCGGCGCCGAACACGATGGGGCACGGCACGTTGCGTCTAATTATACTCGAAACTGGAATTCAAGACCAAAAAAACTACGACAATGTTGCCACTGCAATAAAACGATCGTACAATAGTAATATCCCTTTTATCTAAAAACGCACGCTAACATAATTTATTTATTGGTAATTTTAATTCTATAATATAAAGAAATAATTTTATTTACTTATTTTTACATAAATGCAGGACGCTTTAATAAAAACTTAATCATCCGTAATTTTTGGTTGCAAAGCTGGTATTGCGCTTGTATCACTTCAGGTGTTAATAACCTTTGGTGCAACATTTTAACTACATGTAAACTATTTATTTAAACATTTTACATGTAAACTATTCATAACCTATTTTTGCATACATTTAGCCAATTGCAGAGTGTGTGTAGCGTGCTGACAATTGTCGCAAAGGAGAAGCCTGCTCACAATAAATCTGCAGTGGATGAGATGGCAGCGGCACACAATGTCAAAATATAAAGATTGCCCCCTTTTACCACTGCGAATTGAACCCAATTGAGTTGGTATGGGCTCAGGTAAAAGGGCATTTAGCCAGGAATAATAAAATATTTAAAATGGCAGAGGTCAAAGACCTTTTTCATGAAGGCCTCCGGGAGGTGACACCACAGAAGTGGCAGTCGTGTGTAAGTCATGTCATGAGAGTAGAGGACGAGATGTGCAAACTGGACGGATTAATTACTGGAGTGGTGGAAAAATTTATTATACAAGTGACCTACTCAGATTCCGAAGTTAGTGATTCTGATATTAGTGATGGTGAAGGCGAAGATCAATAAAAACAATTTATCAAAAAATGGTTTTATTTAAGTTTTCCATATTGTCTTAATAATATAGCACACTGTCGTGTGTGTTCATTGGTAATTCAACTTGTTTAATTTCTTTACAATAAAATTTTGTGAATGTTAGTTGAGTTGAAAATAAAGTTTGTAATTAAGTTCCTTTTTTGAGAAAATCCTAATGAATTAATTGTGCCAGCCAATACAAATAAGCATATAACAAAAAGGTTGGCGAAACCTGAAAACTTTATTTGACAATGACATAAGTGACTTTGACAGATTTGACAGTGACGTATCTGTCGTAGTTTTTTTGGTCTTGAATTCCAGTTTCGAGTTTAGTGACGTCACTACGAGCGTCATCGTTTCATATGAAGTTGCGTTTTGCGAAAAAGGGTCACCACTACAAACACCTCCTTTTAAAACTTTGGACACTTATAAAACTTCGTGATTATTTAACCTGTTGCGTTGCTTATTTCTCCATTTAACTACAATTTTAATCCTTTTTCGAGAAAATACGACATAATTGATTATTTAATTTAGTGTCTACATACACTACACCCCTATTGTGTATAAAAAGTTTCGTGTTATTCCAGAGCAAACTACGTGTGTAGAGTCGACTTGAGTCGGATTGCTGGGGACCCTTTAAATGGATCTTCTCTGCAGGCCATCGCGTGCAAATCGCTGCACGGTATGGTATTACGTAAAATAAGGCAAATTAGTATACAAACAAGGTAAATTTTGTGGTTTCGGGTGACAACACAATGACCAGAAATTATCACCATCCTCTTACATTTTTATAATGAGCTGTTTCACGGTACAGTAGTGTCAATGTTGTGCGTGATTAGTTGAAACTATCTTATCTAGGAAAACATCCCTTGAATCCATACTAATATTATAAATGGGAAAGTGTATGTGTGTGTGTGTGTGTTTGTTCGTCCGTCTTTCACGGCAAAACGGAGCGACGAATCGACGTGATTTTTGAAATGGAGATAGTTGAAGGCATGGAGTGTAACATAGGATAGTTTTTATTCCTGAAATCATCCCCTAAGGGGGTGAAATGGGAGGGTAAAAGTTTGTATGGAGCTGCGATATAAACGAGTTCCACACGGACGGAGTCGCGGGCAGAAGCTAGTAAAGTAATAAAATAAAAATTGCATGGTAGTTTCTATGAGAGTTCTAATTAAAGCTATAAACAGATGAAGGCAGTAGCTTACAGAAAAAAATAATTTCGGCAACTTAGTCACTTAAATAGCAATTTTGAAACCACTGTCATTATAAATACACTATGTTCTGTCGTCGTACGGAAATTTTAAAGAAGAACCGCACATTTAGACCTTTTCGATGATTTATAAGTTTATAACCGCATTTTACTCTGACCACTTTACATTTACTTTTAAAACATGCCAGTGTCAACCTTATCGCTTAGGAACAGCGTCCTTGAATAAGTAATTTTTATGATTGTAAGAGATGTAAGAAATCAATCTGTGGCAGATCCCGTTTGCAATCTGTCGTTGACATTGTTTGTATCAACAATAAGTACAGTCAGGTTGTATTTATGCAGGTAATCAGAAATATCATATTTTATGTTCTCAAGTATGAAAATTAAATGATGTTAAATCTTCAAAAGGCCCTCAAGGCATTGTACCAAGTATGCTGGTGACATTTTATCGCTGAATGCGTTGCGCGAGAAAACCGCCAGCTCCTCGGTTACCACTTAGGTACCTATAAACCAAACGTACTTACGTATAGCGATTTCTGCATTTATATATTCGAACAAATGCGTGGACCATAACACCACGTTAAGTTCAGATATGGTTTCAGGAACCAAATTCAGATATGTATGAAAATTATTGATTTTATTTATTCCCTAACCTGACTCCGAAACTACTCATCTGATAAAATAATCTTTTAGCCGGTTATTTTTTATTAGGCTAGCAGGTTTTTTTTTATTAGGCTAGCGGGCTGATTTATTTTAAATAATTGAATATCACTAAATGAGGTTAAATTAAAACCAAGTTAAGGTGGTTCGCCGACCTAACAAAAGATTTTTTGACTTTCACAGATTAGCGGCGTGATATTTTAAGAAACTCACGTAATATAATAATCTTTCATGAATCGGTTTTCATTTGCGCGAAATTCCCCATTTCCCAAAAAAACTTGTATAAACCAGAATAATAATCGTTTTCCCAAAGTATCACGTAGCAAACTAATTTCTCAAATTATTCTAGCTTAATACGGGTTTATTCTAGGAAAGGGGCAATTTCGCGCCAATGTAGAAAAGTCCTTCCGAGGCATTGTACCGAGGATGCTGGCGGCATGTTCTTGCTGAATTGCAATGCTGACATAATATTATGTCAGGATTATTATAATTGAATATAACTGTACCGACAAGACAACCCTCACTTCCACCTTATGTCATCACTTAAGTCATTATCTTCGTTTACTGTCAGCATGTCAAATAATGTCGATACATTTGTCGGTGCTTTTGAACTGATTTTAGTGAACGTCAACTATAGGTGCTGTCACAAACTCGTCACCGTCACTTCAAGATTTTATATAATGACATAAGTACATTAATTAATTGTATGGTGAAATCGTATTTCCTGTTTAACTATATCAACTGCTTCACCGCATCCAAACTAAGTACATCGTATCATACATATGTACAGGGTGACATTTTAATCAGTGTCGAAATTCAAGTATAAGATTTTTCAGCAAAAATTATAAAATACGTGTTTTTTGTTTCATGAATGCAGTACTTAAATGTGTAGTAATTGCTGCTTAGTTATCAGAAAAAAACCTTACCGCTTGGGCACCTCAGCGGGTAGCAAGGTGTGCGCTCGGCAGCGCTCGGCAAACCTCCCCTCCCCCGCCCTCGCTCCACTCCGCGCGGCACTGAATCTCGTGTAGCCACGCTGTACGGATAATTCTCTTGGGGTATTTTTAAAATTGTGAATTGTCTATTCACAATTTTAAAAATACCTACCAGCTTTTTTCAAAAATGGAGTCTATTAGTACCAAATGCCTACAAAAAAAATTGACACTGTTTTAAATGTCACCCTGTATAATCTATACCTATTTAAAGGAGTAGATTACTTTTTTTTTTTTATAAACCTTTACTATTTAACGAGCAATATTTGTATACATTATATAGGTAGTCACACCTACAACTCTTGACAGGAATTCATCGTGTTTTAAGGCGGTTTTGTTTTTTATTTGGGAATATTTCTTACACAAATCGACCTAGTTTCAAACTACGCGACGCGGCGACGATATACTGTATTTTTTATACTTCATACTGATGCCAATACCGCCCCGTCGAATGCATAAGTGACCTTTCACGGGGTTATTGTATACTCGGATGGAAGAATCGCCTGAAATAAGGAATTAAAGTTTAATCCACAACAATTCCACAAAAAATACACCGACCGCGCGCAAAAAAACCATCAACATATGGTTGAAACAAACAATTGACGACTACATTCTGTCACACGTCGCCATTCACTCAACACAAAACGTTAAACAATTGCTGTTCCATAAACCTCAACAAAATGTCTGATATTTCCACTTATTACCCGCACATCCAACCTTTCGTTGTCAAGGCGTAAAAGATCGCGACATTTGTCCCCGCATACCATAATTTGTCTGACCTATTAATTCTTATAACAGAATTAGGGCAGTAACAAGAAAACAATACGTAAATGACGATGATAATTGTTTGCAACTGTCGACGTCGCGGCTTGGAGACAGTTGGGAAGGTTTTTATGTTTTGTAGAAATTATCTGGGACATTATTTTATGGCTATGGTAGTGTAGAGGCATGCGTGTTTTTTTTCCAACCATGGTAGAGCCGAAACCACTTGATTATGATACCTAAGTCAATCAACTCGAAATTATGCTCTGGTAGACATAGGTTACCTTTAGTATGAAAAAAAAGGTTTTTCTGTTATTTTCCGTATTTGGAATACAGTTTTTATTATCGCGCCATCTCTAATGCATCGTGCAAGAAGCAGCTCTTACGAGCATTCTGAATGTATTATCTGATAGATATGACTGTGGCATATGCAGGCTTTGGGTCAATCTGACTGGGAAACTGATTACAGCTCGTGTCAGTTGTCATTTTAATTTAATTTAATTCCAATTCTACTTAATTTAACATTTTATAATTTACTTTAGAAACAAAGTTTTAACCGACTTCAATTTAGTACTCCGCCAAGCCACGAGAACATTTCCTATTTTTTTTACAATTTACCACATGAACTGATTTCCGATAGCAAATGCGTTGATTACAATAGAAAAAAACCGAATCGCTGTATGTGGGCCGATAATATTTGAGGACTTCCATCGATTCCCCAAGACCATCACCAAAGGCACTTCATTAGTTCCTATTTCAACGGAATCTTATCAGAACCTGTAACGTACTTTTGCACTTTAAGTACATAATTGAGGAATTCGATAAGTCATCTGTGGTCTTCATCATCAATTCCTCGCCACCAAATTTATGATTCCGGATGTAAATACACGAGTTATAACAGAAAATACCAAAATCACTACACGCCTGCCTAATAAAATTGAGGAGTCCCCTCAATTCGAATTTTGAAAAAAATGGGACCCACCTGGAAGTATATACATACGAACAAAAAAAATTTTTTCGAATCGGCTCATCAATGACGGAGTTCTGAGGTAACAAAAATTGAAAAAAAAAAAAAACAGCCGAATTGAGAACCTCCTCCCTTTTTTTGAAGTGGGTTAAAAACTCTGTAACTACTAACACTATAATTAAGTTTTTCATAATGTTTTTTACTAAAAACTATGGACATGCTCTGAAAATAAAAGTATTTGAATTTAAATTGAATTAACTGTTTTGCTTGTTTCGAGCTTTTGTTTAACTGACGCCATTCGTATGTAAGTTGTCCTTAAACAATTGCAACCCATTTTTCAGCCAGTTGTCGGTACTCGATTGAGCTGTGGCCTTTTTACAAGTTTTTATTTAGTTTAACCTGTCCCGTTGTCCGTCTGTCTGTAATCAAATCTTGCAAGTTAAATTTGACCCACTTCCCGGTGACCGATTGAGCTGTAATTTTAGGTTTAAGTATAGTTTGGATGACAATTCAATATTATTGTATACCATCTCGATCTGATGATAGAGACAGAAGGTGGCCATGGAAATTCAGTACTTAACCGACGTACCTCGTTGAGTTTGGGCTCGTTAGAATCGTCTCAATGAGTAGTTGATGATGGTATACAGAAAAGTACAGTCGGTGATAATAGCTTGTACCAAAAATTACATTTTTGACAGAAACTTGTTTTATGTAAATTCGGTGATAACGCAATTTCGGCACCACCATGCTGATCTGATGATGGGATAACAAAAGTGTTCGGGCTCATTAGAACCCTCTCAAGATAATTGCCGCCAGGTTGCATAGACGACCTCTACAGTACGGCTGCTACTTATAGCTTTGTGCCTGCGCGAAACGGGAAATCCAGCACTATGACCTCGCAAACTTTACCTCTTTATAACACGAGTAAGTGTAGATGTACCAGTTGTGCGAGGAGGTCACAGCTTAAAATCGACATTGTTCCTAACAGGGACTATTTGTACATCCGGCACCTAATTTGATTACTAATTCACAATAATCATCCCTGGTAACACCGTAAAAAACGCCCTACGGTCGGAAGACTACAAAAAATCCAGACACGCGATCTTAATATTACAATGAATACAAAAATATGGAAACTGTAGGGTTCCGTGGCGATCCACATTGCCTACGCACGATTAGAGATTATTTTGGAATGGAACGGAGCGCCTGGTAAAATAATAGTAGTTCGAGTCGAGAATGAAGGATATTTAGGAACCTACCTACTTACCCAGTAAAGGCGCCACATTGAAGGTTCTATGCTCCAAGTCTATGACCTAACCCATTCAAGGCAATGACTCATATACGAGTCATGCCTCTACGGGCGATTCCCGCTGCAAGTCGGAAAAATGCTGCTACGGCGTAGCACTCGATGCGTTGTTCAGTCTCAAATGGCTTGCATTTCGATTTCGCCAGGCCACATCATGACATCAAGACGTGGCATTGCACATAGATCCGATAGCCGTTGGGGCAGAAAGGTTCTCTGGTGTCACCACCAGACGCACCCACAATAGTGATAGTGTAAAGGTCGCGGGATGCGGATGGCGCTGACCGTTCATTGTGGCACTCTTTGGGCTATGCCCAGCAGTGGACGTCTTTCGGCTGATATGATGAATATAAATATCATGACATTCATGACATCAATAGTAGAAATTACACGGTTCTCGTATATCCCGCAGTACCCTAAACATAACAAGAAACTTTTTACAACAATGCGAGGTAATTAGTAATTGGCACGACGCGACCGCGCATGCGTCCAAATTGCGGTTTTCGACCATTATATATGCCATATGGCGTCTAACGGTTCGTTTCCTCCGCCTGCGGTTGTGCCATGCATCTTGAAAGGATGAGGTGTATCGATTGCTATTACATCTTTTTATCAACCCTTTCAACGCTGTGGGCGCTTAAAGTTATAGCAAGTTTTCGTTCCCGCAGCGCGAAGAACAACTTAAGATACCTACCAGCCTAACTGTTTCAATAATAAGATTTAAGACAATGTGATGTTTTAGCTTTGTCTCCTACAACGCCATACGTCGTTATCGCGGGGACCATAACAAATGAGATAAAGAACAGATATAACAGAATGTCTATTTGGTAGAAACGGACATATTCTGCCTACATATACTATGCATCTAAGAAGTTCTTCACATCTGGAGAGTTTTCGCTAGAAAAGTTCTATAAAAATATCTTCTACTAATTAAACGCTTACCTACTCAGAAGGCAACACGTCTACTTAAATAATAAGACAGCAATTTGTGTAATTTTTTAGTAACGTGAATTTTTTACTTGTATTTTATTTGGTTTTGGTAATAGATTAGATTATAAAGATTTTATCTAATAAGTAGTCTATAGTCAATTTGCGGCGTCGTGCAAAAAATATCCATTTCAATTGACTGAACGATCTTTCAACATCAACTGTTGTTGTAGGTGCGTAATTGAAACGATAGAAGTACTGCTGTGACAAACTCGTAACGATGATTCAAGTATTATTTCCTTCCCTTGTATCCGTTCATTATTTTTTTATTATGCAAAATCCAGTATTTTTTTTTCAAAACTTGTTTTAGCTTTTTAAATATTTTTATTCCATTCGCACTATTTCAAGTTGGTAGGATATTAGAAATAATATCGATAAATTTTAAACTCGTAGGCATAAATGGTCCTCAAAATGAGTTTCACGTCTGTTATTGCTTGTTTGTCATAATCTTTCTGAACTGTCAAATCGTTTTTGCACCCGCGATAACGACGTATGTACAACGCTAGAACATCACTTTTTCTCATGTCTTTAGGCCACGATTCCACCTGACTCACTAAAACGAATTTCGTAGAAACATGAAAATGGCGATATCCCTATGAGATGCCGGGGACTTAACATTTTGATTCTTGAATTGGGCCCCTATAAAAGGATCATTGCCAGGCCCTTGTTATCTTAGTGCCATTTTTCGAGCTCTAGCGTTATTCGGTTTTCACGGGTTTCACATACTTTATGATAGAGTGACATTACATATTCAACATTGAGACTAAATCAAACAAAAATAACAAAGCCCTTGAACCGTGAACTTGGTTGTCGTTTAAACTCGTTTGTCTTTGACAGTCTGTTACCGATTAGCACATCACTAGACGACCTAGCTATCAGCACAGCACTACGTCGCTATGTGACTGCACTGCGCATGGCACATTCTAGAAGAAGAAACTACCGTCAATTTTTATTCATACTTGTCAACTACAATATTAATACTTGTCTAATTTACCTGTATATTTTAAAGTACCCATACACCTAAAATCACACATTTAAACCTTGTGGAAGAGCGGTGAGTCTTAACACAACCATGTTTGAATGCTTAAAAACTCAGTCTATGTGTAAATTGTTTTAAGATAAGGAATAAACTATTTTTATTTAAATTTAATTTTTATTTATTATTGCAATAAAATTAAAACAGGTCATGCGCTGGTGCTCATGATTAACCCGAGCGATTTTCGACCTTAAATACGTGACATGTCGGTTACATTATAGGTATTTGAATATGTCTAATTCTCACGGGAGTTATCTATATAAAATTACGTATTTATTCTTTCAACCGTGCACTTATTTATTACTACTACGCATTGACAATTTTATTTTTAAAGTTTGTAAGAAAGAGAAAAAACACATTTAAACTAGGTAACAGCACTACGTTTTATGATAACAGAGCTAATGTTAAACACTTTTACCAAACAGAAACAAAACCATCACCATCCTACATTACCGACTCAATTTTAACCCTTTTAGCTATACCTATAGCATGTAAATATTGTCTACGGAAGTAGGCACAAAGGAGCCCGCTCTTTGATCTTACCGCCACCTGTGGGCCACGGAGAAAATTAATGGCCGTCTTCAAGTATTGTCCGCGACAGCCCTGGCAAAAACGGCGCAATCGATAGCTTGATGAGGATGTTACGTGTATTTGGTTCAGTTCATTTACGAGCTACTTGCTCTCCACGCTTATTCATTTTAAACTTAACAAGCCTCTGTTGGTTAAAGTCCCTTTTTAACCTGTTTACATTTTTTTTTCCGTAAGAACGCGTTTAACTTTCTTAAGTACATTTCCCAGCCGATTCACGAGTTTGGTGAGCAACTTCAATAATTATAGATTTATTTTGTCGATCCAGTGTTTTGAAATGGAAAAGGTCCTTTTTAATGACTGGCTTGTGAGTTTTACAGCTCACAGAGCCAGTCATAGTACGCAATTGGCCGCCACCGCAGGCGGGCATCTTGGGTATTTCTTTCCAGCCCAATAGGACCAAAAAAAGTCCCAGTATGACTAACCATTTTTGAACTTTCCTATTGTGTTACCAAACAAAGTACCTATATGGAAAATGCATTAGAAAATTAATCTTTCAGACATATGTTTTTCCTATTGGGATCGAAAAAGAAAGAACAATAAGAATACGATTCTCAGTCGAAATAATACAAAAGTCACTTCAGGAAATAAGGCCACTTTATTGATATCACTAATAAATCTCTCAAAGTAATTCAATCATAAATTGTGCCTTCTATAGTTAAAATTAAACATACTCACCTAATGCGTTTGCAATACATTTCCTCTCGTCCTCGGTACTTCTATTAATGACACAGATATTAAGCTATACCATTATTCAATTGAAAATTTTGGGGTCCGGACCACTTAGATGAATTTGTTTGGTCCGGCCGAGTCAAATATTACCAAAACAGGGGCAGGCAATTGTCAAATTGACCGAATGATTGTGGGGGAACGAGACGAGTGAATGAATGCGGACCGGACCGTCTTTGCTGTTGGATTTGGAGTTTTCATTCCCTTTATGAGTAGGTAACAGGATTTCTCTATGATTCGCATAGAAAGCCCTCCATATTTATTATTTCTTTCACTCACACACACATGCTCACATGAGTGACAAAGAAGGCATAGACAATAAAACAACTGGGAATAAGACACAATGTCGTATCTCCTGTCGCCCAGCACGTATAGGCATTTTTGTGTACCTATCTTATATTTGTGACCAAAATATCAAAAATCCACTGCAGCTCGCGTCACATATGTAACACTAATAAAAGGACATGAGATGTCAAGTATGTATCAGTCTTCTGAGACTTCTCAATTTAGTCAGGTTAATTTACCTTCTTTCGGGGATTCGCTAGGACTTCATCTATGGAATCCTCTACCTCATCATCCAATATTTGGCATAGGCACTAGTTTTACGAAAGCGACTGCCATCTGACCTCCCAACCCATAGGACTTTGAGATCAGACCGGTTTCCTCGCGATGTTTTCCTTCACCGAAAAGCTAACGGTAAAAATTCCGAACATAAATTCCGAAAAACTCCTCGGTGCGAGCCGGTATTCAAACCCACGACCACCGCTTGTCAGTCGCATGCCTGAACCACTAGACTACCGTAGCATACCCACTAGGGTACCGTAGCTTATAAATGGAATCCTCTATCTATTGTGCAAAATGAGAGTATCTACCTAGTTAATAGGATTATCCATTACTCTTAGAGGAAGAATCCCTCAAATCTATATCTAGGAAGGTAGTGGTCAAGGGTATGAAGCTCAGTAAGGGTATTTGATATTGTGATGAGCATTCATATTTGTTCCTGAATCTTAGATGGTTAATCGACTTAAGTATTATATATTTACTCAGGAATGTATGTTTGTACCTATATCAACGTCTATTATCAATGTCTATATGGCTCTAGCCCTGAACTAAGCTATATGTACCTACCGGACTGTTATTCGCTACGCGCTAAAGCGGCTCACCCCGCCGATCACCCGTCACGAAACTAGACCTCTGCCTACGCTTGGTTCCAACCCATCGCGGTGTCAAGATAAATTTGTGGGTGAGCGTTGAGGTGAGCTTAAAACAAGTTACAGAATAGGGGGGCAGCTTAGTTTGGGACTAGAGCGATTGATTTGTGCCAGAACGTACTCAAATATTTATTTACTCCTGCCGCTAAATTGATACCTTGTTTTAAAAAAATTAACTAACCTTAACTAAGCTTAATCTATTCAATCTGGGCGGGTAATCGTTTGTTTGCCACTAAGACAATCGATGAGTCGTGGCAAAAAAAATGAAACAAAAACACAAACAACAAAATGATACCTTTATTCCTATTATACTGGTAGATATTATTAGGTATTTTCATGGCGACTTTGGTTAGTCTGGGCTATTACTATTTACTCGTAGTCATTGTTTTGCTGACATACTTATCATTTATCAATTTCCACGCTTAGAAGCATGAATGGCGGGTAAAAATGTAGGTAGATAGGTACTATTTTAATCTAAGAGATGTCTAACTATCTGCATGCCAACTTTCATCTAATCCGTTATATCTAATGCAAACTATATAACACAATTGTTTTGAATTATAACACTAGAACAAGCATACTACGAGTATACAATACAAAATGTTTGTTCTTCAATACAATGTCAAAATTAAGTCAATAAATACAAAATAATTCAAATTCACAATTAAATAATAATAATAACATTACAAACTAAAAACTTAAGCACAGCCTAAGCTTCAATACAAAATACATTTTAAAAAGAGCTTACAATAAACCTCTCTTTCTTGATTTTCAACTTAAAGTATAATATTAAACGTAGGTACTTAGAGATTGTTTAGATCCAGCCAAATGTCGAATTCGACTGTAGCTGAACAGTGGCATAAGAATAGTATCCGTCGACTTCGACCCAATGTAAACAAGCCATTACAAGGATATTGGACGAAAATCATATTGGATAGTTAATATAGTCACTTTCTTTCTTTTTAGTTTATTTTAAAATTGATCTTTTTTTCTTATTATTATTTATATAAATTAACTTTATGTGTGCTTTGAATTTCTACAATTTTAAAATACGTAGGTAATGTTAGTTACCTACGTATTTTAAAATTTTAGTTACCCAGTTTGTTAGTTACCCAAACCGACAAATAATGTAAAAACATTTTCTTTGTTTCTTTCAATACTTGAAAACTTATTTTGAATAAAGAATCAGGAACTTCGTTAGTTAACCAGGTCTACTTATTTGAGAAAATAAACATCTCACCACTTTAGTTCTGCTACTCGACACGCGATGGCAGCATTATCCCAAGCGAGTATACATTTGCAACGCCTAGCGACATCTATTGTCTGATAGTATAATATTTAAAAAAATGCTTGCGTAGTTTCGTTGTTCATATTAAATTAGTAACCAAATTATCTATGACTTAAATTAAACAAAAATACACAATTAATTCAACTCCAATTTTTATTCCCTGTGGTGACGTAGGTACAATTCAAGGAAGTGTACCACTTGTATACGCAATTTTTTGTACATTTAAGGTTCCTTTTCGCACTCCTTCCATAATTTTATTCCATCTGATATATTGAAATGAAAAGAGAGTTTAGTTACTTGTTTAGTTTCTAGTGGAAATCAAAGCGGTTATTTTCTTTTTACAATTATACGCTAAATGTATTATTTTGCCAAACAACGCGTTGACGTTTTTTTTAAGTCGACAATTTTGCATTAGATAAGTATATTTATTTCTTTATTTAAATTGTATTGTACAAAACTAAAAAATGTACAAATGGCATTATCTTCTGAGACGTAAATTAATAGCCATGCTTACGAATAAGTGTTATCATTCAGTTATCGAGTATCTAAATGATGACCTAAATTGTTTATAATTATTTCTGACTAATTATTATAACATGAATGTTTTTGTACGCCAATTGGCAAAGCATAGTGTAACACGAGAAATTGTAACATCTCTGTATTTATGCAGCCATCACCTATGTTTCACAAATAAAACACTTTTGACTTTTGACTTTGTCTTCCATTCAACCATAAGACCAAACAGAGACACTTAAAATTGGTGCAGAGTAAATTTTCAACGTTTAGAGCGTAGTACAGACTTATTAAATTATAATCCTACATATACACCGTGGACGTTAATAACCCGAAAGATTTTAACCCCGCATTCCTTAGGTCATTAGGAGCAAAAAATGTTATGTGAACCCCAGTCACTGCCGGTTTAGTTTTAAAGATATTATAAATTTTCATGTAAACTTTTTATTTTGATTACTAACGTGCATTTAGCTCTTTTGATTGCGACGTTGCTACCGATGTTGGCCAGTTTTGCGTCGCTATTGACAGATATATCAAAGTGCCAGCTACCACTCACTAAATTTAACCTTTTTTGAAAAAATTATCGTTACCGTTTTATTAAAAGGGATAATTTCCATAGAAAAGCGATAGTTATCCAAGTTTTATTTACAAAAACCGACAAAACAAGCAAAAAAAAAATATTTGTTTTTGCTGAATTTTTGTTGGGGTTCATATAATATTTCTTACTCCTAATGACCTCAGGAATGCGTGGTTAAAATCTTTCGGGTTATTTACGTCCACGGTGTACCTATATATAAATAAATATTATTACTTATATATTAGTTTTTGTTTTATTGTGTACATAAAGGTACAATCCATGTGAAGAAAACTAAGTGCAGTCGAAAAAATGAATGCACTTTTGGATATCTTAACGTCATTCAAATAGAGTTGACAATGTGCCAAACTTTAATTTTCCTCGACCGTACCACGGATAACTTATTTGATGTAAACGACTTTCACGTTTGTTATACTCAGGGTAGGTATACGGTGTCTTATACTATGTAATACAATGAGTAAATAAATACTATAGTACATTTAAAAGACGTTGCATATATGTTGGCTCCTTAGTCTAAGAAAAGTGAAAAGTCGATGCAGTTCTGAAAATTATTCTGCGTCTTTACGAAGTTATTTTAGCGCGTCTCTGTGGTAAAACTCAAGATTTACCAAATAAAAGACGGTAAAAATTAGAAATGAGCATTTCGGATTTTTGCCAACATACCAACCCATGTTGGCAAATCTCAGGATTTACCGCAGTTCGGGCTTTTACAGACATTCATTTCCATTTTTGAAAATGTGTGCACATCTTTTTTTAAGTATTTCATTATTTTTGCCAACATACCAACCCATGTTGGCAAATCTCAGGATTTACCGCACTTCGGGCTTTTACAGACATTCATTTCCATTTTTGAAAATGTGTGCACATCTTTTTTTAAGTATTTCATTATTTTTGCCAACATACCAACCCATGTTGGCAAATCTCAGGATTTACCGCAGTTCGGGCTTTTACAGACATTCATTTCCATTTTTGAAAATGTGTGCACATCTTTTTTTAAGTATTTTGTTATTATTCAGACACAATAAAATGAATAAAAAGAAATGTAAAGCAATGTGACAGGCACAGAACACAACAGTTTACTCGTACTACAAATTCTTATTACATTGTTTATATTATGCTATTTTCAACATCAGTAAAGTTTTGTAAGAACGCTAGCCATTGCTTCTGAAAGATCTTAAACAACTTTATCTTCCTCTTATCATCTAACGTACTGTACCTTATGGAATTGATCGCCAATTGTTTCAGCATTCTCAGGTCGGCGTGCTTGCTAGCGATGCCCACGAAGGCCACGAACAAATCGTCGGAGAGGGGCTTCGCCCCCCACAAGCTCGGGTTACTACTCGATAGTACTACGGGTAGACCCAGCGCCAAGTATGTCGCCAAAGGATGGCTCCGCAAGTCCTGGATTAATGACATTACTGAGCTAGATATCACATTACATTCTATAGCTATGTCGTTTTGTACAACAGCTTTCACAAGTACCGGATGCTTGATCAGTGAGTTTCCGTGCCCAATTCTTTTTGCTCCCAGCAAAATAGCATCAAACAGGTTTTCTTCCAACATAGTCCCGTATTGGTTAGTTTCACCGGGGTTGAAAAAGTAATCTATTTCGTCTTTCGCTTCTAAAAGAGCGGGCAGAAATTCTGTTAATGGTTTCCCTTGACCAACAAGATCAAAGCCAGCGATCAGCTGAGGTAGAATCTCTTTCACTTTACGAGCTAGGGTTAGTTCTTTCCGTAGCTCATTTATATTCCGACTTCTCTGTCCAGTTATGATAAGCTTTATACCAACAAAGTCAGGATATGCCTTTTTAAATTTCCTTGCTACCTCATTATAAATGTCTGCCGTGTATATTTTACTATGTACAGTACCATTTAGCTCGTATAAGTTATCCAGCCCGGTCCTAATCTCCACATACATGATGTTGTCGCTATGAAAGTTTTGTAACGATGTGTAAATCATTTTCTCGTGTACAGGTCTGTATGATATCAAAGAAGAAATAGTCGTTATAGTTTGTACAAGTTTTGTAGAGATCTGGTTTTTGTAAGCATTCAATCCGCCATTCAAATCCTTCAGACTAACGGACAGGCGGTCCATTAGCATTTCGTCGAATGGGTCAACATTGTAATAATTGTCACTCCTAGCATCGCTAACTGAAGTCCACGGAACTGAGCAATGTTTCTTTGGGGTGGTGTCAGAGAAGCGAAATTTCAAATCGTCCAATGAAATACAAGCGTACAAGTGATCTTCATAGGTCAATTTCAACAGATCATCCGGTTCGAGCATAAACGTGCTGTGTACGTGCAGTGCCGCTCCTTTCGGCATCCGGCGAATCATCTGGTACCCTTTAGAGTGCCTCATAGCATCCTTGTATACGAAAAACGGCTGAGAAACATCCAAGTAGTGAGAGTTGTTAAAGGAACCATCAGTGTCCATCTTTTTCAAGCGCATCAACGTGTCATTGGCGAGTCGTTCTCTGGGCGAAAGGAGTATTTTACTCCCAAGTAAATGCTGCAATTCTGTATCGATCAAGCTATTTTTCATTTGCACATACTCTCGGAGCGATTCGGCACAAATCTGCTCAAACAATATTAAACACAAAACACTGGCCGCGTTACCATTCATGGTTTCTCTTTCATCGATGTCAGACTTAATACTGACCAGTGGCTGGCTCTGTTACTTCAGAATCACTGATTTCATAATTGTGTACCTACGTATTTTTATTACTTGTGTCATGTGTTTGTTTTTAGTTTCGCTATTGAATTTGGGGTATGTTTACGTAACCAACTGAATACTGATAATCTCCAAAAATAAGCAATGATGACTGATGAGCTAATCTGTCGACCTGTCTGCCATTTTCATATAATAGTAGATTGTATGACAAGGGTCTAAAGTAAGCCATATTACCACGAGATGGATATTTTCCCGAACGAAGTGAGGGGAAATAATTCGAAAGGTAATATGGCTTTTAGACCAGAGTTATACACTTTACTTTTGACTTCGACTCCGAGAAAATAGTAATAACAAAGATTATCCATCCACAATCAACAATTATACCAAGGCGAAAAGATTATTCAATTTGGCGCCATTCTTTTTAATAAACTGCTTTGACACAAATACAAAATATTCACACCACGAATAATGCCTCTGACCGTCTAATAGCCGCGTCTAAACGGCCGAGCGACAGCATACGCGGAGCATACGATAAAGCGAGATAGACAGCAGTCTATCCCGCTCAATCTTCATAGCTTATGTCATGTATGCAGTTAACTATGGACGGAGCTATAGTCGGTCAGAGGCGTTTATTTCTTTAAACATTGTGAATTAGGGAATAAAAAAACACCTAATATTTTAATTGAATTCTGTTTCCTGATTGGTCGATTTTAATGTCTAGCTGTATTCTGGTTAGTAGATAGCAAATACTAATGTTTTTTTAAAGAGTTGTGATTAGTGGATGTCATATTGAACTGTTGTGATTGGTCAAATTAAAATGTCTTATAAATCATAAATATGTATACATATTTTCCCTAGGGGCTAAATGTACTATTTTAGCCCCTTTTGCTAAGTCTAATATGACTCGCTTTTTGGGCATGAGAAGTGAAAATATTATTTTATCTACGCACATATCATTAGTGCTCTAAAATTTGTTCAGAAACCGTAGGAAATGACCAGCATTACTACAACCGATTTTACTATGGGAACTTTCTTGTCTGTGGTAGTAGGTAAAATCTATACTGTAATGTTATTACAGTACTTATTATTGTACATGTACGTTATGAGTTAAAATTTGGAACAGCTGTCAAAACTCAAGTGGGTTTCTATTCTAGTATCCATAAATATTAAAACATTTATCGACACGAAACGTCAATTCAGTACGTTTTTTTAATACAAACCGCACGACATTTGATCTCGAGTGACTTAGGGACTTCATTAGTTTGTCTATGATTTTAAAAAAAGAACCATTCGTTATCACGGATGATCGAACTGCCGCCATTGTTGTTGTCATTTTATTGTTGGTTTTTTGCTGTTACTTACTACTACTTATGATATGTGTGTAGACAAAGTAGTGTATGCAACTGTACATAATTAGGCCTTAAAACACTCGTGTGATCCTATTCTGACGCTCCTTTCATAAAACCACACTCGTATTTTAAGGCCTCCCATTATGGATCGGTCGCATAAACTACTATTACATTATCTTCGTCTGGTGCATTGAGCTTGATTTTACGATTTCCGGGGATGTTTTCATAGATATGTATATTTTCTCCTACACGTACCAAGCTATTAAGCATGTGAGGTTATATATAAAAACGTTTCTTCGCAAATTCACCTTAACCCTTAAACAGGCCTGACGATTTTTTTACTTTTGAATCCCGACTTTGGTAGATAATAGCGTCAATAAAAAACTAATTTCTTGTTTTTTTTTATTATCATGATTTCTTTAAAAAAAACCCTGTGGTCATTATACGCCCTGTGCCCGTTACCAATAGTCCCACGTGGTCCGTACGTGGCCACTGCCCTGCTGGCTATACATTGATGTTTTAAGGGTTAGTCATAATGTTTACATCTAATTATCGGCAAAATAAGACCACAATAAAAGTAAGAATAAAGGGTAATTATTATTATATTTAAGCACCATTTAGCAAAAAGAGCTTCAAAAATAAAAACCTTGTATCAAAATTAAAAACTTTACTTTTTCCAGTGATTAATATAAGTTAACATTTTAGTGTATAGAATCTACAAAATAAAGCTTCAAAAATAAAAACACAACTTCAAAAAACAAAACATTTCTCCGTAAAAGTTTGACGAACCGGTCGGTATGAAAATCGTTAATATTTTTTCGCGATTCTCGTATTTGTTCCATGGGAAACCAACCTTGTTGAGTAAGACCATTTTTTATATAGACTTATATATATATATATATATATATATATTGGGCCAGCGTGGAGACTATAGCCCAATCTCTCTCCTACATGAGAGCAGGCCTGTGCCCAGCAGTGGGACGTATATAGGCTGCAGATGATGATGATGATATATATATATTCACTCATGTCACGGAATGCACAAATTGCCGGCACCCGCTCGGCTCGCATGTCACTTCCCATGCTAAATAATCCGTTTAATATATATTTTTAAACCAAGCGTATTACTTTTAAGGTAATTTTTAGGTTTTTCACAATTTTTTTGAAATAGTTCAACTACAGTAAGTAATGAACTTACCCTTAAATTTATCTTATTTACCCTGCCGGGCAGTGGTCACATACAAACCACTTATACTGAACCGAAACGGGCAGAGGTCATATACCTAGGGACCACAAACTTTAGGAGCAAACTTTTTACATAAATAGTAGATTATACACCAAGGGGATAAAGCACTGTTTTATGTCACGGGAGCGAATGGAATCCCGAACGTAACGAAGGACTCATAATTTAACTCCTGAGCGTAGCGAGGGAGTTATAAGTTAATTCCTGAGCGAAGCGAGGGAATTAAGACTGAGTCCTGAGTGCAGTGAGGGGTTCAACCGCCCAAGACTAAAACAGTCTTATCCCCGAGGTGTATACTCTACTTTTCACACCTTATGCGAGACAAAAAAACAGGCTCAGTAGATAAATAATGTTTATTTAGCAAATTAAAAGTACATAGTAACATTAGACACGTTAGTCCAATTATGGAAAGATAAGGTAATGTTTTTATTTAGTACGTTCATTGAGGTTGAGTTGTCTAATTTGATAAACTCAGGAGTCAAAACACTTTCATCACTCGACATTTTCAATATTATTTTTGAAATTAAATCTTCTTTAGGCACCTACAAGAACTCGATTTGTTCGTCACGCGTGAACAAATGAAGGCGCGCGACGTTCCAAATTCGAAAGCACAAGCCGTGGTCCTAGATTCGAAATTCGAATTTCGAACACCGCGCTCCTCCGGACCGGGGTTCACACGGAGGCAAACTTCATTTATTTTGTCAAATCAAGTAGGCCATGGCCTAGGACAAATTGTGTTTAGCAAAATTAAACTTTATGCATATAGTAATAAGAATTATGAAAAGTGAAATCATATTATTAACCAGCGGGTTATAATGAAATTCAGTACATTATAACCCGGCTAATACCAAGGGATTTAATGTCTTGCTTTCGGTAGGGTTTACATGACCTATAATTCGGCATTGTCGAGCATGTGGTGTGAAAAAACTATTACTGTAACTATTAACGGCATAGTACGCATACATTGTCTTATACACTACCAAAATAAAGCATCACATAGCACTGACCGTACTTTTTTTCGGCACAATACTAATATTTACTTGGAGCAACACACAAAACCGGCCACTTTTTCTTAATTTGAATTTGACAAATAAGACGTCAAAAAAGAATCGTATTGACACATGAATTTTGGGTGCGTTCCGAAATCTGTCAGTTTATAGACTATACGTCAATGACATTTAGTGCCTTCTATAATCATTCTGCTCGTCAAAAAAAATCATTTGCTAAGTGGTCACTATGAGATCACTACCTGGTTAAGGGTTAAGACCACAAAGGTAAAAAAAGTCGTAACCGTGTTATGTAATAAGAACTTCTTGACGTTTAACATATTTGTGAATTATAAATATATGAGAATGAGTGAATGAGATGATTAGTATGAGTATCTTATTAAAGAAATAATAAATTGTGTCTCAAGGGAGCAAAATTATATATTTACGGCGAGGGCAGGCGGTTATTGAACCCAAAATGAAGCGAAAGATTTTGAGCGTAATGAGGGATCCGGAAAGTGTTTACGCCTAAGATGGGAACTATTTTTCTATGAGGAAAACTGAAATCCTCATTTGAGGGTATAAAAATTACTCTTTTCTAAGTAGCAAAAACGAGGAAGAAAAGTACAACTTACATCGCTTATTTCAAGGCAACAATTACTCCTTTCTGAGTAGTAAGTAGGTGTGAAAAAACCTTCCTCCCACCTGTAGGCCGAATATAAGAACTTGTAGTTCAGTAGGTACCTATGCCTTCGTATTGTGTCATGATTTACGGGCTAGAGTGGTAAAATCATTGTTATGTATTAGTAGTTTCCGCCCGCGGCTTTATCTGCGTGTGCCGGGGCTAAAATCTTATTTTATCATCCAAACATCTAAACATCCCAACTTTCGCATTTTAGCATATTAGTAGGATTAGTAGGATCTAAATCGTTTATTTTTATTTTTCTGCCTCCATATCGAATAGGTTTTGCAACGTAGGTAGTGGTATCCTGCTGTTTCGGCAAAATATTTTTCGCCAAATTTCACTTCCCACAAAACTTATGGCAGTAGTTTCATTTCCCAAACGAACAAATAGCACATTTTTGTTTGGCATTTTGTTCATTTGGTCAAAATATCATTTGGCATAATTTTGCTTTGTCAAATGTTATTAAGACAAAAGTTTATTAAGCAAACACTTTGTTCGGGCTAATATTGTTTTCCAAACAAAACATTTGTTCAAATTTTCATTTCGCACATTAGGTACCAGGGTGGAAAAAATGGCTTGTCATAAGCGAACTCTGTTTTTGGTCGGTTAGGTTAGGGTTCACTTGTGTCCCTCAGACCAGAAATAGACACCCCGCGCAGCGGGGTGGCGTCGATTCGCTGGAGACTCTCGATGAAAAGGGCGAAACCGACTCGGGGCTTGCTTGCATGCATGCTGCTTATTTGGATTATAATATATTGTTACCTAAGTACCTATAGTACAAAAGAACATAAACTTACCTGTAAATTATTTACTTTTGTTTTTTACAAACTACCCGCTTAGCAAAATTATGTAATCTTACTCAAATAGATTTCGTATGCACTACACAATTAGGATCTAAATCATATGCCATGCAATAATTTGGAAAAAGAATGTTATGCTAAATAATACGTTTGACCAAATGAAACTTGACTATGTAAAACTTTGCCAAACAATAATTTGCGAAGTAATATTCTGCCATAGGAGATATTGCAAGTGATATAATGCGAAACAATAATTTGACTAGTGTTTTTTTGCCAAATGATCATTTGGGAAACATTTTTTGGGAAGTGACACTTTGGGAAATGATTTTTGCCCATACAATAGAGAACCGTAGGTAGTATTTTTGTCTCAAGACACGAGGGTTTGACTAGTGTGTGTTGCCAGTTATGACATTATGGCGCTGAAATTTAGTCACTTACTATGGGCGTCATAAGAAGGCTCAAAGTCACCCCAAGGGCAATACAGAGGGCTATGGTGGAAATTGCTCAATGTGATCGTATCAACAACAACAACACATATATATGGACCTTGGTCTGACACAAATGATTTTGAATTTAAAGGACCGCGGTCACTTCGGCACTCTTTGGGGGAGGTATATGTCCAGCATTGGACGTCTTTCGGCTGATAATATGATGATGATGATATTTTCTTGTTGTTGTTTTTGTATATATATATTCGATCAATAAAATAGAATTAAATAATATAGGGAAACAAATTATAGTCCTCAACGTTGGACTAGTATATGGCATGGTCGCTTTATTTTATCAACTGAGATTAACAATGACTGTCTCACAAAAAGTCGGTCAGCTCAAATAATCTTAACTATACCATGTTGTCAGTTTTTTGTAGCATGCTTCCACATTAATTATCACAGTTATAACTACTTAGGTAACTCTGTTTTTCTTTGTCTTTTTATTGATGTAATTAACGGATAACTATTTTTGGCCTCTTTTTTTGTAAGGAAATATTATGTTAACTGTATATTTACGGCTGTTGTTATCCTGAATACCAATAAATAAATAAATAAAAAATATTCATGCAATTGGCAGGTACTGACTGGTTAAATTCGGACTAAAAGGATTATTCTTCATTCGAATTAAAGCCATGTCACTTTGACATAAAACGCCCATGCTATACAATAGTGTAACGAACCTACCTAATCTAACCTCAGTAATTTGTCAATTTGCATTATTTCTGTGTTTTCATATCCCACATCTGACATCAGCAATTACAATTTTTTGTTTGGCCTAGAGGTTGAGTAGTCTTAATACAGTGCAGTATTATTTATGTCATCATTAATTTAAGAGTTATCCTATTGTCGGTGGAGTAATTTCCATTTATCTTTGTCGTACGCCAGCCCTTTGATTTGTTGATACGACACGACACCAGCTTTTTCTTTTATTTGGTCTATATAACTGCGTCGTGGTCTTCCCCTGCCCCTCCTTCCTTCAATCTTTCCTTCCATTATGGTTTTAAAGAAGTTGTCGTGCCGTATCAAATGATCAATCATTTTCCCCCTTCTAGTGCTGATGGCGTTCAAAATCGATCTCTTCTCTTTTACTCTTCTCAAAACGTCCTTATTTATGTAACTAAGTATAAATAATAATTATATTTATGCGATCGAGTTTACACTGATTAGTCTAGCTAGCCCATGAATTTGAACTTAAAGGCTTGTCCTTAATATAAATAATATAAAATACTTAATAGGAAAAAACCTAAGCTTTAATACTGTAACTCGGGTTACACGGAGGGTTTCTTTGGCCCGCATAAAACCATAAATAGCAATGTCATATAAAAAGGAAACAACGTGAGTAGTTAGCTGAAAATAAAAGTGATTTGATCCCGTTCAAATTCATAAATAAAATCGTATCGCAAAACTGCAGACAGAGTAATTCGCGAAAACCAAAGTTACTCTCCAGGCCCAAAGTAACCCGTATTTACAGAATTTATCGAAGCCACTGATCATCAGCATTATCTACTATACAGAAACATATATTGTAATTGTCTATACGCTATTTTAAATATCAGTAAAGGCTTCTAAGAACTCTGTCCATTTTTTCTGAAAGACCCTAAACATCTTAGTCTTCCCCTTGTCATCCAACGCACTGTACCTTATGGAATTGATCGCTAATTGCTTTAACATTCGCAGGTCCGCATGTTTACTGGCGACGGCCACGAAAGCCACGTAGAAGTCGTCGGACAGGGGCTTCGCCCCCCACGCGCCGGGGTCGTCGCTCGACAGCACGACGGGCAGACCTAGCGCCAAATACGTCGCTAGAGGATGGTTTCGCAGGTCCTGAACTAGAGATAACACCGAGTTCGATATCACATTCACTTCTATAGCTATGCCATTATCATGGACTGCTTTGATAAGCGCCGGGTGTTTGATCAATGCGTTCCCGTGGCCTATTCTTTTCGATCCCAACAAAATAGCATCGAATAGATTTTCATCCACCGTCGTGCCATACTGGTTGGTTTCACCGGCGTGGAAATAGTAATCTATTTCGTTTTGCGCCTCTAACAGAAGTGGCAAGAAATCCGTAAGTGGCCTACCTAAGTCTTCTTGGCCAACGAGATCGAAACCAGCCAACATGTCAGGCATGGTTTTTTTCATTTTAAGAGCCAGTGTTAATGCGTCTCGTGTTATTTCTAAACTTTTTCGAGTCGAGCACAGAATTAGCTTGATGCCAGCAAAGTCAGGATTAGCGTTCATGAATTTTCTGGCTACTTGATTAAAGAGCGACGCCATATAAAGTCGGTCATGTACTGTGCCATTTAGCTCATACAGGGGAAATAAAGCAATCCTGAACTCGGCATACATAACATTGTCATTGTATAATTTCTGTAACGATTGATAAACTAGTTTTTCGCGAACAGGTCGGTATTCTTCTAAAGAATAGATTGTACGCGTAGTCTGCTTAAAATTCTTCCACGCTTCAGTTTCGCTAGCAAGCATGTCTTCGGGGCCTAAAGTTAAGCGCTCCTTAAGTATTGCGTCAAATCGGGTAACGTTTGAATGTTTTTTTCTGAGTTCTTTCACAAGGGCCCATTGACCTGGACAGCGCAGCGTCGGAACAGTATAAGAGTAGTGAAATTCTAAATAGATTTCGGTAACACAAGCGTACAAGTGTTCGTCGTAAGTGACCTTCAACAAATCATCCAGGTCCGACATCAAAGTACTATGAACATGCAGTGCCGCCCCCTTCGGCATCCGCTGAATCATCTGGTACACTTTAGAGCGCCTCATGGCATCTCTGTATGTGAAATAGGATCCAGAAAAATTAACGTAATGTGGATTGTTGAATGAGTTTTCTATATTTTTCCATTGTATTAGTTTTTGATTGATGTGGATTTCTCTTTCTGTGAGGATGAGGTTGCTTCCGAGTGAGTATTGTAAGTCTGTTTCCAACAACCTGGCTCTTTTTATCATATAGTCGGCGACGTCATCTGCATTCAGCTGGTTGAAAAAGAGCAAACACAAAACACTGGATATCACGACGCCCTCCATTGTGATTCTTCTTAGGAGAACTTGGTATAAACTGGTATATCGTTATGCTTTGTCTCCACAGATGCGGACGTTAACACTACGTTCATTTGTTTTCACAGTACATCGAAGGTACTTTCATTCCTTTAATTATTAATACATTGTAAATTATTTCAATACAAGCGGCCTGATATACGCTGTTACATTGACATAATGCGTTAGTGTGCAGGGTCGGGCCATTATCACAAACTTATGTTCTAGTATTACAATGATAAACGAGTAATTTGAAACGTGTTGCGTATCATATGACGAATGTTTGCTAGGAGTTTTTTTTATACTACCAAAGTGCCAAACAAGCATACGGCTCGCCTGATAATAAGCAGACACGTAACCTGTGGACACTTGCGACTCCAGATGAATCACAAGCGCGATGCAGACCCTTATTGATTTGAGGATTCGTTATGTTGACCGTTAGAAGCAAATGTTCCTTCTTAACACAGCGCGGCCGCGGGTGCTCTGACTACTATTTTGAAGAACAACTTACAATGTACTTTCATACGAATACTAAAATGATTACGGTTTGGGGCGGATCATGTGCCTCTACAATGCTGGTACTAGAAAGAGCCCAGAGGGCGGTACTCAAGTTAATGGTTAAGAAGCCCTACCAATATCCAACGAACCAACTTTTTACCAAAACTCAGACGCTCTCGGTCCGCCAATAATTCATTTTTAGGGTTACCACAATTATACAACGAAAGACATCGAACTTTCCCAATTACGAAGCGCTCCAACGCAAAAGGATCTTCAGTCCCAGTTTCCCTAGTGGTAGATTATTGTATTTTAATAATGTATGTTTTAACTTTACCTCTCACTAACAGATCTGTATTTTTGCCCATCACGTTTGGATAAAAAATCTTCTGGAAACCTTACAGTCCTCACGGCACATGAATAAATAAATATATACTTATGCTCTTGAACATGAGCATATTGTATAATTGAAAAAAATAAACCTCGTCGTGTTTTTTACGCCGGTTCTTCTTGAGGCAAAGGTTTTCTTACGGAGTCGCGGGCATAAGTATAGTTTAGTTTAGTTTAGTTTATTTTATCTCAGTATACAAATTTCACATAACACTTTAAATTTGCTAATGCTACTCGTCATATATCTAGTGATCGTTATAAATAGTCATAATAACTTAAAAAAGTGGAATAATAAACAATCTGCAGCGTATATACAAAATATATAGCTGCATTCAAAATAATGTAATAATATTAATAGAGGTTCCAATGTATGTGACACAGGAATAAAAAGTCACAACTAATTAAAAAGAACATAAAAATGTAAACCAACAATGTTGTACCTGAGTGCAGGTATCAATCATTAACATAATAATTAAAGATTAAAAAATAAATAATTTACTTTAAAAACAAAGTTTTAACCGATTTGAATGGAGTAATCCGCCAAGCCACGAGAACATTTAAACATTTTTTTTACAATTTACCATATGAACTGAGCAAAAGCGTTGATTACTACCAGAAAACCGAATCGCTGTTTGTGGGCCGATAATATTTGAGGACTTCCGTCGATTCTCCAAGATCATCACCAATGGCACTTCATTCGTTCATATTTCAACGGAATCTTATCAGAACCTGTGACGTACTTTTGCACTTTTAAGTACATAATTGAGTAATCCCATAAGTAATTCCTCGCCACCAAATTTATGATTTCCGGATGTAAATAAACGAGTTATATAAGAAAATACCAAAATTACTACACGCGTACCTAATATAAATAAAATTGAGGAGTTCCCTCAATTCCTCGTGGATCCCATCATCTAACTGAATTTTGAAAATAATAGGGCATATACAGACAAACAAAAAAAAATTCGAATCCGCTCATCAATGACGGAGTTCTGAGGTAACAAACATTAAAAAAAAATTATATACTGTACAACCGAATTGAGAACCTCCTCCTTTTTTTGAAGTCGGTTAAAAAGTGCTCCTATCATGGCACGTCAGTATAACAAATGACACTGATCGAAACACGCGGGCAAAAGATATTACAATGTTCTTTGCAGTAAAATATACGCAGGCGTCGAGAAATCATGGGAACAACAAGTTTAGTAGGTACTTAGAGTTTCCTTCATGGTGCAATGTCTGTCCGAAACCAGCATAAATAGAGGCGTGGCGTAGCAATCATCACAATCATATCAGCCGAAATACGTACACTGATGGACATAGGGCTCCCCTAAAGAGTGCCACAAAGACTGGTCCTGCGCCGCCCGCATTCGGCGGACTCTCTTTACTTTACCAGGTCATCAGTCCACCCACGCTACGCTTTCCGGTACGTGATCGCCACTCGAGAACCTTTCCATCCCAACGGCCATCAGCACTGTAGCAATGTAATTTTATAATTTATAATGCTGTGATTCTGAAATTATATGTATAATGCATACCTACTGGTTTGAAAAAAATATACCTCGCGGAGTTTATATATTACGCCAGTTTCAGAGGTTTAGGTATTTTCCGAACCGTGGCAGTTTCTTGACATTCATAGGTGCATATAAGATACCTAAATTGAAGAATAGACCTAGACTTTGACGTAATAGAACTCGATTTCCACCAGCATGCCTATTTTTTTAAGACTAGGAATGAGCTAATGACGCCTAAATCAAAAACCATTACGGTAATTATGTTACCTGAATGTAATAAAGTAGTTCTCTGTTTTTTTCCTGCTCGCTTCGCGAAAATCGCGAAAACTTATAAATGTGGTTTTCACCATGTGTGACGTCAATATGACGTCTGTCATGTGAAAGGTGTGCAAACTGCCATACAGAGCCGTCATATTGACGTCATAATTTACTTACGACCTTCTGGAATTCGCTACTTTTCAATTTGATAGTCCTGAATGAAAATTACTATATAGGGAGAAATAAAAAACACGTGTCGCTTAAAAAAACAGTTTCTAGCGAACTAAATCATAAAATGGCCTACATGAAAATATGAAATGTTGTCAATTGAGGAATAAGTAAGCCAAATTAATCACTGTTGTCTGACAATAGACCCAACGGGAATAGCCATCTTCTCATGCCAAGATAAACAAGCATATGGTCAGCCTGGTGGTAAGATGACAGCATAGCCCATGGCTGCCACTGGATAAAGCTTATAAAAGAAGAAAAGAAATAATCTCTAAGCAAGCAGTCTAACATGGATATTTCACTGAGCAAAACCACGCCACGTTGAAATTGCGTGCTCTGTGCTCTAAACTGATTTATATTTGTTATTTACTACATTTTTGTACGAGCCCTGACTTGACATGTTATAGTATTTTATGCAACTGTTGTATAAACAGGGTCTTAAAACGCGAGTGTCGTGAGTTGCGATGCGAGTCTTGGCGAGCATGGCAATTAAAGACGCCACGAGCGTTTTAAGATCAAGTTATGTACACCGTTATCTTATCTTATCTTATCTAGATGAGGGATCTTTCGGATGCACTTCGACCCAGTGGGATCTTTTGTGCATTTGCCCTCTCCTTATATCTACTCCCATCCTCGCTCCATCATTTCCACAAAGCGGATGATGCAGCTCAGCGGGCGTACCTTGAATTCCTTTAGTTGCGGACATCCGTTACCAAAGTAACTCATTCTTTGTCTGGCAAGGGCATGACATTCACACAGTATAAGTGTTCCATAGTCTCATCCTCCTCGCCACACATTCTACAGTCTAAACTGTCCGATAGTCCCATCTTGGCCAAGAGATCCTTGACCCCGAAGTGACCTGTGAACACCCCAGATATGATTCTGAGCAGCTTCCTACTGAATTTCCAGGATTGTTAGTCCAGCCCGAGTCCACTCCTTCTATGAAGAGCTTTGAGTGCCTTAAGCCTGCCTCATATCTCCACTCGTGTTGTTGTTTGGTTTTGGCGTAGGCTTTAAACGCCGAAATTATGGTTCCCTGCGAGAGTCCCACAAATGGTTCTGGACCTACAAAGTGGTTTGTAGACCCCCCTCTTGCAAGCTATCCGCTCTTGCGTTGCCAATGAAGCCCTCGTGCCCTGGAATCCAAACCAGTTGCACCTTATTGTTCTTTCCAAGCTTGTTCACTGCCTGGACGCCATTATAAACTAGTCTAGATTCCACTTTCGGCGCCGTCAGTGCTTTAAGGGCCGCTTGACTGTCACTGAGTATATAGATGGTCTGCCCTCTGGTTTGTCTGTCTATATTCTCCTGTGCACAGGCAATTATGGCGTATGCCTCCGCCTGGAGAACGGTTGCCAAGTTACATAAATAGCATTTGGCTTTAAAGGCAGTAAGTTTTCCGTTAGTTCTATTACTACTCACGCAATTTCTTCAGCGGTGCAGTTATTTTCTTCTTCGTCCATTTCAAAAGGAGCGTAAACATTTTTCTTTACTTCAAAAACACGAATAAGATCATAATAAGTTAATAACGAATAGTTGTTATATTTCGTCTTTTAATTTTGAACTGGAACTTTGGTGGGATATTGACTGACACCTCTTGTTTATGGTCTGTTTTGTTTTTAATTTCCTTGCACTTGCCATCCGAACCAAATTGAATCCGGATCCGAACCGAATTGGATCGGTTTATATTTATAAATAATAGCAATAGTTGGTAAAATATGTATAACACACAATGCATGATCATTTATTTTAAAATAATTTATGTTCTACAAATGTTTGATAGTAAATAAAAACTTTTTATTTCGCAGAATTTGCTTATGAAGTTGGTACCACTGCAATATAGCGGCTGATTAAAAAAAAGTTAGATGATTTGACATCGTGGTAAACAGTGCTTTTATGAAAAATGTATGAACGATAAAAGTACGGTAAACAATGCGTTTATGAGCCATAGAGCATAGAGATATTTGACATTCAATGTATTGTGTCACGTATTTTCTGATGCACTAATTATTGTACTGAATGACGATACCTAGAGGTTGATACTTATTTGTGTCATTTTGTTTTTGGTTTGTTTTTTCTATTTCCTTGTTATTGTGTTCTTACATTTGGTGACATTGTCTTAATATTATATCCCAATTTTTCTCTCTTTTTGACGATTGTGATAAACATTCTTATTTTTTGGCATGTATGCAAATATGTAAGTAATGTATTTTTTTATCATGAAATAAATAATCTAATGTAATCTAATCTATAAGTTCTTTAATAAATTAAATAAAAAAAAAATAAGTTTTATTAGTAGACAAAGAGAATGACAAGTGAGCAACAGATATGGGTGGGAAAAAAAAACATGACGCACTATCCCAAGTAAATACCTAGACTACTGTCCCTGTTAGCTGTACAACTCGCGAGTCGCGTCTTTTATACGAAATTGTTTCTTTTGTTTAAGTTTATAACCTAAAAACAAATCGTAAAAAATGTAGGTAGGTAGGTACCATATATATGTAGGTAAATTTGATATAAAAAATTAATTAATTTTATTCTACAAGTCAATATTATACCTTCTAGTTAGACTTCTGACCAGTACTTCTGCGTTTCTGGAAAAGAAGACCACTGTTAAGAAGAAACGCCGAATCAAAGTCAACAGTCAGTCATTATATTTATATAATGAGTACTTTGAGTTCTTTAGAACTCGTATTATTCTTTATTTGTTAGGTATATGTATATTAGTCATTACTGATTTCTCGCAAATGTGACATTATAACATTGATAAAGAAATACAATTAAACAGTAACGTAACCAAATGACGTCAAATAAAATTGTAACATCACGAGGGTGATGCGTCTTAACCAGAAACTTCCGCTATTCTGTGACAAATAATTTGTCTCACTTTGTGACTTCTAAATAATCAAATTTAGCAATACCTACTATGTCTCATGGTAGGTATGTCATCTCGTTTATTTGGAGTAGTCTTTCTGAAGTTTTTTAGATTTTTGTTTGGTGATAAAATAGTATTTGGCATAGTTATATTGACTTAGTTTATATTCCGTGCGATTCCTTCTCTCCCGTGGCAATTAGTTACACAGATTTTCTATTTCTACACAATAGATAGCCCAGTTGCAAAAATGCAGAGATCTGTGTTAACTACTACTACTACAACTATTACTATTACTAATATGTATCTGTGCACCTCGCCGCGTGTCGTCACAGAGAATATAAGTAATATAATAGAATAGCATTTATTCAGACAACAACACTTTCATATGCATGGGGTCTCTGGCTACGGTGTCAAGCGCAGTTACCGAAGCGGAAGGGGAGTTACATTCCGGGGGCATGTACGAATTTATGACCTGGATAATAGCATAGTAGAAGCCAAGAAAGAAAGGTGGTAGCTCCAAATGATGGCTCAATGAATTGGTAGTGTCTTGGGATCTTCGATCTTCCTCAGTCAATACAGAGAAACTCTTACAAGAATGTCCTAAGGCAGCTGAGTCCCATTCACGCGCAATGATCCGGTCGAGAAGGTAGACGGTATAATATAACACTTCTTGCTGTCTGGTTAATCTATAATCAATAAATCACTCTAGGTCGTGTGACCCATGATAATTTAGGATAATTATAAGTGTGAATGCTGCGGGAGTGCAGTGAAGTCAGGCTGAGTCAGGGTCATACTTAAGTAGCCCATTTTATATCTGCGCTAGTTTGTTTTTGATCATATGTATTTACTTTGTGTGCAAAATAAATCAAATCTTATTCTTATTTTCATTCTTCTAATACGGCTGGGCTGTCATTCGACTAGCTATAATTAGTTTATGTAATGTGTCATGATACTCATGGTGATAGAACAAGGTACCTATAGATTCAAAGATTCATGTTGTTTTTGTAACAGTTGTCAGGGTGTTAGATGATGATGATTTGCCGTTCATATATCACTGTTAATTGTTCCAGTTATAACAGAACTAAGTAACTTTTATTATAATGATAGCCATACTACGACCATCCAATTCAGAGAAATGTAAGAGATAAGATATCTAACGAGAATAAAAGGTCAGTGCATGATGACGCAACTTCAGACATAACTATGTGTCGCATTCATGGAAGCAATAGGTTCTTTGCGGTAGACACTCACATTTGTATCGAGCGACCCACACTAGCCCAAGCTCTAAGGGGTTGCGTCTGTTAAGCCCTGAATTCCCATGGCCACCTTCTGTCTCCATCATCAGATCAGCTCGATGGTACCATAATATTGAATGTTCATCAAAACTACACTTAAATCCCAAAATTTCAGCTCGATCGAAGATTTCGGCTTCAAAATTGAGTTGCAAGATTCCACCCGGGAACAAGTTAATGCTTATAAAAAGTTGCCTTGTGTAACTGCTCAAGAGGAAAACTCTGAGAGATTTCAAATTTGTATGTATATCCGCGATGGCTTTTCCGTTTTCTAAAATGAATTAGTTGCTCGGGGGTTTTCTGTAATATTCTCCCATTAAAATGACACATACGCGTTTTGCAAAAAAATGGGCGGGAGGGGCAATCCGGATGCATGTAGCTCGAATGTAAAACATAGGTACTACAAAGTTAGAATCAAACAAATAATGAAAATTATTATTATAGAAAGTATGCAATTATCGCTATACTTGCTACACATTCAATGCTGTGCAATCAGCTTAACTTCTAGAACAAGCAATGTATGGCGAATTATAAGTGTCAGGTGGCAATTGTCAAGTTGGTGAAATGGATTAAAAGTTTGACAAGTTTCTATGGAATGACAGCTACCGTCGCGATATTTAAACGTTGGTCCGTCTGTAATTGTACGCTGGTGCAACCGCCCTAAGTCAATTCAACCAAACAATTTTTGTGTTTAACCTTCGAGTCCTTATTCTTGTTTGGTCGAAACGGGTTTCCAAGTTAGGTAGGTAGTAGATACTTACTAGAGATAAGACCAATCATCTAGATCCTGATAATATTATGTAATACTATTAGACACAGGCTCACAAATTCGCAAAGTCACATACCTACTACCACAATCCGCTTAGAGAGGACTCGCGACATTTTACAGTTAGTTATTATTTGTAATGTTTTCAGACCTTATAAATTGAGAATCGTATTGTGTTCCTCAGTGGAAAAATAAGATCTTAATAAGTATAAAACGTATTTCCTCGGAGGATTTGGATTAAGCGCGGCAATATCACCAATGAAATAACAGACCGTCAGGTCAACGACCCTCAAACATATCTGCCATCGCTCAGCCGTACCTAAATACCAATACAACTTCTTTATAGTTAGGTAGGGTAGACCGGGGTCAATAGTACCACGGGTCAATAGTACCATCGCCTATAACTCTGCAACCACATCAAAATATGAATGTGTGTGTATACATACACCAGTGTGCCTTGAGCGTGTTTCTACCTGCTCACTAGTCGGCGGCTCGCTGCCGTGCGAAAAACATGTGCTACACGACGATTTGCATTTTTGACTGACCAAAGTAAGTATTTACGATTTACGTTTTGTACTAGTGTTTATAATTTAATAGTCGTAGTGTGAAAGTTGTACTGAATTGTGATTCTCTAGTTATTAAAGTATTTAATGTGTCACGGTGTGGGGGTCAGTTAGATATAGAAATCGAGATTTGTGAAGGCTAGTGAGTGCGAGTAAAAAAGGACAATTGTACCACAACACTCGGGGTTAATTGTAACGTTACAATCGACCCCGTGCTACAATTCACCCAAAGTTTTTACACGACTGCTAAAATAAGACAATTGCGACTAATTATTCTTGTAACAAGTTACATCTCAGGTAGGTATTTTATGTTATACCTATGATTCATCCCGATGATTCATACGATACTTCGGGATGTATATATATTACAATACCCGCAATTTCAATTCAGTGGTATTATTTAATTTTTATTTGTGGTGAAGGATTGGAGTTGATTGTACCAGGGGTCAATTGTAACTGTATGGGATTATCAATTGTTAAGTAATTCGTTATTTTATTGCATTGAGATGTTGTTATTGCTTGAAACGTGTGTGCTGTGAGCACCCCTAAGTTTTTTTTTTATAGTAGGTCGTAATATGTTTCAAAAACTTGGAAAATATTATAGTACGTTTAGTTCAACTGCAATGCTACCTTTGTCTGGTGTAAATACGAGTCTCTATAATTAAGACTGATGTAACGTAACAGACTGATTCGTCTTAAGAAATTAACAATAATTACTGATTGATTAAAACATTATTTTGGGTTTTGTTTACCTCTGATTATCTGGTACAATTGACCCGTACTAGGGGTCAATTGTAACACAAGGACTTCATGAACAAAAACTCAATTTACACCATTCTGTTGCGATTAAATGAAAATATTTTTCTAGATTCTGATAGCCAATGAGACGACAATGTTATATCTTAAGCGATTTTTACGTCGTAGCTTTAGATTCTGAGTTATAGGTCATTATTTCAAAAGTAGTACCATTGCCCCCGGTCTCCCCTACTTACCTACCTTGCACTGTTCAATGACCGTGTGACCTGATAATTTAGCCAAATATTGAAAAACGCACCACGATAATAAATATCTCGAGTTCATTTGCGTAACCTAATCCATTACCTTGATTTTTTACTCTGTTGTACTTAAAAAACTGTTCACAGAAAAAAATAGTCTACTATACTAGGTGATTTCGGGGTCATGATCCGGAATGATTAAAAGCGAATAAGATGATAATTCTGATGATAACTGAGACCTCACAGTTAACTTTTTTGCGATTTCGTGGTTGGTCCCATGGGTTAAGTTGTTCAATATGATCATCTTATTCGCTTTTGGTCATTCCGGATCATGACCCCGAAATCACCCAGTATAAATGGACGGGCGTCAACACTCTGGTCACAGTAATCGCTCTCGAGGCGGCGAGTCCAGATCGAGTTCCTAGTATCTCAGTCAACCGTGAGCCAAGAAACCGTCATGCGGCTTATTGTGATCGCCAATGTTTTGTGTTTACTCTCCGGAACACCGACCCGCGCGAGGGCCATCGACGATTACAAACAACCGGCTACATCTGGATACACACACAACAGGACAGAGCTAATGGAAATGGAACTCCACGAATCTCTCGGAGGGAAACTGCATCTCACAGATAAAGAGCAAGTAGTCAATGACATTGTCATGCGCTTGAAAGAGAAAGAGCTGGACAATTCTTTTGACAACCCGCAGTATTTCAATTTCTCGAGACCGTATTTTACGTACAAGGATGATATGAAGAGTTCTAAAGTGTATCAATTGATGCGGCGGATGCCAAAGGGGGCGGCGTTGCATATCCACAGTTCCTTGATGCTTGACGCCGATTACTTGGTGCAGCTGACGTATGAGGACCACTTATACGCTTGTCTCACCGACGGTGATTTAAAATTACACTTCTCCGACACCGATCCCCAGCGTCCTTGTCCTGTTAAGTGGACACTCCTGAGCACACTCAGACACGCTTCCGATGACGTTGCCCTATTTGACGTAAAATTAAAACAACACTTCACACTTGGCCCCGAAGACCAAATGGGATTTCATACAAACGTAAACGAAGCGTGGAAAACCTTTAACAAGGTGTACTACACAATTAAATCTTTGATAAACTATAGACCTGTTCGGGAGAAAATGTTTTACCAAGCCTTGCAGGATTTTTACGACGACAACGTTATGTATATTGAAATTCGAAGCGGTTTGTCAAGCCTGTACGAGCTAAATGGCACTAAGCATGACAAAATGTATTTGGCAACTCTATATGATCAAGTGACAAGTAAATTTAAGAAGAATAATCCAGATTTTGTCGGCATAAAGATAATCGTTACCAGAGGCCGTTCATCAACAATTGAAGAAGTGCGGGATGCTTTAAACTTAGCTCGCCAAGTGAAGAAAACCATGCCAGACATTTTCGCTGGCTTCGATCTCGTCGGACAAGAAGACTTAGGAAAACCACTGACAGATTTCTTACCAGTTCTGTTAGAAGCAAAGGATGAAATAAATTACTACTTCCACGGCGGTGAAACCAACTGGTACGGGACACCGACAGATGAGAATCTGTTTGATGCGGTATTGCTGGGATCTAAAAGGATAGGTCACGGATACGCGCTAATGAAGCACCCAGCGCTTATTAAAGCGGTTCAAAGTAATGACATAGCTATAGAAGTGAATGTGATATCAAACTCGGTGTTATCTCTAGTACAGGACCTGCGGAACCATCCTCTAGCGACGTATTTGGCGCTGGGCCTGCCCGTCGTGCTGTCGAGCGACGACCCCGGCGTGTGGGGGGCGAAGCCCCTGTCCGACGACTTCTACGTAGCCTTCATGGCCATCGCCAGTAAACACGCGGACCTGAGATTACTGAAGCAACTTGCGATCAATTCCATAAGATACAGTGCTTTAGATGACAAGAGGAAGACGGAGTTATTCAAGTCATTCGAGAGAAGATGGAACGAATTTATTGATGGCGTGTTTAGCGATAGTTTGTGAAATCTTAGGTTCTTATTTTAGGAAACATACTAGTGAAGTGCAACGACTGAATGGGCCATCCTCATTATTGTGTGACATACGCGGTAAAGATAGTGGGCACAAAAGTGTTAATGTTCCTGAAATATAATAAATTGAACGAATGACTATATTCGCGATATTTGTGACTGTGATGAAATAACCAGTGCAATTTAAGCATACGGCTGATAATTGACTATAGTGTTTTGCAATAAATAAACGAGTTGACAATTCTGTTGGAGATAAGCTGCGGGCGTAGCATGATGGCCATTTTATAACTTATCGTTGTGGATAAGACATCCGTCACTCTCGCACTCGCATCCGGACTGTATTTTTGGAGTCAATTGTAACCACCAGTATGTAGTATAAATATTTAACTGATGCATGTTATCTTATTATTTTTTTGTTTCTATTGCATTATTGATTAATTTCTATTACTGGTCGCCGCCCGGTTGGGCGACCCAGGTACCGCTGGGAGGACAGTGTGCAGGCAGATCTGCGACATCTTCAAGTCGGCAACTGGCAAGAAGTTGCGCACGATCGGGACAGATGGCGTGCTATAGTTTCGAGGCCAAGACCCTCTTTGGGTCCCTGAGCCAAATTAGTTAGTTTAGTTTACTTATTTTGTCAAATCCTTGTCATAAATTATAATAAAGCTACGGTAGCCTAGTGGTTCAGGCATGCGGCTGTCAAACGGCGGTCGTGGGTTCGAATCCCGGCTCGTACCAATGAGTTTTTCGGAACTTATGTACGGAATATCATTCGATATTTACCGTTAGCTTTTCGGTGAAGGAAAAACATCGTGAGGAAACCTGCATACATCTACGAAGAAATTCAAAGGTGTATGTGAAGTCCCCAACCCGCACTGAGCCAGCGTGGAGACTACTGCCCGTTCCCTCTCATCCATAAGAGGAGGCCTGTGCCCAGCAGTGGGACGTATATAGGCGGATTTAGTAGTTAGTCTCCTAACGCACGTTTGAAAAGTTACGCAACTGTCTCTCCGGTTGAAATTACCTGTTTCAGATTAACAAAATTATAAGTAACCATGTAATTTATACTAATGTGGACTTTAAGATCTATTCAAATTGTAATGAAAGTATTCGAATTTCGTATTCGTTCGTTTCAAAGAATTTTATTATTGTAAGCATGCCTATTACCTACCTAAGATATGAGTTATTGTATATAAATTATTCTAGTGTACAGTCTAGTTAGGTACTAAATAATGATATTTTCCGTCTGTTTGTATTTATAATAACAAAGTTATTAAAGTAAGTATATAAAAATAATTAAAGTGTAAGAAATATAAAAGCCGTTATTTTATTAGGCCACATTGGCACATGTCACGCATGATCACCAAATAGAGGACGCGAGTCGTGTCAAAACAAAAATGCGTCAAAACGCAGGCAATATAAATAAATAAATTAAATATTTGCGGACAATGTTACACAAATAGACCTAGACGTCTAGTACCCATAGTACAAGTTTGGCTAAGCAAAGCTTGTACTAAATATGAGTACTAGACGACTATATGCATACTTACGAGTATATAGATAAATACGTAGAAAACATCCATGACTCCAACAAATACTCGTGCTAGTCACACAAATAAATGCCCGGTAAGGGAACTCTTGCTTTCGTAGGCAGGGTTAGTACCAACTATGTAGGCTAAAGCGGTCGTTATGTCTACCGTTAAATTAACGTCGCCTGTGATGGGACAGGGGCAAGAGCGGAGATATTGGGGGGATTGAATAGAATGCTTGTAAGTTGTCGCTTGTCAGACTCCAATAGGTACCTCAGTTATATAATTGAATATTTTGCTGCAGAGAAACCTCATCGTCATATCAGCCGAAACACTTCCAGTGCTGGACACATTTCAATTGATATGATGATTATGATCTGTCCGACCGTTTTCGGCCATGGCGACCACGCCGACTCCATCCTGCCCATTAATAGGGCTCAACGTTGCACTCTTACTCCTCACTCTCGTCTCCACCATCCGCAACAAGTGACCGCAGCAGCGAAGCCGCCGACGCATTAAATAGGCCTATATGCCAACATGGGCTTGCAGAACTACGGTGTTTCGCACTCTGTCGGACCATCTGATCTACATGATACATCACAGGCATTTCAGGTGGAAACGATCCAGAGTACGTATGTGGCGGCGGCAGGCGGAGTATAGGAGGTTTGGCAGCACAATTGCCATGTAAACTGAAATTTTAGTGGCCAACTTAAGGTGAGCAGAAGACCTCGGAACACAGTCTGCCGAATGCCGCTGCTTCAGCACCGACCCTGCTATTGATCTCGGCATCAAGGTCACACTTGAATGTTACAGTGTTCCCCAAATAACGAAATTTACTACCTGCTTCAGTGACCCGCGTTCGTGTGACTTCAAAGACATTACCTCCGTCTTATTGACGCTGATCTTCAGGCCGAATTTACGGCACGCTTGGTGAAAAACGAACATTAGCTGTTGCAGGCCGTCAGGGGATTCTGCTACTTAACACAAGTCGTCAGCATACATGATCTCAGAGTAATCAGTGCATAGAAGATCTTGGTGCGAGCCTTAAGTCGAGCCAGGTTGAAAAGGCTGCCATCCGTGCGGAAGCGGATGCGGACTCCTTGGGAAACTGTTTGTAATCCCTCTTTAACTAGGTACCACCGCAAAGTATAAACCGAACAGAGTAGGTGCTAAGACGCATCCTTGTTTCGCCCCACAGGAAACGGAGAATAAGTCTGTTTGTTCACCGTCTACCTACGGGGACGCAGCATTGCATGTCGTCATGCAGGAGTCTAATAAGTCTCACAAACTTCTCCGTGCATCCGAGCTTTCCTAACACCAACCATAGAGCTTCACTAGGCACACTGTCGAAAGCCTTCTCTAGGTCAACAAAGCAGAGGTACAGCTGACGACCCTGTTCTCTACTCTTTTCTTGCAGTTGACGCACAGCCAAGATAGCTTCGCATGTGCCACGATGATGTGATATGCCTCCCCCAAAGAGTGCTAAATCACAGGTCCTGCGCCACCCACATCCAGCGGACTCCCGTCATCAGTCCAGTTTGTGGGGACGGGGTCTACCCACGCTGCCTCTTCCTGGAGTGAAACCTAACCTAACTTAACCTCACGTAACTTGACCCGTTTTTCTGCAGCTGACTAAAACAGTCACCACCATTAAGAAATATGTGGCCCTAGCAATAAAGTCATGTGAAATATTGAGGTTTATTTTGCGCGCTTTCTTGGAGCAGATTTTAATGTTAGTGACTGTACAAAGGCCTACACAGTTAACTGACCATCCTGTATTTATATTAAACCTTATTGCAAAGCACATAAAGTGCACGGATGGTCAGTTAATTGTGTGGGCGATAGTACCTAAGTAAACAGATCTGTGTATTCGATTCTCGCTACTTGGGTTTATCGACGGAGGTCAGATTAGTATACGGAAAACCCGACGAGCATCGAGTCGATTACAAAAATAAATCAATAAAAGTTCGTTTGGCAAAACGTTCCCAAAGATTTTACGTGAGGTAGGGCACAGCGAAATGTCATCCCGCTCGAATTTGGAGCAGCCCAACTGAGGAAGTACATCCGCCTTGCAGAAGACCACAGTCATAATGAAACTACTACTTGTTCTGTAGTAGTGTCGTGTTCCTGGAGGTGAGCAAGGTCGCCAGAGCTCCCGAGGATGCGTTGTGTTGAGAGTGATGGAATTTGTTCCTTCAGCTGTCAACCCGGCGAATCCTCCAACATATTAAGGGTCGGCAACGCCCATGTTACTTCTTTGGAGTTGCATGCGTCTATAGGCTGCGGTGTCCGCTTACCATAAGGCGGGCGGTACGATTGCTTGCCACCGTCACTGTATAAAAAAATTAAATAAAAATATCTTAGAAACCCTGTGCCATTATCAATAAAGTAGTGTTCACATCTTTTTAACCCCCGAAGCAAAAAGAGAGGTGTTTGACGTGTCTGTGTATCTGGTTATGGTGTTATCTGTGTGGTATCGTAGCTCCTAAGCGAATGGATTATACTTAATGCGGTTTTTATCGTCCGAGATGGTTCTTTGAAACGAAAATTTCGCGGCTTTTTCAACTTCTCTAAGTTGAAAAAGCCGCCACTTTGTTCGTTCACATATATGGGGCCCGAATTATAACCGAAGTTAAACTAGTACAATATTTCCCATTGATATCCTAGATAAACGAAGAAACGTAGATTTAGTAGTAGATAGAATAGATATTTTTTTCTAAAATAATTAATGTTTTATGGAATGGGCTATAGGTTAGCGGCGATTGGCCTAACTATATTTATAAGCAGTCACTCGTAGCGTATGGCCACTCGCATTGCAAATCATATTATTATCACAGGCACGTGACTACAGACTGCCGTCTGCAGTACCTACTGACATACTGTAGTGCCCCGGGAAAACATTAGGCCTACTTCCACTCATACTAATATTTATAAATGCCAATGCAACCTTTTTGTCAAAAGGACGGATCGGGTCCGAAACACTACACTGCGCTCCAAAACACGCATAGCTGATGTGGGTGCGAAAACTGCCAGGCTCAAGCGGGACTGGGTCGGCCACGTCTGTCGCATGCATCCAAACAGGTGGGCTAATGTGGTTACCGAGTGGGTGCCACATGACGGGCGACGCAGACGGGGCCGACCTAGACGGAGATGGCGGGATGACCTGGACGTGTTCTTCAGCAACTAGGCAGAAGAGGCACCTAGCAGGGACGCATGGAGATCACGGGGAGAGGCCTTTGCCCAGCAGTGGGACACACAATAGACACAAAAAATAGAACCCTGTCCTGTCCATTTGTTACCTTTCACGCTCAAACGACTGAATAGATTGAGTTATAATTTGGTATGGAGATTCAACCTCTAAGGGGGTGAAATGGGGGCGGAAGTTAGTTTGAGGATACGACAAACTCAAAGGCGTGGAGTTAGCGTGTTTAGTTAGAAAATTTCCTTGTTACTTCGAAAGACCCCAAAATAACACTAAATTACGAGCAAGAGACATGTCCAAGCTGCTGATGCTACCATGTAGGACATCATTATTCAGGAAAAATTGTTATGTTATGAGTATTCAAGTTTACAATAAGATACCACATGAAATAAGATTATTAACTGACAAAATGTTTGAAGGAAAATCAAAGAAATGGTTAAGAGACAAATGTTTTTATACTCTGTGTGAATTTGTAAACAATAAGGAATAGACATACTTACATATATTTTAGATGTTAGTTAAATTAAATTAATTTTATTAGACATTACATTAAACATTGACATTTTATTAGATACATTATCATACTAGACATTATTTATGGACATCAACTACATGTAATAAGTTTTGCATGCCATATTGGCTAAACATGTGATACTCCATAAATTAATTATATAATTACACCAACTGTAACAACCATGTTTACGCAAATAAATCATTTCATTTCATTTCATTTCAAACTCAAAATAAACTTTATTCAAGTAGGCCTAGGTATTGACCCCGTTGATTTGGGCTCATAAAACATGGCTGATCTTGAAACCTGCCAGCGTTTGGGCTGGCAACCAATGCCGGTTGTTATCTCCAAATGTGTCTCTTTCGATAAGTACACGTTTCGATCTGCCACCGTATGATGTACGACTCATACTATCTATATGCCACATTTCATCTAACTCGGTTTAGCGGTTTCCGCGTGAAGCGGTAACAGACAGATGGACACACTTTCGTATTTATAATATTAGTAGGTATGGGTTTTGAATTAATAGTAAAAACGAAAAAAAAATCTTCCAGGATATGCTATGGCAAACCAACTAAAATCCAGAGTTCCTAAGTAGTATCTATCACTGTATTGCATTTCTGATCTGCCACCTTGTGAGGTAGGGTTTCGTGCAACGGGAGCTTACATTATTAGTAACAAGCACTTTCAAATCGTCATTTAGAAATAGGATAGAAACAAGTTCTGCCGGACCAACGCGACGCAATCACTACTACAGAATTATATGAGTATGTATTGTATGATGGTACTTATTTGAGTTATATTATTAAGCATAAAAAACGTGTAAATAGTTAAATTTTTTCTAACACTTTTTTCTTGGCACATTAGCAACATAAATTAGCAGCTCGGTCTGGTAGAAATGAAATAACCTATCAAAACGACTTTATTACCCGGCTTAACATTCAATAAAGCACCTTATTCAACAAGACTTAAAGTTAAATTTAGCCCTGGATTAAACGATTAGATGCACCTTTTTGATGAGTAACTGCGCAAATGACTCGTGACTGTGAACATTCACGCTGTAACTGTCACGGATTAAAAAAAACACTAAAGTGCCGCCTAAGATAGCCATTCTATAAGTAAAATATTAGTATGAAAGAGCAGTATCATGGCAAAAAATATTGGTTAGCGAGCAGTGTGGGTTCACTCTTACCTTCCACACTGTAACTTATAGAAACCGACAATTTCTCACCTCCTAATATCTGGTCCCTAACAGATAACCCATCCTTGGTTACCATCTGATTCCAGGGGCATTTAAGAATAAGAATGTCTTTATTGCCACTGCCTTAATATTAAACAAAAACAGATGAATAAAAAAATAAAGTACCTGCCTACAATCTTTCGTATGGTAAATGGTAACCCTCATGGTAACCTCTCCCTTTTATGAAAGTCGGTAGAAAATGGCGTCCGATCCAACTGAAAGTATCTCTTCTACTTCACGACGACAGCTGTAAAACAAACTACACAATCCCTAATGAACTAATTAGTGTGGTGCGGCCATTATGTCGACACGGTCCACAATAAATAACTTCATCGTCTCGCTGACTAAGAGAGATAATGGTAGCATAAGACGTACCATGAAGTTGCGTCGTTTTAGCATCACGACAGGCGTCACAGCTCATGGGAAAGCGTCACGCGTCACCATGCGTCGCAAAGCGGCACCTGCATTAAGGGTGCACTATTAGTCGATTAGTTGCACTTCTGCGGTATTCACAACGGCTAATCTACTCGACGAAGACGAACCAGTGGCCTGTTCCACGAAGACGAAACTGGCAACACTGGTCAAATGGCCTGTCCCTATGGGTAAAGCGCTTAAGGCGGTCAATCCTTGGGCTTAGACAAAGTTACAATTGACGTTAACGCCAGTAGAAAAGTATACAGTTTCTGACACAAAAAGAAGAGGAAAGATGTTTGGACACCTTTTCGACACGACGCACACATTAACACCATTGTGGAAGGGAAAATAGAAGAGGTGAAGGGCGTTTAGAAACATGGTAAATGTATAAATCGTGTCGCGTAGGGCATCAAAGAAAAAATTCAAGGTAACGATTTCAGTAATAGACGTTTCACCACCAGGAGCCTGGTACTTAAATTCATGATGATGACCCCCAAGTAAAGAAGGTTATGCTTACAGTGTACGAGATTTGGGACCGGTCTTTGGACAGTTCCAATATGATATAAAGAGTGATGTCGCTATAGTAAATCGATTGTCATAATATCCGATTACGATTGATAATAATAAATAAATAATAAATACACCTAACCTAACCTAACCTAACCTAACACAAGTGACCTATAAGTAAAGAGAGAGACTGATAGTGCGAGAAAATTGAGAGAGCTCGCGCGCCGTGCAGAAATCAATGCCATATTTTCAAAGGCAACATTTTGCACAATCAAATATGTCGGTTTCGATCGATGTGATTTTATTTCGTATTATCGTAACAGTAATTAAATAATACATTGTTATTTTCCTATTCACAATTATTTGATTAATATCGATTTATTTCTAAATTGACAGACTCCAAACGATTAAAGCAGTATATCACTAAATTTAAAAATAAAAAGTCGTAGGACGTAATGGTTTGCATACCGAGTTTTCAATGCTAATTTCTATACAAATAAGCCTTAATATGACAATAATTTTATAAGTGCTAGAAAAGAGCGTGCATGGAGATTGAACTTTGTTGTGTAACTCGGAAGCTATTGAAACTTTTTTTATTATTTCGATGAGCAGTGCCAATTTACGTTATATGGGTGTCGCGATGTGTCAAAAGACCAGTTCCAAATCTCGAACACTGTAAATCTTACACTGGTTATATGCAAACGAATTGGCGGTAAGAGTTGTGAATATTACCCTAGAAATAGATTTAAGATGTCTCTATAATAGCGTTCCAAACGATTTATATCCGACGGAGTGGAGAAATTGAGACACTGAATTTGAGACACCGAGTCTAAGACTGGTCAGAGATAGACACGACGACTGTATCGTGACACTCAATCATTACCTCACACATAATCTGTCACTGCATTTATACCTATTGTATCGCGTTTGTATCGCTGCAAAAACTGACCGAGTGTCAAGCTAATGACGAACATTTTTCAAACAAACAATATGCCTAATTTAGTGTCAGATAACTTGAAAATCCTTTCGTACTTAATGCGAAACGCCCTTCAAGATTCCGGATTCAAGTATTATCGACGATTACCTTTTAAAATAGAACCGATGAGGAGATAAAGGCGCGAATAGCTAGTGGGCTCTAAACTGCTTAGCCTAATCAAAATTTATTAATTATCGCACTATCTTCCGACCAGTCGTGACTAACGCCTGCGAACCTGGACCCTAAACCAGAGAGACGAACTTAAACTAGCAGTGTTCGAAAGAAAAGTGTTCAGTAAGATCTATGGGCCCATAAAAGAGCGTGATGGTATCTATCCTCAACGCATGAACCACGAGTTAGATGCACTCATCATACACGAGAACATCGTCAGGTTTTGTAAGTCGCAGCGGGACACCTTGAAAGGATGTCAGATTATAGGGCAGTTAAAATAATGGTAAGGTGGACGCCGCAACAAAAAAGACCGAAGGGCAGGCCTAAGAAACGTTGGATGGATTGTGTGGCAAAAGATCTAGAAGATGGGGAATTTTACCACAACTGGAAGAAGGTCACCAGGCACCTTGAAATCTGGAGGAAGACTGTGGAGGAGGCCAAGACCAACAAAGGGTTGTAGCGCCAACGGAAGTAAGTAAGTAATAAACAACGAGTGTGTGATGCATCGTGACGTAGTATAGCGGTAGACGGAAACTTCAGCACCCCACTTTCCTCGGCAAACGAGAACTGAAAATCGGTCCATGTCCCAGCTACCTAGTCTAGGGGGTGGAGCAGGGGCGAGGCTGCCCCGCAGAGGTTAGATATTGGCTAGGACTCGGATGCTTTGGAGCGCTGCTGAATCTACTAGTGTCCACACATCACACACATCATCAGCCTATATACGTCCCACTGCTGGGCACAGGCCTCCTCTCATACATGAGAGGGAACGGGCAGTAGTCCCCACGCTGGCCCAGTGCGGATTGGGGACTTTCGGTTCTCTATTGTATGGGCAAAAATCATTTCCCAAAGTGTCACTTCCCAAAAAATGTTTCCCAAATGATCATTTGGCAAAAAAACACTAGTCAAATTATTGTTTCGCATTATATCACTTGGCAGTATCTCCTATGGCAAAATATTACTTCGCAAATTATTCTTTGGCAAAGTTTTACATGGTCAAGTTTCATTTGGTCAAACGTATTATTTAGCATAATATTCTTTTTCCAAATTATTGCATGGCATATGATTTAGATCCTAATTGTGTAGTGCATACGAAATCTATTTGAGTGAGATTACATAATTTTGCTAAGCGGGTTAAGGTACTTAGGTAACAATATATTATAATCCAAATAAGCAGCATGCATGCAAGCAAGCCGTCGGTTTCGCCCTTTTCATCGAGAGTCTCCAGCGAATCGACGCCACCCCGCTGCGCGGGGTGTCTATTTCTGGTCTGAGGGACACAAGTGAACCCTAACCTAACCGACCAAAAACAGAGTTCGCTTATGACAAGCCATTTTTTCCACCCTGGTACCTAATGTGCGAAATGAAAATTTGAACAAATGTTTTGTTTGGAAAACAATATTAGCCCGAACAAAGTGATTGCTTAATAAACTTTTGTCTTAATAACATTTGACAAAGCAAAATTATGCCAAATGATATTTTGACCAAATGAACAAAATGCGAAACAAAAATGTGCTATTTGTTCGTTTGGGAAATGAAACTACTGCCATAAGTTTTGTGGGAAGTGAAATTTGGCGAAAAATATTTTGCCGAAACAGCAGGATACCGGGACTTTCACATTCACCTTTGAATTTCTTCGCAGATGTATGCAGGTTTCCTCACGATGTTTTTCCTTCACCGAAAAGCTAACGGTAAATATGAAATCATATTCCGTACATAAGTTCCGGAAAACTCATTGGTACGAGCCGGGATTCGAACCCATGACCGCCGTTTGACAGCCGCATGCCTAAACCACTGGGCTACCGTAGCTTCTACTACTACTTACTAGTGTCCACCAGTAGGTAACTAGGTAGCGCCGCATATTATAGGCAGTCCGCTGCATGATTCCGACCGCAGCAACACCGCAATATGGTCCCTCTACAGACAGGCATTATATGCGTTTTTGGGCCTTATCACACCAGCGATTTGCGAGCGTGTTGTGTTGTGAGCGACGCGACTGCTCAACGAGCTTGCCACGTCTGCGCGGTGTAGTCATCGCGACACCGCTACGTGACCGCCGTGGGTGCCCAACGAACACACACGGCATGCAATCAACGTTTTCAATACACAAACATTCACGATCACTGATCGCTTCGCTTGTAAACCGCTCGCAAATCGGAAGTGTAAGAGCGCCCTTTTCTGAGAGAAAAAAAAACGTGTGTATATTCGTGGAATTCTGTGACTAAATTCGTACGCGGAATACGCGGCCCTTACCAGGCTTTAGTCAAAATGCTGCAATATGGCATCACATGTGTTTTGTTTCCTATGTCATTAAAACAATCCGAACACAACACTAGAGCACAATCTCAACCGCACTTGTAAGCGATACATGCCCCATTGCCAATTATCAATAGAAACAATAGACAACACGTAAAAGAGTAAACCTCTCGAGTTTACAACAGCATAGTGGCAAACTGTGCCTTCCTCGAATGAACTATAGTCCAAATTTCAAGTAACAGTAGCACCACAGTGAACAATAACAAACTGCAAAAAGTAGTCTTCAAACAGGACTTTTGCCATAGGGTTTTGTTTTGAACTTCAGCTACCAACGTACTAGTACAGTCTTTATTTACTCCTGTTTTTTAGAGTATCGACTGTTTTTTTCTGTTATATTTATATTATACCTACAGGTAGTTAACATGATAATCACGTCATGTCGTAGACTAGACCGGGACCTAGGTCCCTACACTCATTCTTAGCATGATATATAAAACAAGGTAAAGTCATATCATCAAGATAAATATCTTACCTACGTCTAATAGACTGACATCTTCCATACAAACAAGGAGACTTGAAAACTTCTCATATTCAATGTACCCAGTTAAAAAAACTGCCATTACCTGGGAGTCATTTTGATATGGCCATACAACCAAAGGTATTTATGAGTTTTTTCATGAAATTAATGCATTTTTAACCCCTGACGCAAAAAGAGTTTGTGTGTCTGTGTATCTGCGTATATGTCTGTGGTAGCGTAGCTCCCTAACAGATGGACCGATTTGAATGCTGTTTTTTGTGTCATAGATAATTTTATACCGAGTATTCTTAGCCATGCTTCATGAAAATCTGTACCTACTGTTTTCTATGTTGTAGTTAATGTAGCTATCACCTTCAGTCTTAATGATAATACGGTATTTGAAGGATTTGTTCTTTTTATACCAATAAGGTCTAGTTTTCCCTCTGGGTTAGAAGGTCAGATGGTAGTCGCTTTCGTAAAACTAGTGCCTATGCCAAATCCTGGGATAAGGGGTCAAAACCGGGCTCCTTTAGGGGCATTACCGGGAATAACGCTAGGAGGACGATGATTGTCGAAGCAAGGGAAGTAGGCAATTGCTGAGTGAGTAGGTATTCATTTTAAACGGACGACCTTGGGAGTCCGTTTAATTGGCTTCGCTTACAAATGTACAATGAAATCTAATTTGAAAACCGTTTCGAGGGATAGAGCTTCACAACAAGTATTTCTAATTGTGGTTTTAAAATACATTCATGTTAGCTATATTTTAACAAATGTTTGTTTGACCTTAGTTTGACCTTATAGACACTATGGTACTGGCATTGAAGTCTATATGTATAACTTGTGTCAAAAAAGAAATAAAGTAGAAATTCTACATTGACTTTGACATGGGCCTGTCAGTCAAACAAGGATTAGCAGTCAAGTGTCAACCACCATATTCAAGATCAACCATCTATTGACATTTAAAACTTTTTTCTATATTGGGCGTGTGCTTTACATAAGCTTCAGCCGCTAATAAACTATAAAAAAATTAACGAAGCGATGAATTGCTAAAATATTGAAATGAGTTTCTTGAATTACTCTATATTTACGAAAAATAAAATATAAATGGGGAGTTAAAAAAAATGAACAATCCTAATTTAATACGAAGCCAGCAATTGCCCTTCCTAAAACAACGGCGGAAATTTACCAATATTGATTAAAGTAGTGGACAACGTGTATCAGACCAAGTCGCGGGCGGAAGCCAGTTGTCTTATAAAGCTGCTTGCTTTCATTGTTTTATTATTTATTTTCAATGTTTTACTAGAAACTAGACTAATTTTACATCACCCGGGCGTATAGTAGCAATATTTAGCAATCTCACTTGACAGCCAAAAGAAGACGAAAAAAAACGCTTGCGAGCACTCGCCTCGCCTTCGGCTCGAGCTACAAAGTTCCTGCACGTCTGTCATGGGACGGCCGCGACATACGTCGATTTTTCTCGCAATATATCTCTTGTTTCAAGTGTTCTAATCAGATAGAGACGGATAGTGCGAGAAAAATCGAGAGAGCTCGCGCGCCTTCGCGTGATAGTCGTGCTGAGGTGGCCTTTATTTACTGCTTTAGGTGCGTATCAAGACCGTCTGACTCGTATAATTACTCGGAAAACAAACCAAAAGTCGCGACGTGACGACAGCGATCGCTAACAGAGTCGAGCGTGGTGATATGTAATAGTACATTGTGATACAAGTGAGGTATGTTGATAATTACATCAGAGGCGAAATTGTTCACGCGAACCGCAGGTGAGCGTGATAAGGAAGCCGAGAATGTAATTATCAAAGCTCACGCGTATCATAAGACGTTTTTCAACGCACTTTGCGAGGAAAAAATCATTTTCATAAGATAAAAATTTTATAGGCCTGGCAAATTATTTTCTTTACATTAAGTTAATCATTAAGATGACAACAGGTTTTTACTCACAATTGCACATGGCCAAGAATTTCCAGTGGCGTCCATTCTATTTATCACTTTTCTAGTCACCACGAGTCAACATTTTAGATAATAACCAAACACACATAAACAAATTTTACAAATATTTGTGAAATAACCTATAGTGGCGCGCAACAGTTTTTTCTTCGTGAAGTTTGTGTAGTGCGGGCACAGAAATCTCTAAACAGCCAATACAAAATAAAATAATATTTTCGTTTTAAAAAGTTACCTGTATTTAATTCATGTAAAATGTTATCAAAAGTGAATAGTTTTACTGAATTAAACGTCTCTGTATCATTTACAAAAAGAAATAGTCAATTATTTAACAAAAAGGATTTTATTTTTTTAGTCGAGTAAGAATCCATTTGCCGAGAATTAAAAAAAGCTGTACATTCTGTACAACCCGGATAAATTAAGAATGCACCGTGTTCATACATATATCTTGCTGTGAGGTGCCAACGTGACTTAATCGGGATATAACCGTAACACACGCGTGTTTAATTCCAGGATTATGAGCCTAAAAGCGACACAATAACAGGTACGTTACGAGCAATTGTGTTGAAAAACAAATTATTTTACATGTCAGGCAGGATATAAGGTAGTTGTAGGTACGTTATAATATTAGGTACATGTGAAGGACATTGGTGAACAAGTTACTCTAAGTATTTTTTAAACTGTCAATTTCGAGTGCAGAGTGTATAACTTGTAACTTTGTACTTTTTAGATTAGGTACCATTTATCTTTGTGGATCATTGACACCTTGGCCCATTATTTACATGAAGCATATGGCAGGAATAAAAACCATTCGATAAGAATAAAAATAAATTTAATAAGATTACTATAGATTCACATTTTTTCTACATGGTGGGTAAATAAACTCTTATACCTATGTGTTATTAAGGGAACGACAGCGTGAACTTATTATTATTCTAACGTTTTACATTACGTACGTTTACTTACTATACTCAAGAACAATAAAAGTAGGTATAGGATCTCTCCGGATATTCAATATAAAGTCTACCAGCACGTCTCACATGAGGACATGGGACGGCCGCGGCATACTCACAATTTTTCTCGCAGTATACCTCTTGTTCTATGTGTTCTAATTACTTAAGACAGAGACGGACAGTGCGAGAAAAATCGAGAGAGCATGCGCGCCGTCGCGTGATAGCCGTGCAGTCGTCTTTACTATTGAGTTCACTTTGATCGAATAGGAAACCAATTACCAAGCATTTAAAGTCGTATACTTTAAGTTACATTACAACACTAAGAAGAGTTATGGTTGAGTTTATAGAATGTGGCCAACTTATTATAAAACTGTCATTGGAAATGAAATCTTCTACCTTGGACGGTAGTTGCCTTTTTGAATGAACTATTTCTTATTTGGTGCAATTTGCCCAACTCATAATCTCAATTATAGGTACCTACCTAACAGAAGCGGCTCGCAGCTATCACCTACGCCGTTTCTAACTTACTTTACTCATAAGTGTGTATTACACACAATTCATTATATGTAAGTAGGATGATAGAACTTTTTCACAATGTGTAACAACCGTTATGACACGTTTATTGATATAAAAAAACCGTTAAAACGCCCAAATTAGACCGATCACACTCACCATTCACGATCTCATACATTCTATATAATATTATATAAAGTCAGGAACGTATCACCTCATTAAATTCACCGTTGCCAATAAACTTCGCCCATCGCTTTTCAAACTCGAAAACAATCTTCTCCTTGTCAGGGTAAGTGCTATAATATAAAGAGTTCAAGGCAAGCCTCTTCAGAAGTCTCAAATCAGCCCGACGACTGGCCACTCCGAGGAACGTCACATAGAAGTCGTGAGAAATGGGGTCTGCCTCCCACAAGCCTGGGTCGTCGCTGGACAGCACCACAGGCATGTCCTCGGCCAGGAACGTGGCTAGAGGATGGTTCCGCACATCATCAATTAACTTTAAAACTTCGTTAGACACGACGTTGACTTCCAACGCTATGCCTCTCTTTTTGACCTCCTCTTTGAGAAGAGGATGCTTAGCAATAGCGAAACCGTGTCCTATACGTTTTGTATTCAGGACTATAGCGTCGAAAATGTTCTCATCACTCAACCCTTGCCAATTAGTCTCACCAGCGTGAAGGAAATAATCCAAATCGTCGGCAGCATTAACCAGTTCAGGTAAATATTGTATGAGAGGCGGGGCTGTATCTTCTTGACCGACCAAGTCAAAACCAGCGAAGAAAGTAGGCAGTTTCTTCTTTATATCCTTCGCTGTTCGGATGTATTCTTTGACCGTTTCAGTGTCACCCATTTTTAAGGGCGCATAGATTAATTTAGCCCCGTAAAAATCTGGATAGTCGCTCACAAAGTCATCAAGGACGCTTTTGTATGTTTCGGCGGTTGCCACGGCGTCGTAGGTATTACCTTCCAGGTCGTACATGTTTGGTAAAACACTTCGTATTTCAACATACATGACATTATCATCTCTGAAAGCGCTCAAAGTATCATAAAAGTATTGCTCCCAGAGTGGTTCATACGAGAACATTCCCGAGGTACTGATAAAACAATTTTGGAATTTAGTCCAAACTTTATTAATGTCGGTATAAACATCTTGATGATTGGCGATAACAATCGTGAAGTGTTTCCTCAATTCGGCGTCAAATTTTTCAACATTGCCGGACGAATATCTGAGGTTCTTTAGCAAATGCCATTGTTTTGAACATGGCAGGGTTGGTGTGTCACGTGAGAACCTAAATTTCAACATATCTTCGTAACAAATGTACAAGTCGTCCCAGTATGTATAATTCAGAACTTTATCGGGGCTCAGCAGTCCAGTGTCATGAGCATGAAGGACTGCTCCTTTTGGCATCTTCTGTATAATTTTATACAAATCAGTTTCCTTGACAGCATCCTTGTAGTCAAAGAAGTGTTTAGAATAGTGAAACAGCTCAGGGTGTTTAAACGCATTGTCCAATTCACTTAACTTGAGGGCCATAATAGTTTCATTTGCAATCTGTTCGTTATCGCTCAGTTCGATATCGCTTCCGAGCATCATGTCAAGTTCTCTCGCCAAAAGATAATCCCTTTCATCTTGCACTGTTTGAACTTTATTCGAATACACTGATATCACGGACGTCAGCAACAAACAGCCGAACACCCACATGGTTGGTAAATAAATTCAACTATCGGGCACTCAACTTTATAAGAAACGAGATCAAGGCTGCTTTCTCATAGTTAGAGAAAAGTACTTTGAAGGTAGCTCGTGCGCAGTGGCCGGCGCAGCGGCTACTGTTATCAAAACGTTGATTTCGGTCAACTCAAGCTTAAAACACATAGGTAGTAAGATAGCAGCCGATATGCTACTACCTGAACGTAATTATATTATTACTTGCTTTTGCACCGTAATAAAAATATCATAAAATAGCCGATAAATGAACTACGATCGATTCGTTTTGATAAGGCATTATCTGATTAATTAATATGTGTAAAAGTCAAATTGATAAATTGTCTCGAGTTGAGCGATAAAATAGTAGGTTGAAATAAGTAATTGATTAGCATTATCTTTAAACGAAATGATAAAGACTAAACATGTCAACTGCCATTTATTATCGTGACCTTTAGCTTTGATACAACGAGTAACTCATTTAAATCAGTTATAGAAATTATCTATAATGTTAAGTAGGTATATTATAATATACATTAAACATGTCGTGGCCTACGCCTAGGACCCAATACTTTGCTTGGCAACCACAGTTGCCACAATCAGTTTAGGGGAGCGCGAAATTGGCAACGGTGGTGGTTGCCACAAGCAAGTCAGTAGATAGATAGGTAGGTAACACTATACTGTCTTATTAATCAATGTAATATAAAAAGAGGTAGATTAAGCGCTCCAGAAGTGGTACACTAAAACTGAGTCAATTGCATCAACTTGCCTCAGTTTCGCGTTGTCAATGGAAACGTAAGCTGTCATATTTGGTGGCCATTTTTAAACACGGAATTTCGTATAGACCGGTCTACCTCTTTTCTTTTACATCATTGGTACTCGTATTAATGAACTTTATAAACAAGTATGTCATATGTGGCTAGGTCGATTTGTGCAAGTTATATTTATATGTACAATATATTTATAGGTATTTTATATTTATGTGTATCTTTGATCATATGAATATAGTGACTCTAGACTGAGAGCGAGCGACCAAATCGGTCATGTGGCTTCAGCTATATTGAAACTCCGTTAGCTACTTCCCTGAACAACCTTTTCCAGTAATATTCGTGCTGGCAGGCCGCGGGCGGTGGGTGTAGGTGTAGTGGGGTAAGGAAAAAAAAGAAAAAAAATGTTGGCTCAGCGACTTTATTTTTTTTTCAATTGTTGCTCTGTACTCCCTGTCCACCCAAAAAAAAAAATTTTAATCGATCGGGTGGTGGGAAGGGGTTGCCAGCGTTAATTTAAATACCAAAATAATAATAACATAATAATAATCGGCTGCCAGCACGAAGATTATCGGAAAAGGTTGTTCAGGAAAGTAGCTATAACGGAGTTTCAATACAGCTGAAGCCTCATGACCGATTTGGTCGCTAGCTCTTAGACCACTTCGTTTCACTAAGCTACAAGTACAAATGTCTAATCGTTATTGAGCAAGAGCCTTTAGACTTCTAAGTTGTACCTTCGTGACTCGGCCACAAACAACTTCCAAAAGTTTTCCAATGCAACAGTACGTCACACCGTAACGTAACAATCTTTACGTCACACCTGGCCATAATGCGAGTTTTACCGCGGTATGTGGCCAGGTGAAGACGTAAAATTTGGACTTAACACGGGTGGTAATTCTTAAAGCCCCAGAGCGCATATTTATGGTCCTCACCTTCGGTTCGGGCCACAAACACCTGCGATCTGGGGCATTCACGAATTCACCGCCCTAGTTACGTAATGTACTATTAACACCGCACTTAACTAATAATGCAATAACTGTCCCCACATACTAGTTTTCAAACCCAGACTCTAATAACAATAATGACGTGACAAAATATATTTCTTTCTCGGTAAATAGGTACCTACCTGTTAGGTAATTTATTGATTATCTTACCTACCATTGTAGGTATTTTTAAGTATACCTACTGCATTCGATTTTAATTAAGTAGTTTATTAAACACCAAATCCACCAAGCCAAAATCAAATCGCCAAGCCTCCTTTAGGAAGTTGCACAGGACAGAGACACATGGTCATCCTCGGAGGAGACCTTTACCATCCCAGGGGTTCTTGCAGATCAGCTTGTAATAAATAATACTAATACCTAGCTTTAAAATGTAATTCAAGTGTAATTTAACAAACCAACGATGTAACTTTCTGTAGATACTATATCAACGATTATAGGGCTAGTTGTCACATGACGTAAATATACCTACTCATACAAATTTTGACCGGACGGACGTAAAGGATTTTCAAACTTTCGGCAATTTCTTCTTCTCCTGCACGGCTATCACGCGACGGCGCGCGAGCTCTCTCGATTTTTCTCGCACTATCCGTCTCTCTTATTGAACACTTAAACAAGAGGTAGGTATAGTGCGAGAAAAATCGAGTAGGTTTATTGGGAGTGGGCTTACGTACTATAAAGATCTCCACCCCTTAGCCTCCGGTCTCCATATGATATATATTAAAAGAAATAATAAAATACCACACGCAATCAAATCCATAGAACCTATCCTATTCAAAAACACATGAAATGAGTTTTTAGTAAGTACAAAACAGTTTTTACTACAACCTTTTTTTGAAGCGTCCGCGAAAAAAAAAATCCAATTTGTGTAAATATAAGTTTCTGTTGGACTTTTCAATTAAGCTTTAAGCGAAGTACAAAATTGTCTACCAAATGACCATGAGTACCAGACCAATGAGACCATGATGCCATTAGTAACTAATAAAAGTAGAATTACGAGTCAGATTCAAATTGGCGCTGTCATTTGAGACAGCTGCTCATAGAATAGCAAAGTGTTTTAGCGACACCTAAATAAAATGAGGAAGTTTAGAGGCCACTGTAGAATCTGGTCCAGTGTATGGATAACATTTAACAACATTAGAGTTGTCGTCCCCGATGAGGCATATGTTTTTAAATTTGGTACCACTTACCGAAAGACAACATCATGGGAAAGCACAATGTTGCCCTATAGGGTTACAGGGTTACCACGAGCTCCAAGTGCAATTCAATTTAAAGGTGCGGATAAACTGGAGCATTCAATTACGTCCGTGCGAGCATTTTAGCGAGCATTCTAGGAAAACGATAGTGAATTTGCTTCGGGCCATGCCGAGCAATATGTTTCGTCGACCGTCAAGTCTGACATCACATCGTGGGGAAAACCTTTGTGCATTTACTAGAACGTTTGCTATGAATGATAGTTCGAAATGTTCGTAGCAATGTTTGTGTCTATGCCTGGCTCTGTTAGTTGTTCAGTTCGACCAATTTAAAAATGGCGAATGATCGAGTCTCAGTTACATGTCAAACCTATCAGCATCTTAAGGTCATGGGCATACCCAAGCATGATTAAGTCTACCCTTCACCTTTAGGCTCGATCATAAATACTCAGGATAGAGAGAAACTCCTAGATTAGGTCCTATGGACTTTTTTCCAACCTCGCTTGTAATTCAGTTCAGGCTTTAACGCTTTCGAAAGTTTAGTAGATTAAAAACCAAAGTAGTTACCTATTTATATCACGTAAACATTACAACACTTAACACTAAAGTAAATTGAGGTTAGAAACACAGCAAAAGAAAATGCCTTTCACCTACTGCATAGCTACGGTCAGATTTTATACAGGTAACTGCGAAGTAAAGCTTATCCAATTTCTTTGTTCTAAAAATAAAGCCTAGAGCTAAATCGTCGTACGACTAAAGAATTCATGAAAAAGAAACGAAATACGGGCTTTTGTGGTATAAATACTTACACCGTTTATAAACTATAAGGCACCAAAACACTTAGTATACTGGTGTAAATTACAGACCGCGGCGTGGCTCAAAAGGGTTCACTTTCAAAGCATTCTGAAGAAACTTAAAAAAAAAGAAATGCAAAGAACCCGCTCGACGGCCATGCTGATTTTATGGGAAAGGGTTGGGGTTCAAGACAAGTGGCACTTCACCGTACCGCCCCGCGCTACGCATTCGTTAAAAAAAGAAATATGGCTGCACAGGGCGTCACGTATGAATTTCGAGATGAGTATTGCAGTCTCAGTGTCACCTACCCTTTAATCTTCTGATTACTCCCTCCTGTGTAATAATGTCAAGTGCTTGCCAACGTACCTGTATCGTGGAGAGCTTAGATGGATTAGTGCTATTCATAAGATGTGTTGAAAGTTTTGAAGTGGTGTGGTGAGACTGGTGAGTTGATATGCGATCTAGAGAGGACAGTGGAGGGAGGTAGGTATAATATGCACTTTACACGTGGATTCGTAAACGATTGATTTATTGTTTATATAATCACATGCCGGATGTGACCATTAAGCCCTTTCTTAAAATATAATTATACAAACCTCTGAAACAATTCGAGTTTATGCAGCTTGGTCTATAGCTAGAATAGGTACTATTATACAGAACTATGGTAGACTTTATAGTCAGTCAGTTCTACACACGCGAGGAAACTAATACACCATAATAGGTTAGAATAATATCATTTTTTTTTGTCCTGTACTCGATCATCCTGAAGAACAACTCCCGAAAAAAGCATGTCGCCCGTAGTAACAGTTAATAGCTAAGTACATAAACATAAGTTCCACCATTATTATAAGTACAATATTTTAATAATAGGAAGCACACTGAAAATGATTTACAAAATCATTCCATTTAACATTAAACTGGTCTAATGCCTTCGTTTTGGCATCTCCATCAAGCGCACTGTACTTCAAAGAGTTCAAAGCCAGCTGTTTCAACAGTCTCAGGTCAGCTTGCTTGCTGGCTACTCCCACGAAGGCTATATAAAAGTCGTCAGACAGCGGGTCCGCTTCCCAAGCTCCCGGGTCGTCACTCGATATAACCACCGGCAGTCCCTGGGCTAAGAAAGTGGCCAAAGGATGGTTCCGAACATCCTGCACCAAGGACAACACAGCGTTTGATATCACATTCACTTCTAAACCGATATCACGTTTTATTACCTCCTTCACCAGGAGCGGGTGTTTTGGCAAAGCGTAAGCGTGACCTAAACGCTTCGCTCCCAATAGAATGGCTTCTACTAGGTTCTCATCTGTTGAAGTGCCGTACCAATCTGTTTCACCAGCGTGGAAGAAGTAATCTAAATCTCCCCCTGCTGCCGTCAATTGCGGGACAAAATGTAGCAACGGCGTACCCGAGTCCTCTCGTCCGACTAAGTCGAAACCAGCGAAGAAATCCGTCACTTCTGCTTTAACTCTTTTCGCTACTTGCAAGTATAGGGCCATGGTATCCGTATCGACTTTCCTGATTGGAGCGTATATTACTTTCGCTCCGATAAAATCCGGGTGATCTTTCACAAATTTGGTGGCGATTTTCTGGTAGGCCTTAGCAGTGACTACGGGATCGTGTGTAGTTCCATCTAGTTCGTAAAGAGGCGGCAATGAAGTCCTTACTTCCACGTACATAATGTTTTGATCTCTGAACGTTTTAAGTGCGTCATAAAAGTACTGCTCCCAAACCGGTCGATAGGAAACCAGTTGGAGTACAGTATCAAAGTAATCCACGAATACGCTCCACGTATTCTTGATGCTCCGATAAGCATGAGCAGGGTCGTTGACTACCATAGTGAAATGTTTTCTCAGCTCAGAGTCAAATTTCCTGACATTACTTGACATTCTTCTGGCGTCGCTCAGTAGTTGCCAACCACATGTGATATTCGGTACTTTATTAGCAAACTTAAACAAAACCTTCGTTCTGTTAAAACAAACATAAAGGTCGTCCATGTAAGTCATGTTCAATAAATAATCAGGTGACAGCAAACCTACATCGTGCAAATGCAACGCCGCACCTTTAGGCAAGTCCTTGATAATTTTATACACTTTAGATTTGCTGATTCCGTCTTTATATTTGAAGAAATGATGCGAAAAATTGAAGTATTCGGGGTATTCAAAAGCGTAGTTGATCTCATCGAGTTTATGGCTCATCAGACAGTTGTTTACTTTGACTTCTTGTTCTGTGAGTGTGATGTTGCCGCCGACGGAGAGTTTTTCTTCATCTTGGAGTATCTGGGCTCGCTGGCTCGCGTGGTCGCACAGGGAGCTGTGACTGTAGATTACCAGCAATGTTATCACGACGGGGGCCTGCATGCTGCACTAGTTTCGAACGCGGAAACGGCAGCGAGTACGAAACAATACTGAGTTACGTTAACACACTGGCCCGATTTGTTCTCGTATCAACATTTGAGTTTTCCATTTAGTGCTTATCCATTGCAGGTGTTCCAAACAATATTTCTGGTTAGTTCGGTCGGTGTGATATTAATGTATAAAGAAAAACTATTATGTTCGTTGTAGCATTCGTGTCATTGGAATAGACACGAAAACATGAAAGCTAAATTTTATATATAATTTAGAAAGATTAACATTCCAGCGGTAAGTAAAGATTTGAGTACAAAATGTCGCTATGCAAGTGACTAGACGAACTTTTTTGCGTTTGGGCTCATCATTGTTTCGAATACAGTTTAAAAATAAGAACGTTTCGTATTGACTACGATAATTTTGCATATTTAAGGGGGTGCACTGGAAATTATGGCGTGCTTTGAAACGGTGTTCTGACTAGATTAAGAAACAATAAGGTCTGATTTTCATTTACCGGGCGGAAAGGCACGACGATCATTTCCGCAAAAGGAGGATTGTTTAGATTTAGTACTGTATTTCCTCTAAAGAAACCAGGCTCATATTCGTAAGCGTTTTGAAGTTATATGCAGTTAACTTTTAATGCAAAATACTACAAGCGACAACCCTCATTACGTTCAGTAACATTTTAACAATAACACAACGGTCAGTGACCTTTATCAATACGTGTATACAAATATTAGTACGTAGTAATAGTAGGGTTGTCACTAAGAAGAACATTCATTAATTTTTATATTTTTATTACGTGTTCGTAATTCTCCATCACTTAACCTAACCCCCTTTGCGGAAAGGATCGTCGTGCCTTTCCACCCGGTATATGATTCTTCACTATATGATTGTTTATCTGATTTAATCCATACATGATTGCCTAAAATTGCCTCGTTATAAAAAAAACTAAAATAACATCTAAAATCGAATTATATGAAATATAAATAAAACTTCAGTAAGTTAAGTTTTATCGAAATTTATCTAAAAAGCCATTCCCAAAGAGTGTTGCATCTCTTTTTCTCGTACGCGGAAGGCATAAGCGTGTCTCTGTCAAGCGTGGTCGACTCGAATCAAAAGAATCAAGGCATTCCCTTAACCTATTTAAACGAAGTAAAACACGTAGCTACATATATTTTTTTCAGAATTCAGATGTAGTAAAAGTCAAAATAATGTTTTCTTTTTAACCGAAGAAAAAAAAGGAGGTTTTCAAGTCGACGCGTATACCGTGTGTTACCGACATGCGGGCATTTATTAAAACTGATAAAATAACATGTTCCATTAGCAATTATTTGCATGTATTTGCAAATTAATAACTATCGTTAAATGTTTTTGTCTGTTCACTAAGCGAAATAATATGACGGCATCATATGAATTATCTTATTCTAACTCGGCCAAGTCAGACCAGCGACATAAGATATAAGAAACGGGTCAATGTGCCTATGTAACTCAGTGTCGATCCACACGCGCTGCTGGCTCCGCGTCCGTGACCTGTGCAGTGCACACGCTGTGCAGCATGTGGTCCCCCGTCGTGATAACATTGCTGGTAATCTACAGCCACAGCTCCCTGTGCGACCACGCGAGCCAGCGAGCCCAGATACTCCAAGATGAAGAAAAACTCTCCGTCGGCGGCAACATCACACTCACAGAACAAGAAATCAAAGTAAACAACTGCCTGATGAAACATAAACTCGATGAGATCAACTACGCGTTCCAAAACCCCGAATACTTCAATTTCTCTCAAAATTTCTTTAAATATAAAGAAGAAATCAGCAAATCAAAAGTGTATAAAATCATCAAGGACTTACCTAAAGGTGCGGCGTTGCATTTGCACGATATAGCATTGCTGTCACCCGATTATTTATTGAACATCACATACAGGGACGGGCTGTATGTTTGTTTTGACAAAAACAAGGTGATATTGATGTTTGCAGACAAAGTACCGAATGCCACCTGTGATTGGAAACTAATGCGCGACGCCAGAAGAATGTCAAATAATGTCAGGAAATTTGACTCTGAGCTGACAAAAAATTTCACTATAGTAGGTCACGATCCAGCTAATGTTTACACGAGCATCAAGGAAACGTGGAGTGCATTCATGGATTACTTTAGTACTGTGTTCCCAATGATAACCTATCGACCCGTCTGGGAACAATACGTTTATGACGTACTAAAAGCATTTAGAGAAGACAACATTATGTACGTGGAAGTAAGGACGTCTTTGCCGCCTTTTTACGAGCTAGATGGAACTACATACGACCCTGTAATCAGAGCTAAAGCCTACAAGGAAATCGCCAGCAGATTTGTGAAAGATCACCCGGATTTTATCGGGGCGAAGGTCATATACGCGCCACGCAGGCATATCGATACGGATGCCTTGGTGCTATACTTGCAAATAGCTAGACGGGTTAAAGCCGCAGTGCCGGATTTCTTCGCTGGTTTCGACTTAATCGGGCAAGAAGATTTGGGTAAGCCGTTGCTAGATTTCGTGCCGCAGTTGAAGGCGGCAGGCAGAGATATGGAATACTTCTTCCACGCTGGTGAAACAGATTGGTACGGCACTTCAACAGATGAGAACCTAGTGGACGCTATTCTGTTGGGAGCGAAGCGCTTAGGTCATGCTTACGCTTTGCCGAAACATCCGCTTCTGGTGAAGGAGGTAATAAAACGTGATATCGGTTTAGAAGTGAATGTGATATCAAACGCTGTGTTGTCCTTGGTGAAGGATGTTCGGAACCATCCTTTGGCCACTTTCTTAGCCCAGGGACTGCCGGTGGTTATATCGAGTGACGACCCGGGAGCTTGGGAAGCGGACCCGCTGTCTGACGACTTTTATGTAGCCTTCGTGGGAGTAGCCAGCAAGCAAGCTGACCTGAGACTGTTGAAACAGCTGGCTTTGAACTCTTTGAAGTACAGTGCGCTTGATGGAGATGCCAAAACGAAGGCATTAGACAAATTTAATGTTAAATGGAATGATTTTGTTAATAACTTTCAGTGTGCTTCCTATAATTAAAGATATTTATATTGGGTATTTAAACCAATCATTGTTATACTTCCTCACACAGAAATAATAGGCAGATAGCCTTTACTAAAAGTCATAGTTTCTCGGTTTTCTATATTGATATAAGGCTTTAGAAGAGGCACAAACGACGATTGAAGGGCATCTACATTACAAAAAAGTTGATAGCACCAAATATCTCGGCTTCTTTGTGGGCCAAGGACTCTCGATTTGTTTGTACCAAGGAACTTCGAGATTCTTTCATTGTACCTTGGTACAAACATCTCGAACTAAAACTGTTTTTTCTTAAATTTGAGACATGTTCTGTCAGGTCTCTGATTAAAGTTTTTAATAAAGCAGTCTGTGACCCATTTCACAAAGCTAAAATTTAAAAGAGTGAGCGCAAAACCGAGAGAAATGACGCACTCTTGTGTCGGAGGCCAAGATTCATTTTGGGTCGCTGAGCCAACGAAATAAGTATAAATAAGATAAGATAAAGTAAGTATCAGAAAAGAGTATTAAGTAGATCGTTTTAGGAGTTTCATAAAAACTTGCTAGTTTGACTATAAATCTATCATTCAATATCCCTGTTAGGTATTGTCAAACCGTGGGTAACATGAACTATCTAAAATTCTCAATGTGCAAACATAATAATAATCAGTTAATGAGTTATCCCCTCTCATCCATGAGAGGAGGCCTGTGCCCAGCGTGGGACGTATAAGGGCTGATTAATTTATTATAATCAGTTATACATTCAATTCTGTACAATTTAGTTTGATTTCAGCTCCTTCATTTGGCATGGCAGCATACGGTACATACCTACACATATATACGTAAGGAAATTGACTATAATTCTCATGCTGACTCGTTGCGGAATGGGCACTTCACTCGAACACTTCACAAATATTTATTTTGCCATTTAGACCGTAGGTTTTAATAATACTTAAATTATTGATGACCGCCAAGCCTAGTCGGTAGTGACGCTTCCTACGAAGATGCAAGTCCTGGATTCGAATCCCGGTAAGGGCAAATATTTGTATGATGAACATGAATATTTGTTTCAGTCTTGGATGTTGTCTATGTATCATCATCATCATCATATCAGCCGAAAGATGTTCACTGCTGGACATAGGCCTCCCTCAAATAGTGCCAAAGTGACCGGTCCTGCGCCACCCGTATCCAGCGAACTCCAGCAACTTTTACCAGTCCACCTTGTGGGGGCCTACCCACGCCGCGCCTTCCGGTACTTGGGCGCCACTCGAGAACCTTTCCGCCCCAACGGCCATCGGTTCTATGTGCTGTGTGCCCCGCCCACTGCTTTCTGCTCTGAGGGATGAAAGGCAACTAACGAACCTATCTTGTTTCTCCAGATGTAGGTCGGGTCTGCTCAGAGTTTAAAAATAGTATGAAATTTAGGAAAAAAAATAGTATTGGTGGTTTAGCTAATTTAATAATAGGCAAAATAATTACTATGACAATGAAAATTAGGACTACTACTTTTTAGGTAATTCGATGTTCGAGTACCTAATCAATATTAGGACAAACATACTTTAGAACTTTTTAATGTGTATGCGCAAAAATGAATAGGCTAAATAAGTAGTATGCCACTCAACATTATGCCAAACATTCTCGGCCAAAAATTTTAGGACGATCAACATTATGCGATACGACAGGCACCCGCCCATAACACAAGCCTTATTAAGCTGTCCCCCTAATACATACGAGTATGTAATGTATATATTATTCGTACAGCCCAGTGGCTGAAAACAATAAAGCTATCAGTATAGCTTCATTGTTTTCACGTGTTAGCCAGCTTTTGCATCCGTTTAGTGTTCGAATATACAGCGTGGAAGTCCACGAGGGACCTTTGCGGAAATGGGAGATAGATTAGCCTTAGCACTATATTTCCCCCATACAAACTATGTAAATACGTTTAGCCGTTTTCAACTTATAGCCTTTTAAACATTCACGCAAAAAACTACTTGTGCCAACCCTAAACAGGTGATTGGGTCAATGAACTTACATGTAAACAATAGTTACACGACAGAATATTATGTTAATTTGTTGCCGTTTATCTAATCTCTGTTCTTGCAACGCGGTAAGAATCATTGCAGGATTAGCGGAAGCGATTCTCATTGTGGCTCCACTTGTTTCATTTTTGTATGAAGTAAATAAATGCAATTCGTTGAATAAATAAAACCAACCACATCAAATAGTGCAAGTGCCGACTGACATTGACAACCACTCAAAACCTAGTCACTCAAAGAAAGCTCAAAGATGATATCGTAACCTCTTTCGTTTTCTTATAAATACCTTTGGTTACCTGGACTAATAAAAAGGTTTTAGCTCGTTTCACAAAATCATGCTCGAGTAAATTGAAACTGTGCCCTGGTTGAGCAGGCACATTTTTCACGTAATAGGTTGTCTTTATTTTTTATTTGATTAAAAACGTACATGCGACACATTACCTAAATATTTAGAATAAAATCATTTTTTATAACTAACGAACCTCTTTGCGCGGTTCAAGATGAGTCATTGTTAATGACAAAGTCAACATTGATTTTTGATAGACGGTGTCATAATTCTTCAAATAAAAATGCCTTTGTTAGATGCTTGTGGTTATTTAAATTTGCTCTTTTTATACGCGACATGCAACTATAATGCGGCTGAAACTTTAAGACGATATCGAGAAACATATCCACCACCACATCCAACTGGACGAAGAACGATTTTACGTGCTTATGATCGTGTCGCCAATAATCAGCCCATTGTACCACGAACAGCTCAGAATGACCAACGTGGAGGACCCGTTCTTCAACTTGCGGCTAGACTGGAAGAAAGAGTGCTGCGGTATTTTGAACATAATCCAAGAGCTAGTTCGAGACAAGCGAGTCGACATTTCAGAATAAGTCATACCGCAGTACTAAAAGTTCTAAAACGTAATGGCCTTCGCCCTTACAAAATACAGAGGGTTTAAGCTTTACTGCCTAGAGACTGCCCTATTCGCGAAACATACTGCCGGTGGCTGCTATAAAAACAGTAGAAGATCGTGATTTCACCAGGCATGTTATTTGGAGCGACGAAAGCTTATTTACTCGCAACGGTATGTGGAACAGACGAAACGAACATGTGTATGCCGAAGAGAATCCTTTCGCTTACCGATTTACAGCTCACCAGTATCGTTGGTCTGTTAACGTCTGGGCGGCAATTCATGGAGAAACTATTATAGGACCTGTGTTTCTGCCTCCAACTTTAAACAGACACGGATACATAGATCTTTTAAACAATGAGCTTGTCACTTATCTCGACGATCTACCACTGGCTGAAAGACGACTCACTTGGTTTCAACAAGATGGTGCACCAGCTCATTCTGTTCATAAAGTACGAATGAAATTGAACAATGAGTTTGGAGACCAATGGATCGGCCGGTTTGGGCCGCACCGCTGGCCACCCAGGTCTCCGGATCTAACTTGTTTAGATTTCTTCCTGTGGGGCTATGTTAAAGACATAGTGTACAAAACTGAATGCGACACTGCGGACGAAATGAGACAAAGGTTGATTGCTGCCTTCGTCAATCTGCGTAGGAAAAATGTTGAAGAGCAGACACTATGGCATGTGCACCGACATACTCGGGCACGGGCTGCAGCGTGCATTATAAGGCATGGAGGGACATTTGAACACCGTATATGAAGATAGTGTTAGGTATGGCCATAATTAATAAAGTAATTGATATTAGTATTTCAGCATTTGATTTATTTGACATTTATACGTCATTGCATTAGGGTCATCAGGACAGTGAAAAAGTAGTGAATTTGGTTTTATTATTTTTTACTTAATTCATGATTCTAACCATTAGAAATCTACTGTATATCACTTAAACGATTCAATATTTCCGGGAAGGACTTAAGTCCTCTTCCACCCTGTATTTCGCGATAATATCGGAATGTGCTACATCGGTAGGTACTGTAAACAGCACGTATACCTATGCGTATGTTGTGCCAATAATCATGATGTGATTCATAACAAGAATATGAATCGCGTATCTAAGTATTTATACTAATCCATACTAATATTATAAATGCGAAATTGTGTCTATCTGTCTGTCTGTCTTTTACCTTTTCACGTTTAAACCGCTGAACCGATTTAGGTGAAATTTGGTAAAGAAATAGTTTGAGTCCCGGGGAAGGACATAGGATAGTTTTTATCCCCGAAATAATTCCCTAAGGGATGAAAGTTTGTATGGAGCTGCGATATAAACGAGTTCCACGCGGACGGAGTCCCGGGCAGAAGCTAGTGGATATATATTTTAGGACCCGATTATTTATATTAAAACTGAGGCTCGGTTTTATAAAAATGCGTTAGACCAAATGTTGGGTCAAGTTTTAGCATGGTTGAGATTTATTTAATGTGGGCGACTTTTTATTAAGCTGTCATCGGATTGGAATGTTCTACCTAGGACGCTAGAGTTGCTTTTTGTATGGACGCTTTGACGCAATTCGGCAAACTGAAATAATCTCTAATATAGCTATTTAAGTATATTTTTTGACATTACCGACATAAAAAAATTAGTTTGTACGCCGAAAGGCAAAACATGAAGGACATTATTTTGACGATGACAGCTGTATGTATTTTTACTGATGTTTGGACAAATAAATTATCTTATCTTATCTTAAGATCCTATGAAACTTCGCCGGGTAGCACTTAAATAATTATTTCCACGGTTAAATTGAAGTTGAGTATATTTTCGTCTTGCCTCATTCGTCAAATACTTTAATTAAACGTTAGTTGTCAGTAGGTAATTCTACCTACTCAGTATACTTATTCGCATGACATGACTTTTATTTTACCAGTTTTCTAGTTAACGTACGTACACACACATTCCAATATTTATATTAGCTCTACCTATACGTCAATACCCGCACAAAAATACCACAAAAATATTCAACATATTAACATGTCGATTTAGCAATGACTAAGCACGCCACAGAAATGAAGCACGTACTTAATAACAAACTAAATGCAAACAATGAACGTATCGATATGACAGCAAAACGGGTCAATGTGCTTACGTAACTCAGTGTCGATCCACACGCGCCGCTGGCTCCGCGTCCGTGGCCTGTGCAGTGCAGCATGCGGCCCCCCGTCGTGATAACATTGCTGGTAATCTACAGCCACAGCTCCCTGTGCGACCACGCGAGCCAGCGAGCCCAGATACTCCAAGATGAAGAAAAACTCTCCGTCGGCGGCAACATCACACTCACAGAACAAGAAATCAAAGTAAACAACTGCCTGATGAAACATAAACTCGATGAGATCAACTACGCGTTCCAAAACCCCGAATACTTCAATTTCTCTCAAAATTTCTTTAAATATAAAGACGGAATCAACAAATCTAAAGTGTATAAAATCATCAAAGACTTGCCTAAAGGTGCGGCGTTGCATTTGCACGATGTAGGATTGCTGTCACCCGATTATTTATTGAACATTACATACAGGGACGGCCTTTATGTTTGTTTTTATAATAACAAGGTGTCATTGAAGTTTGCAAACAAAACACCGGATGCCACCTGTGATTGGAAACTAATGCGCGACGCCAGAAGAATGTCAAATAATGTCAGGAAATTTGACTCTGAGCTGAGAAAACATTTCACTATTGTAGTGAACGATCCAGCTCAACTTTATCCGAGCATCAAGGACACGTGGAGTGCATTCATGGATTACTTTAAGACTGTGTTCCCTATGGTAACCCATCGACCCGTCTGGGAACGATACTTTTATGACGTCCTGAGCGCGTTTAGAGAAGACAACATTATGTACGTGGAAGTGAGGACTTTATTGCCGCCTCTTTACGAGCTAGATGGAACTACATACGACCCTGTAATCACAGCTAAGGCCTACCAGAAAATCGCCAGCAGATTTGTGAAAGATCACCCGGATTTTATCGGTGCGAAGGTCATATACGCGCCGAGCAGGCAAGTCGGCACGGATGCCTTGGCCCTATACTTGCAAATAGCGAGACGGATTAAAGCAGAAGTGACGGATTTCTTCGCTGGTTTCGACTTAGTCGGGCAAGAGGACTTGGGTACGCCATTGCTAGATTTCGTGCCACAATTGACGGCGGCAGGCGGAGATTTGGAATACTTCTTCCACGCTGGTGAAACAGATTGGTACGGCACTTCAACAGATGAGAACCTAGTGGACGCTATTCTGTTGGGAGCGAAGCGCTTAGGTCATGCTTACGCTTTGCCAAAACATCCGCTTCTGGTGAAGGAGGTAATAAAACGTGATATCGGTTTAGAAGTGAATGTGATATCAAACGCTGTGTTGTCCTTGGTGCAGGATGTTCGGAACCATCCTTTGGCCACTTTCTTAGCCCAGGGACTGCCGGTGGTTATATCGAGTGACGACCCGGGAGCTTGGGAAGCGGACCCGCTGTCTGACGACTTTTATGTAGCCTTCGTGGGAGTAGCCAGCAAGCAAGCTGACCTGAGACTGTTGAAACAGCTGGCTTTGAACTCTTTGAAGTACAGTGCGCTTGATGGAGATGCCAAAACGAAGGCATTAGACAAATTTAATGTTAAATGGAATGATTTTGTTAATAACTTTCAGTGTGCTTCCTATAATTAAAGATATTAGGTAATACCAGTATATATTTTAACTAATCTGTTTTATTTTCCCCGTGTGGTGGGTTAGAATTTCACCACCCCCTTTCTTCCCGAGGGTGTCGTAAAAGTCGACTAAGGGAGCGGGTTTGAAGTGTGTTGTGGGCGATGGACTAGCAACCTATCACTGCTATATCACATTTTGTCGATCTTTTATACCCACATTTATGCTAAAAGTTGCGCTGGAACATAAGTTTCATGTGCTCTGCCTCCCCTTTTGGGAATAAGGGCGTGAATGTATGTAGGTATGTATGTTTTATTTTCCACTGGATGCGGATGGCGCAGGACCGGTCACTGGCACTCTTTGGGGGAGGCCTATGTCCAGCAGTGGACGTCTTTCGGCTGATATGATGATGGTTTATTTTCCTCATACACAAGAAAAGACAAAGCCTCTAAAGTCAGTTTCTCGATCTTCTATATAATTATACAAGGCTTTAGAAGTGGCACATACGACAATTGCCAATAGATTCATAAATGTAATTAATATGAATTGTAATTCATTCTTCACGACAATTAGTTCCACTCACTGTAGGTAGTAGAGTACCTATCATTCGTTTTTTAGACCAATGAAGATAAATTAATATTTTTCCTGTTTACAGTAGCGGACTCATTATGCCTAAATTGATAACGTTTAGTAACATAGAAAACCACCCAAACGCGACCGGTTATCCTAGTGGGTAGTGACGCTGCCTTATTACGCAGCTGAAGGTCCTGGGTTCGATCCCGGTAACAGCAAATATATGTGTGATGATCATGAGTGGGTATTTGTGTTTGATTCTTGGATGTTGTATGTTGTCTTTGCATTTATATCTGTTAAATATATCGTCGTCGTCTCTTATTGAGCTTGCCTTGAGACTAGGCCGATTTGTGTACGATTGTCCACTAATATTTATTATATGTATTTATTATAAGCTACGGTAGGTTAGGTTTAAGGAAAAACATCGTTAGGAAACCTGCATAAATCCACGAAGAAATTCAAAGGTGTGTGAAGTCCCCAAACAGTACGGGACTACTGCCTGTTCCCGCTCATCCATGAGAGGAGGCCTGTGCCCAGCAGTGGGACGTATATAGGCTGATTTATTCATTATTTATTATAAAACACACACAAAAGAAACTGCTCACATGTGTAGTGCGTCATCCTTACAATACTACCTACTCTTGTTACGACTGTATGGCTGGCTTCAATACTAGGGTGACGCAATGTAGACCACACACACACAAAAGAAACTGCTCACATGTGTATACATACATACATACATACATACAATCACGCCTCTTTCCCAGAGGGGTAGGCAGAGATCACGGATCTCCATTTGCTACGATCCTGGCAAACCACTTTCGCTTCACTCACTTTCATAATATTTCTCATATCATAATATTTTTCATATATATATATGTGTATATCCGAATTTATTTCGTTTTTCAAATTCAGCTAATGAATGCGGAGTGCCTTTTACCGTCGTCGTTTGGAATATTATTAATTTTCATGTGTAAAACGTGTCGACGTTAATATCTTAATGTATTTACTTTCTGTCTCTCAAGTAAGAACCTAGGTATATATAAGCCTTTGAAAAATGTCATAACTTTCCAATTGATGCCCTCAACAGTACCTAGTTGAATCTGGATAGTCGCGAGATTTGTAGTGCTCTCGAGACGAGAGCCCTCGCTGCTAACGAACTCATTGTCTGTTCTGTTTTATGCTGTATGTCGTATCGTCGTGCAGTCAGCAACAGAGATAACTAGGCGGAAAATATCAAAATCATCGGCAGTTTGTACATTTTACCAATCGCTATAGAAATTATAACTACATAGTATGAAACAAAGTCGCTTCCCGCTGTCTTTCCCTACGTATGCTTAGATCTTTAAAACTACGCAACGGAGGACGGGCAGAAGCTACAGCTTGGCAAATTCGTTCGTGACATTCCCATGGTTCGCGGGGGACAAGGGACGACGGACAGCCGGGGTGGTATGAAGTGTGCGGGCGGCGGGGCTGGCAGTCAGGAGCGTCAGTCGGCCGCCGTCGCGGTTGGCGGCAACATGTGTACATGAGCACGGCCGCTCGTAACAAAACGCACACTAGATTGCTATACGCAACGATGAGTCCGCCGATTGGCAAAGTTATTGGACCGTCAAGCCAAACAAATTATATAATAATGTATATAGCCATTTTAAAAAACTTAAGGAAGATCCAACTTCAATGGCGACGACAAACATATTTATACAGATAAATACATAGACATAAATACGTAGAAACATCCATGTCTCATGATCAAATATTCGTGCTCAACACACAAATAACTTACCCTTACGAGAATTCGAACCCGGGACGTCCAGCTTCGTAGGCACTGTAGTGGCTAAACCCACTAGGCTAAACGGCCGTCAAAAATATAATTTACTTACATAAGAGGCCCCAGTAAGCTCGGCCGAATTTCACCTTCCCATACAAACGTAGTTACGCTCTCATTTTAAAACTACGTGTTAGATTGTGACGAACCTTTGCATGTACAATGACATGAGGTATATCTATGTCTGTAATTAGTTTATATGGTTCCAATTTATAAAACAAAGTAAATACAGCAAAAACTAGTTTTGTATGAAAAACTTAAATTCGCTGTATTTTTTTAATTATGGTATCTGAAGCTACGTAAACTAATTTCAGACATAGATATACCTCATTCCATTGAACATGCAAAGTTTCGTTACAATCCAACACGTAGTTTTAAAATGAGAGCGTAACTACGTTTGTATGGAGAATCGAGCTTACTGCGGACTCATAAGAGGCCGCAGTAAGCTCGGCCGAATTTCACCTTCCCATACAAACGTAGTTACGCTCTAATTTTAAAACTACGTGTTGGATTGTGACGAAACTTTGCATATACAATGACATGAGGTATATCTGTCTGTAATTAGTTTATATGGTTCCAATTTATAAAACAAAGTAAATACAGCAAAAACTAGTTTTGTATGAAAAACTTAAATTCGCTGTAATTTTTTTATTATGGTATCTGAAGCTACGTAAACTAATTTCAGACATAGATATACCTCAATTCATTAAACATGCATAGTTTCGTTACAATCCAACACGTAGTTTTAAAATGAGAGCGTAACTACGTTTGTATGGAGAATCGAGCTTACTGCGGACTCTCCTTATAGTTACTCGGTATCACAACTACACAATATTCTTATATGTATATGTCAATAGTCGTATGTGTTAATCAGAATATTGCTAGGGATATCCGCAGACGTATGCGTTGCGTGAATCATATCGTGTGTAGCGGCGAGTAACACGTCAACGTCCCCTGCCCCCCGCGCGGACCATGGAAGTGTCACGAACGAAATTGCCAAGCTATATAATAATTCAAGAAACGGTTCTATTGACAATCTGTAGCATAGTTCTTCAGCGACTATAGTGAAATTTAGCCAGTCTATCATTTTACGCCCGATATTGACTATTTAGAAAGTCGAGTCGCATGGACCTTTAAGGGTCGAACAGACTGTCAGCGGGGCGGTAGCGGCGCTTGACGAGCGCGGGACGGCCGGTCACACAGAGCACGCGCGCATCGCGCCATCAACCAGCCGGCATCACGCGCACATCGCGCTGGCCTCGCGCCATCAACCCGCCAGCACTAAGTACGCACCGCGCGCTGCGCTGTCTGGCGTCACACTGACGCGCCGCGCGGCGGGTTGCTGGCGGGGCGCGACAGAAGCGGGGCGCGTTGCCGACGCAGCGTAGCCTGTTTGACCGCGCTAGCGGTTTGTAGGGAAATATCGCGCGGCGCGCCCGTCGTGCTGTGTGTTCGACCCTTTCGATTTATTTTATTGAGCTGCATCTAGGTAGTGTATACATGTATTATCTCACTTTTTATTTATGTTTATTTCTCTTTCACCTATCCCAAAAAATGTTAGTAGTTATTTATTACATTTGTATGACGTTTCCGTGAGTCACCGACGGTGCTGGCTGAAAATCAGCGCTGCAGGTGTCTGACACCTCAGCATAATGCTGAGCCAGTGTCCGGTTCACTGCCGCAGAGACACACTGGTTTCATGTCTTATCTGTTTTTTTTTTCATTCTATTGTTTAATATGTGTGTCCTGTGTGTTTGTGAATAAATGTATCTTTCTTTCTTTCTTTCTTTCTTTCAGCCCCAACTACGGCGCATGAAGGATCCGTACTGGAGGCAAAAAACAATCAAATTGTTTGGTGTTGTATAATTATTTAAACTGGGTTAATTGAAATAAAGCGCGGTAAGTAAACTCAGCTATTTCTTTGAAAAAAGACCACAAGTAGGTATCTTCTGGGTGTTTTCCAAAAAAAGTGTACATAACTTTTATTTTTTTTCAATTATATATATACTGACACTCATTAACAGCGTAGTCGGTCTGCGACAAAATTGAGAAATAGGTATTTGTACAAACTATTGCCGTCGCGTTGCGCCCAAGCGACCGGCTATCAATGTGCGATAGGGACAACTGCAGCTCAGACCGATTTTCACTACAAAATCTTGACCAGATCGATGCTTTGTATTCCCCTGTTTTCTCCGCCAAACCTGCGCCGATTCAATTATGTTTGGTGTCGAAATTTAGAGGAAGAGCAGATCTATGTTTCTATTATTTTATTTTAACGTAAAATCTTTTCATATTTGTCTGGTAGTCATCTAAATATGACAGTAAAAATGGGGTATTTTTTAGGTTTTCGAAAATTCGTATCTGTTTTGGTAATTATTTTTTGGGAAAAAGTAAATGACAGGGGCATACATACAGTAGACCTAGATTTTATAAAAAAAACGAGTCCTCTAGAGGGATAAACCAGGAAGGAAATAGGGGAATACGTTTGTATGGAAAAATGCTGCTAGGATACCCTCTTAACGAGCCAAAGAAATAGCGTCCGATGGGGGAACATCTTATCAGACGAGTACGGGTTGGATTGTGGTGTAAGGCAGGGGGGGCTTACATCCCCCAAATTGTTCAATCTTTATGTAAACGAACTCATCGGTGGGCTCAGCAGTACACATGTGGGATGCCACATTAACAGAGTATGTCACAATAATATAAGTTATGCGGATGACATGGTGCTGTTGAGCCCATCAGTGGGGGGGCTGAGAATCCTTATTGATAAATGTGAATCCTATGCTCTAAGCCATAACTTAAAATACAATGTGCGGAAGAGCGAATACATGGTTTTTAAGGCTGGTAATAAGTGCCCTTCACACGTACCACCCATTCGTTTAAACGGCGAAGAGCTAAATAGGGTTCACATTTTCAAATATCTTGGTCACATTGTAACTGACGACCTACGGGACGACGCCGATATAGAGAGGGAGCGAAGGGCGTTGGCCGTTAGAGCCAACATGATAGCTCGCAGGTTCGGTCGATGTACAGCGCAAATCAAAATAACCCTGTTTCGTGCGTACTGTACATCGCTGTACACCGGCAGTTTGTGGTCGAAGTACACGCAACGTGCCATGAATGCCTTGCGTGTACAATATAATGACGCGTTCAGGGTGCTGTTGCGACTGCCGCGGTACTGCAGCGCGTCGGGCATGTTTGCGTACGCGCATGTAGACGGGTTTCATGCGACGCTGCGCAAGCGCTGCGCCGCGACGCTCTGTAGGGTTCGCGGCAGCCGCCACAGTCTCCTGACAGTCGTAGCTGATAGATGGGACAGCAATTTAGTTAAGCACTGGTCCTCTCATCATTTAAGTTGTAGGCATAGAACTAATATATTTATTTAAGTACCAAATTGTTACTAACAAGATATGGATTTTTAATTGTCCGAAATAAATGCATTTTATTTTTATTTATTTTTTATTTATTATCGTTAATACTGACGATCCTTCATACACGAAAAAAAGTGTCCCAAATATTTGATTCGTAATAGTAGGTAGTTACGAACTATTTTTTGATTGCATTCCTTTAATTCACACTTTTAGTACAAAAACTTAAACAATAGCGTCTTAGGGAGCAGTTTCACCAAACCGCCGGCCGAATTTTTATACTGTAAATATTTGATTTTAACACAGACTAATACAGTAATACAGACGCGCAGTATAAAGCAAGACTATGTTTCATATAGTTGTCTCTGTCACTTCTTATGATCAGCTGACTTGAGTTAGAATGAGACGAATAGTATGGTAGTTTGAGTCTATTGACGACTGGTCTCCATCTACTGTTCACCACTGTGTTAAAAAATATACGCGTTGACTTGAGAACCTCCTCCGTTTTTTTCGTCGGTTAAATAGTGAACATGTTTCCCGAGATGTCAACGTCAAATTGACACTTATAGTGTTGTAACTGTTTTAAAGTTCATATTCATCGACATTATATCGGCGTGAATTTTATGTAGGCGAGGCGTTTGGTAAGTTTGAGATACAGAATACAGATGTGAGTTAGCTGGCGGTTTATTTTGCTACTTCCGTATAACTACCACATTAACTTTGGTGTTGTTTATTGCAGTAGATAACTGAAACTTTAAAGATTAAAGAGAAAGAAAGAAGAAGAAGAGAGACTAGGTACTAAATTACATTTTTATATTTATTTAACGTCCGAATCAAGTGGCTGTCTACACCTCACGTAGGTAGTTATGGCTCAGACACAGGACTTAAGTAGGTAGTTAAGTTAACGTACCTATGCTTTTTTGTTTTTATTGTGGTAACTTCCGTAAATGACATTTTTTATACATGTATTTCATACATGTGTTAAATTGTATCTCAATACAAATGTATGGACACACAATTTATTTACGACCGGTGCAGATGACGAATATATGAAAAGTAAATATCGATGTCGATATCTTGTAACAAAATATATTTCGCTACACAAAATCTCGAGCGAGCGAGAGAGCGAATTGCATCGTGCGAGTGAGAAAGCGTATCAATGACGAATGAAGACCTTATTGTTCTAAGATCCCTTTCTAACTCGTCGTCCAGTACGTAAGTGAGAAGAGATCGGATATATAGAAAACGTTCATTTTATTAGGGCCTATCTGCATTACTCTGTAATCTGTGCATTTTAATTATTTAAACACTGTAAATATTTCATTTTTATTATTTTGATACTGTAATTATTTGATTTTAATTATTTTAATACTTTAAATATTTGATTTTTAATGACCTATTATTCAATTTTTTTATATTGTTTATTGATTTATATTATAAGAGAGTGCCTTAGAAGTAAGCTGGCATACAAATGTTACTACGCCCTAGTATATAGGGTCCATGATTGTACTCACCTTAATTTAAGAACATCTGTAATTCCATTGTTGCAATTAATAAATGAATTAGTAGGTGGGTGCGTCCCACGAGATATAACAACAGTATATATAATTTCATATTAATAACGTTCACAAGATATAATGAACGTTAGCTATAACAACAATACCAATACTTTTATAAGGAATAACGGTCAATAGCCATAATAATCATATTATATAACGTTTTTTTCTATAACACTCAAATTGAATAATTTCATTTCGTATAACGATCATAACATATAATATATTCTCGTATAACATACATAACGTATAACGATCATAACGCATGGTATATTTTCGTATGAGGATTACAATACAGAAAATTAGGTTAGGGCTGTAAGTAAGAGGGGGGCTCGGGGGGCGAAGCCCCTCGCAGTAAAAAACAACAAGTACTTTTACCAATGGTATTACTTGTAGGTTAGGTTACGGTTGCCTTGTGCCCCTTAGAGCGGAAATAGACACCCCGCGAAGCGGGGTGGCGTCGACACGCTGGTGTTTAGGTAAGGTTAAGTTAAAATAATTGGCGTGTCTGGTATAAAAATAAATTTAATTTCAATCTTAAAAACGTTTGATGTTTTTTTATTCAAATTCATATATATTCCTTCATACGGCATTGCTATTAAAATAACTGAAGACGATTATAATATACGAGCAATATACTTTTTGATGTTAGATAAATTGAATAATATATGTTATAAACCTTAGGTGTTATGAATATTATACGCTTTAATCGATATATCAATTGATATTATGTCTAAAGTACGTTATACCTTACGAATTTATATATTTTGTCATTATACCTTTCGTTCGTTATGTGCAATGAACGTTATACTAAACAAACGTATACACAGTGAGCGTATACATTATGACCGTTATATGATTAGTTGTTATACCTCGTATTACTTACCCTAAGTAGGTATATGAATTTCACCTTCCCATACAAACGGAGTTTCGTTCACATTTTCACACTACGTATTGGATTGTGACGAAACTTTGCATATACAATGACATGAAGTATATCTATGTCTGTCATTCCATTCGGAGTTGGATAGTTAACAGTGTCCAAGAGTCAACCGGATGGCTCGCGGTATTTGAGCTCCCGAAGTGTTGTGGAACTGCCCTGTGCAACCCAAACAGAGTCGCTTTCTGCAGAATTTATGAAAACGTCCATCTTCGGAATAGCGTCCAAGGTCGGTTAATAGACTGACAATTTCTTGTTTCTCACTGTTTTAAAGAATTTGACACCCAATACCTTCTTTTTTGTGTTTTTTTAAATAAAATTCCAATTATTACAAACGCTGCTCTAGCCAAAAGCAAATTACCACCGTCCATGATCGCTGGTGAAAACGCAACTCCGCCAACGAACTGTTCCGTGCGATTTTTGTTCCAAACAATTCGTTTCCTCATAAAGAAAACAGATGTTATTGAGCGAACTTATGTACTGAAAAAAAAGAACAGGGTGCACTCCGGGAGCGCCGGTAGAAGTGAAAACTCAATGACATTGTAACAGTTTTTCGATCAGGTCAAGTGTCCGTCTTATGAATTTTCAATCTGTCCATCCTTACGGTCACGTGACATCTTACGGTCACGCGACCTGTTGCGAGTTTATCATTGTTTCCCCATCACAAAGGTACACAGCGCCGGTTGCGAGTTTATAATTTTTGCCCCATCACAAAGGTCCACAGCGCCGCTAAAGAAGTTTTCACTTCAAAAATTAGGCGGAACTGCTTAAGGCGCCGTAGGTTCATGGTCTTCTCTCCCTCTCACTGAGCTTAAGCGAGAGCGAGATGGAAGTGCGTGCTCGGAAGCGCGGAAATCATGTTTTTTAATTTTATTTTTTTTGGCGTTTAAATAAATAAAAAAGTAAACACTGATTTCTCTCAAACATGATATTGCCGATTTTTAGAAGCCATTTTAATATTTTTAGCTTTTGTGCATAAATTGTAAGAAATATTTTAAGTGTAGGTATTTTACACCCTTTTAGACCTATGTTCGTGATTTTTTTCTATCGAGCGAAAATTGCTTAATCATGTTTCTAAACACTGATTTCCCTGCAGAAAAGCCTCAAGATTACTATTCGTATTTTTTTTAAACCATATTATTATAAACAGACGCATAATATTGTTTCAAAAACTCTGTTCGCTCAACTTCGCTCAACTTTGTTCAGAACACTAACTGAAAACCCAGCTTTACATGTGAATGTTCAATTCTATCCAGGGACCGCCTCACATTCATCAATCATCATCATCATCATATCAGCCGAAAGACGTCCACTGCTGGACATACGCCTCCCCCAAAGAGTGCGCATTGGCGTGAGCGAATGGACTATAACTCCCACCCGGGTACTCGTTGCGTCACAAATATTTCTCTTACTATTTAGTCAGTAGGTTTTAAGGTACAATTAATGACAAATAATAAAATACCATTATAAATATTGCATATATTTCATATTTAAATCTAACATTTAAACTTATATACAGAACACATTCTGAAGACACCTACTACTGTGATGACTGATGACACAGTGTTTTAATATTTTAAATTATATAATAACTGTTAAGAATGAAATGCGCACTCTGTGGTATAGACCACTGACATCTGTAAATGTAACCTTACTTTTGTTTCTACCGCCATTGTGTGTCGTATACTCTGCTATATTAATAAAACAATAATAGGTAATTCAAATGCTTTTATTGCCTGATCAATAACTGAACAATAGGTTATTGGCCCAGAGCATCGCGACTATCGCGTCGGAGAAAATAAAGTCGGATCGGTCGTCGGAAAGTTTTTCTACGTCTTGGTATTGCGTTAGTTGCCCGCGTGATTGTAGCGCGGCACTTGTACGCTGAATTACCAATGGATCTCGGAGGTCTTGGCGTCGCGACTGCGAAGAAGTTCGCAGGCGACAATTACAGACAATGGAAGTTCCAGACGACACTTGCCTTGAAGGCCAGGGGCCTCGGCGATCACCTCTCCGTTGTCGCCGGCTGGGGCTGACGCGGACGAATGGAAGAAAGATGCCGCGAAGGCGATGTACATAGTTACAGCAAATATGGAATTGCCTCAAATAAGTCTGATAGAAACATGTGAAACGGCACGTGACAATTTTGATAAATTAGACTCGGTTTACGACCAAAAAAGTGAAAATTGCAAAATGTTGTTGCATGAAAAATTTCACACGATCAAATTTACGGAGGGCAACAGCATTGCCGAACACATTTCTAGAATAGAAAATATCGCGAAACGGCTAAAGGACTCTGGCGAAACAATTTCAGAAATGGCAATCGTGACCAAAATACTGGGGTCATTGCCCGAGCGCTATCGCATGTTGCGACAAGCTTGGCTGTCGCTCGAACCAAGTAAGCAAACGGTAATCAACCTTACGGCGCGTCTTGTAGATGAGGACTCGAGTTTCCAAACTGAAGAGGAAACAGCATTGTCTGCTGAGAAGGTGACTAAAAAGTCAGTTAAGTGCTTTAAGTGCAGGAAGATGGGGCACTATGCGCGGGATTGTCGATTTATCTCACAGCACAGTATTGTGAATAACAATGGCTCGAGGTATGAGAACAATCAGTCTGTCCACAGTAGTGTGAATAGCCATGGCTCGAAGTATGAGAACAATCAGTCTGCTTTCATCACCCAGCTTGCAGCGAATATCACAGAAGATGAAGAAGTATAGATCTTAGATAGTGGGGCGTCTGAGCATATGAAATATAGACGGAATTATTTCGCAGACTTCAAGCCGGAGTGCAATTGTGTGCGGTTAGGTGATAAAAGTGAACTATCGGTGCAAGGCTCGGGGGCAATTAAAATAAAAAAGTTCTTGGACGGTAAATGGTATGACTCCACCATCAATAATGTGCTTTATGTGCCTGAACTGAAGAGAAACTTGTTTTCGGAGGGTATTGTAACATCAAAAGGATTTTCAGTGACCAAAAACAATGACTCCGCGTTTATAAAAAATAGTGATGGGAGTGTTGCGGCTATTGCCATTAAACAGCCTAATAACCTATACAAATTGTTGTTCAAGCCAGTCTCAGTGGACTGTGAAGCAAATGTAGTGACCCTGAAACAATGGCACGACCGTCTGGGTCATGTCAATGTTAAGACATTGCGTGAAATGGTGCGAAATGGAGATTTACCTTCTGTTAGTGACCTGAGTGACTTCTTTTGTGAGGCTTGTGTGATTGGCAAGCAACACAGATTACCTTTCAAGAATGGTTCATGGTTCATTGCACACCCAGAAGAATAAAGTGTACAGTGACCTGTGTGGTCCTATGCCCACGCCATCTATTGGAGGGGCTAGATACTTTATTACATTCCTGGATGCAGATTCTGAATTTATTACTGTTTACATGCTGAAGCGCAAAAGTGAAGCTTTGCAGGCTTTTTAGAAGTATGTACAGCGGCTTGAGAATAAGTTTGATACTTACCAAAGTCAAGCTGTTACACAGTGACAACGGCAAAGAATACTGCAATGAAGAATTCAAGAGATATGCAGCTGACAAAGGTATAGAATTGGAATATACTGCGCCATATACACCGCAGCAAAATGGCCGGAGCGAGAGAGCCAACAGAACGATCATGGAGAGTGCCCGGTCCATGCTATATGCGAGACACTTACCCCCCCAGCACTATGGACGGAAGCAGTGCAGACAGCTGTTTACTTGTTAAACCGGAGATGTAACAAGGTGAAAACTCCATTAGAATTTTGGACGGGGTCAAAACCTACTCTGACAAATGTTAGAGCATTTGGGTCTGTTGCTTACATCCTTTTACCTAAGGAAAAGAGGAATAAACTGGAGCCAAAAATCAAAAAACTCATGTTGGTTGGCTATGAAGGTAACTCTGAAAACTACAGGCTATTTGATCACAATAGATACGGAAAGATAACTGTATCCAGAGAGGTGACCTTCAACGAAAATGAGCCCTATTCAACTAACAGCCTATCGGAAACAACAATCACGCTGGACCTTGATCTCTATCATACCGGAAAAGACAGACCTTTGGAACAGACCCATTTGTATGATTACGAAGCCTTTGACGTTTTTTTCATGATAAATGAGGTAACAGAGAACAAAGTTGAAGCAACTCCAGAGAGCCAAGAAGAGATTGAGAGTGTGTATAGTGAAAATGACAAGAGAAAGGAGCCAAGATATGACCTGCGGCCTCGACCACAGAGAATCACAATAGCGGAAGAAAACTTTATACAAGTATTGCCCATTACATACACTGACGCTTTAAAAAGTCATGATAAGGAAAAATGGATATCGGCAATGAATGAGGAACTCGATTCTCATGATACGTGCAGGACATGGGAGCTGGTGGAGCACCCAACTGACAAGAAGCTGGTTGGTTGTAAATGGGTTTACAAGATAAAGCAGAATGCTGATTATACCAAGCGATACAAAGTTCGACTATGTGCAAAAGGCTATACCCAAGAAAAAGGAATAGACTATGATGAGATATTTTCACCAACAGTAAGCTATGATACTATCAGAATGATGCTGTCACTGGCAGCAAAGGAAAAATTGAAGATGATGCAGTTTGATATAAAGACTGCTTTCCTATATGGAACCCTAGATGAAGAAATCTACATGGATACTCCGCCTGGTCTTGACTCAGAATTAGTCTGTAAGCTCAATAAGTCAATCTATGGATTGAAACAGTCGCCCAGGTGTTGGAACTCCAAGTTCCACTCTTTCATGGAGGTGAATGACTTTAAAAATTGTCAAAGTGACAGGTGCCTGTATGTCTCTCTACAGCATGAAGCTCCCTTGTATTTACTTCTGTTTGTAGATGATGGTTTGATTTTGTGTAAAAAGCAGGGGCTTATTGATGGATTTGTAAATAACTTGCAAAAAGAGTTTCAAGTAACTATCATGAGTCCAAAACAATTTGTAGGTCTCGAAATTGAAATTGAAAGTGATGGTTCAGTCTTTGTACATCAAACCAAGTACATTAACAGCTTACTTTATAAATTTGGAATGGGCCTGTGTAAACCTAGTTCCGTGCCAGCTGACCCTAATGTGAAGTTGTATAATTGTGAGGGATCAGCTGACTCACCAGACGTACTGATATTTATGAACGCAAGATTACTGATACAGGCAGTAGGCTCACTTATGTATGCTGCTATAGCTAGCAGACCTGATATTTATTTTATAGTATGCTCACTGAGTAGATAACTGAATGACTTTAGTAATGTGCACTGGGGTGCAGTAAAAAAAGTATTTAAATATTTAAAAACGAATAAAGATTTGGGCATACTATATAGTGCAAGTTTGACTGGGGATAGCAACACCAAAGGTTTTTGTGATGCTGATTATGCAAATTGTACTGTGACACGCAAATCTGTAACTGGTTATGTGTATGTAATGAATGGTGGTGCTATCACTTGGAACACTAAATTACAAAAGTGTGTCGCTCTGTCAACGACAGAAGCGGAATACCTAGCAGCCTGTGCCGCTATGAAGGAGCTTGTTTGGATTAAAAGTCTCATGAAAGAAATTGGTTTCTCTGAAAACATTAAGCTGGTTATTGATAATCAGAGTTCAATCAAGCTGATTCGTGGCGCTAACTTACAACCCGGTCACAATATCTGTGCACCTGACTTCGTGACGTCAACACAAAAAAACAAAACAACAATAAAGCGAAAATATCAAAATTATCGGGACGTGTAGCGGCGACGAAAATGCTAACCGTACTGTCGCACCGGGGAGTGCGCGGAGAGGTGACAGGGGAAGCGGGAGAGGCGCCATATTCCAGCGAGGTGCACAGATATTGTGACCGGGTATAAGAGATCTAAACATATAGATATCCAATATCATTATGTTAGAGAGAAGCTTCTTGAAAATGTAATGGATGTTGAGTATTGTGAAACTAAACTGCAGGCAGCAGATATGTTCACCAAAAGCCTTCCCAAACCTCAGTTTGAATCTCTGAGAGGGATGATTGGTATGTGTGAGAGAGTATGCATTTAAGGGGGATGTTAAGAATAAAATGCGCACTCTGTGGTATAGACCACTGACATCTGTCAACGTAACCGTACTTTTGTTTCTACCGCCATTGTGTGTCGTATACTCTGCTATATTAATAAAACAATAATACGTAATACAAATGCTTTTATTGCCTGATCAATAACTGAACAACAATAACTAGTTGCCCGCGCAGCTTCCCTCGCGTATTGCAAAGAACGCAGGCAAAGTAACGTGACAAAACATAGCCTTAACCGTCCGGAAAGTCCATTCTACACGCAGGTGTTTTTTTATCGTACAAGCTGTTCCAGAGATTACCCGTCACATACAAACTTACAAAGCTGCAATCTCACAGACTTTCCCTCTTTATAATATTAGTAAAGAAGTAGATATCTAGCCAAAGACCTTCCCTAGGATCAAAATACCATCAGAAGTGTTATACCACAAAAATAAAAAAACGATGTTCGAGTACCTCCATCTCTATCGCACCAATACTCCAATTAGCAATGAACCCTTCATTGACAAAAATATGGATGATTCGAACTTCCCGAAAGCATAAGTGTGTAACGACCAATGAATATGCACCCTTGCCCAGACAGCATTCATGGTACATTAGAGATTATTTAAGTTGACCGAAATGGATCAAAGCGGTCCATTAAAAAAACAACTACCGTCCGAGGTACAAGACTGGAATTTCAATGACAGTTAGTTAATAAAATGGGTCACATAAGAATAATTTCAAACATACAGCAAAGGCTTCACAAGAAGTCCACGACACTGACGGGTACGCCGAAGTAACGACATAGATTTTTCACTGTACTTGTAATTTAAGACGATATTACTTGCCAAATTTCATCAAAGTACCGTTTAATTTTTGATTCCTTTGAGTGTCCAAATATCCGTTTTTTGCGGCATAAACGGCCGTTGTTTTTGTTCCTTAAAATTGTTTTTTTTAAGTTTCATGGGACCTGAGTACATGGTTTTAATATCAACTTGATACCTCCACGCGTTCCCGATATATTCCCTATAAGGATTCCTTTTTATCTTTTCAGGCACCGAACGGAATCCTAAATACAGCCAGCCATACAAGCTGCTGGGTTAAACTAAAGTATTCATTAATATAAATAATAACTAACAGTTAAAGTTTAGTCCTCCCCAGCGGGCACAGCGTCTTCCAGCCTCTTGATATATTTGACGCGCAGCTCGGTCACCGGGTCACCCTTCAATTGATCCTAAAAATAAATATTGCATCATGAATGTCTATCCTTTGTATTTTGTCTATTTTTACTACAGAGGCCGGGAGGTAAGGGGTTGCCGGCAGAGTACTACATATTGACAACCCCTTTTCACGCCGAGGTATATAATAGTTATTTACGATACAAGTGCCGAAAAGAGAAAATTTGCAACGAGTGGTGATAAATTAAAACACGACCGAAGGGAGTAGGAATGGGGTCAGCGCCATCTATCGGCCCCATTGGTACTAACGTGCAAGGGCAATCAGCTCATCAGCTTAGTATGTATGTTGGTGTTTTAGCGATTATTGTTTATCACGTGAACCGATCTCGATTATTATTATTTTATTTGAAAGAGAGTTCTTTTGTTATAATATATTGTTATAGTGTTATAGGAATTTCAAACCAAAAAAAACCCATAAAGTTGATTAAATTGCAAACATACCTAGGAAATTATTTTTGAAAATAAAACAAAAAATACAGAAACAGTTATACTTTTCCAGTAATAATTACGTTTATCTTAATCACAAGTAATAATTTCAAATTTTTCGCTTGGATATATTCGGAGGTATTTTTTTTAGATTTTCCTTCATAGATCGAAATTTGACCAATGTAGAAAAAAAAACTGTTTCAAAAAGTGCAACTCAAGCCCTATGGTGTCTGGTAACAGGGGTATGTTCTGTCCCTTTTTCGCAAAACGCAACTTCATATGAAACTTTGACGTTCGCAGTTGGTGACGTCACTAGAAGACGGCAACGTGCCGCGCCCCGTCGTGACCGGCGCCGCAATCGACGCGGCCTGCCGCGCGCGCGACACGTGACGGGACAGCACATCACACACTGTGTTTTCTCTCTTTAATGTACACAGTTTTGGCAATAAATGTATCTTATCTTATCTTAAAAAGCAATATCAAAACGGTTGTAGCTTCGTAATTCTATGAGACATCTGAATGGGACTTCCGTCACTAGGTATATTTTTTTTCCTTCTTTCTTTTGGAGTAATAATAATTTTCGAGTCTACACCCGTATTACCTGCACAAACCAACACTGAACCTCGAGCTGCACCATCTGCAGAGCCCCCCTGATAGCGCCTGGGATCAGCATGCAATACTTCAGCCCATTGTTGGGCATCTCCACCCACTCGCTCAGCGGACACTGCTCCCAGACCAGGGAGAACTCGTCACCGGAGCTACTCCAGCTGGTTACGGTTGGTTGCATGTTGAGGTAGAGCCTGGAATGGTGGAAAATGTACTATCATTAAACACCGAGATGACGAAATAGACCACTCTAATGACTTGTTAAACTGGTGCCTGGAGAGTCATTAAAAGTAACTAGTGACCTGCCCCGGCTTCGCACGGGTACTATATTAAACATATAAACCTTCCTCTTGAATCACTATCTATTAAAAAAACCGCATCAAAATCCATTGCATAAAGTTTTAAAGATCTAAGCATACAAAGACAGCGGAAAGCACCTTTGTTTTATACTATGTAGTGATGATGGTTTTTTTTTGAGCCCGTCTCCCATAGTTTATATGACATTTTATACTGCTTCTGGCCTCAGGATCACAATATAACAGTAATGGTGGAATGATACAAGGGCTCCTTTGTAACCGACCTGCCCAGCTAGCACAATTTGTTTTATTGTTGTGTTTTACGTGTTGTTTCACCAATAAACAATATGATGATAAACCTATCGTGCTAGGACGTCTCGGGCACTGTTTATGACCATCAGCAGCTATTCTACATTTTGTAGAATATTCAGTGTGTTAATATAAAATATCAATCAGAACATGGTACTTTCAATATGGTAAAGTCAAATTTTCCAAAACATATGCACTTTTAAGAGTTAGAAGTTATCAATGGCTTACATTTCAATAAAAAAAATTGTAGAGAACAACATTAAGTAACTAAACACAGTATTTCACTGCCTCAACAGTAATTTGCTTGTTTTTCCATACAATCGTAAATACACAGGTTTGTAAGTTGGAGCTCAGCAGAGCTTTAAGGCATCAAATGTGAGTCTTCTCAGCACTGTATAATGCTAGTCTTAGGCTGGGACTGCACGGTGGGAGTGATCAGACACAACAGCAACTTAAATAGAACTTAGGAGACTTGATGTACTGAGGTCACCACCGCATTGCCGTTTCACCGCATGTGTTTGTGGCCTTAGCTGTAATGGCTTGAGTCTTACGGAATCAACCAAGTGAAAGAAAGAAAATACATTTATTCATGGCACAAAAAACTCAAGAAAATTCATCAACACACAAACAAGCCATGAAATGATCAGCGCTGGTCTTCTGTTGGGGCCAACTGGTGACTTCCGTGACTGGTGAAGTGCTAAATCACTACACAATAATTACTACAGGACTAAAGATTGTGATGCCACATTTAGCTCTGTCTATTAGTATAGATTATTTTCTGCCAGTAATAGCCACTATCTGACTATAGACTCCAATTTTGATCGAATTGTAGCCAACTTCATCCCATGTAAACATTTGATCCTCTAAAACCGGTTTGATTGGCATCATACAAACAATTTGAATACTAGCCTATTACCTAAATGCCTGCTGGATTTTATCAGCCGTCTCCCTCATCTCCAAACAGCGAGTGGACGTCGTGCGAGCTAGGAAGTCTTCAATAAGACGCACGCCCATATTGTATCCGATTCTTTCGAGCTGCTTATTTACATCATCTGTGTTGTCGATTTCCTTCAACATTTGCGACACCAACGCGCCGTATGTGAGTGTCAACAGCTCAGAGTTCTGTAAATTTAAAGAAATAGAACAATACAGTGATATTTTGCAAGCCACGACTAAAGGGTACGGTACATTGAACAGCGAATCATACTTACAACTTTTTTAGCGTCCAGCCTGGAAGTTTGGCGAGACATTTTTGCAGCTGCTTTATCTGATGTAACAAAATATTTTTTATTGTGTTTAGATATATGTTTGTTGATATATCTATTTTATTTTAGCAATAGTCTGAGTTAGTTAGTTAATAATGAAGTGGCAGCCTCAGGGGCCTTTGCCAAAGACAGTTTTGATTTGACATTTGACGTCTGATTTGACGTTTAACATATATTACAAAATATATAAAAAACGGACAAACTGCACAGAAGCAAGTTAGTTTTATATAGAAAAATACCGGACAAAAATGCAAATTTTACTGTTAAGTTCATTCTATACACATAAAATAAACTACTTAACTACAATCTAATGTTATTACAACTAAAAAAATCACATAAAATGGCGATGAATGGGGTGAAAACTAAACGAAGTAAAGATTTAGAGTTAACAGGGCGAGGAATATAGGGAGGAAGAATATCATATAAAGAGGAAGATAATCTACAGCATTCGAAAAGAATATGGTCTAAAGTACCCTCATCCAAACCACATTCACACAGCGAGGAATCTCTGACTCGGATTTTGTGCAAAAATACGGGAGTACACGAATGACCCAAGCGCAGCCTGCAAATTGTGGACGTTACTTTTTTGCTTGCCTCACGGAATCGAAAGAACCAAGGTCTTACAGGAACTCTGTCCTGGAGATCGGCGTAATGCATACCTTTAAACTGACTAGATCGTGACCAATCAACAAACCAGTCATCATCAAGACGACACTTAGCTAGTGAAAGCAAATCTTGGGCATAACATGTAAATGTTGAAATACAACCCCTTTCTGTGGCGTCTTTTGCACATTGATCTGCAATCTCGTTACCTGGGATACCAACATGACCAGGAATCCAAGCCAACGAGACCTTTACGTTCTTACAGGAAAGACAATGTAGGAGGTGTTTAATTTGTAGAATAACAATAAATTTGATCTTTGATCGCAGTTGATTGGCTACTATAGCTTGTAGGGTACTTTTCGAATCAGTAAAAATTACACAATTATGTAGGTTATGTGAGTCAATATATTTAAGCGCTTCCAGAATACCAACCGCCTCACCTGTAAAGACAGAGGAATAAGAAGGTAATTTATAATTCAAAATTACATTAAATCTAGGGATCCACACTGCAGATCCCACATTACCTTGTACTAACAATTGAGAGGCATCTGTATAAATCGTGATCCAATTCGGCCAATGCTTATCAATAGCTTTATTTAAAAGAGAGTTCGCAGAAACCGAATCCTTATCAATTCCCAAGTCAAGGAGGACACTGGGTCGGAACATAATTGCTTCATAAGGAGTTTCAAAGATAGGATTAAGCCTAGTCTGATAAATTGGGCAGGGAAGACGAGTTATTTTAAGATAGCTTTTAATTAAACATGGGCTATCTTTGTGAGACCAGTAATTTGAGGAGATAATTAATTGAGAAAGGGAGTGAAGTTTAGAAATAAGTGGGTGAGTGGAAGACTGCATGAGTTTGAAAAGAAATCTGTCAGACAAGTACTGTCTTCTTAAGTTAAGAGGCGGGTCAACACATTCAATTTGGAGTGCATTAACAGGGGACGATCGCATAGCGCCAATAACAATACGAAGGCTTTTAGACTGAATTCTGTCAAGAGAATTTAAACCCAATTTATTACAAGGTTCTAAAAGAAATGACCCATAGTCAAGGTTACTACGAACTAAGGCATTATAGACTAATTTTTGACAATAAGGGTGGGACCCCCACCAAACACCAGAAAGGGAACGGATAATATTAATATTTTTCTCACATTTTTGAGCTACGTAATTGATGTGGTGGACCCCGGATAACTTTGAGTCTAAAAATACCCCGAGAAATTTAACCCTATCGGTAACCAGGATAGGAACCCCGTTACAACAAACAGACAAATCAGGAAGATTTCTTTTACGAGTGAAAGGTACAACTGTGCTCTTAGAAATGGAAAGAGATAAGCCATGGTTCTCTAGCCAGATACTTAAATAACTAAGGGCAGAACTAAGCACCGGAACAGTATCCAATATATTTGAAGCTGAAGCATACAAACATATATCATCAGCGTACTGCAGAATACTACAAAAACAGTTCACTGACAATTCTAGGTCATAAGTGTAAAGGCTATACAATAATGGACTTAATACAGAGCCTTGCGGAAGGCCTTTCCACACAGGCCTAGGAGGAAGGGAAATATTATTATAACTTACAAGGATTGATCTGGATAAGAGAAGGTTCAAAGTAAAATTAACTAGTCGCTCGGGAAGATTTAAATCGTGCAATTTTTGTCTAAGGCGGGGAAGAAGAACGTTATCATACGCAGAGGCAATATCCAAGAAAACACCCACTACAGACTCACATTTTGAAAATGCAATCCTAATATCAGTAGTAAAGATGGCTAGACTATCTATAGTGCCAAGGCCCTTACGAAAGCCAAATTGGCTCCTTGCCAGCAAACCCTTGCTTTCCACCAGCCACTCTAACCTGTTTTTAATAAGATGTTCAAGAATTTTTGCTAGGGTTGACGAAAGAGCAATAGGACGATATCCAGAAGGATCATTGCTTAGCTTCCCTGGTTTGAGTATGGGAACAATAATTTGAGTCTTCCAATCCTCCGGAGGGGTGCCCGACAAAAATATTTTATTAAGGATATCAAGAAAAAACTGTTTTGAATCAGAATTAGCATGCAAAATAAAAGAGTAAGGAATACCATCAAATCCAGGGGACGAATCTTTAAGGTGGCTAATGGCTGTTAAAAGTTCCTCATATGAGAACGGACTATCAAATCGGTTAGTTATATTACGGAAAGGAGAGGGCAGAATAGGCGTGACTTCCTCAAAAGTAGGAGCTGAAGGGGGAGATAATTTAACCGCAAATGGCTCAACCCACTCAGTAGGATCGTTAGACTGTAATTTTGATTCAGAAACAAAAACCCCACGAAAACGTCGTAAATTCCTCCATACTAAAGAAGATGGAGTAGAAGGAGAAAGACTCTCGCAGAAATTTTGCCATCCTTTTTGTTTTTTATTCAAAAGAAATTTAGAGCATTCCTCTGCAGTTTTTAAATAATTATCATAATTATCTCTATTGAAGGATTGAGAAAGCAATACTTCGGCATTTTTTCGTTTTCCTATCGCAACAGAACACTCAGAATCCCACCACGGGGGGAGAGGGGTCTTTTTTCTATGCCCCGTCTTCAGAGGAATAGATTTGTTTGCCGCGGAAATAAGAGCGCTTTTAAAAGCCTTATATATTATATGGACATTTTCGACAGATGGATCAGAAATACTGGAAATTTCGTTACCCAGTGACAAACTGAAAAGAGGCCAATCAGCTTTAGCTGTCTGGTATTTAACCCTAGGTGAAGAAAAAGTTGAAGACACAGGATCAGGGAAAGACAAAATGATGGGAAAATGATCACTACCAAATGAATAGGGGAGAAGGCGCCAGACAAGTCTAGAGGACACCGACGACGAAGAAAGGGATAAATCAACAGCACTACTAGGATTTTGAGAAAAAGTGACCCGTCTGGTGGGAGAACCATCATTAAGAACGCACAGATCGAAAGAGTCAAAAAGGTCTAGGAATAGAGGAGAAACAGAATCGCAATAGTGCGACCCCCACGATGAGTGATGTACATTAAAATCTCCTAAAATGACAAGAGGAGAAGGAAGAGCCGATAATATACACGAAAGTTCGGAGATCATTTCAGGATGAGGGTTAGGAATGTAAATGGACAGAAAAGAAATGTTATTCACTCTCACAGCAACAACACTAATGTAATCACTGTGAGGGCGAATTGAAAGTTGGGAGAAAGTGACGGACCGGGATACTAAAATGGCCGCACCGCCATGCCCGTCACTTCTGTCATCCCGGAGGCATGCAAAGCCCGCAACTCTAAAAACAGAGTCGGGCCTTAACCATGTCTCCTGGACAGCAATAAGAAATGGCTTGTATTTGTTAATTAAATAAATTAAATCAGATTTTTTATTACGTATGCTGCGACAGTTCCACTGTAGCATCGCTAGAGACATTTTGAGAAACAAGGGTTAAGAAATTTATTATCTTTTGGCGCATGCTGTTCGGTTCAGAGTCTCTTTGTAGGTATGTTGCTAAGCTTAAGAGTAACTCTATGATATTATCCTCTTTCATAACTGGGCTATTTAGAGCACAACCATTTGGTTGAGCAGAAGCAGGGTCTCTAACAATATTATTATGCAACCTCCTGTCATAACCAGGACTGGAGGCAGGAGATGGAGATTTGCGAGTGACGAATATAGTTTTTCGGTGAGATTGGGAGGGTGTTTGGCTAGGACTAGAAACAGGATGAGATGACAAACGTGAAGAGAACGATGGACGGTTGAGCTGAGACTGAGATGGCGAAGAAGAAGAGACAGAAGCTTCCGCAAATGGCCGCCTTACGCTAGGATAACGGGCAGCAGCTTCCATGTAAGACAAGTTTTCCTGTGACATCGCCAATTTTATATTACGCTGTCTGTGATGTTCAGGACAAGCTTGATTATTAGCGCAATGGCTACCGGAGCAGAATAAGCAAGAAAATACCGTAGTTGTACAAGTCGCAGCCTCGTGATTTTCGCCACATTTGTAGCAACGCGCTTTCGATCGGCACTGAGCCTGAATGTGACCAAACCGGCAGCAATGATTACATTGTATTGTCGGGTATAAATAGCACTCGACATTGAGGCTATTGTAGAAACAATAAACATGAGGAGGCAGAGTTCGGCCAGAGAAAGTGAGTACCACCGACTGAGTGGGTACCCATTGCACCATATTGTTTTCATTCGTAATCTTCCTACTCAGTCGACGGGCCTTAATTACCCTACCAAACCCAGCAGGTACCTCCATGTTGAGTACAACTTCCTCCATTGTCCATTCGGGAGAAATATTTCGAACAATTCCCATTCTCGTTAAATAAAAAGATGGAATTACACCACAGAAATTTGCCTTAACAAGCGCAGCATGGTTTAAACAGTTATTTGCGTGTAAAGCGGAGTCGAATTCAACCGCAAAACGATTTCGCCCTATGCGTTTCACACCGTCTTTTATTACCCCTGGGATGCTGTTTTTATACAAGAAATGTCCAAAATTTATAGCCCTCAAAGTAACACCCGAGGCTGGGTCAGTTTCGTTTTTCTGGATGTTTATAATAAAAGGAGCAATGTCCGAGTCTGAGTACTTGCTTCGTACTTCTTCAAAGTCCGGGTGTGTGTATGTGGACTGGATACTATTATTAGAAGATGAATGGTCTGTTGGTTTTTTTGGTGCCGAAACATCAACTTTAGCATCTGAAACACGCTTAAGTGGTCGAGGTATGTTATCTCCAGAACTATTTATTGGCAGGACTGATGGAGAAGAGTCCATAGCAGTTTCAAACAACTCGCCGCCGCCGGGATCAGGCGGGTCATTATTAATGGTGGTCATTATGACTTACCAAACAGGGGCTTGATGTAAAAAACAACACTACGGATAATGGAAATAAAAATAAATAAATAGGAAGCAACACAACAGCAAATAAGATAAACCAAACAATATACTAATTTAAAATTCGCGGACTTGCTTCTGACAATTACAAGATGGCGGGCCCGAATCCCAATAGTCTGAGGTGAAACCTAAAACCGCCCACAAATGTCAAAACAATTGACAACTGACAACCTGTCAATTATTATTTTTTAAATTCTGAAATTCTGTCAATATCTATTATATCCGGTGCTGCCAGGCTTATAAGTAAACAGCGTCTTTAAGTATGACTCGAACAACTTTTACTTCTTTTTTTTTTTATTCGTCCATTTGGACAGGCTAAGACTATGGGCCGGGATCCTGTTGTTTTACCAAATTTATTTTGGTCAAATTTCATTTCCCAAACAAATTTTAGCAACTGTTTTGTTTGCCAATGCAAACTTTGGCACAACTTTAATACGAATATTTTAATTACTTCAAATTTTCATTCAGCAAAATATTATTACGAAAAATTACATTATGGCATGTGATCTTTTAGCAAATGCTTTAATAAGGCAAAAAAATATTAGACAGTAAACATTTCGTCAAGTTAATGTTATGGCAAACTATAAAAAGACAAAAATCACAATTGTTTGGGTTATGAGATTTTACCAAAATACTATTAATAAAACGGCTCGGTCCCTTTAATAAAAAAATGCACGGTTAAGTAGGTTGGTAGGCAAAGGCGTAAAATTAGGTTAGTGCAGCCAAAAAGGGGAGGGGTCGGAGGGCGAAGCCTCCTAGCAGTAAAAAAAAACAGTCGTAACAATGGTATTATTTGGTAGGTTAGGTTAGGGTTAGCTTGAGTCCCTTAGAGCTGAAAAAGGCACGCTGGCGGTTAGGTTAGAATTGCGACTTCTACACAAATTAATTTTCCCTACCCACATAACAAAAAAAGTTGTTATTTTATTGTGTATCTTATACACCATTGAAATAAAGATGCAAATGATTTGTTATTGAAGAGTTCCCCTGCTGATTAACCGACGGAATAGAAATGGTCAACTAAATATTGACGATACAAATCATTTGCCTTATTTTGTTTTGGTTAAAACATATTATGCCAACTAATATATTTGACTGAATGAAATTTGGTCAAAGTACCAGTTGGTAAACGAGATATTGCCTAAACATGAATATGCCAAACATAAGGTTTGCGTAAGAATTATTTGTCGAGTGTTAATTTGGCAAACGATTATTTGGCAAATGAAATTCTACGAAAAATGTTTTGGGAAGTGATAATTTGTCAAAACTTTTTTTGGTAAAACAAAGGTAACCCCTATGGGCCATACTGCATCGTCTTCAGTAAGTACAACTTTTACTTCATTTGGCAACACCAGAGTTACGTAATGTTGCCAATGCATATTTTTTTCAATTTAATCTAATGTAATGTAATGTAATTTAATGTATTAATTTTATTCAATTCCACACTAACATAGTCTCCTTAAGCTGACTGTTACTAAAAAAATACCTATGGACCACCGATGTCTGCAATAAATGATTTTTATTTTTATTTTTTATTTATATTTTTTGAAGCTTTTCCTGGGGTTTTTGAGCATTAATGCCCAATACCAAGGCAAAAATCAAATTTTACCAAAATAAATACAGAAAAACCCCTAGTCTCTGTTCCTTCTCTCGTCTTAGAGACTAATCGCATTACTTTCGTACTTCTTAAGGCACCCAAGATTACATGAGAAGTGATTAATAGAAGAAATATTCGACTATAGCGCGCAGCGATTAAGACGGTTGGTTATAAGTGGATTGGTGCCGGTTAATGTACAGCCATGATAATGCACGGCCAAATAATGTACAGCCCAATAATCCGCGTCCATACTGTACGTGGATTATCAGGCTGTACATTATTGGGCCGTGCATTATCACCCTGAGCAAACTTGGTCCGGGGCAATAATTTTATTGGAAGCCAATTTTGTCCGGGCTGATAATGCACGACCCAATAATCAGAGTCCACAAAAAGTGGACGCGGATTATCAGGCTGTACATTATTGGGCCGTGCATTATCACCCTGAGCAAACTTGGTCCGGGGCAATAATTGGAAGCCAATTTTGTACGAGGTGATAATGCACGACCCAATAATCCGAGTCCATGTGGCTTCGGAATATCGGGCTGTACATTATCAGTGCGGAATGAAAATTTCTAGCGAGTCGACGCCACCCCGCTGCGCGGGGTGCCTATTTCTGGTCTGAGGGACACAAGTGAACCCTAACCTAACCGACCTAAGACAGAGTTCGCTTATGACAAGCCATTTTTGTCCGCCCTGATAATGCACGACCCAATAATCCGCGTCCACTAAAAGTGGACGCCAATTATCAGGCTGTACATTATTGGGCCGTACATTATCACCCCGAACAAACTTGGTCCAGGGCAATAATTGGAAGCCACTTTTGTCCGGGCTGATAATGCACGACCCAATAATCCGCGTCCACAAAAAGTGGACGCCAATTATCAGGCTGTACATTATTGGGCCGTACATTATCACCTTGAGCAAACTTGGTCCGGGGCAATAATTGGAAGCCACTTTTGTCAGGGCTGATAATGCACGACCCAATAATCCGAGTCCACAAAAAGTGGACGCGGATTATCAGGCTGTACATTATTGGGCCGTGCATTATTGGCTCCCAAGTGGATTATAATCTGGCAACATTAATTGAAGGCTTGCGTTGTTTTGTTTATCGAAGATGTCATGTTTTTTGAAAAACCGTTTACTTTACGACTTCATGAGTAAATTGCAATGGTTTCGTTGTTTGATAAATTCGGTTCGAAACTACGTTTCCGAAATTATTTATTGGAATAATGGAACAAGATGCTGATAGCGGCAATAACGCAGGGTTGCTAAAATCATTAGACGATTCGGACGAAAGACCACGGTCTGCTGTGAACTCAGTGATTCTCGATTACTATAAAAAGTTTGGACGAAAAAGAGATTTGGAACAGTATTTTTCTCTTTCAACGGCGCAGAGCGATATAAGGGACCCGAGGAGCTTGTTCTGGCGAAGAATGAAAGAACAAAGCGATACGTCGGACTCAGGTGAAAAGAAGAGTGAATCTTCGAACGAGATTTGTAGAATTTCTATTAGATGTTCTATTCCGGAGACATCTTTAGCAGAGGTATGGTTATATTCTATTAGTTCTTGTTTCCTTTTAATCATTTACTAATTTTGATATATTTATTCTGTGGTGTGTAAATATTTCATACAACAAAACTATAACTCCACATGCAAGGGCCCGAGCCACGGGTGGTTTATATCTTCGATATACTCACCAATTTAGTTATAGTTGCTTTTCCTATCTTAACAAGCACTGTACCAACCTACCTGCTAAATTCATATTAAACTATGTTCTGCATGTAACTTTGGTTCCTGTATTTAATATGTTATTCTGAAAGTTTTCATCAAAACTATTGTACTTTCTGGAAGAAGGATGGAGTAATACAAGAATAGGGGAGCTGGGTCGTTCTAATTTTTTACCGACAATGCCATACATCTTGATAGAAGTATATTTATTCACGGTTACCGAGTGCCAATAAAAGAAAGTTATTTTTTTATTAGCATTATGTAATCTTTTAATGAAAATAAAGTATTATTCCTCTTAGTTTTTAGAAAATGCTGTGACAGAGTGGCCCGAGGACCGCACTTTGACATACCACTCTGTCACAGGATTCTACAAATTTAATAAGTTTATAAAAGAGTTACAGGTTAGAGAAAATTAAGAATGCTGTGGTACACAATTTGTACAAACGGAACAATGAGATACATATATGAATAAAACATAACAACTAATACTCTAATGACTCACAGAATATGGATAAGGGACAGCCTATTGTCGGTAAAAAAGAAGAACGACCCAGTTGAGCATCATGCTCATGCTGTATGTCTTACATTAGTGTATAACTACCATGTTCATGGACAGTCAGTGATCATGTATATTATAGACAAAACTGAACAGATTAGGAGTCAGGGGCTTAACACATTGGACACCGCGTACCCGACTCTCGGGCACTCGTAAACTTTACTCAGATGCCGGCATACCCGAGAGTCGAGCACGAGCTATAAACCCTCACGCGACGCCAAAGTACCCGACAGTCGAGCAAGCTTTGCATCTTCGCTACCTCAGGGCTGCCACTGCCTGTCTTCTGATTATTATGTACTTATGTGGTCTAAAAGTTGGTACAGTTGATTATATTTTATTACTTCACTTTGTATTTTTATTTACTTTACCTAAGCAGCAGCAGATTTAATTTTATGCACGTATACGTTACTTGTAATGTTACTTGGCACAGCCCTGAGCGTCCGCCGCATGCCCGACTAGCGGGTTCGCGGCGTCCGGCATTGAGTTGCACGTCGTTGCTCGACTAGCGAGTTCTGTCGGTTTCTGGGGTATTGTTCGGAATTTTGCCTGGTTGCGAAAGTGTTAAACACCCATGTTTGTAAAAATGTTACAAAGGTTTATAAACAGCTCTGGTACAAGTATAGGGTAAAAACGGAACCCTATTACTAAGACTTAGCTGTCTGTCCGTCTGTATGTCACCAGGCTGTATCTCAAGAACCGCGAGCTAGACAGTTGAAATTTTCACAAATTGACAACATTTCAAAATATGTAATGATGCCTAAATCGAAAACCATTTCGGTAATTATCTTATCTGAACGTAATAAAGTGGTTTTCCCATTTTTATTCTTACTCGTTTCCGAGAAAATCACTAAAATCTGTAAAACGCAGTATACCCCGTGCGTGACGTCATTCTTACGTCTGTTGAGTGAAAGATGTGGACAGTGCCATAGAGAGATATAATAATGACGTCATATTTTACTTACGACCTATTGGAATTCACTACTTTTGATTGTGATATTTTTGGATGAAAATAAACATTTAGGGAGAAATAAAAAAACACGTATACCTTAAAATTTCTTTTGCTATCGAACTAAATCATAAATTGGCTCACTTAAAAAAATTAAAAGTTGTCAATTATGCATTTCTGTTGCCCCTATAACAACAAATACTAAAAACATAATAAAATAAATATTAAGGGGGGGGCTCCCTTGCAACAAACTTCTTTTTTTTTAGCTGTTTTTAAAGGTTATGGTACAGAACCCTTCGTGCGCGAGTCCGAATTGCACTTGGCCGGTTTTTTATTGTTTACTTATATAGAAATTATTTTATTTCAGAAAAGAGATACAGCATCTAATGACTCGGAGTCTCCGCCCATCATCACAGATATAGCACCAACACAATCACCGTCTGGTGATGAATCAATGGATGATAATCATTCCCAAAAATGTAAGTATTACCTAATGAAGCCTCCCAAAATATAACATTATATTTTAGTACAGACGATTACAAAGATATGCATACGCCTGAAAGTTACAAAATTATGTATCCATTTAAATTTGAAGCCATATTTGGTTACTATAATATATGCCCAAATAAGGGGACTGTACCGAGTTTACGCCCAATGTTCCAAATTTATGTATACACTAACAAGTAAACAATAATGTGCATGTATTGATGCAGATTTATATGACTGCAGATACTGTTACAATTTTATGTATACACGTCAATCAAATTTATATTTCGAATATATGACCCTATCAGATATATATAATTGTCTCTTTCATTTTTTGCATGACATCATTTGAAGATATTTGGTTGAATGTTTAGGCGGTTTTGGCAAAATTCCAAAAATGACAATCTGTTTTCGAAAATACTAGGTATGTATTTCTTCTTCCTCTTGAACTTTCTGTATAGACATTTTGAATATTATTTTTATTTATATTTCTTACCTAATTATTGAGTATTGTGATAAGGACTCTGATAATTTTGAAATGTAAGAAAATTTATATAATAATATCTATCTTGAAATAAATAACTCTAAATCTGTTCTGGTGTAAGTATATACTAATCCAGAATATATATATTTTGATGCCTAGAAAAAAAACTCATGCAAACACAACTTCTAACCAAGTTCAACGTGGGTTTTTTGCCCATCAATCTTATTTTTTTATTGCTAGAAGCAATAGAGCATTTAATTAAATATTTATTTTAATAAAAAAAAATCCTTTCGTTTATTTTTACGAATTTTGGGTTCAAGTTATATCAAAGAGGAGTGAAGAGGCGAGTCGAACCATTTTGTAATTCGTACTGGGGAGGAATCCACAAAGCTCTCAGACTCAGAAGAGCAGCTGCATTTACTCGTTTAGATAGACCAGTATAAATGGCACCACTGAATACCCACATATGTGCTACAATTCTAGGGGTCAAATTATATTAGGGCCTAGCTGTCAATCAATTCAACGGCTCCTTATGAATATAGGGCATAGAAACGCAATGTTAGGCCCATCTGGTAATTTTGACTTATTATCAATTCTGTCAAATTCACGATTTAAATCGTGAGACGGCGATATCCAATGACAGGTTATTACTCTTTTCAAGAAGCGTCAATTCAAATTACGACCGTATGTCAAAGCCAATAAAGTTCATATTTGCAGAATATTGAGATATTTTTTACTGATAGGTTCATATATTCGAAAAAGAAATTTGACTGTCGTGTATACATAAAATTGTAACTGTATCTGCAGTCGTATAAATCTGCATCAATTCGTGCACATTATTATTGTTTACTTGTTAGAGGATACATACATTTGTAACATTGGGCGTAAATTCGGTACTGTCACCTTATTTGGGCATATATTATAGTAACCAAATATGGCTTCAAATTTAAATGGATACATAATTTTGTAACTTTCAGGCGTATACATATCTTTGTACTCGACTGTACAACAGTGAATGGTACATTTGGATTCCCATGCTGACGTAATACTACTTAATTCAGATTAATGTTTAGTTTGGAAACACTATGACAATGCAATGATAGTTTTGATAATTGTATACCGAGGTGGAGCAGCAGGGTAAAACTTAGCTTATGCCATCCAATAAACACATCATGCATACTGGTGAAAGATTTTTTGAAATAGGATGAGCAGTTCTGGATTTTACCCCTACATACAAACATACAAAGCTATGACTTCAAAAACACTTCAAACCAAACTTTCCTCATTATAATATTACTATAGATCCTTGTATTCAGGACGGACTTTTTACAAGAAACTTTATATTCAAAGAATAAAGGTACCTAGGGGAGTTTGGAGTTTCAAAATGTTTTAATCATACTGTACTTTTTTGTTAACCTGTTTGGGTTTCTTCCTGGGCAAAAGCCTCCTCTCTTTTCCTGGACTCAATGTATTTTGAAGAATTGTTTCCTTCTTTTTTACCTCATCATCATCATCATCATATCAGCTGAAAAGTCCACTGCTGGTCATAGGCCTCCCCAAGAGAGTGCCAAAGTCACCGGTCCTGCGCTACCCGCATCCAGCGGACTCCAGCAACCTTTACCAGGTTATCAGTCCACCTTGTGGGGGGCCTACCCACGCCGCGCCTTCCGTTACGTGGTCGCCACTCGAGAACCTTTCCGCCCCAACGGCTATCGGTTCTACGTGCTATGTGCAACTTTTTTACCTACTATATTCGAACTTATATTGTCAATTTCAGCTGCAGATGCAACTTTAGACACATCTATAAACAAGCCATTATCACCAACAAGTAGTATAACATCCCAACGGAAACTGGAGTGGGATTCATTGGCAGATGTTGGCTATGGCAATGAAAGTGATAGGAAAACTTCAGCGTCTAGCCTGAGTACACTGGAGAGAGAAGTTCTAGCTCAAAAACAGCAGTACACCATTGACTATAAACAAAATAGTGACTTGGGAGTGCCTACTGCGCATTCCACCCCAGTAGACCCGAATGACAGCAAACCTAAAAGCAAAAAAGGCCAAGGTAAAAAAACAATATCAATTTCAAGGAAAGAGGTTGATTTCGTTGAAGTCAATGTACCTCATAATATGGAAAATGTTCAACCAATCAATGTGAACCTGACAAAACAATTTTCTGTTAACTTACAAAAAGATGGTGGCATGACTATTGACAATTTCAAGAGGGATATTACTGTGTCACCAGAAAAAAATGTTGCTGAAGTTGACTTAAGTACAGGAATAAAATTTGATAAAGAAGTACAAACATCATTATTGAGATCAAAAGAAAAAGACCTAACTCCTATGGATAATAATGAAAAACCATCAACATCTGCACAGAAAAACCCAATTTTGATAGGTTTAAATACACTAAAGCGAAAGCAAACGCGGAAGAAGATTAGGAAATCAAAAATAAAACTTAAGAGTAAAAGGAACAACATTTCTAGGAAGGAAATCATAGCTGATAAAGATAAAAGTGCTGAGCAAGTATCAGAAGCTGAAAGTTTTGAATACATGCCAGGACATATGTATAATCAGAATAAATTAAAAACACAAGATCAGAATAGATCTAACAACAACAATAATATTGCGGGTAATAAATCAAGCCTTGAATCAAGTGCAGTACATACTACAGATTCCAGTAAAGAATCAAAATACTCTTTCAATAAAGACCTTGATAAGACATTAAATGTTCTCAAATGTACATTAAAAGAAAAATATGATTCCAACTTGAAAAAAAAACTTATTAAAGAAATAATTCAGAGACTTCTAAAATCCAACTATGGGGAGGGCGAAGCTACTCCTGATTTTCTATCTGTTTTGAGTTTGACTAGTAAGAAAACTCCAACAACTAGTACATCAGAAGCTGATACTACTCAAGAAAAAATTGTACATTCGAAACCCAAAAAATCTATACTTAGGGTTAACAAATTTGACCCTATGAATATAGCTTCAACCTCTCAAAGTGCACCTAATTTACCATCAGCAGTAAATAGCGACAAACCTATTATGTCCCATTTATCCAAAATAACATCCTCATCTACTACAGAAACGGATATGTCTAACAATTCAGCAAAAGATTCAGCATCATCTTCTGACACATTCGCTAAAACATCATCAGAAGAGCTCTATAAGAAGTACATTGACGCTCTTAAAAAAGAAGAAGCATACAAACAGCATTTGAAAGACAAAGAATTGTTTTTAAAACACAAACTTGTTAGATCAGGTAATGTAAAGAAAGTGCCTTTGCAGCTTGATCTAAGTAGGAATACCAAATTAAAGGAGTTAATGAAAGACCTAACTAGAAACAACTATGATGATGGTTCAGGAGATGCAAGTAAATTAGAAGGAGGATCCAGCTCCAATTTCGACATAGGACAAAGAGTCCCCAGGAAACACAGAAGTCACTCCGTATTTACTTTATCCTCTGGAAATTCTGAAGTACCAAATCAAAGGTGTAATGCGAAAAATATATTACAGAAGGAAAAGGTAAATTCACCAAGAGCAGGACCTAGTAACTGGGATAGAAATTTGGCTGGTTCTTGTAACAAGCCTACTGTAACTGACAGTTCAGTGCAAGTTAATATTAATACCCAAGATAAACCATGGTCGTGTAGTCCACCTAATCTACCTGAAGAGGCAAAGTATGTTTGCTTATGCTCTGAAAAAACACATAGCTGCCCTTTTAGTCTTGATGAAATGAAGGCATATAAATGCGCGAACCAAAAGCCAATAACCGTGTCTAAGACCTATTCTGTCGTGAACCAACCTGTGTGTGGCATGCATTCGGCTGGTTCACGGCCTAGAACTGATAAACCCATCATTGAATGCACAAGATGTCTCCAAACTAAAATTAGCATTCATCCCAAAATTTCCGACCCTTCGGTATCCGATGTAAACATAATTCATAGTGCAGAATGCGTAAAACTAATAGAAGAGTTATATAATAAAGTTTCCCGAACTAATTCGGAATGTCAATGTTCCAACCAAAAAGATAACAGCAATTCATACACATGCAAATCGTCGAAAGACAATATGCGTCGCAACGAAGATAGAGAACGAGATAATCTTATTGAGGATGAGAATGATTTGGCGCCATTGACAGATCAACCACCAATAGAACAAAATGTCATTCAGAGTTGCGTTGGTTGCCACAAAACATTCACAAACCAGCCAGAAAGCATTTCAGATAACATAGTCATCCCTATACATGGAACTAATATGATGCTAAAGTTGAGTATTGGTGGAAAGTCAATGAAAGCCAATGACAAACAAACACCAAAAGAAATGGCGGTTCACACAAGTACGTTGGATAGAGATACTGAAACAGATAAAATAAAAACCATTCTAAAAGGTACTTCTATTTTAGATGACTTCTCTAAATCTGCTCAAGCAAGAAGTTCATCCAATAATGTAAATATGGCTGCCTTAGCCTCTCGCAATCGTGAAACAAACCAAGAAAAGGATTTCTCGCCTCGAAAACCTGTACGTTGCGGCCAGAATAATGAACAAGTAGAAGAAATTAATGCCAATATAGATAATTATGCATCTGTGCCTCATACTATGCACTCGGTAGGTCGTAATACATACCCAAAAAAAGTTCAAATAAGTGAGAAAAGACCTCTTTTTCGCTCTAACACTGATACGGGAAATCTTGGAGCAAGTATTCAGACAGATACCATTTATACCAAAGATAAAGATACTTTACCTTGTTTCCGTGCCGAAGTTGACCAAGCATCTGTGCCTAAGAACCAACCAAAATCGAATGGTGCCTGTGGACCACAATCACAATCGAATAAAGAAACCCCCAGTGAACATAGCATTTCCGGAAGCTCAAAATCCAGCACGGATGAAAAATTCCATAGCTTCCATAGTTTTAAAAATAAAAAGTCAGCTGAGTGGCACAATTCAAAGGAGAAAAAGGTCTATGAAGATATTACAGACGAAGGGCAACCTAACGATCTTATTTTAGATGTAATAAAGGATATAACTAGACGATATTCCAAAAGGGATACAGACAAACGTAGTAAAAAGAAATGTTTCAAAGAAATTATGACCGCCCTAAGTTATCTTTTGGATACAGATGACAGTGGAGATGGAGACCAAGAGCTTTCAAAAAAATCACAGAATTTTAAGAAAGTTCTGTATACAAGAGAACAAAGTTCCGAGTCTGAACCCATTTCTGAGCATCTAAATGAAACAGAGAGAAACAAGGCTGCTTCAAGCCGTAGAAATAGTAACAATCGAACTGCAAATATATCCAATGAAAACATCAAAGAATCTTCTGAGAGAAATACGAAAATGGAGTCCTCCAAGAAAGTAGAGTCCAGAGGTCGCGAAACTGTGAAATCTAATATGGGAAGTGGCAGCAGTGGTATTAAGTCTCCGAGGTCAGAAAACCACGAAACAAAGTCAAATCCAAAGACTTGTGTATGTGGCTGTGGTTTACCTGATTGCAAAGAATGCATGACATCCCTGTCTTCAGAGGCCGGTAGAACTGACAAAGAATCATGCGGTATAGAAAAACGATCTAAACAAACATCTGTCAAGAATAAAATGCATGACGAAGAATCTTTAAAACCTAGCACTAGTTACAATCCACCAAATAAAATTGATACTTGTGATATGGGCTGTGGTTGCGACGGTTCTTCAGAATGCAAGGATTGTGTAGAGCAAGATTATGCTGAATATGGAACTAGTACAAGTGGAAAAGAATCTGCCAGATCGAATAAACAAGAATCTAGTTGCCAATCGCCCAAGGGATCAAATCCTACTTGCGATAAAGGCTGTGGTTGTGATGGATCCTCAGAATGTAAAGAATGTGGAGATAGCACTTCTCCAAAATACAGAACTGGTACCTGTAACGAAGAATCTGCAAGATCTAATAAACAGGTATCTAGATGTCAATCGCCCAAGGCAACAAAACCTACCTGCGAGAAAGGCTGTGGTTGTGACGGTTCCTCAGAATGCAAGGAGTCTCTCCAATACAAAATCGGCAGATATGGGAAAGAAACTACAAAATTAATAAACATGAAAGTAGGGTCTAATTCACCCAAGACAACAACCAATTCAGTTGGCAAAAAAAATACGTGTGACAAAGGTTCTGGATGTGATGGTTCATCGGAGTACAACGAAAGTGGTGGACCTCAATCTCCAAAACCCGCAACAGGAAAATGTAGGAAAGATTCCGTCAGACCTAAAACACAAGAGAGATGCAATTCACCCAAAAAACCCAAAACATGTGATAAAGGTTGTGGATGTGATGGTTCGTCAGAGTGCAGTGAATGTGTTGAACCCCACTCTCCAAAATCCGGAACAGGAAAATGTGTTAAAGATTCCATAAGGCCTAAAAAACAAAAGAGATCCAATTCACCTAAAAAACCAGAAACGTGTGACAAAAGTTGTGGATGTGATGGTTCATCAGAGTGCAATGAATGTGGTGAGCCTCATCCTCCAGGAACCGGAACAGGAAAATGTGGTAAATATTCCATGAAGTCTAAAAAACAAAACAGATCCAGTTCACCTAAGAAGACAAAAACGACTTGCGATAAAGCCTGTGGATGTGATGGTTCATCAGAGTGCAATGAATGTAGTGAGCACCATTCTTCGAAATATGGATCAGGAAAATGCGGCAAGGATTCTATAAGGTCTAAAAAACAAGACAGGAGCAATTCACCTAAGAGACCCCAAACCTGTGACAGGGGGTGTGGTTGTGATGGTTTATCAGAGTGCAGTGAATGTGTTGAACCACACTCTCCAAAATATGGAACTGGTAGATGCGCCAAGGAATCTGTGAGACCTAATCTAGAAAGGTGCAATTCACCTAAGATTATAAAAACGACCTGCGATAAATCGTGTGGTTGTTATGGTGTTGCAGAATGCACAGATTGTAATCATAAAACTGGCAGGTGTAGCAAGGAAATGAGATGCAAAAGACAAGATGCTAAGAAATTCGTCAAGTGTGTTCAATCTACTGTAAAACGAGTTAAATCTTTATACTCTCACTGCGACGAATCTTCAGATATGCCCGTTTCTACCGATCCACCTTGTCGCTCTACTGACTCTCCTACATCTAAACTTGTACATAAAATAAAGAAGGAATGCGAGAAATATCAAAAGCACAAATTTTGCAAAAAGTGTGAAGCATCCAGCAGCACAACGGTAAGTTGCGATCATTGTAGGCGCGCAGATAAATACAAATGTAGACATCATAAATGCAGATGTCACAGGAGTAGATCCATGGAAAAAATTAAAAAGAAATGCGTCGCATACAATTTGATTGTTCAAACGTCAGATAGTTTGATAAGTGAGGAAGCAGTTTTTGATCAATGTCGGAAATTACAGAATGTTGTTATAAGAGTTCCCAAATGCAGACAAGCGAACATACCTTTTAAAGAAGCGTGTGCCAAAATTGAGCAGAAGCTGCCCTACTGCGATACGCGCTTTGAGCCTAAAGGTCGGTCTCAAAGTTGGCCCAATGAGTGTGCAGTCTCTAGTACAGATGACGTTAAAATAGCAAATGCGTGTACAGTGAGGGAGTACTTGGAAAGAAATCGTCCTGATATAGTCGACAGATGCGCTACTCGCCAAAATTGCATCAAGATGATCAGCGAGTCCAGGTATGTTAATGAGTACTATATATTCAATTTGAATCTGTTTAAGAACTTACCAATATTTCTTACTCCAGAAATGAAGCCCCCCCGCCTGTTCCCAAACGTATGAATATGGTTATAGTTCACACCCCAAATTGCACGGGTTGTACAGGACAAGCGGACATGTATTGTGAAGGTATTTGAGTCGTTGAGATTTTTCCGTTACTTTTAAAAATAACATACCGTTGATCATTTTAGTTTGAGTAGCAGTTATTTCATCGATGAGTGCATGTCTAAAGGTGCCCCCTTTGGAATATCAAATTAAACAGCCTTGACTGCTATAATGCTCGAAATAAAATCTGCTTACTTTTATGAAAATTGTAACAATTTGTCCTCTAATCCTATATAAGTTGTATGTCAAATACTAGGCTTGATTGTTGTCCCACGGCTGTATACAGCCTGATGACATTAAGAGGCCGCAGTAAGCTCGGCCGAATTTCACCTTCCCATACAAACGTAGTTACGCTCTCATTTTAAAACTACGTGTTCGATTGTGACGAAACTTTGCATATACAATGACATGAGGTATATCTATGTCTGTAATTAGTTTATATGGTTCCAATTTATAAAACAAAGTAAATACAGCAAAAACTAGTTTTGTATGAAAAACTTAAATTCGCTGTAATTTTTTTATTATGGTATCTGAAGCTACGTAAACTAATTTCAGACATAGATATACCTCATTTCATTAAACATGCAAACTTTCGTTACAATCCAACACGTAGTTTTAAAATGAGAGCGTAACTACGTTTGTATGGCGAATCGAGCTTACTGCGGACTCTTAATGACTCAATGCAAACACGGCACAACAACATTTCGTTTCGACGGAGTGGAAATATTTATATTTGTCTAGTAATATTTGATATACATTTTATATAAGATTAAAGGACAAATTGTTCCAATTTGCAAAAAAGCAAGCAGATTTTATTTCGAGCATTATAAACCGAGCAACAAATATTGGTAAGTTCTCGCCATTCCTTTTTAATGTCCCCTAACTTTTCTAGAAGAAAGGACAAAGACGTTCACTTACTTATTGACTAAAATGTAATCATAAAAGCATATTTTTATTCTGTATTGTCACTGTTGTTTATGTCTGTACTTTGTTTTTTGGTAATAAATTATTATATTCTATTCTAATCGAATCTATAAAAAAAACAGTAGTTCCAACCGCTCATTACACGTTACACTACGATTATTTCTAACTTGTTCTCCGGTGTTATACAGGCTGACATTTTAATCAGTGTCCAAATTTTTTGTAGACATTTGGTATAACTAATAGACTCCATTTTTGAAAAAAAAACTGGTAGGTATTTTTTAAATTATAAATTGTCTATCCCAAAAGAATAGGCATGATGACACATTTTGAAAAACTGTTCTATAATGTTTAGAATCATTAATCATGTACAACGAATAAGATTTTTCAAGAGAATATAACAGTTAAGTAGGAAAAAAATGCATTTTAGTTTTTAAATTTCAAATTGGCGCCAAAACGCTTGTCAGTGTCATGGCGTCCCGAGTGACGTCACGTATGTATAAAAAGAACGCAGACCTTTGACGTTTGCTACCTAGATCGCTCAATTGCTCATTGAATGAACATAAATTAAAAAGTTTACAAGTCTTGCGCGGCCGTGCGAGCGAGAAAGCGGGACAATGACGTATGAAGATCTGACAGATACCATGGTTCTATCCCTGTCTTACTATTCGGTCAGTACGTAAGTTTTCTCTGTAATCTGTGGTAATGGCCGCTATGGGTATTTGTTTATACACACGTGACGTCATGCGCTCTGATTGGTGTTTAACATATCATGGCGGGCGTCCGTATTTTTCAGTTTAATTTTATCAAAATAAATAATAATCCCTTACTTAATAAAAAAAATATGAGCAATTTTCGAATTCTATGATTAAAAATGCACTACGAAAATACCATATTTTAGTGATTTTCAATTACTGTCATCATGCCTATTATCCGTACAGCGTGGTTACTGGGCATTCAGTACCGCGCGGAGCGGGGCGGGGCCGAGGAAGGAGGGGAGGCGTGCCGTGCGCACACCTTACTACCCGCTGAGGTGCCCGCTCGGTAAGGTTTTTTGGAGTAACTTTAAGCAGCAATTACTAATTTTTTTTGTCCCTAATGATATGAAACAAAAACGTAATTTATAATTTTGCTGAAGAATCTTATACTTGAATTTGGACACTGATTAAAATGTCACCCTGTATAAGTTATATTAATCTTCATCTGCATTTTCAGAGCAAAGGCACGGTCAGAACTGCGAGAACAATTGGTGGGACTGGGGTCCTTGCCGTCATTGAGTAATGAAGAATTAGAATATCTAGCAAAGCAACTTGGTTATGGCCATAGACGGAATCGACGTAAGTTGATATTATAGCGATCAAATCTTGCAAACCGGCTTAAACCTTTTCCATTGGGCGGATTAACTTGAAATTTTGTACATTAGTAGGTGTTTCTATAGACAGGAAGGGTAATCGCGTAACGTTCCGAACGCGCGTTAGGACAATCCAACTGTAATTTTCTATATAAAATTTTACATTTAGATCTACCTAACATGCGTACAATGCGTTATGTGATCGACCTGATAATGTTGTAAACGGGAGCAAAAAGCTTACATTAAATGAGCTAATAACTATTTATTTTTGTTGCTGACCCGAAAAAGCCAGGAGTCACTATAAGAGAGTTTCTTAGAAAAAAAAAACGGATTTTCAACGTCCTCAAAAGAATGTTCATCAAATATTAGTTTAAATACCAACAAAACCCTACATTTGCCGGATTTAAAACCCGTTAAAGACCGTGACCAGGCCAACTAGCGACAGAAAAAAGTGATTCACTCGAATATATTCTTGGGTCACAGAATTTTATGCCAGATCTACCTATAAAGAATTTGGCAACACCATTAAACCACCATTAAATGTCATATTACTGTGGAAATTTGGTGTTTGAGGTGTCGCCGAATATGCTTAATGTTACCTAGAGTTCGTCAATGCGAACTCTTTATACTAACTACTTTTATTTAATTCAGCACTGGAACAGAAAATTATGAGTGAACGGGAAATGAAGAAACATTCTGAGGATATATACAAATCACTGCCCGAGGTAAAACAAAAGAAAGAAAATGCGAAGAAGGAGAGTATTAAGAAGACCAATCTGCTGATGGCTAACATTTTTAAGAAGGTAAATATTAGAGTGTGTACTATATTTTTCGGAAATCGTTATTTCCAAGTTGCAATTTCAGCCATTCGCAATTATTCTCACTTTATTTTTTCTCAATAGCTTCCTTTCTAGAAAGCATAGCAAAGCTTTTTTTCCAATATTTTTTTCCCTAACTGGTTTCTTACCACTATACTTTTTATCTCGGGTCCATGCAGACGAAGTCGCGGGCGCAAACTATTATGAATAAAACCGGCCAAGAGCATGTCGGACCATGCTTAGTGTAGGGGCCCATTAAATAAAATAATTTTAATAACACACTCACTTAATTCAACGCCCAGCCCAAACTGTTAGCCTAGAAAGCTGTTTTTTTTTCTAAATAGGTAGTTTTTAACGTGTCCACTAAGAAGACATTTTTCAAATTTACACCATCACAGGGGTAAAAATGGGGTTGACATTTTGCATGGGGATGGAGTAAAATTTAAAGTGAGAGACTTTAAACTTCGTGTATGGACTTCTTATTACAATACAAGATAAGTAGTTTTAGGGTTTTGGAAAAACGCACCCCTAAGCGGGTTAAATAGGGATTCAAAATTTGTATGGGGAAATAACCTCTTAACGCGTAAACCGCTGACCCGATTTGGATGAATTTGCATCCAAATCGGTTCAGCGGTGGTATTTAAGTCCCGGGAAGGACATAGGATAGTTTTTATCCCGGAAATCATTCCCTGAGGAGGTGAAAGGGGGGGTGAAAGTATGGCGCTACGATATAAACGAGTTCCACGCGGACGGAGTCGCGGGCAGAAGCTAGTTAAAAAATAAATATAGTGGGCAAATAAGCGAATGGTTAAAAAAACACTCTTCGGAAAAAAAGCGATTGAGAAAAAAAAGTGGGAAATTATGCGAGTGGTTAGAAAACCCACCAGGAAAATAAGCGATCGGTTAGAAATCCCTTCGGAAAAAGAAGCGATTGAGAAAAACAAAAGTGAGTAATTATGCGAGTGGTTAGAAAACCCACCAGGAAAATAAGCGATCGGTTAGAAATCCCTTCGGAAAAAGAAGCTATTCAGAAAAAAATAAGTGTTAAATTATGCGAATGGTATTAATCGCACCTTGGAAAAAACGATTTCCGGAAAATACAGTACACACAAAAATATTAGTTTAGAAAATCTAAATGGAGATGGAAGATATAATATGCCTTCGTTAATTGTGTCACTTTATTTCAGAATTTACAAAAGAAAACATTGAGCGGTGACGTAAACATATCGAACTACAGCCAAGTCATAAAGATTTGACACATTCAAAGTAAGATTTTGTATTATTATTATTCCACAAAGAGTGAAATGTGGACAGTGAAATATATTTAACGCTTTTATGGCGTGTATTTTATACTGTGCGTTGACTTGATCCTATTTTTGAAGTTTGAAAATTAAACTTATTTAACTTTAATAATTGTTTGAATCACTAGCTCTTATTGTTTACGTTACAACATCATAGATAAACCTGTTAAAGGCGGAAACAAATTATTAACACGCGACGCGACTCAACACGCGTCGCGTGGTATCGAGTCGCGTCGCGTGTTAATAATGTGCTGGCACCTTAATTCCCCACAAGGACTAGTTTTCTCTTTGGGTTGGAAGGTCAGACGGCAGTCGCTTTCGTAAAGCTTTGGCACTCTTCGGGGGAGGCCTATGTCCAGCAGTGGAAGTATTTCGGCTGATATGATGATGGTGTTGATGTTGATTGTTTAGGTTCAACTCTTAACGACCTAGGTACTGTATCGTTATCGATCGAAGAATATCGCCGCGTTTTGATTCTCTCAATATCCCGCGCATTTAATGCGCGTTATTAATTTATTTATTATCAATATGGCCCCTGTAGCTCAGCAGTAAGGCGCGCGACTTTAAATATGGAGGTCGTGAGTTCGAAGCCTGGGTCGTACCACTGCCGGATTTCCATTAAAAAATCCTATGTACGAAGTATCATTTGATATTTAAAAGTGGCTTTTCGGTGAAGGAAAAAGTCGTGAACCAAACGGTCTTATTCCCAACGTCTTCGTTGGATCATTGGATGGACAGATGGCAGTCGCTATCGTAAAACTACTGCCTACGCCAAATCTTGGGATTGGGTGCCAAAGCGGACTACGGGCTCGTTTAGGGCACTACCGGGAAAAACGCTAGAAGGATGATGATCCATTATTAAGGGGCTACCCGTAGTACCCATCCGAGATTTTCATCGATTTTTGACAAGTTTTGAATCGTATCCTCTACTTTTGCACTACAGATAGAATTATAATAAGTTTAACGGCTATCGGTTCTTCAATCTTTTATCTCCATTTTTGTCTACCGGATATATCAGTCCTAAATCATTTCAATTCCCAGCTACTTCCAGGCCTGGCCCTCTATTCCAAACTCGTTCCCATTGCCAACTCGTTGCTGCATTTCACGGGGGGTCGGGGGTTAAAATACGTTTGTTACTTATTTACAATGAATTAATCTAACGTATGATTTGTATACGTTCTCGTAATATTCATTTAAAACTTGTCATATTTGTTGATGCCAGATTTTACTGAATTAGAGAAATAAACTTATGCAGATTTTGAACTAACAATTTATTATTTTATAAACCGACTTGGTGGGTAAAATACACATTTATAAACACTTCTTGAAACTTTGATAAATGATTTAATTTAATATAGATACTTAATTTAATTACAGAAGCACTCTGTTGGGTGTACTTACTCCTCTTAAAAAGTCGTCTTCTGACCAGGAACCGTAGGCTCGTCAAAGAAGAACTCTAGGATAGTACAAAATCTGTTTTAATGTTGATAGGTTACTATAAATGCGTTTAGTTAAAATTATATTAATTAACATGTGTTGCCGCTATGGCTGTACGGTGCAGTCTGAGGTGCTCGGAGCGGGGGCGTGACGTATCCGTGACGTCACGATAGTACCGTTGCATGTCCAGGTTTGTGTTGCGCCAACATCCTCCCGCTTCTTAAAGCTTCGCTTTAAGCTTGATCGTCGTCGTCGAGGAAGGGACATATTCTGTTGATTGCTCGGCGAATGGTGCCCTTGGTGGTCAATCAATCAATCAATCATTTATTTCTTAGAATTTGGTACAATGGTGGTTAGTAGAGGGTGTTAGGGCAGCATATTCTGCCGTCATGCATCGGTGTAGAAATATTTAGGTACTAGTCTATACAAATATACAATGCATTTTTTTAAATCAGAAACAGAATAATAACATTTTTCAAGCAACCATACGAAAACTTTCTTCTGGAATGGGCATGTAGGCAGGATTTTAAAGTTATCTGGCAGTCTATTAAATAATTTTATAGCCATAAAATGTGCGTTCGAGTTGGCGACTTCCAGCCTTCGTATAGTTTGAAAAAGCTGTAGTGGATTCCTGCTAGGTCTTTGTTTATTAACTACTTTATCATGAAGTGGAAAGAGCTGTGGATTTTTTTTTACAAATTTTACCTGTTCCAATATGTAGGTACTGACAGGGAAGTGGCAAGATTTTAAATTCTTTAAATATTGGTTTACAATGGGCGAGATATTCACTTCTATGTATAGCCCTGACGCACTCTTTTTGGGTAAAAAATGCTCTTTGGATATCTGTACTGTTGCCCCAAACGATAAGGCCATAGCGTAAAATTGAAGCAACATAACCATGATACGCAGACAGCGCAGCCTCTTTCGGTACTAGATCTAAGCCGTCGCAGTGCAAAAACGAACCTGTTTAACCTAGAGCATATCCCTTCACCGTGTGCTTTCCAGTTCAGATGTTCGTCCACGGTAATACCAAGAAGGATTGCTGAATTAAGGGGGCGTTTCGGAGCAGCGCCGCGCGAAGTTTAGGTTTTTAGCGCTACTCACACAACTATAGAGACTCGCGCACCGCACACGCACACATGCACGTATACACAGTGGGGCGTCGGACTTTGACTCGCCAACAAAATTGTAACTTTGGATTTTGTTACCAAATATAAAAATTGTTATGTCAAATATAGGTATTTCATCTTAATACCTACCAACGTTCGCGCGCAGCCTAGCTAACTATGTGGACAGTTGTTTTGTTCGACCGAACGGCTTATAGTTAAAGCAATGACACGTAATTCAATGTTGGAGAGGCAACCAGATGGCTAGCGGTATTTGAGCTCCCGAAGTGTTGTGGAACCACCCTGTGCAACCCGAATTGAGCCAACTGTGACTGGTTCGGAAATAGGAGAAGGGTTGTAAAAAAAAATGTTGCGTGGCAACCGATTGAAACGCGGTAGCCTGAAAGTGTGTACGCTGTCTATATAGTGGAATTTTTATGCCATCCCTCCTAGTGTGACCGGAGCCGAGTAAACGAGCGAAGAAAAAAAAATAAAAAATTGGCAGGCAACCGCTTGAATACAAACACGAAATTCGACAACATGGGAATACGCCAAGAATACGCGCAATAAAAGGTTTTGCAATCAATTGCCATGGACAATTTTTGCTTTGGAGGGACGGTTGCCTCTCCGACATTGAATTACGCGTCATTGCTCTGAATATTAGGCGAGGGCGATTTTTGCCATATGTATGTAGGAGGGTCAGGCGGAACTGGTGGAGATTCATTATTTTCCCCACTCTCGTTAACCATGATATTTCACGAAATTAAAGTCGATCTACACTCTTTAGGTTTAATCAGATTGATTAGAATTACAAATAGCGCGAAATAATCATAAACCACTCGGATGAAAACAGATTACTAATTCTGTAACACGGAACGTGAGGAGATTCATTATTTCCCCCACTCTCGTTAACCATGATATTTCACAAAATAGAAGTCGATCTACACTCCTTAGGTTTAATCAGATTGATTAGAATTACAAATAGCGCGAAATAATCATAAACCACTCGGATGAAAACAGATTACTAATTCTGTAACACGGAACGTGATGAAGTCGGCGGAAGGTTGGGAGCACAACCGCACTACAGCTCGCGTCTCATTCCAAAGTGAGTTGCTTGGTAACGTGTTTCCCACTCCACCTCCATGTGACAGCTGTCCGATTATATGATTATAATGTAAGTATGAGGAAAAAATTGTTCGTTTCCGGAACATCGCCGGCCGCTGCCGCTGCACGTTCGCTACGCTCGCTCGGCTCACACCCTGTAGGTTCGCGGTTCTTCCTAAAACTCCTCCTCGCTTCGCTCGTCGTTGTACCTACACTGACCTGCCTCAGAATCCAACAAAAAATATTATGCTAACTATACGTTACTAATAATAGTAATTATCATAATTCCAAAGCAAAGTTTATATTTTCCCAAATGGCATTTGACGGTTGGTTTTTTGCCTAAGCAAATCATTTACTTCATAATTATTTGCCACATAAAAGTTTGTTGTAGTATTGCATTATAAAAATGTTGCCAAATAAGCATTGTGCGAAGTAAAGTTATGCCAACGATTGATTTACCAAATGAAAATTCTGCGAAAATTTGGTTGCGAAGTGAAATTTAAAGAAACATATTTCGTCGAAAAGGCAGTAAACCATTTTGGCCCCATAGTTAAATATCGAACTCACTAACAAAATTTCACGAGAATCTGTTGAGAGATGCGACCTATAGAGGTGACAGCCGGACAGCCGGACATACGAAATCATTTTTGCACTTTAGTTAAATATCGGACTCGCTCACAAAATTTCACGAGAATCTGTTGAGAGATGCGACCTATAGAGTATAATTAGATGTCAATTACATCTAATTATACTCTATAGGTGCTAATTACTACCCAATCCTTTTTTATGATCAAACCGAGGAAGCATGTTGTTAAGTTCTACGTGATTTAAATATGTTAATGTTATGTTTAATATCTAATGTCTCCAAATATTCTTTCTTCAATATTAAAGTTTGATGTATAGATATAAATAAATATTGAAATATGTTAATCAATGAACATAAGAATAATTTTCGTTTGAACCACTGTGTACTCATTTTGTGTAAGTACACGGTTCGATCGCAATCTGTTAATGCGGCGCCAAGCGACGTGGTCTCGCTCCGGAGGCTCGCGGCCGACTGAACGCGGCCGCCGCGAGCGGTCGCACTTGTAGTGAGCCGGCCGCTCCATACTAATTCGTATGAAGAATTAGAGCGTAAAAATTGGGCATCTTTGTGATACTTTTACACGAAATAAGTACATATTTGTTAAGAAATGAAGATTGCAAGGATTTAACTATAGTTTTAACTTTATTATTTGATACAATTCATTTAATAATTCTTGATACTTACGACTCAGTTGTTACAATACGGGAGTGCGTTTTACACGTTTTTAGTGTTTTTCTGTTTTTTTTTACACTTACCTATAAGCATTATCTTAAATTCGAATGATTCAAGAGGAAGTAACATTCATTGGCTAGCTGTGTAATATTTTTCAAGTTTTTTTTTTTTTGTGGAACATCGTTTACTATATAATTCTCTTACATTCCCGACCCTCGATTGCCCCCAGCCGGCCCTTAACGTGTTCAACACATGAATTATTGCATTGAACTTTTATGCTAACTGTCGCCAAATTGCGTGTTCTGAACTTAATAATTTTGGTCTTAGTTAAATTTAATTTAAGGCAATTGTCTTCCAACCATGTAATAGTGTTTTGCAGTTCAGTAACAGCTTCATTTTCTAAGTTATGGAAATTGCTAGATTTTATTATTATTATTTATTATTAATCATTTATTCATGAAGGACACATTTATGTTTACAAACTATAGTATACTGCCAAACTGCATGACAGTTTGTTGGCAGTGCATTAATTACTCTTGATTACATAGTTGTGTCAAAAACATATGGCTAAATTATATTCATGCTATTATATTTAAAAACCTACAAATACTTACTAACCTGCAAGTTTTACATTATAAATATTAAGTTGATGTTATTCAACCAGGGCCCATAAGGATGGGTAAGTACATTCTCATTGATCCTAACTATAATTATCTAATATTATCTTACTGACACTTTTCTTCAACATCTTCGCTTTAACTTTTTCCACAAACAACTTTTCGGGCAATGAGTTACATATTTTAGGGATTAGATATTCAAATGTACGTTCTCCGTAATAATTAACAGGGCTAAACATTTCGGCAAACAATTTTGGTTTTCTCCTAGTGGTTGTGTTTTTGTCTATTTCATATACAAAGGGGTCTGTATTGTATTTGTGAAAGGCTATCAGTAACTTAAATTTTTCATTAACTGGTAATACATTACAAATATTAAACAATTTTTCATAATTCTTATTACACGACTGTTTCTGTTTATGGCTCACTAATAGCTTTAGGTATCTTATTTGTAACATTTTGATCATATCCAATTGTGTTTTAAATGTACGCCCATATGCTATTAAACCATATTCTATATGCGATTCTACTAGGGCGCAGTACAGAGTACGTAAAGTTTTGCGGTTGACATATTTTTTAAGTTGTAAAAAGGTTACGTAGATATATCTCAATTTACTACACAATGCCTGTATATGCAATTTCCAGTTAAATGTTCTGTCTATAGTCACGCCTAGGTACTTAAAAGAGTCAACAAATTGTATTTTTCTACAGTTACAGTCCTGTTTCAATTTGTGTAGGCACTCATATGTGTGACCTACAATACAACAGGGCTTACATTTTTTTACGTTATGTGGGGACGACAAGTGCATGCCCATTGTTTTTGACATACTAATAATGATGCCATTGTCGTGTGACCACTTAATTATATTCTCTAAATCTGATTGTATACTTTCTTCGATTTTATGTTGATCCTTGTCCGCGTATAGTATACACATGTCGTCCGCGTACATAAACATATTACAGTTCTTAATAACGTTACATATACTATTTACGCATTATATATCCTATAGGTCCATATACAGAACCGGTTGGTACGCCACTCGTTATCATTGCTTCGTCTCCTCGCACTTTTGTAATTTCTGTGATCATCTTTCGATTAATTAAGTATTGTTTGAACCATTCGTTAATTAATCCGCGTATGCCACATTCATGCATTGCCTTTAAAAGCACGTCATGTTCGAGCGTGTCGAAAGCTTTTTTGAAATCAATAAAAATTGCTACTACATGTTTCCTATCATTTAATTTGTGACATACGTCGTTTGAGAACTGCGCCAGGGCGGTAGCTGTGCTTTTATGTTTCCTAAATCCGTGTTGGTTGTTTGAGAGTATATTGTATTGTTCTAGATAATTCGTTATTTGATGTAATATGGCTTTTTCTGCAATTTTATTACTAACGGATAGGATGGCTATTGGCCTATAGTTAGAGTAAGTTTTGTGGCAACCGGTTTTGTATATAGGCCTAATAATCGAGTATTTCAAGGCAGCCGGGTACGATGCATTCTCAATACACATGTTAATAAATTTTGCTAATATTGGACTAACATTTTCTTTGACTAATTTTATATCTTGTACTCAGATTTCATCATACCCGGGTGACTTGTGTACAGATAAGCTGTCTATAATTTTCTCAATATCTCTAGGCATTATTTTTCTAAATCTAAAAGATAGATTACATTCTCTTATGTAGTCACTCCTTTTTAGAAATGTTAAACTGCATTTGTGTTTTAACTTTCTATTTCTCGGGTGAAAGTGTTAGTGAAATTGTTGCATACTGTCTGAATCTCATTATCTTTACCTAAGTACTGCACTATTGTCCTATCGATGTTGTTTGATTTTTTACCTATCCAAGTGTTTACGTTTTCCCATATTTTTCTATGATCCTTTTTACAGTTTATTATAAGTGTTTGTCTATATTTATTTCCAGCTGCCTCAATTCTTTTATTAACTTTGTTTCTGAATCGAGTATAGTTTAATCTGTGCGTTTTGGATTTCGGAGCTGATTTCCATTTGGTAATTCTTTTGTTAGGTATTGTTACATCTCTTTTACAACTAGTATATATGTCACTAAATGTTAAGCGAAGAGAGTCATACAGTAATAACGGACAGTTAATTTTTAAGAGGTCGTTCCAGTCGATTTTCTTAAGTTTTTCCTGCACTAATTTGTTAACAATCACCGAACGTACCTTATCACCGGTCGCATTACCTCCAAGTCCGTCACTTTGTTTTGTCTCGTACAGTAGTACACCGGTTAGGTAATGGTCGGAGATCTTTCCCGCCGCTAGCACAAACGATGAATGACAATAGGTATTTACGCGTGTCCATATGTGATCTATGCACGACGCAGTCAGTTGGTCTCCGTAGACTTCTTCTCGGGTGACTTCCTCGTAGGAACACTGTAATCCGTACGTGCACATTGCGTTCTTGTATTCTATGACTTGTGGATGTGTCGCATTACGTATGTTTTATGTTTATGTCGCCGGCGTAAATAACATTCATATCCATGGGGATTTTCTTGAGTATGTCTCCGATCACTTGTAAGTACTTATGTTTACATGAACTTGGCGGTCGGTACACCGCTACAAGGTATATAGGTTTTCCGCCGACAATTTGTCCGTGTGTTATTTCACATTCGATATTAGATATGTACTTGGGCGTCCAAGTTAAACTGTTTCGAAGATAAACCATAATGCCTCCTCCTCTTCGTGTTTCCCTTGTGTTCGGGAACATTTCAAAGTTAGGTATATTGTATACGTTGCATTCACATCGTTTTATATTTATCTCTGTTAGAATGATAACATGTAACTTGCTGAATACGGGTTCTAATAATATAAGTAATGAACTAAAATGCTTTCTAAGCGATCGTATGTTTAGTTGTATTGTACATAGTTTTGTATCTATCTGCTGGTTAATGTCGTTGTACCAAGTGTTTATCTCGACGTAATTATTGTGATCCAGGTTCTGTATCCCTGCATCTAAATTATGTAATGTATTGAACGTGAAATATTAGTTTATCCATTATCATATCCCGTAGGTAGACGGGTACGTACCCGTTATATGTATATAAGTAGTAGCGTTTATATTGTTGGGATATGCTTAGCCTTTGTTTACTAGCTCTCGTACGTCTAGTTCCGTGCGCACTTGGTAGATTTTTGCTCCTTGTTGTTCTTTCCTAATCAAAATTCTACCTCTTTGGATCCATATGTACTTATAGGTATCCCTGAGCTGCCTTTTTGTCTCTTTAAATAAGTCACGAATTTTCCTGATGACATCCTCATTGATGTATATTCTTGCATCGCTCGGGCCATTATTAACGCGCGCGTTAGTCAGCTGCTGCGCTGTTTTACGCTTATTCAGCCATTGCTCTCGCGCCGCGCGTGACGTCATGCGCACGATAACTATGCGCGGGCGAGGCGGTTTCTTTTCGCCCGCGCCGGTGCCGGCGCCGGCCTCGTTGGCCCTGTTTTGTGATCCTACCCTCCATGCAGATTCTACACAGTTCTCATTTATACCTAATTGTTTCGCGATCTCGGGAATAGTATATTTCAGGTTCTCGTTCTCTCTCTCGATCAAGCCAATTATTTCTATGTTGTTCTCCTTCTCTTTAAGTTCTATGATGTCTAATCGTTCCTCTAATGCTGCTGTGTATTTTTCCAGGTCAACATTTTTATGGGAGAGGTTTACGACCTTGTTTTCGAGGATTTTTATTTTTTCGGTGCTCTCTTTCTTGTATTCTAGCATTTCCTGGTACTGCTTGGCGTAGAATTCTACCGCTTTGTTTAGATCTGCGATATTGCTTTTTATATCTCGGAGTGAGCATAGTTTTTCGTTAACTTGGTGAAGCAGATCTTCCACCGTGGCTGATTTCGCGTCGATATTTATTAAGTTGCCTTTGTCCGGTGTTCCTGTGCATTTATTTTCCGCACAACTAACACATATTTCGTCTTTCAAAAGCCGCTTGTCCTTTATACACGCTTTGTGATACACATCACCACAGTTTCCTTTACACTTCACTGCATCTCCTTTCACTAGGGCCAAGTACTTTTTACACACTTTGCAGTTCACCATTTTGCCAAGTCAGTGAGTAGGTACTTAAATAATTAAGCGCGAACAAATAGCGATTAGGCGCGACCGCACGTCAAGAGCATCGCCGGCGCACTGCGTTTTAAAGTATTAAAGTAGCGTCATCTGCTAATAAAATGCATGTATGTTTAAGTACGTCTGGCAAGTCATTAATATATGTCAAATATAACCAGAAGGCGCGGCGTAGGTAGGCAGGCACAGACAAGGTGACCTGGTAAAGGTTGCGGGAGTCCACTGGATGCGGGTGGCGCAGGACCGGTCACTTTGGCACTCTTTGGGGGAGGCCTATGTCCAGCAGTGGACGTCTTTCGGCTGATATGATGATGATGATGAACTATTTCCGTCATTTCGGTGTACTGTTTTCTCTCAGATAGGTAGCTTTTGAGCCAATCATTAGCTTTCCCCGAATACCGTACTTATCCAGCTTCGAGAGTAGAATATCGTGGGAGACCCTGTCAAAAGCTTTGCTCTTCTTCAGCCCATCGACACTGGGAATCTTTCTTTAGAAGCGAAGTCAAAGGCCTCGCGAGAATTGCGAATCCTTTCACGAATCTTCTAAAAAAACTGGCTAGACCTATAAACCTACGTACGTCGTGTGGATTCTTTGGCACCGGAAAATTCGAGACTGCTACTGTCTTTTGCAAACCGGGCCTTATACCTTCGGAGCAGCTTTCGAAGCCTAAATAATCTATCCTGTCAAAACAGAAATTGCATTTATTGAGTTTTAGAGTTAATCCCCCGCGATGTAACAATTGAAGGACCTCCTCCAGCCTAACAAGACTTTCTTCGAACGACCGTGCTGGGATTAATACATCATCAATATAAACTAATGCGTACTTAATCCTAGCTTCGTTGAGGATTTTGTTTATTGTCCTTTGGAATGTAGAAGGGTCTGTACGAGCTGACGCACATATAAAGTACGTTCAACTCGCACAGGTAAAATATCTAATTACTAATTAATATTTGCATGGCTTGCATTGCCATGTCGCAATCTTTTTTTATATGTATCGGTGGAAACAATAAAGCAGTGTTCAACTATCACTCAAAGGGTTCGATCATTAGCTCTCCGGAGTTTCCATCCCTCAGCTTTCAGCACAGCGCAGCTAACTTTACATTTGTCCTTCGAGCTACCGTATAAGCGGGACCTTTCGGGAGTGTAAAAAAGATTTCCGTCGGTTCGGCCGACGTTCATTGACCCAGTTATACTGAGACTATATAGTTACACGAGTCTCTACCTAGAGAGCGTTTTAACGGGTATTAGCGAGCGAACATTATCAAACTCTAACATACATAAAATGTTAACTTTAGCTTGAACTCAGTTACAAAACTTATTGCAATTGACATTTATAAGTGATAAACGTGATTAACGTGAAGGACCTCGAGCATCAGCGTACGAGCAGCTGTGGGTCAGGGACTCACACACCAGCACCAGCAACAACTCTTAGCATCAGCAACACCGTCAGTCGAGAGACTTGCAAGCAGCAGCATCCAAGTAAGATCGTTCATATTACTTGGCTAACTAGCTACCATGTCGGAATACGAAGAACTCTTCGGCCGTCAAGCAGCGATCGTCAGCGAGCTTCAGCGCATCGGCAATAATTTTGACAAGGACTCAGCTCATCGAAAAACCTCGGAATATCTGAAGTTAAGGTTAGACGCTTTAGATAAACTCTGGGGAGAGTTCGAACTTAACGATAAAACACTTATTACTGTTCTTGTTAAATCGCAGCGTTATTTTCAAGAAAATATTTACACTCGTACTCTCAAGTATTATACTGACACTCGAGCGAAAATAGCAGATTATGAGCCATTTCAGAAAGAAAAACCTTTAGTAGGGTCAGGTTCGGGTAAGGATACTAACACCGGGACTGGTCCAAACAAGGTAGATGAATTTTTATCCCTACAGCGGACTAACTTTCGAGCTTTCAAGCGACTAATATCTAGCATCAAAGTCAGCGAGATCAGCGAGAAATGGGAGTTAGAAGACGAGCTCCACAGCATCCAATCTAGATGGAACGCCATCGACAAGCTGCATCTAGAAATAGACAACATTCTTGAAGGTGAGGATGAAGTTTACCTAGATGAATTTACGAAACAGGAAGAGTCATATAAGAAACTTAAGAAAGCGCTAAACCAAAAGCTACCCTCTACTTCTATCCAGCAAGCTACTCATTTACTTGAAATACCCACTTTTTCAGGCAAGTATACCTACTGGCCTACGTTCTATGATTTATTCTCTGAATCTATTCATAATAATAAGTTCCTATCAAAAGCTCAAAAGATGCAGCATCTTAAGGGTAAGGTCAAAGGAGAAGCGGAGCGATTAATTCAACATTTAAATATCTCAGCTGACAATTATGATGTATGATATTGCTTGGGAAATATTGACGCATCGTTATAATAATCCTCAAGTACTCTTTACGACTCAAATCGAGACTTTCCTGAATCAACCCAGCATCAACAAGCAAACATCTTTCGAGATAAAACGTCTTTACGATACCACCACCGAGTGTATTCACGCCATACACAACCTCGGTGTGAATACTAACAATTGGGATCCGATATTAGTCCATTTACTGACCAAAAAGCTAGACAGCGATACCTACAACGCCTATAAAGAATCGCGTAAGTCTCCTAGAGAATTAACTATTTTATCTGAGCTAATGACTTTTCTCGAGAGTAAGTTTATAGCACTAGAGCCTACTCACAAGAGAGAGAGAGAATCTACAGCTACAGCTAAGCCAGCTTCAATTTATCAAGCTAAGCCTAACTATAAGCCGAGCTACTATAATAGCAAGCATACATCGAGGTATCAAGCCGCTACATCCCCGTGTAAGTGTCCTCTATGTAATTTTGATCACGAGCTATACCGATGCCAAAAGTTCATCAACATGTCAGCGGATGCCAAATTGAGGTCAGTTGCGAAACTTCAACTTTGTAAAAATTGTTTATTTAAACATGCAAGCAATAAATGCAATTCAACAAAAAGGTGCAAAGAATGCAATTGCGAACATCATACGATTTAGCACGACGCATGCAACGGGTCACTGCACCGTGCTACGACAGTGCCTACAGCTGAGCAAAACTCACCTTTAATGACTAAAGCGCTACAATCAAATAACCAACCTAATAGCAACAAGCCTTACACAGCAAATCATGTTGCGGCTGACGATGAAGAAGTTTTATTAGCGACTGTTTTGTTAAAAATCAAAGCGATTGACGGTAATTACGTCACAGTACGAGCATTACTCGATCGAGGCTCTCAGATAACTTTAGTATCAGAGAACGCAGCACAACTACTAGGGTTGCCACGCCGTAATTTTAGCGCATCGGTATCCGGCGTCGGTGTCGTCCCTAAGCATAGCAAACAGCTTATATCACTTGAATGTAAGTCTATCTACGATGATTACAGTTTCAACACTGAAGCATGCATTATTCGTCGAGTTATTGGTGATCTTCCCAATGTTTCATTCACTAAGAAATCATGGCCTCACATCCAGCACATGAACCTAGCTGATCCAGAATACAACTTATCTAAATCAGTTGATATTTTGCTTGATGCTTGCGTTTACTCGGACGTGATTATGAGTGGTCTAGTAAAAGGGTCACATAACGCGCCCATAGCTCAACAAACTAAGCTTGGCTGGATTTTGTCGGGAAATGTAAAAACATTTAACTGCAGCGTTGTCGTTAATAATCTTGACGAAATAACGAAATATTGGGAGATGGAGGAAATACCTAGCATATCGAGCGACCTTACTACGGAAGAACAGTACTGTGAAGAGCATTACACAGCTACTACCAAGCGACTTGACAATGGTAGATACGAGGTAGCCCTACCAATGAAGCCTAACTATGAAAAAAGTTTAGGTACTTCCAAAGCAAAAGAGACAGCACAGTTTTTACAATGAAAGAGCAAAATGGTAAAAAACGAATCTTATTCTAACAGCTATAAACAATTCATTCACGAATATCTAGAACTAGGTCATATGCGTCCAGCTAACCAAGGTGACCACATTTCATACCATTTGCCGCATCATGGAGTGGTCCGGCCTGAATCTACTACATCCAGCCTTCGCGTAGTCTTCAACGCTTCAGCTAAAACCAGCTCAGGGCTCAGCCTCAATGACGTCATGGAATGTGGTCCGAACTTGCAGCATGAAGCATGACCTACCTACTTTGATCTTAAATTGGCGTCAATATAAATATGTAGTCACTGCGGACATAGAAAAAATGTTTCGTCAGATTTTAATCAGAGAAAGCGATTAGCATCTACAGGGTATTATCTGGAGGGCCATTCCCCTCGAGAGCCAATGCAGGAATACTTACTTACCACAATAAGTTATGGCACAAAACCAGCTGCGTATTTGGCTATGAGAACCCTGCGACAGCTAGCTAAAGACGATGCCACGAAATACCCTCTTGCAGCAGCAGCATTAGAAAATCATTTTTATATGGATGATTTACTTAGTGGTGAAAACACTATCGAAGCTACAAAAGAACTGCAGCAACAGCTAATCAAAATAATGAGAGGAGCAGGAATGAATTTGCGAAAATGGTCAGCTAATCACCCAGAGCTACTACAAGATTTATCTACAGATCAGCTTGATAAGCCTTTCGACTTTAAATGTTCAGAGTCTCGTAAAACACTCGGTCTAACATGGACACCCTCGTCCGATTCATTTATATTTACAAACAAAATCGAGCACGCCGAGTTATGTAATACGAAACGCCAGCTACTATCAGAAATATCAAAGATATTTGATCCGTTGGGATGCCTCTCACCCCTGACGGTTCGAGCTAAGCTTCTCTTCCAGAATACATGGATTTCCTGTGAAGGATGGGATGACCCTATTCCGGAAGAAATCCAGAAAGAATGGGTCCAGCTACGAAATGACCTTCAAAACGTAAGTCAATTCAACATACCTAGTGTAGTGAAAAATAAAATAAAAAATCACTAGCAAGATCACGATCGTAATTTTAATAGTTCTAACCGAAACATTTATACATTTTAAACATAAAGTTATAAGATCCCGACGACGTGCTCGCGGCAACCAATTCGATCCCAAATGGGTTATTACAATTAGGTACAAGTAGCACAAACGGATTCGCGAACCGTACAGATCCCTGGCACAGGGCACGATACGTCAAAGAAACGTATCTGATGATGGTAAAAACCTTCAAATACGAAGGTGGGTAATGCAACACCGGACTGCTGATGATGTGAGATGAGATGGGTGTATGGGTGATCGTGATAACGATGGCCGAAAGAAGAAGAAACGAAAAGAATGAACCGCGTTGGCGTGCTTATGCCTTTAAGAATTTTGGGATGGTGCCACCGGATGGTTGATATCCCGAACTAAGGATAGCGCCCTGCGCTCAGTTCGTGCAAGGATCAGCAAGCGTGGGTGTACACAATAGCGTCACTAAATCTAAATCGCGGTTACATAGGTAACTAATTAGAACTAACAGAAGGTAGACGATTATTAGGTTTCCGGAGACTTCCCTGACACTTGACTTCCCTGAGACTTCCTGAGCTCCTTAGCTAGTTGAGCCGCTGCGACGAACCGTTGATCCACTTCAGGTAGGCTCCTTTGAATGAACTCCGCATTCCGGGAGTATAAAAACCCGCAGTGATAGCACGCAGGAATCGTGGGCACAAACTTCTTAAACAGGGTAACGACCTGACGGAGTGGGTCCTCGTACCCCGATAGGGCAAGCGCTGGGTTGAGTACCCGCACCAGAAAGCTACGACAAAAATAAAGGTAAGATCTACGATATTTCTTGATGCGACTATGAACTGACTAGAGACTTATACCACCAATGCTTACCCAGCACGTCCTCGACGGCTGGCCTTTGAATACAATCACACTCGATGTAAGACGACGCTTGTGAATTAGGAACCTCCTTTTCCTTCACACAATAGCACTTGGTGCTGGCGGCCAGAATCTTCGTTGCTTGAGATTCACTCCAACGCCTCTGAGTTTTTAAAACGAAGAATACTATCCCTTAGTTCTTAGCCTTAGTTCTAGTTATAAGCTGGGATAAAAACAACAGTCTCGAATCACAATAGTTGTTTACTTGACCAATGTCAACTGCTTCTCTGACCTTCGAAAAGAACCTAGCACCAATCATATTTGAAAAATCGAATTGCCTTTTTAAAATTCAAATTGTCCTTTTAAATCCCACCAGTACAAATACGCTAAGAGTACTGCATGTACCGAGGCCGTACCAGGGAGTCTTAAGTTGTGGACGCCACCTACCGGGAAGACGTAAAAGTCCTAGAGACACTGACAACGATAACAGAAAACACAAGTGACCATGAACCCTGAAGGAAAAAGGTTCAAGTAATATGCGTTAGATGGCGCAGAAACTAAAATCAGTAATTTAAAAATTCAGCGGTTTAACCGACAGTGTTGTTCTGCAGATGAGTTAACGCTGCACTAGATACTTAGGTGACACACAAAAACAATTTAAATTACACGGCTACAGCGACGCTTCGCAAAAATCTTATGCCTGCGCCGTGTACTTAGTAGTAACGAACGATAAGGGCGAGTGCACGAGACGACTCGTCGCAGCTAAAACGAAACTAGCGCCACTAAAGAAGAAAGTTTCACTACCGCGACTTTAACTGTGTGGAGCTTTACTTCTAGCTCAGATTATACGAATCATAAAAGCTTCTTTGACAGCCACTGAATATGACATATACGCATGGACAGACTCAACAGTAGTTTTGGGTTGGCTTCATGGCGACTTATCTCGTTGGAAGCAATTCGTCGCGAATCGAGTTCAGCAAATAACCGAAATCATACCAGCAGCGAATTGGAACCACGTCCGGTCTGAAGAAAATGCAGCTGACTGTGCCACAAGTGGACTATCCGTAACAAAGCTTCTGAAAAATACACTTTGGTGGAACGGACCGGAATCGCTAGCTAACTTTGAACCAAGCAACATCAAAAACAGAACTTATGATCCACCGACCATTGAAACAAAAAAAATCTGTGTGAACTCAGCTTTACATCAACCTAGCTATTCATTTATAAATGAATTATTAACAAGCAACAGCGCTATCAGTCGAACAGTAAAAGTAGTGGCATGGGTATCACGTTTCGCAGCAGCGTTACGTCACAAACACACGGAACATGATATAGTCCTGTCCACTACAGAAATAAACAAAGCTTATGAGTTTATTATCAAAAACGAGCAAGCGAATGATTTTGGAAAGGACTTGGAAAAATTAAAAGAAAAGGAATATGTCGGTTCTAGCAGCTCTTTAGCGAATATCTTTCCCTTTATTGATGAAAACGGGATTTTGAGAGTGGGTGGTCGCCTAGGTCAGTCCACACTTAGCAGCTCAGCTAAACATCCAATTATCTTGTAGAGTCACAGCCGTTTCACCGAATTGCTAGTTAGCCAGCCTAACAAGACTTTCTTCGAACGACCGTGCTGGGATTAATACATCATCCATATGAACTAATGCGTACTTAATCCTAGCTTCGTTGAGGATTTTGTTTATTGTCCTTCGGAATGTAGAAGGGGCGTTTACTAGCCCGAACGGCATACGATTGTATTCGTACTGGCCGTCGTGCGTTACAAATGCAGTTTTACTTCGGGACTTCTCTGCTATAGGGATCTGATAATAGCCTGAGGCGAGATCTAATGAAATAAATATACTATTACCAGCAAGGAGGTCTAGCTGGTCCTCTATTCGTGGTAATGGGAAATGCTCTTTAACGGTTTTATTATTTAGAGCTCGGTAGTCTACACAAAGCCGTTTTCCCCCAGTTTTCTTCTGTACTAGTACTATCGAGCTTGCATATGGGGAGCTGGAATCCCTAAAAATACCGTTATCAAGCATTTCCTGTACCATTTTTCAAACCTGCTGCCTATCCGGAGCTGAGAGACGATAAAGCCTATAAACAACTGGCTCGTTGTCCTTCAAATGAATCACCATCTCTGTGGTAGACGTAAACCCAAGGTCATGTAGTCCTGATGAAAAAAACTTGTTTAATTGCGATTCATTTGAAATTTCCACGTCCAGCACCTCAGCGCTTTTCATTGAATCCTTTACAGCCTGCGCTCTAGTTAGTAGACTATTTTTTTACAATGTAATGTCCGTAGCGGTTAGATTTTTAATAATCAATCTACCATTTCCATTCATGAATTCATATTCCCCTGGTAATAAAAAATATTGTTGACCGGGGCGGCCTCTTACTGTGCCGCGTACATAGAGACGACCAGAATAGTTAATGTCTGCTGCTACTTCTACAAAAGTGATCCCTTCAGACTTAACGGTGATTTCGGTCACTACTTTAAGACTACACTTTTCTGGTTCCTCTACTATATGGAGTTTCACAATTAGATCGCTATTTGTATTTATTATTCTAATTGAGGGTCGTTCCGTGTAAGTATGCCCTAAGAGTACGGGATAATCAATCATATGATCGTCAACAATAAGAACTTCGACGTCATTTTCAACTATTCCCTGTACATCTACGGTTACATGCCCACGACCTAGCGGGATATACGAAATATTGCCTAACCCGCGTAGAAGAGGTAAGTCAACCACTTGCCATTTTAACTTTAAGAGTTGTGCGTCTGACAAGCGAATCAAAGTGTAGTCACTGCCAAGATCTATGTGTGACATAATAGTTTGCCCGTTAATTTTTATAGGAATTTTATATTTGTTTGTGTTGGTTGGATTTGTCGTAACTTCCATAACCGTTTTAGTATTTTCAGTTGCTGCACTTTGACTAGCTTTTGGACAGTTCTCCGCTAAATGACCGTGCCAGTTGCACTTCGTACATTTTACCGTAGGCTTTTTGTATCGGTAAAAGGCGTGACCGGCTTCGTTACAATTAAAACAAACTACTTTCTCGGTTTGTCATCTCTTTTTTGTGCATCCGATATATTTTTGTTAGTTTTCCTATCCTTGTCTTTGGTTTTCCATTCACTATCGTCCTATTCTTATTTTGACCTAGGTACTTTAACGGTTTTCAGATATTTTAAAACCTGTTCCGGTTCCGTAAATTGCGCAGCTTGTGCTCCTATCCTAATACCGCGATCTTCGATTCCTCAGGCAATACAGTCAATAGCATTTCTACCGTAAATCTCACACCGATTTAACAAATTAAGTTTTTCATAATAATTGATTTCGAGTGGTTCTCTAAATCGAACTGTTTAAGCTAACATTTCCATCAGGAGATCCGCATGATTTTCGCGAGTGGGAAAAGAATTATTTAACTTAGTTTTCCATTCTGACCATGAATAAAGAACAGAAGTTTGCCCCTGGTACCATATTTTGGCTACTCCACAAAGCTTTGACATAGCGAAGTGCACTACTTGTTTATCACTCCATCCATAGATTTGTGCGCATTCCTCTACTTTACGTATACAGGTGTCTACTGTCTGTTCTTTGCTCATGCGGTCAACATCAGGAATAACGTTCATAACGGGAAACCTATCCTTGTCATCTTTCTTATCCTTAATAAGATCTAATAACTTCTCTATAAGGCTATGACTTAAAGAAGGTTCTCGCTGTCTACGTTTAATAGGTATTTCGCCTGTATCTGAGGATGAACTATTGGAACTCTGCCGACTGCCTGATCTATTATACCTATAACGACGCATGTGGCATCGTTAGGTACCTGACTTATGCCGGGGAGTCCGGCTCCGGCTTCGTGAGTCGCGTCCTCTCAGCTGTGCAGGGCTGCGTCGTCTGGAACTGCGGCTGTGACCGCGACGCACTGATGATCTTCCCCGATGCTCTGGGGTACGATGTGTTGATGCATGACGAGCGGGCGTTGCGCGCGGCGCTGACGGAGTCCTTGATCGTCGCCTTGACTCGCGATTATGATCAGTCAATCTTTTCCGGTCCCTCGGATGTCGAAGAGGAGACCGCTCACGGGGTGAAGGCGACGACGGAGTCATTGGTCGCCGTCTCTCACCCTCCACCCTTGAATTGGGCATCCGAAACTTGAGACCAGCGTGATTAACAAGAATGTCTCTTCTTAAATTAACGTAATGGTTTATCGCAAACGGTGAAATCACTAGATATTTTTTGTGGAATTGTTATAACCTCCCGGGAATGGCATTCGCAGAGTTAAGTCAGTCGCCGCTTCCAGAGAGTGGCCCTGGCTAAGCAGAGTCAGTCACTGCTTCCAGAGAGTAGCCCTGGCTGAGCAGAGTTGGTCGATGCTTCCAGAGAGTAGCCCTGGCTAAGCAGAGTCAGTCATTGCTTCCAGAGAGTAGCCCTGGCTAAGCAAGGTCGATAGTCAACTCAACATGCACATCAAATTCAAACGAGCGAGGACATACGTACACTGTTCCCACATTGTAAGTAGGTCATAAGATTAAATATGGCTCCATGAACCTACTATATACTAACCACTAATTTAATATCATTAAGTGGGTAGGTATCCTGATGTTCAATTTATAAAATAATTAATATATTCATCATTTCAAATACAATTCAAACATTGTTCATGATCAAATAAATTAAAAGGAAAAGAAAATTGACCATTAAATCATGCAGTAAACCTGCACTTTTCATTCTATTTAGGAAGAGAACTTTAGTATTTGAATTGTAACTTATGTTTTCATGCCTTGTGGACGTGTAGAACAAAGGATTACCACGTGTTTGCAATTGCAATTTGTTCCTCGATTCGATCCCTTTCTTCTGAGATATAAACCGACTTGGTGGGTAAAATGCACAGAAACACTTCTTTAAACTTTGATAAATGATTTAATTTAATAAAGATACTTAATTTAACTACAGAAGCACTCCCTCAATTCTATGAACCAGTCGTGACAAAATCCAGCAGCAATCTGCCTTAAAAGTAAGTAGTCAAGGCTTTTATAGCCTTGACAGATGGCAGCACTTACTATCAAACCTCATAGCATAGTACTAATTTAACATTTCAATTGGAAATAAATGCAGAGATAAGTATAAACAAAAATCAATACATATTATGAATCTTATAAAAATCACACAGGTGTTTAAGTTATTTCGATATTTATAATTTAACATCGTTCCTCGTGGAACAAATTAGTCAAACCAACCTCCTTTTATACATATTATCTGATGGCAACGGAAATGTGGTAGTTAACAATTTATTGCTCGGCTTGTTTTTTAATAGCAATCTCCTTAAGTTTTCTTCGATCGATCTTTGTCGTTACTGTCTGAGGAAGTGCGTCCAAGAATATGACGCCTCCCCGTAGCTGTTTACTGTCTGCCAAATTGTCTGTGAACAAAAAAAAATGTTATTGATTTATTAGAGAAAAGTCACAACCAACAGCAGTGAGACAAAGAGATTTATAAAAGAATGTCTGGATATTTGCGATCTGTGTTTTTATACGACTGGGTGGTAGAAATACCACATAACCCAGACTTCCCCCTTAAGCTGGGTACGTGGCTCGCAGGTTGTCTCAACGGGAAAAAGCTACCTTGATAATTCGGTTGGCTCACCAATTCTGATGGGTCTTCCCGCTATTAAGAGCGTTCGCACATGGTGGTCGTCATTCACTAAACGCAACCACTGTTCAAGCCACTATAGTAGTCTATTAGTAGGGAGCACGGGCTACTCCGCAGCTTGTGGCTCGAACGCGGCCACTAAGCGCCCGGTGTGCGCCGATGCTGTACAAAATGTATGAAAAAAGTCGTCTGCAGCTTCTGGTGGCCGCCACTACTGGCTCAACGTGTGGCCGCTCTTACTCGAGTACGTGTACCTTTCACGAGTTCCTTGATTTCGACAGCACCAACATCATGGCCCGGACGCCTCACGACGCAAGCAACCGGTAGCTCCCCATGCTCAGGGTCCGGTATACCGATGACAGCCACGTCTAGCACCCCCGGGTGCTGCACGATTGTGGCCTCTAGCTCTACCGGGGAGATCTGTTGATCAACAATAATACTTGAAGGAGAAAAATGACAAGTTTCTATAATACGTTAGGCGATCGCCGACTTTTAAAATAGCAGCGCTACAAACCCGATACTGTATTGATACTGGCGGTCTATTCTATGGTTAGTGTTGCGCGTTCCGGAAACGCGCGTTTGTATCGCTGCAAAAAGTCGCCGTGTCTCCCGTTTAAGATAATTTCGTTCCCTTGGGGATGCTGCCAGCAGCTTGCTTTGTAAAAAAGTTTCAATGTCGTTCAAGTTAATATCATCCTTACTTGATGGTTCATATGCGTAAGCAATTTAATGTTGTTAAAGTTAATTATAATCCTTACGTCATGGATGGTTACACCGATGTCGTCACATTTCATATAAAACTTAATCAGCAGTTTAATTCGGTCCACGAAGAAAAAGTTGTAGTGGTCATCCCTGTAGAACATGTCGCCGGTTTTGAACCAAAGGTCTTCAGTAAACACCTCCGCGGTCGCTTCAGGGTTTCTATAGTACCCCTTAATCACTCCAGGCCCTTTTATCCATAATTCTCCGTTCCTATTTGGTTCGTGGATGTCCTCTTGGGTCTGTACATCTATTAACTGCAATCAAAAGCGGATGTTTGTTCTTTTTGAAGAAAAGCGTTTGTTCTCTGATGCCCCTTGATGATGTTAATATTCACCAAACTATACCCCATTCCATATAAGATTATTAGAACAATTGTGTGTTAATCGTCATGCAATTTCAAGGAAAACAATTTTCAAACGCAAATCATTAATATTGTTATTTTCGAGAAGTACTTAATTATCGAAATATGTAATAGTAGTAAGTATAATATTTCTCTACGATATCCGAGATAAACGACGAGACGTTATCGAATTCGTGCGTGAAATTTTGTATGATATATTTAGAGCTGTGCCGGCGCGCGACTTTATCTGAATCGTGACGATAGGTAGTTTCTATTTACTCACGCGTTGATTTCGATAAGTTCCCGAAGATATAGAGTAAGTTAGTGGGATAAAAGATGTATATAAACATCGTAAAATAGAAATAAAATCAGTTTTAAGAATTCCCTACAAAGGTATCTTTTCTCACCTACTAACTACCCCTAAAGTGGTGACCCCGACAGAAACAAGAAGAACACTCATCGTTGGAGTGAGCCTGAAGAGACACAGCTAATGGAAGTAAGTGTCTGCGATTTTCATATATAGAAGTATTCCATATATAGAAGTAGAAGTAGTTTTCATATATAGAAGTAGTCCATATTTAATTTCGTCAACTACTATTATATTTCACTCGTCACTACTATGTCGCCAAAAACTCCGAGCAGCGCTAATACTGAATTAATGGAAGTAGCGTCAACCTGAGTAATGTCCCGCATTCCAGAGTTTTGGAGGGACCTTCCGCGGTTATGGTTCACGCAATTTGAAGCAATCGTGGGGCCACAGAAGCAAGGAGATGAATATAAATATAACATGGTTATTGCGAAACTTTCGAAGGAGGAAATTCAACAGATCAGCGATGTAATTACCAACCCTCCAGCGGACGCCAAATATTCCACAATGAAGGACCGATTGATAGGATGCTATGAAGAATCCGAGCAAAGCCGGTTTCAGAGATTGTTATCGGAAGTAGAACTTGGGGATCAGAAGCCTTCTCAGCTCTGGCGAAGAATGCGGGATTTGGCAAATGGAAAAATTAATGACGGAACAATTAAGCTTATGTGGCTCCGGCATCTACCCTCATCAGTTACGACAGTATTAGCTGTGACCGACCAGCTTTCGGACGAAAAAATTTGCGAATTAGCAGACAAAATTTACGAAAGCACGAAAAATGCGGAAGTATCCAGTATAAACAATCAAGTCAGTAAGGTCGACGACGTCACCAGTTGTCAAGCAAACGTAGTGACTCAGCTCGCGAAAATGCAATTAGACATTAATGAATTGCGCTTGCAAAACAATTATCATCGACGCAGCGCTGATCGCAACACATTCCGTCGACGTTATTCAAGATCAGGGTCACGGAGTCGTAATGACAGATTATGTATATATCATCGCCAATACCGGGAAAGAGCAAGGCAGTGCCAGCAACCATGTGCTTGGAGAAACAGGAGCTACAACACGTTTCAGGGAAACTAATCCACGCACACAGAACGGCGGATCTGTGTGCTATATATCCAAGTTCCCGCCTTACGATTACAGATAGGAAGAGTGGAATAAAGTTTCTTGTGGACACCGGAGCGACGATTTCGGTGATCGGGAGGTCCTGTGGGAAAGCAAAAAATAATTCAAAATATATGCTGTATGCGGCCAATGGTACTACAATAAATACATACGGCGAGAAGGATTTAACACTAAACATCGGTCTTCGCCGGCCCTACAGTTGGACATTTGTGATAGCTGACGTCAAACATGCGATTTTGGGAGCAGATTTTTTGGAGTATCCCAAGATTTTAGTCGATGTTCATGGGCGCAAGTTGATAGACAAAGTTACGGAGCTTACAACGCCAGGAACTATTGCTAGAGTAAATCAGCAGTCCATTCAAACTATTGACGGAGAAATGAATCCACGGGTTAAGCAGATATTAGAGAAATACATCGATATAACGCGTCCATCGTCTATGAAGAAGCCGTCAAAGCATAACGTGAGACATTATATTTTAACAGAGGGCCCCCCGATTGCGTCGCGTGCCAGGCCGCTGCCACCAGATAAGTACCACATAGCAAAAAAGGAGTTTTAGAAGATGATGGAGATGGGAATATGCCAGCCCTCCGATAGTCCTTGGGCGAGTCCACTTCACATGGTAAAGAAGAAGAATGGCGAGTGGAGGCCGTGCGGAGATTATCGCATGTTAAATAAAGTTACTATTCCAGATAAATACCCACTTCCTAGGCTGTTGGATTTTACTTACATTATGGAGAATAAGAACGTTTTTAGCAAGATTGATATACGGAAGGCTTATCACTGTATTCCAGTGGCGGATGTCGAGAAGACTGATATAATAACCCCCTTCGGTCTATTTTCTTTTCCCTTAATGCCGTTTGGGCTACGAAATTCAGGTCAGACTTTCCAGAGATTCATGGACTCCATCTTCAGGGACCTGGACTTTATGTTTGTATACGTCGATGACTGTTTAATTGCATCACGTAACGAGGCGGAGTACTACGAGCATTTGGAAGTCGTGTTTTCACGTCTACATGAAAATGGGATAACAATCAATATTGAGAAATGCGAGTTTCTGAAAACTGAAATGGATTTCTTAGGTTATCATATAACGAGCCAAGGAATCCAGCCTACCAAGGAGAAGTTTGAAGCAATCGCTGAGTTTCCAAAACCGAGGACGGTCACAGAATTAAGGCGATTTTTAGGTATGGTAAATTTTTATCGCAGCAATTTGCCCAATGCAGCGCAATATCAGACAAGTTTAAATAAGTACTTGCACGACTCCAGGAAAAATGACAACTCCCCTATCGTGTGGACACCCGAGGCAGAGCATGCTTTCGTTCAGTGTAAACAGAATGTCATGGATGCCATAACCATTGCCCATCCGCTGCAGGACGCACAGTTGGCGCTTTTACGGATGCAAGTGCATCATGTGTGGGAGCGGCGTTGCAACAGAAGATAGGTCTTAAATGGCAGCCCTTAGGGTTTTTCTCTAAAGGCCTTAGCGAAGCCCAGAAGAAGTATTCAACCTTTGACCGTGAACTTTTGGGTATCTACATGGCTGTGCGGCATTTTCAGCGCCTTATTGAAGGGAGAGAATTTACAATTTATACCGATCATAAACCATTAACTTTTGCATTTACCAAGAAGCAGTACAGCACGGAAATTCAATTTGTCAATGGACGTGACAACGTTGTGGCCGACAGTTTATCACGTACGATCGACGAGGTATGCATGCCGTCACCGATCGACTATGCTGAGTTAGCAAAGAGCCAAGAGAATGATGTCGAGTTAGCGAAATTATATAATAGTAAGAAGTTAAGAATGGAAAGGGTGAAAATCGCGGGAACTTCCGCTACAATAATATGCGACACTTCAACGGGAGCTAGCCGTCCTTATGTGCCAGAGAAATACAGGAAGCTACTTTTCGATGCAATTCACAAGATCAGCCATCCCGGGAAGCGTACAACCAGAAAATTGATAACTCGACGGTATGTTTGGTATAATATGAACAAGGATATAAACCAGTGGTGTCAAGCCTGTATTATGTGTCAAAAGTCAAAGGTTTGGAGGCATACGGTAGCACCACTGGGTCAATTTATTCCATCACAACGATTCGAGCATTTACACTGTGATATTGTCGGACCGTTGCCCCTGTCCCAGGGGAAAAGATACTTAATAACAATGATAGATCGCTGCACTTCGTGGCCGGAAGCATTTCCAGTGGCGGACATAGCGGCACAATCAGTAGCTCGCACAATATACGAGGGGTGGATTGTGAGATTCGGTTGCCCCCTTCGTATCACGACTGATCAAGGCCGACAATTCGAGTCAAGGACGTTTCAGTGTCTCGCAGAATTTCTGGGAATACAGAGGATAAGGACAACAGCGTACCATCCGCAGTCAAATTCGAAGTGCGAACGCCTACACAGTCATTAAGGCGTCCCTGATGGCCAGAGACTCTAGAAATTGGGTCCGAGAATAGCCTGCTGTGCTTATGAGGATAAGGAGTGCTATTCGGGACGACACCGGATTCAGTGCGACGGAAATGGTATATGGCATGCCTATTCGGCTTCCAGGAGATTTTTTTACCGCTGCTAAGGGGTCTGAGACGTACGACGAGCTTGTTGATAAGATTCGAAGGAATGTTACAGAAATTTCCGCGGTACCGATGCGCCGGAAAACGAGTCATACAATTTTTGTACATCCCGAACTGGAACGTTGTTCGCATGTTTTTCTCAGATGCGACATTCTGCGTCCGAGCTTAACTCCGCCATACGAGGGACCGTATCCGGTAATATCAAAGTCGGACAAGGTATACTTAATTAAGAAGGGTGCCAGAGAGACGTACGTGTCTATAGATCGTCTTAAACCAGCGTTCTTGTTAAGTGAACCAAATAGTGCTGACAGCAGACAAACGCATCGTATGGTATAAGTATGATGACCTAAGTATAAGAACCTAAATTTCCAGACAACCTTAAATCTCAAAGGATCTGAGACGATATTTATTGCAATTTAACGTTCAAATCGATTCTGAGCCGCTCAGTTCAGGTCCAGAACGCACAAGGCTTTTGGCGGTCGGACACAGAGAGGCTAGCCGCTGGCTGCATGCCCATCTATCACCAAATACCGGTATCTTTCTGGATCCGACCTCCCTTCGCCTGGCGATTGGTTTGCGGCTTGGGGCCACAGTATGCACTCCACACATATGCCCTTTTGGCACGGACGTGGACCGACTGGTTTTTTTTTTATATACGACGACGGTGGCAAACAAGCGTACGACCCGCCTGATAGTAAGCGGACACCGTAGCCTATAGACGCATGCAACTCCAAAGGAGTAACATGGGCGTTGCCGACCCTTGATATGTTTGAGGATTCGCCGTGTTGACAGCTGAAGGAACAAGTTCCCTCGCTCTCAACACAACGCATCCTCGGGAGCTCTGGCGACCTTGCTCACCTCCAGGAACACAACACTACTACAGAGCAAGTAGTAGTGTTATTATGGCTGTGGTCTTCTGCAAGGCGGACGTACTTCCCCAGTTGGGTTACCACGGACTATGTTGTCCAGGCCGCTTTTCAAGACATGCGACTCTTTAATGACATAATCCGCCGCTCTCTTGCCACCATCAATTTCCCTGCCGTTCTTGAGCCGCCTGGCATGATGATGGCAAAAGAGCTGATGGAGTGTCTCTGGTTCCGTGGAGTTTGGGACGGATGCTTGTGTGGGACGCTACCTGTGTAGACACACTGCCACCGTCCCACCTCCAACGGACTACTTCTAAAGCGGGTGCAGCGGCGGGAAATGCCGAAAATCTGAAACGCAATAAACATAGAGGCCTCGGCTCGGCAGAGAGTACAACTATGTACCTTTTGGCGTCGAGACCCTCGGTCCATGGGGTCCCAGTGCGCAAAAGTTATATGCGGAAATCGCGAAACGTCTGGTCGACGTAACTGGTGACCGAAGAGATGGCGGCTTTCTCGCGCAACGCATCAGCATTGCAATTCAGCGAGGAAATGCCGCCAGCATCCTCGGTTCAATGCCTCGAGGCCTGAGGGTCTTTTTTAGATTTAACTTGGCTTTAATTTTATTTAGTTAATGTTATATATACTTCAGAAAATAAATGTCCTATTGTTTTAGTATAAGTACCTTATTCTCGCATCGGCACTCATATTTGCATCACCGACTAAATATTTATACTAAAGAAGCATATAAAAACTTATGGCCCAGAACTAGAATTAATCAATGGCCAAGTAGGTAATTTTGTTCAGACTCGTGGACGAAAACGGCCTTTTATTCTCAATGGTGTGGTTGACTTACCCTGTATTGTAACCACCCAATAGGTTTTCCAACAGACGCGGAGCGGGGGTTCATTCCCTCCGGTATGAATATCAGACCGAATGCTTCGCTCATCCCAAATGCAATCAGTACCTCTGCTTTGGGCGCCACTTTCTAAAACATACTTTACAATTAACCGCAAGTGTGGTAGTTTTTGACATATCGACTGGCAAACTCCCTGTTTCTACAAGAATAGTGCTCAAAAAGGACGTTATACATCCAAATCTAAATGGTATAAACTATGTAAACTCCGAATAAATCTCGAGGATAGGTTGTTGAAGTTCGATGATCGCAAGCCATGCAAACGATCTAGGATCCGCTAGTGATACAAGCCCAACGTCTAGGTAAGACCTAAATGCGAACTTACAGGATACAGTTAGTACGGCATTTAAAGCTTGTCGCAGACAAAAATGTCGCTTATATATTTTAAAAAATTCCATATTAAATATTAAAATTCAACAAATTTAATTAAAACGGTTTTATTTTAAATTCCTTTCAATATTATTATTTACACATAAAGACCAGTTTAAGATTTGTTCATACAGAAACTTCTTAATTTTGCCTTGATCCCTGCCATCAAGGTTTGTACATAGTCATCGGTGATTAGTTTGGAAGCTTTATTCCACTTCCGTTTGAAGTTTTCGACTGAAGTGGCATTACTTTTATGTTTTAAAAGCTTCCGTTTCACACGAGCCCAATATTTCTCAATGGGTCGTAACTCCGGGCAATTGGGAGAATCGTCTTTATTTGCTTTCAAAATCGACATTATTTGCTTTGTTTAGTTTGTCCGGCGGGCCAAGAGCTAAAAGCCATAAAGATAAGCTAATTACTTATCTATTGTAAAAAGAGCTTAAGTGATCTCTTACATGTACAAAAAGCAAACTTGACTCTTTGTACTAAGGTTCATTATACAATGGCATCAATAAAAGTGCAAATTCAATAACAAATATTGGGAAGGTAGGGTTGTAATGCAACAAACGGGATTTCGCCAACTAATTAGTATGCCGTTCCAACTGATTCAGTGACTACGTGTGTATGCTATTTACCTGTATTGATAACTATATGTTTCATAAATAAGTCGAATAATTAATGACGGTTATCGACAAAACATTGTTGTTACAATTGATGGCCTCCTGAAAAAAAGCAATGAAGAAACTGAAGATAATTTTCCTTACGGTAGAACGACATTGTGTGAATACCTAAAACATCGTGGTTTCACCTACAAAACACTTGACAAACGCCAGAAAACTCTGAACTCAAACAAAGAATACGACGAAACAATACACATCCACAGCTGAACTCGGGAGTGGTCGAATTGATTCGTGAGGAGGCCATGAATTATGTCTGCAATCATTATTGCAGACAGTATTTGGACCGCATGTTTTGAACATGTTGAGGGCATCGAGGACACGTTTTTACATACAGGGCAGCAACGCTTCATTATTAACGTGACAGAAAGTTCAGATAACGAATAATTGCGGGAAGATTGTTATTTTTTTTTACAAATAAATATATGTCTGTTGTTGTTTTATTGTTTGAGATTATAATTGTAATTGTTGTGTAACAAATCATTTCAATCTAGTAATATATCATTAAACTATTATGCTGTATTATTTTACTCCCTTGTAACAATTTTGACAACCCTACGCCTAAGTGAAGGCATTCATTGTTTAAGTCATAAAAAGCATTTCAAGCTTTAATATTTGGGGTATTAGGTCGAAATGAACTTTTTCGTATGAAGACTTGTCACCTTTTGAAATAAAATATGGTATTGTTAGAAGTTTTATGGCTATTAGCTCTTAGGCCGCCGGACAGACTATACCACTCTATTGCTTTCTTCGTGTAGTGATACGTGGCCAAATCAGGCCAATCGTTTTTTAAGACACTCATTCAGGTATATATCACCATTTATGGTTCCATTAACAAAATATGGTGTACTGCGTTTGCCACGTGAACAGATCGCCTGCCACACGAGAACTTTCTTTGCAAATTTATCCATTTTAATAAATAAATAAATATAAGGGGACAATCTTACACAAATCGAGCTAGTCCCACAGTAAGCTCAGTAAGGCTTGTGTTATGGGTACTAGACGACAATATATATAATAGATAGAAATACGTAAATACATAGAAAACATCCATGACTCAGAAACAAATATTCATGCTCATCACACAAATATTTGCCCTTACCGGGATTCGAACCCAGGACCTTCAGCTTCGTAGGCAGCGTCACTATCCACTAGGCTAACCGGTCGATTTTAATGACCTACCGCTTTTCTGTCGGTCATAGAATAATAGTGGTGTTTTGGAAGTGATTTGAATTCAAGTTTCGTCGTCCATAACAGTAAAATATTTTTTCGTCGTAATTTTTGAATAAAGCTTTCTAGATATGATTTTAGACACTTTTGACTGTTTTGCTTTGACGTTTTAAACTTTTTGTCCAAGTCTCGTACAGAGAGGGTAGGTTTTTTCTGTAAAGCTGTTATAATCTTCTTCTCAATATTCTTGTTTACACACCCTGGTTTACGTCCACTTCCTAGTCCAGTCTAAGTCTAGGTAAAGGTCAAAAGGCATCATGTCAGCATTTACAAGCCGCTCCTTTAATTAATAATCAATGTTTGCCTATATTTATTATAGAAATTAATGCATGTTAGACACTAAGTATCTTAATGCCAATTAGCACGTAAGGTTTAACTGTTAGTGCTAATTGAATAGTAAATAAATAAATTGAAATTGAAAATTGAAACTTCCAGGCCGTCGCCGTATACCACCAGTCTCCCTGAACCGTTTTAAAACCCTTTGAAAGGTCCTTGTAGACGTTTTCAGCTCCGATGCCACTTTCTTCGCAGAGATGCCTCCATATTGAACATTACGAGTAGGTATGTTCAATATGGAGGCATCTCTGTACTTACTTTGTACAAAAAAAAATATGCAACTTTTCTTGCACCGACGACATCGTTGAACATCTAGTACTGACAGCGTTGTTTTTTTGAAGTGGACACTTCTTAGCTCGCGTTCTTGTATAGGGGGTACAGTTCAAAATGTATCACGTGACTTCCGGAATAACTTTTTGTAGAGAAGCCTAATCTGAATTCAAATAATTGTTTGTTACATGTTTTAATCCTTCTTTATTTGCCATTACTTGTTAATCACAAAATGTTATTTAGTTTATGTGGTGCACATGAAAATAATGCTGAAATGACCGCTATTTACAATGTATCGCGAGTCAAATGAGCTACGTCAATCAATGTTGCCATCTATACCGATTTATCTGTACGTATAAAGATTTTAATGAATTAATTCAAATATATACTTTACGGGTACACAATAATAGCAGATTCCTTTAAATAATCAAAACACTTTGCATGTAGCAATTCATTGAAAATGCTTCTCTAAGTAGATTTTCCCTTTAGATTGAAATCAATCGCAAATCCATGGGATACAATTTAGGAGAGGGACAGTTATTGTTATTAAAACGAATTATAGATGATAAACAAACTTAAATAGGTAGGTGCCGACAGAGGTCGCTTTACTTATTTACGATTTTTTAAGTAGAGATTGCTCAGTACGGAACCCTCGGTACGCGAGTCAGACTCGCACTTGGACGGTTTTTTTATTAGGGTTCCATAGCCAACAAATAAGTATCCACTTAAACTTAATTAACGGTTGTATCTCCGACACAACCCGCTTCTTTTTTTTTTTTTTTTATACATTAAAGAGTATCCTAACGGAGAACATAATTTTCAAACCTCTTTATCTACACACATATCATAAGTTCTCTACAATATGTTTACCAGCGATAAGCAAATAGACTATATTAGGAAATCTGTATCTGTGGGTGCATCGTAATTTTTACTTTACGATATCGGCAACCAATAGTTTAATTACATTTAAATTTGGAACAGCTGTCAAAGCTCAAGTAGGTCTATTCTAGTATCTATAAATATTAAAACAGTTATCGATACGAAATGTCAATTCAGTACGTTTTTTAATACAAACCGTACGACATTTGATCTCGAGTGATATGAGTATAGGGACTTCATTCGTTTGTCTATGATTTAAAAAAAAAAACATTCGTCATGAGGGATGATCGAATTGCCGCCATTGCTGTTGTCATTTTTATTGTTGGTTTTTTGCTGTTACTTACTACTACTTATGATATGTGTGTAGATAAAGTAGTGTATGCAACTGTACATAATTAGGCCTTAAAACACTCGTGTGATCCTATTATGAAACTCGCTGACGCTCGTTTCATAAAACCACACTCGTATTTTAAGGACTCTCATTATGGATCAGTCGCATAAACTACTATTAGATTTCATCAACCCCATCTAATAATAAGCGACATTTTTAGTGTTAAACGGAACACTTATGCAATCACTCGGAAGCTGTCCGTCGATCACAGCCAGTTTTGTCAAAGACCGTTTGACATAGGAAGCTGAAATTTGGTATAGATATAGAAATGTATGGCTTGATTACATAGATAGTCAAAAAGGTGTAAACCTCAATAAAGGGGGCAGTTTCAGGGGTAATAAGGGGTTTCGCATTTTTTTTTTGGATTGTAAGGAACGTGTGGGGTATCATCATTCGAAAGCTTGTAAAATTTCGAGACGGTATACAAATTTTGGGTTCGTTTTACGATAGCTCTTACTAGTGTAAAATAAGACCAAAGTAACTTTTTTTCATACAGTGCTGTTATGTGTACATTATGTAGTTGAAATTATGTGTAGATGGCGGGAAAATTATCAACATGACGCTAGCTTTAATAGTTCAAATTATATTTACAAATAGTAAATAAAATCGGTACAACGTCTCATTTTACGCTGGTTCTTCATAATAGCCGTGCCTGGTGACGTACATTGCACTTCGCAGTCTAATAAATGTATATTGATATAATGAAAACACAGCATTGTATTTCGTGTTGTTTCCTGTTTCCGATTTGTTCTGACCGAAACCGAAAAATAACCGATGTCAAGTAATTAGACAACGCAGGTCTGGTGTTTTCAACAATTAACCACGAATCCCATGATCCAGTTAAAGTCTGACCTTCGATTCGGTGTAGTTGCTGGGGATCTGGGGGTCAATGTATACTAGAGGTGTGTGGTAGTTTAGAGATAGATTGTGAATAGTTTATCCGACGAATAATTTGCATCTAGTAAAAATAAGATTTATTGTTGTCATAATCTATACCAATTGAAATAAAGAACGCCGTACTTTATGAATGTTTGTTTTTAGTGTTCCATATTTAAAGCTGATACATAGACCAAAGGTTAATAAACCAAATAGAGGCGTCATAGTTATCACATTATTGTGTTCATATTCAGTTTTGTGCAATTTTTTTGTTTGTATAAGTGCGCGTGACCGTGTGCTAAACGTATTTGGCTTGGTTGAAAACCGGCTTCACAAGGTTTTGCGTAATGCTCTATCTATCTTTTTTCTTGGTCTGAGGTTATCGCTTGCGGATTCGAGAAATTTATAGTACATTACTGCAGAGACCAGTAAGTAAGCCATCGTGGACGAGTATGATTTAGCCGGCCGAGCCGAAGGCGATATACACGCTTCGACCATAAGGCCAGGATGGCACTTATGGTCGAAGCGTGTATAGTGCTTTTCTCAAAAATAAAACAATATGTTTGAATTAAAGCCAGAAGTTTATTGCTGGACAATTATGTAGGTACATATAACAAGATTAATTATTAAGAAATATTGAATGTTACGTTAGTCATATTGGGACAATTGCTTATAGATATTTTTATGGATTTACCGGGTACATTTATGTTGGTTTGTGATATATCGGTGTGGGATGGGTCTGCCTGGGAGTTCGATATTTTCGTCGGGTAATCAGTTACAGGAGACTGTGGACGTTCATAGAACGTTGATGGCTGATGGTCGGTAGGTTTGACGTGGATGGTTGATTTAATTTTATGTTGGTGTTGATTTTTCCAGTTATTTCGGTTTTATTTCCTAAGGACTCCTCTATATACCCTTCGGCAGTTCGGTCCGATTTCCACCCGCCGTGTCTTTTTATGGTGGTCAAATTGGCCCCAGAATCCGCGAGAAGAGTCGCCGATGACCTCCGGAAACAATGTCCGGTGTAGGCTTCCGGATCAGACAAATTGAAAAATGTGGCGATTTCTTTAGGCATTGCTGCTATCTTGTGACGCCCAATGTTTTGTTTGAGACACTTTCCATTCCTATAATTAATGAAATAATAATATAATAAATGGTCGGACTTCATGTCGGCAGGACGAAGGTCTTGATATTTTTTCACAAAGTTTGCAAACTCGTCACGAATCACGAACGAGCGATCTATTTTCGTTTTGGTGTCTCGTAGATTTACCAATATTATATTGTCGTGATATTCTACGTCTCTCATTGTAATGTTGGTCAGCTCCATACTCCTACACGCGCCATTCACTCCCATAATAAGAGCAACCTAAAACAAACGTTTATACATTGACACCATAGCAATAAAACAACCAATTTAATGTAGTAACATCCATAAGTATAAGTATAAAATTAATTTACCTTTATAGCCAGATAGTTATCATCCGGGGCGTCGTTTAAAAACTGTTGAATATTTTGACTATTCAATATCTTCGATTTCTTGCCTTTATACCCATCAGATTGTCGCTTCAGCCAAGCCGTCAAGTTCAAGTAATTTTTTATATTTTTTTTATTTATTTATTTATTTATTTTTATAAGTACACAATCAACATTTACAGGAAATAACCATCAAGCATGGCCCAGTGGTTCAGGCATGCGGCTGTCAAACGGCGGTCGTGGGTTCGAATCCCGGCTCGTACCAATGAGTTTTTCGGAACTTATGTACGGAATATGATTTCATGTTTACCGTTAGATTTTCGGTGAAGGAAAAACATCGTGAGGAAACCTGCATATATATATCTGCGAAGAAATTCAAAGGTGTATGTGAAGTCCCCAATCCGCACTGGGCCAGCATGGGGACTACTGCCCGTTCCCTCTCATACATGAGAGGAGGCCTGTGCCCAGCAGTGGGACGTATATACGCTGATGATGTGTGATGTGAAGCATGCTGATTAACTTAGTATCGGATTCACATAGGCAAAGCAGTGAGAGAAAAATGAAAACAAAACATCCTTATGTTAAAATAGAACTAGGTCTAGATCTAGCCTCCAAATAGCTGGTGGTTGAGGCCAAGAGCCTAGTCTCAGAGCTATAAAATATATCTAGGTCGCTGTCACTAAGTAAAATGTCATTGAGTAGCCCTAGCGCGCGAAATAGTGGAGAGTGGCTGTGATTGCGCGTGCGCGCCGCCGGGACCGCGAGCAGCGGGCGCCGCCGGGAAAGGAGCACGATAGAGGGAACCGAGGGTACCCATAAAAAAAATTGTGATAAGAGAAATGGATTGTGTGTTATACCCCGCAACAGCTGGATGAAATACCTCACAATTAGAGTGTCACTTCGGACTTCCAAAGAAGAACAGGTCACTATTCCGAGATTTACATTGTGCTTGTTCAGTACAACGCTGCGGAGCATAGAATAACGTGCCCATAAGGTCGAAGGCTTCATTGTTTTGCCAAGAGTAAAATAAGCCAGAAATACATTTTATGACCAACTTGTAGTTTTATGTTCAGCTTTCCACTTCATGAACTTTTCATAATTGTGCAAATATCTCTCCTTAGACTTGGGTGGAAGTAAATTATTTCTCGCCAATTCCGCCTCGGCTTTTAAATAGGGAGGCGTGCAATCTATGTCGCAATCTGATTCATCAGAACTCATTTTTAGCTATTTATATTCTTTCCTTAATATTTTATTTCAATGAAGTCAATCCCGCCAAAATTCCAAAATACGACAGCATTTTTTTTATGTTGTTTAAGATACTGATATTATGCCACAACCCCAATAGAATAAATGCATACATTTCGTATTCGTTTTATGTTTAGTGAATATTTTATTTCATTCTTCTTTTTCTTCTGTTGGTATCGAATTCCTAATTCCTAATTAGTATCAAAATAATATTTTTTTTTTAATGAAAGGAAAAATTGAAAAATTTAATGCTCCGAGCCGGATTCGATATATTCGACAAGATCGCCAAGATCGTTATTTATCGATAAGGTGGGCAAACAGATTTCACATCGTCCCTTAGATCGCTTTCGCTCTCCCACTCAGATTCTGCTCTATAAAGACAAACCTTTCGCAGAGGTCTAATAAACAAAATTGGGACAAAACAACTTGCCGCTCCTAAGCGAGCCCGTGATTCCGCTCTTAAAGCGAACTCTTGAATCGGGTAAAAGCCACTATTGAAAATGACTTCCGTGAATTCTAAGCGATCTGTCTTACCGAAACAGTTGCATATACTTGGAAACTTCGAATATCATCTTAGATTACGTTTCCTATTGTTCAAAAACCCCTTTTATACTGTGCTGTCACACACAAGCTTTTACACTACCATATCCGTGTCCTCTGCCGATACAATCTCGACACAGAAAATCCTCGTCAAATAAGCTTTTCAAAGCTAAAGTACTTCTACTAACTAGCCTCTCTGTCGAGAAGTTCGGATTTCCTATAGCAGCGTTACTGCGTAAAAACACCAATATTAATTTAGTATCAAAATAGTAAAAAATACGAATGAACGGAGTTTTTCGCCATTTTACATCGTGCAATATAAGTGCAATTCGGACACGTCAACTTCTATGGTAAGGCCCTTAACTGCCAATAACCTCCTTAGAGTCCTTAGCTTATCTATGAAAAAAAAAGTTCTATACTTAAATATTATGATATGTAATGGGATTTCATACTTACTTACTGGACACTTTTGCGTTTTCCTGGACACTTCTAAAAATTGTCCAGGGTGAGTCACTTTCGGATACTATCTTCACAGATGTTATGGGAACATTTCATACTATTTTTGAGAAAAAGTAATTACACAACACAGTAAAGTAAAGTAAGTAACTAGCCCTTACACAACACACAACAATAAGTGGCAGTGGGTGGGGCACATTGCACGTAAGGAAAAGGAAAGGTTCTCGAGTGGTGACCACGTACTGGAAGGCGTAGGTAGCGTGGGTAGACCCCCTGCAAGGTGGACCGATGACCTGGCCCCGTATCATGGCCTGCCTTATCACCCGATAAGTGACAAGATAGAACGTCTGCCACTATTTAAATTTACTGAATGTTCGGAACACTAATTGCTGAGTTTCGACTCGCACTTGGTCGATTTTTTTCTGGGACAAGCTTACCTCGACCTTGTGTATCAATTGAGCAGTAACAGCGCTGCCTCCCACTTGAAACGTCTCAAAGCAAGCAAAGTCGCACTGCTCGCGCCCCTGTGGTGTTATTAGCATAGTCAAAAACGGAGGACTAACTATCATTTCGGTTGGCTGAAACAAAATACTCATGTGAATTGTGATTACTTCGGTACAGCTACGAAAATTTTCGTATTTTGGTCTAAACCCATTAAGTACCTACTTTGTAGGTGTTGATGAGCTCATACGAGTGTTGCTGAAGTAGAGGCTGTGATGACTGAAGCCTAGTAAATCGCAGTATTGGAGACATCACGAAGTTTATGAGAGCAGTCGCCCACTGCAGCGGCGATACAATAAATTTCATCTTGGTTGGAGTTGGGAATCGAGTATGCCGAATGCTGGAAAGATATCAAATAAATTGAGAGGTGCAAAACAGAATGTCAATTTTGGAGCAGCCCAACTGGGATAGTATCTCGACCTTACAGAAGCCCTCAGAGATAATATCACCACTAAGTACTCGCTCTGTTTAAGTGGTGTTGTGATCCTGGTTGTAATTGTAAGTAAGGTTCAGAGCAGAGCTCCCTAGAAAGACAGTCCAGCCCTAAGGAGCTGGCGCCAACGAAAATAAATAAAGAAAACATTTGATTTGGAGACATTTTGACGACCTCTGTAGCCTAGTTGGTAGTGACCCTGCCTACGATGCCGGAGGTCCCGGGTTCGAATCCCGCTAAGGGTATTTATTTGTGTGATGAGCATGAATATTTGTTAATGAGTCATTGATGTTTTCTATGTATTTAAGTATTTATTTATCTATACTCTGAGCTGAAGTCAGTCAAAGACAGGAATGGAAGTTTGCTTAATAAGATAGAATGCATATTAGGGAGATGGAAGGAATATTTTGAAAGTTTGTTTGATAGGGAGGAAGAAAATGGCTCAACCTCAAGTCTGCATGGTAGCGCAACCGAGGTTGAAAGTAATATTAGCATGGACAAAATTGTGAAGGCATTGACAGGAATGAAATCGGGTAAGGCAGCAGGGTATGACAGAGTTTCCGCCGAGATACTGAAGGCAGGACAGGACAGGGCGTCGTAGCGAGTTAGTTGTATTGCCTCTTCAATTTGTGCTACAGCACCGGCCGTGTACCTAGGGACTGGTAATCGTTCCTCTTTACAAAGGGAAAGGGTCACAACTTGACTGCAAAAACTACAGGGGCATTGGCTTACGCAGTATGGTCGGCAAATTGTATGCAAAAGCGTTAATTAAAAGAGTAGTGAAAGAGACCGATGAGAAAGTATGGGATGCACAAGCAGGATTTAGAAAGGGTACGTTGTACGGATCAAGTCTTCCTTACAATGCATAGCCGAGAAGTATTTGGCCAAAGGTCAAAAGGTCTATTGCGCTTTCGTGGACTTGGAAAAGTCATATGATAGAGTGATGAGGAATGAACTATGGTCGGTGTTGTGCACGTATGGAGTAGACAGCCGCCTCGTTCAAGCACTGAAATCTTTATATAAGGATTCAAGTGCTTGCGTGAGAATAATCAGGTCATATACTGACTGGTTTAACATCGAAAAGGGTGTTAGACAGGGATGTGTAGCGTCTCCGTGGCTGTTTAACCTATTCATGGACAGCTGTCTGCAGGATCTAAAAGGTGAAGAATGTTGTTTGAGAATGGAAGGGTTACGCGTAAAATGTCTCCTATACTCGTATGCTGACGACCTTGTACTACTTGCATCGTCCGCTGAGGAGTTACAAATGATGGTAACGAAGATTAATGAATCTTTTGAATGGAAAGGGATGAAGATGAATGTAAGTAAGACGAAAGTGATGGTATTTGAAAAATATGAATTTATGACAGACTGCGAAATAATGATTGGTGAAGAAAGACTGGAACAAATAAAAGAGTTTGTGTATTTGGGGACGTTATTTACTGGAGATGGAAAGCATGAGAAAGATATTGAAAGGAGAGTGAATGCAGGGAACCGAGTGAATAGGGCACCGAACGCCTTTATGGGAAGCCAGAAAATATCACAAAAAGCACGCGTGGCTGTGCATAGGGATATGTTGGTGCCCACACTTATGTATGGCAGTGAATGTTGGGTGTGGCAGAAAAGACATCAAAGTCGAGTGAATGCAGTAGAAATGAGAGCGTTGAGAAGTATGTGTGGAGTCAAATTGAGTGATACGAGTCAGAAACAGTGTTATAAGTGTGGAATGGATGGAGATATAGTCACGAAAATTGAGAAGTGTATGTCAAGGTGGTTTGGGCATGTAGAGAGGATGGATGAAAGAAGATTAACGAAGAGAGTGTATATAAAAAGAGTGGAAGGGGGAGACCTAGGCGAACTTTCTCCGATTAAATTGGATAAATCTTACTAAAAGGCCAGGTCAAAAGTACCCTAAACCGACGACAAGTATGAGAAATGTTATAAAAGTGAGCGAAGCGAAAGTAGTTTGTCAGGATCGTAGCAAATGGAGATCCGTGATCTCTGCCTACCCCTCTGGGAAAGAGGCGTGATTATATGTATGTATGTATGTATGTATAAGTATGTATATCGTCGTCTAGTACCCATAGTACAAGCTTTGCTTAGTTTGGGACTGTATTGGATGTAGCTTTTGGATGCGCTACGACGCGGCCTTTATATTTAATTAGATAATTAGGTTCGGGAGAGCAATGATATACATAGCTATAATCGAGTGAAAGACAATTTTTTCTAAAAGCATAGACGTCATTCTTGACAACCATAGATTATAACATGCCCCTTTTTAGAAAATAAATAAATTTGACAGATGACAATTGACAATTGACATCGACAGTAGTGACAGCTAACCTATGTGCACTGGACAAACATTAGCTCATATATTATCACAATTACATATCATTATTAGTCAATTATATAATAATATCATGCGTCAAGTCTTATCATAACAAAAATTATATTCAATTCTTATAAATATAGCGTCAGTACAATACATTGAAAGTTTTCCGTGAAACGTCCTCATATTAGAATTTAAGAATTATTTGTTGGAACCATGTCATTTATGAATTAAATAAATACTTTACAGATCTAGTCGTTTCGTTTCCTTAATCAATCTCCCTCTAGAGCTATAGCGAGGAGCACGAATGTTACTTACAGGTACTGGTGACAAGTCTTTTACCATTTCTCTTATTGGAGATGACTGGCTAATATTATTAATACACCCCGTTATCTAATGCTCAGTTTGGGGGCAAGTGATGGGGCAGTTGCGATAGTCAATATCGATAAAAAATTAAGTTGATTTACTTACTTAATAACATATAAATAGATCTGATTCATACTTAACAGAGCTCTGCTATAGTGTTTTTATAAAAATTGTTATGAAATAAAAAACACTTTTATTTATTTATTATATGTTTCATAATAAATTAACAATATTTTTTCCGTATTGCTTGACGTCAAACTTCGTCGCGTGCTTGTGAAAATCCATTTCAAAAATGAAAATGATTTTTCTACTTCGACAGATGTATCTGGCAAAAACTGTAGTTTTTTGTAATGCTCTATGCAACTTTTGTTTACAACGCTGTTATCAATTTGAACTTCCTTATTTTCTAACAAGTGATTTATAATATTTACAGATTTAAAGCCCGGATTTTTATTTGATATGTTTGTTAATTTGTTTCCCTTTATGGTGCTGCCTCACTAATGAAATTTTATCTTCAATATCGTGCACAATAGACAATGACTGTTTCAACGACAACTTGGGATCTTCTAATTTTGTGATGGCTATGGATAAAATTGTGAAATGGGTGTGTATAAAATTAATTTCGTCTCTTAAATCATTGTTCGTCGACAGAAGTCACTGTGCTTCAGTTATAGCGGCGGCGTCAGTCGCATTGAAGCTTAAAACGACGTCTTTTACTTTGCTGAAATTCTCGTGGTAATAATTGACTACGTCAAGCCACGTACCCTACCGTGTAATAACTGACTTTGGAGGAAGAGGGGTATTTGGATATTTATCTTGAAATTTGCTAATTCTTTTTGGGGCCTTTAAAAAAATGTCCTTTACCGTAGAATTCAACTTATTTACATTTGGATACGACGCTCTCACTGCTTCGGCCACCCTGTTTAAACCGTGAGCCAAGCAAGTCATATGGGTCATGTTTGGATCAATTTTACATAAACTTTTACCTGCTTTGACCATATAGGACCCTGCGTCGGTTATAAAAAATTATAATTTATTTAGTTTTTTTCGTATTCCGTACCCCAAATGTCCCTGAGTGTTTTATTTACAAGCTCAGTTATTGTTTGATTGTTAGTAGAATCCAGAGATTTAGAAACAATTATGTGAGGCTGAGAAATTGTCTTTTCAGAGCACCAACGATTACATTCGCTAATTTTCTACCAATTCTATCTGTAGTTTTGTCAATACTTAAATAGATGTAATCATTCTTCAACTCTTCAATTATTGCATCTTTCTTCGTTTTGTATTATTTTGGTAAATAATTTAAATATAAATTTGCTTCAGATGGCAACAGAACATTCATATTGCCATAAACATTATTAACATTATTTACGCAATTTTCTATAAAAGTTCTAAAATTTGGATTTTCCAGCTGAGTCCAAGGTATATATATTGCATGAAATCATGAACTTCGTTAAATCTTTATTGAATGAAGCTTGTACGTTCAGAATATTAGCGTGAGTTTGTGATTCTAAATGTCTCTCCGATATTTGTTTAGAAGCAAATATGTAACACTGACACAACGAAGAATAAACTTCGGTATCCATTTTTACAAGGCATGGCATATCTTTCAATAAATAGTCCAAATGTGTTGAACAGGAAGCTTGTTTTTCTGCATGAGAGCGTGATTTAAGATGCCTTTGAAAATTGTATTTGATATAATCAAATTACGTAAAATGGAGAGACCATGATGGCGACGCTTCAAATTGTCAATTTTATCGAGATTTCATTACGTGATTGTGGAATAAATACGCAACAGAACCGGAAGGAAGCATTTATATTCTAAGTTACTATCCAGAGAATTGATTCGTAAATTTATATCTCGTGTTACTTGCGTTGTTTTTAAGAAATGTGACGCCAAACATCGTGTTTTTCATAAGGCGCTATCTCGCTCGTTCCTTCATGTTTTATCCCGTTCTGATTTTCCGATTTTATATATTAGATTCTCTCTAAGTCATTACCATTAGCTTTAAAATATATGTATCTCAAATTTTTGTTTCCACCGTTTCCATTTTTCTGACTTCGCACATTCTTGATCGCCGCCATTTTGTGCTGTGAGGTGTAACGGACGTAGCCCATTGGCGAGAATTATATTTTGTGATTTTCCTTCCTCATCTGACATTTTTTCTTTATTCTTTCTTCTTAATTCGCTTTACTTCTGACACCATGTATTGGATGTAGCTTTTGGATGCGCAACGACGCGGCCTTTATGTTTATATTTAATTAGGTTCGGGAGAGCAATGATACACAGCCATGATCGAGTGAAAGACAATTTTTTTTTAAAGCATAGACGTCATTCTTGACAGCCATAGATTATAACAGGGACTAGGTCGATTTGTGTAAGATTATTATTATTGGGAGCCTTTAGTGTCACTGCTGGACAAAGGCCTCCCCCCTCCGTTTCCAGTATTCTCGATCCTGAGCAAGATTGTCCCCAAATATTTATTTATTTATTCAGTTCAAAAAATACGTACAAACAAACTGCATAGACACATAAGTACGCACATACACGACCGGTTTGACGACCGGTTAGCCTAGTGGGTAGTGACGCTGCCTACGAAGCTGAAGGTCCTGGGTTCGAATCCCGGTAAGGACAAATATTTGTGTGATGAGCATGAATATTTGTTTCTGAGTCATGGATGTTTTCTATGTATTTAAGTATTTATATCTATTATATATATCGTCGTCTAGTACCCATAAAACAAGCCTTATTGAGCTTACTATGGGACTAGGTCGGTTTGTGTAACATTGTCCCCTTATATTTATTTATTTATTTATTATTTATACACGTTTGCAACGAAATGGTCACAACTCAGCGTAATGCTGGCGGGGCCAGCGCTGGTCTTCCGTTGTGGCCATTAGGTCCAAGTCCTGTCCAAGTTCCGAGATGAGGTTAGAAACACGGATTCTGGGGTCAAGAAAATGTCCAGAACATTCAGAACTCGATGTAGAAGGGGAACAGCAAGCGCACGAGTCCGAACGAGTTGTTTAGGTACCTACTTTACCAACAGTTAACATAACTTACAATAAAGATGGCCCGCTGATCGAGATATTGGTATGTGTAGCAGCAGCTCTTTTGGGTAACCCGGTAGATCCGCTCGTGGCGATCAGCAGAGCGATGGTGGTTTCGGGATCAAAATCTGTTGGCCTGGAAAAATTACATGAATTAGATCGTTTTTGTAGTGGCTATAACTAGACAATGTCATTTCATTTATATTATATAGCCTCGTGGCGCCCAGCACGCAAAAACGAACAGTGAAATTTGAAGTTTCTCTTAATTGGAATTAATTTGATTTTTCATCAACTGACATGCCTTTTAAAAGGCGCGTGGGCGCCACGAGGATAGAGACGCGGTGCCAAGCGACCCGGCCCGGCCCGTTCGGTGGGAATCGTACAAATGAAGCGAGCTGTGCGAGCGGTGTGCCGTTAAAAAATAATAAGAGAGATGGACGCTCGTAATTCAAGCAGTGAAATTGGTTTTAAAACCCCTTTCCTCAGGCGAAAACTGTATTATGAAAGGCAGGAAAACACTCCTGGAAATTTTAACGACGAAAGTCATCAAACTCATCTATCTATCTATACATATAAATGCCTATGCTATGTCCTGACTGACTCACTCACTCACTCACTCATCATGAAAATTCCACCCCTAAGGGGGTTAAATAATGGTGCAATTTTTGTATGGGGGAAACATTATTTTTTAAACTAGAATTTTGTAAGTTTAGGTTATTTTTACAACGTGGGCTAGGGATAAGAATGGATTTTTGGAAATACCTCCCCTAACCGTCAAATAGGGGTGCAAAGTTTGTATGGGGGAATCCTTTTTTTTGAGCTAGAGACTTGAAACTTTGTAGAAAGGTTACTTATTAAGATACAAAAAAAGCAATTTCAGAGTTTTAGAAAATTCCGCCCCTAAGGGGGTTAAATGGGGGTGCAATGTTTGTATGGGGGAAACATTATTTTTCGAACTAGAGACTTGAAACTCTGTAGAAAGATTACTTATAAGAATACAAAAAGGTAATTTCTGCATTTAAGAAAATTCTACCTTTAAGAGGGTTAAATAGGGGTGCAAAGAGGGAACTTTGTTTTTTGAGATATAAACTTGAAACTTTGTAGAAAGATTACTTATTAGAATACAAAAAAAACAGCAGGCAGCGTTTTAAAAAAATCTATCTCAAAGGGGGTTAAATAGGGGTGCAAAATTTGTATGAGGGAAACTTTTCCTTTTGAGCTAGAAACTTGAAACTTTATAGAAAGATTACTTATTAAGATACAAAAAAGGAATTTCAGCGTTTTAGAAAATTCTACCCCTAAGGGGGTTAAATGGGGGTGCAATAATTGTATGGTGGAAACATTATTTTTTGAACTAGAGACTTGAAACTTTGTAGAAAGTTAACTTATTAAAATACAAAAAAAAGTAATATCAGCGTTTAAGAAAATTCTGTCCCAATGGGGGTTAAAAAAGGTTGAAGGTTTTGTACGGGGAACACTGGATTTTTTAAAGACATTCTCTTCATTAACCTGTCTCCATTTCTCGATTTCCAGTGCTGGTAACCTCCGCTTCTGGCATCTTTACCCTGTAAATTTATTAATTTTCTGGCACCCAGTAAATTTATTTATTATTTTTCTTTTTTATAGGCATAACTCTAGTACTCATCGTATGGTAATGATTTAGGTTATGGCATTTTCTGTACTTTAAGTTAGTCTGTATCACCATTGTAAATTAAGATACTTTACTACGGAAGAGCGGTGTCTCTTATTACAAGTACCTATCTCTGAATACCTACTTAAAAAGAGACATCTACCCTGTTACTGTTAAAAGTTTGTATGCTAACGAATAAATAACTTTTTTTTTATTTAGTTTAAGATGGTTTCAATCAGATTAAAGCATCAGGTAACTGACGGAATAAGTATTAAGCATACTGCAAACAATTCCCGTAATCTGATTGGAAAATCTTTGAAAATTCTTTAACAATTGCATATCTGTGTCTGCCACTGTTTGAAAAGTAATATGTCTAGACCATTTTAACTAAGAATAAAATCCACTTACCTATTTTATATCTTTGTTATCATCAAAAATCTACGCGGACGAAGTCGCGGGCGGCCGCTTGTGTTGTAATACACAGCATCTCAACTAGGGCAATATGTTGGTGCGTTTTATATCTCTTATTAAATACTGGTACCATAGTCAGAAGAACAGCGTGAGATGGGCTGGCGAATTTTCGGAGGAGTACAGGTTGGAGTGCGGGGTGTGACAGGGGGGGATTACGACTCCCCGGCTGTTCAACTTGTACGTCAACGGTTTGATTGCTAAGCTAAGCGGCGCCAATGTTGGATGCTCGGTTGATGGTGTATGCATGAACAACTTCAGCCACAGATTATATAATAGTTCTACGAACAGATACTCAGGTCTGAATGCCAATACCTACTGCTTTAAGTGCCTACGAAATTTAACGATAGAGCGACCTTGAACACGCAGGTCATTGCCCGCACGCGCCGACTAATCGACGCTAGGGTTGACACCGCTTAGAAATAATTTAATAATTAATAGTTGGGTGAAATAAAAAACGGTTTAGTTTTTAAATTATTCTACAAAACATAAATTTCTATTATAATGTGTGAGTACACTATGGTGAAGCAATTGTCCCGTCCCAAGCAGCACATTAGTGAATTTTGCAGCTTATCTTATAGCTTTATGTTCTAAATGAGTGGTTTAACAGTGTTGGATACAACCTATAGTTTATAATACGACTCAAAATGGTATATGAGTTCATCTTGTCACTTATAGTTGCTTAGGAACGTTTTTTGTTTCTACTTTATTACTTTTGGTTGGATAAAGTCGATTTTGCTACTTAAAGTGGCATACAGGTTTTAACTGTCACTGAATAAGAAGCAATAGTGCTATGGTAAAACATTGCCATTGTGTAATTTAATTAATAAATTTTATGACCTAAGTAATTAGATAAATCAAATCATTTTTACATATTAACTACATCCACATTATTTTTGACATGTAAAATTTTATATTTTATTAATAAATGAGCATGAGTATGAGTATGAGTATAAGGCCCCAAAGTCACTTATATGGAACTTTTACGTATAAGTGGCAACATACCCTTAAAGTTGCAATCACTTTAGGTTCCAAAAGGGCTGTAAAACTATCTCTTTAGCCACTATTGGTGATATACACCTCTATTGTACTACTCTTATTCATTAGTATAGGGTCACTTTTTCGAAAGTGTATCTCACAACCCCTGAGCTTGTGACCCCTACCTATGTACCTTATCTATATTAACCAACACTGTTTAACGTAAGATAAATATCTAAGCAACCTTTTGCATAGACATAAAGATAATTTGACTAGTGATGTTTTGCCAAATGATCATTTGGGAAACATTTTTTGGGAAGTGACACTTTGGGAAATGATTTTTGCCCATACAATAGAGAACCCTTGCCTTGCCTACCACTATAGATTTCACTGTCACGAACTTGGGGAAAAGTATTAAAAGTAGTAGTTCCTTGTTTCGTGTTACTAGTTCTTGGATATTCCCGTAATCAATAATGTAGATCACCTTTAAATTATGTTCAATAACCATTAACTATCCTATATGTCATAAATAAACATAAAAATACATTACAGAAATCGAGCAATAAACAAAATTATGCTGCAAGTAAATATGCAAATTCACCTTAAAATGGTAAATTTGGGTCATATTCAACCTCGTTTTACGAGAATTCAAGTGAGTAAAACATATATACCGAATTTAGGTCAATGAAAACGTCATTAAATACAATATCAGTTTTTTAAACTAACATTTAAAAGTATTATATAAATACAAAAGATATAAGGATGTATATAGAAAGTCCTCGATTCGGTAGTAACACGAAATAGGAGCCAGACGAAAAATATAATGACCTTTAGTTCGTGAGTTCATTTATAGCCATTTTAAGGGACACCTATACCAAAATATACACTTATTTCTTATCAAGTTCATTGTTAAGGAACTCGACAAAGCACTGTTAAAAGTTTTTTTTCAATTGGACTTCCCTTTCTCTTTCAATTCCCTTAAGAAGTCAGTGCGAGTACCTTACGTCAAAAAGCAGTTCGCGCACACCGCACAGCTGTTTTCGGCCGACCGACAGTTTCGAGCGTTGTATTGTGTTAGCATTACCCCTGAACGCCGCTTATTTGACATTGATTTGAAAATATTTATTAAAAGAAGAGGGTAGATAATACATTTTATTTTTGACGTATAGCGGTAGGCAGCGCAGGCGGCCGCCGGCAGTCGGAGTAGACCCATCGGACCGTACAGTCAGGGATATCAGGCTGTTGGATTAAACAATCAATGTAACTATTGGCAGAAATATAAAGCTGTTGTATATCTTCACTGGTTTGTATCATTTCTCGGGACTCCTGTTACAATCAGAAGTGGGATGAACTTTGAAAAAAAAAACCTGAGGTATGTTTTTATTAATCATTATGCCATTCTTGTTTATTCTTAATGAATGTCTAATGTATTACCGCCAAGAACATAATTAATTGATCTCTCATGAACTTTACTGCAATGAAGTAAGGACAGGCGTCAGTTTATGATGTTTGTTCCGTGATTTCAGCGTTGTCGTTTATCAGGAAGTTTATCATTACATCTTTACCTACTAAATAAAGAACATGTAGAATAAAGATAGTTTTTTTTAAACAAAGGAAGCAATAGTTTACTCACGTAAACCGATGTGTATTGTGTACTACAGTGTATGTTCTATTCAAAGTAAATATGTAATCTAGATAGCTAAAATTCGTCACTTTTTGTTTTGTTTACAAAACCAATTTTCAATTCCATTCATACGCGAATGCTTAGCTAAATGTGTACATCTTTATATGTACTATGTGCTTTAAAAACAGGTGTACCTATATAATTTGAGGTCTCGAAATATTGTTGTACTACTAGTTTATGAGTGCAAGATATTATGCTACCAGATTAAAATTCGTAACTACTTATGCGCAAAGAACTATGGATTTGAGAACGTTTCCTTTGTTTACGTCTGAGGATAAACGACCAAATTGTGTTAACTATTTATCTTGGAATAAATTCTATCTCGATTTGGTCAAAATGGCACTTAGTTACAGATAAGGTAATACTCACATGGAAAACAAAAGAACAAGACGTTTTTTTTGTGTTTTGTTTCCTGTTTATGTTATCTAAAAGCACAAGTTTTATATTTATAATAATAATTATCAGCTAAAATCTTTCTTTTAACTTAAGTACGGTGTGGACTTTGTGTAGTAACTGCGATACTTAAATGTAACCATAAAGATGTGTCGAAACTTCCCCACTTTGGTCGACGCGACAGAACCGAGACCACATTGTTACCAGTGTCGACACAAATTGTGAACACTGTTACCGAATGTTATCAAAAATGGTTTTATATGGGTTGCAATGTATGTACCTACCTATAACCAGGTTTGTTCGTGTGGAATCTTGCAACTCAATTTTGAACCAGATGCCTTCAGCCGATTGAGCTGAAGTTTTCGGTGAACGTGTGGTTTGGATGACAATTGAATATTGTGGTGCCGTCGGGCTGATCTGCCCCTGGTGGAGGCAGAGGCTGGCCATGGGAATTCAGTGCTTTGCCGACGTGGCCCCGTTGACTTTGGGCTCGTTGGGACCGTCTTGGTGAGTGGTTGATGACGGTTTACGGAGGGCCTGCAGACCGTAATGACTGGCAGTTCGTCGTATTCGATATTTAATTCCTAGTCCCAATAAGCTACTAGTGCGGTCTAACAGCGAAAAGGAAAACTCAAAATGTCTTATTTTATATTCCCTTGTTGCTTCCGTCACGGTCTACTGATTATTTCTAATGATTAGGTTATATTTCTCATTACTACATCACAAATAGGTTAACGAATACGAATTACATAATAATTGACACCATAATGATGAGTCATAATTCGTATGCTGTTGTAGTTTCCAATCCCCCGCTGTCTAGTCTGACACATTGTCCTCAAGCAACGAGTCGCGGTATAATCGAACGCCACCCAGCCCCAAAAGTAATATGGGCTAATAGGGATCGACGGCGTTCGGTCAATAGAATAAATACAAAGCAGTGAGCGCGGACCACCTACCGTAGCTGTTCCCGCCGCCCTAGATCGCCATCTCACTGTAGCGCTTAGCAGCAGCGACGCTAGCTCAGGCGGTACAATTGTTACGAAGTCTCATCGACGTAATCGCAGAGTAGCCCATTCCCCTAGTAGACGTCGGCGCTACAGTACACCTTCGCTTATAGAGAGTGGTAACACCACAGATATAGGAAATAAGAAGATCGGACATGCCGCGCAATTTGTATTTAATATATGCCTGTCGCAAATTCTTGAATTCGTGGTATTATTTGAAACAAATAGTATTTATAGTATTTACCAGTGAAAAGTGATCCCATTGGTGTCGAAATTTATCAAATCACTGCGATGTTTGCAAGTAATTATTGCACAAGTCGGTATTAAAAAAAAAAAAAACGGAATACTTTCTCGGCTGACAACTAGCGGTAAACTATGGGCGGAGCATGCCCAATGAGCTAACATGTGCGACCGAGCCGCCGGCGACTTGTCCGCTCTATTGTATTATATGCTCGTAGGGTAATACTTTATAGATCGTAGTAGGAAATTGCCTCGCGGTCATCATTCCTCATTCAGAAGCAGTCGGGAGCGAACTATTCGTCATGGGAAACCAAGACGATATCGTTCTCAATCTGGGATTAGCCAGTAGAATGGTTTCCTTAAGTTAAGATAAGATTATATTCATTTCAGTCATTTTGAAAATTTAAGTCTTTTTTTGAAAATTAAATAAGTACTTGCTTAGCATGAATTCGCAAAAAGATCGTCGAGAGTGTATAAGTATAAAAATAATATAAATGAAAGTCGAAATAAAAACACGTAAGTAGGTACATTGCAAATATGAAGAACATTAAGGAGCTTGCCACGATTATGAGAGGCAACGGAAACCATTTTGAAGGTGCTCCCAATGTTATCCCACAGTTCGATCTATATGCTCATTCACAGACCGCGAGAATATACATCTGGAACGAACGATAGATGACGTCATACCAAAGTTGGCTGGTAATACAGAATAATGGCAAAGCAAAACAATACCAGCTTTCCCAAATGATAGGAACTGTGCGGATCGATTGGGTGAAATGTTCGGTAGGAAAAGTAGACGCGAAGTAAGCCTGGAAGAGTATTTCCATGACAAGTATTCAGACGTAATAATGTGTTGTGCAAGAGTTCGAAATACCGTTGACTGTTAGTGGCATTTTGATCATGGTATACGTCTCAATCTCAATGCTCGAATTCCAGAAGGACTGGTACTGAAATATTTACCCCGCATATCCATACAAATTCACAACTTCACAAGAAGAGGTCCCGATTTCTAAAAATTAAGTACCTACAGCAGCCAGGAACGCACCAATGGCACGAGTCGCCATAATAGGTTTAGGTCAGGTACCCGCGAACAAACAACGTATACCTCATACCTTAACATACTTCTACTCTTGATATTATACTTCGTTGGTTTTAACAAACCGGTGTGACTGATAACGAATCTAATAATAATTAGAGCGGGCTACAGATATCTAGTACTGAGCAAGCAAATATTACGTATTTTAAATCAGTTGCTAATAATAACAGTTGCTATTATGAATTACATAGAGGTCTGCAATAAATAGTCTTTGTAGTGTGCACACGACATGTGTTCCAGTTATAAACATTTCAGTATCCAATGCACTTCAGTTGAAGAATCGATAGTACAAAAGTATTACTTATTAACGGCTGTGAGTTAGTAAATATAAGGGTAGACGAGATGCCAGACATATGTTGTTTCTGCCATTTATTTACTGCGTGAGTCCACTGGATGCGGGTGGCGCGGGACCGGTCAATGTGGCACTCTTTGGTGGAGGTTAATGTCCAGCGGTGGGCGTCTTTCGGCTGATATGCTGATGATGACTTAAGACTGACATCCTTATTGGAGAGACATTAACTGAATTACCGAGAGGTTCACAACACCAGTAAGGATCTAACATTGTATTGCGAGCACGTAACATTATAAATATACCGACAATGTCAACATTGTAGGCTTCACTGATATCGATGTACACAGGCAATGATTTTACTGGACCATTGTTTCTCCCAGGAAGTAGGTATGTGTATGAAGCCCAAAGCCCGATATAGTGAGTACGTGATAATACAAGGAGTTTATCAATTTCAAAATGGCAAGGGAGATTGTATAGTATCTAATTAGTCCATCTCCTAAACCTGACACTTTGTTGAGCTAAAATAACTCGGGCGTGCTATTAAATTAGAAACTTAAATGCTCTTATAAAAAAAAAGAAAACACAAGTAATTAGTTAATAATATTATTACTGCATAATCAAACTAAAGAAATAATCACACTGGACATGATACATTTTGGTCCAAAAGTATCGGACGCCGGTAAAAGTCGACTACTTCAGTATTAAGCAGACCGCTCGTGAAGAAAGCTTATACTTCAATAAGTAGATATTCTCATTATAACCAGTATTACCACCAATGATTGGCTCCATGTAGTGCAGATGACAGATCCACACATCTAGGACGAAAAAATTAAATAAAATGATGTTAAACTTTACCACCTACCACTAATTACGTTTTCCGTGATGCCTAAGGTTATAGCCGCATGGCATCTAAATTAAAATGGGTCGTACCAAGCTCTGCTCCATAGGATATGCGAACTTAATCACGAGGGCAGATTATTGGTTCCCCCAAAATGAACCGCTTCATCAATACGTTAAAGCTTACAAATAGATGTGCATACAGCCAAGAAATCGGGTTAAATACTTACTGTATTCTATTGCCAAAGTGAATGCTATTGTTCATACAGTTCAAATGGACCATTTGGATCCCATTGTCTAAATTAAAAAGGGGAATACTTATACATGGTGTTATAAGATGGATTCACCAAGTGTTTGTATACTTCAAGGCAAGGTGTTTGTCAAGGCAGTAAGAAATACTAAATCTCAAACCACTATCGAAGTGTTATATGACATCTTCGCATATTCTTGTAGGCGAAAAATTAGTGTACATCCGATCAAGGCTCCAGTTACACCTATAAAGACTTCAAAACATTTGTTTCTTCAATTGGGGCAAAGCACGTTTTAAATACCCTCGGACAAATAGGCGAATTGAAAGGTACAACAGAACTATTTTGAACTCTCAATCCACTGTGAACCATGGGTTGAATAAGAGAGACTCGGGTATACACGTTAATATACTGCGATGGAGTTTTAATAATATTGTTAATAAAAATACAGTGAAAGCTCTAAAAAAAAAAGCTATTAGAGCAATTTATAACTTGGGATCGCGTGAGTCGTGAAGATAATTCTTCAAGGAAATACGATTAGATGGCCAGAGGAACGTGCTTTATTTCAAAAGAATATTATATGTATGACAAACGATTACCTACATCATGGATAGGGATATTTTGCAGTGATAGCGTCCGGCACGAGTATTCTATCGCAAATAAATGAATGAATAGGATTTTTCCTGTAGCAAATGTAGCAATATAGTTTCATAATACTGTGGTGTTGAAATTATATAAGTAATACGGTTTTGAAAGAAATATTTGTAGGTTTTCTTTCTGAACCGGTGGTAGTTTATCGACATTCATCGTAACTGCATGTAAAATGCCTAAATTAGCGAAGGTATTCTTAAAGGGGGCTTCTGATACGGAAAAACAGTTACCAGATACGGAAAGGCAAAATATGAGAAAATTTTACAAAAAAAAATAATAGAGATGGGCAGCACAATAAAGGTAACCAACTAACCATCGACAAAAATTAGGCAATAAGTAATTAAAGTTTTTAAGGAAGGCGGATACCTAACCATAACCCTGAGATAAAAAAAAAAAAGTACATAGCTAAAGCCCCTAAATTTCGTGGATCTTTTAGGGTTATTGCAGTTCTAGACAATGATAGCTACGAAGTAGGTATCGAGCATCCCAGGACATGCTCAGAGACCATATTAAAATATCTATAGTTCCGACCAACATGGGTCACAATATGCGTACCAATGCTAATGAAATAAGTGACTATACTGACGCAGAATCAAATAATGAATAAATTATACAAGTATGTTTTAAGCCAGGATATTGTATTCCTGCTAGTTCAGAGTGATTTGTTAACATACATATATTATGATATGAAACAATAATGGTTTGATGTAATATCGGGTATGATTGATTAAAGTTAATAACAGTTGTCCATTTCTGTTCTACCAGTTACAGCATAGAGACCGGGTGATCGGATATTCCCCAGCATATGCAGTTGATTGAAGATGGACACGACCTTCGGGTGGTCACAATATAATTGGAGATGCACTACTGGCATTGCCCTGGCTTTCGGATGGCCAAATGGAAGACTAAATAGATACTGGCCTGCGGGTGGCCTATGATAAGTGACTTATAAAGGCCTGCGGGTGGCCTGAGCAAGAGAAAAGCAACGAAACGATTAGATAATATAGCAAATGTGCTAAATGTAAAATATATTAAAATAATCTTTGAATTGGTAACTTGACATGTGTTACGTTTAACATTGTGTTAACTTCATCATTATAGTATGATTTGAAATGAGTAATTAATGTTGTATAAAGTAAAATACACAATGAAAACCCTTTAAATAAAAGTTGTAGTACCGATAGCTAAATATGTAGGTATGAGGTCATACCACTGACTTTAGAATGGCCGAGTCAATCGGAATGAGGGCATCCCGACTGCAGGATGGCCGACTGTTAGCATTACCCCTGAACGCCGCTTATTTGACATTGATTTGAAAATATTTATTAAAAGAAGAGGGTAGCTAATACATTTTATTTTTGACGTATAGCGGTAGGCAGCGCAGGCGGCCGCCGGCAGTCGGAGTAGACCCATCGGACCGTACAGTCAGGGATATCAGGCTGTTGGATTAAACAATCAATGTAACTATTGGCAGAAATATAAAGCTGTTGTATATCTTCACTGGTTTGTATCATTTCTCGGGACTCCTGTTACAATTGGTATTAGTTTAGTCGTTAAAATTTTAGAATTTGGTGTTTTCGAAATATTTAATGATAGAGAATTTTTACAAATGTATAATTTAAATAAAAAATATTAGAGTTGCTTATTATAAGCGTCAGAAACAAAACTAACGAAATGACGTACTAGCACGAAATTATGGCCCGTTTCCTTACTGCTTTACCACTCGCAAGATATAAACAAGTCATTTTCAGACCTAATAGTTCCAAATAGATAACAAATAAGTGAAAATATACACTATAAGATCTTTGTTGTTTCGCCATGTTTACAAATTGGAGCCCTTGAAAATGGATGATTATAAACAAATTTTATCACCACTGCCGCGTAATCACAGACTTCTGATAGTTGTTACGATGTTACGTTAACATTGTACGTAACCTACAATCATTCGGTCAGGTTTTTAACAGTTTTATTTCCTGTCAGTATCAATTCCTTATTTAATTTAGCACTTTCTTTTTAAATATTCCTGATCAAATCAAAGGCGCATCGAAATTTACAAAGAAACCATAGTATAGTTTCACGGCAACAAAACATTCGCGAGAGTTTCAATGCCTGTTTAAACGTGAATCTTTAATCACTCGCCAAACATATGTATTAATCTTAAATTAAAATGGCAGTCACATTCACTTTTAAAAAACACAACTTATTGGAACTCTCAAATCTCAAAGGAACTTTGGCGTCGCATTTATCACTCATTGACCGAACTGTAATATTAAATTATTCATCATTCAATATAATCGTTTACTGCGCATAACTTTCACCCATAGTTCTAATTGCCACTTAAGGTAATTGTGAGATCTCTTATGGATTCAATTTAGAACCAAAAATAGGCTGCAATTTTTCTCCCCGTGGTACTATATTGGTAACTTAAGGGTTATTTCCACCTATATAGAACTTAGTCATGGCTATAAATTCCACTTAAGTATCTAAATAGATACGATATACGACCTATTTCCCACTGAGTCAAATAGGCATATATAAATATCAGGGGTTTCCCGAAATACTGCTAGTATCTGAACTGCATAGTCACTTACATACATACATATGAGCAATATCAACGCAGCATGTTAAATACAATTGAAGCCATGTTACCTATCGCTCACCCTGTCTATGGTTACGACATAAGACAGTTTGAATGTACTTATTATTATTAATCTACCACATATTACGAAACGAAACCTTTTGTGTAGGCAAGTAACTTAATTTAAATATATCCCGACGACAGTACGAAATAAAGTTTGTTATTAGGTACCTACCTATCTTCGTTATTTATAGCGTAAGTATATGAATAACGTAATAGTTTAAAGGTAGCATTACAAACTTGAAAGTAGACACTAGGCATAATTTGTTTTAATGTATTGTTTTAAAATATTCTGATTACGTGTTTCATCCTCGCGAGTGAATTGCAGCCCTTCCAAAAAGTCATTAGTCCCGCAACGACTATGTGATGTATACGCCCTTTCTTAAGCTGCCGTGCGAATCTTACTAAGGAAACTATTATACTAATTGCAGTTGTACAGGGATAAACATAAACATGAAATCTACGAAAACAACTAAATAATTTGGCCATCATGGCAGTGGCGGAGTAAACTTGTCTGGGCTCGGGGTAGGTACCCATACTAAATAACCGAATCTCAAGCAGGACTTACAAATTAGTTACGTATTTGAAATAGGTATTAAAGATTCATGTTCCGTTATAGTACATTACGTAACTAGGACGGTGAATTCGTGAATGCCCCAGATTGCAGGTGTTTGTGGCCCGAACCGAAGGTGAGGGCCATACATAAATATGCGCTCTGTTCACTAACTAGTACGTCCTTGTTCACTAACTAATTCGTACCTGTCATGGAAATAATTAGTACTTAGGTAACTATATAAAGTAGGTAGGTAAGTTACTAATCCGTCATCGTCAGTCGGCAGAGAAAAAAGGATAAATGTCTATTTGTTTTATTGTTGTCACACCCCACAACGCTGCAGTGAACCGAATTTATTCACAACCAAGTCATTGCATGTCAATACCTAACTGTGCGCATAAGCAGCGTCCGGCCGTGAACGCGTGTGCCAACCACCTGGCTGAATGAACCGACCTCGGTTCCCAAAGTGTAGGTATAGATCTTAGTTCCCACGGTGCAGCTAGGTAGCACTGCTTCAGCTATGCAGACGATATGGTGTTGCTAGCACCCTCTCTCGGGGGTTTGCAAAACCTCATCGATGTTTGTGAGAGATATGCAGATGCCCACGGGCTTAGATACAACGCTAAGAATAGCGAATTTTTAGTGTTCAAGGCCGGTACTAAAACGTATGAGACTCTGCCACCTATTTCTTTATGTGGCACCCATCTAAACAGAGTCAAACACTTTAAATACCTGGATCATTGGGTCACTGAGGATCTATGATCTATGTGACATCATGAACATCGAGAGGGAGCGTCGGGCGCTGTCCGTCCGCTGCAATATGTTGGCCCGTAGATTTGCAGGGTGCACAAAGGCAGTAAAAGTAACCTTATTTAGGGCATACTGCCAGTGTTTTTACACCTGTAATCTGTGGGTCAATTATGCGCGGAGGACGTACAGCGCTCTTCGAGTGCAATATAATAACGCTTTCAGGGTGCTACTCGGACTCAGACGGAGTGACGGGTGAACGGCTTCCCTGCGATCATGAGGAAGCGCTGTGCCTCCTTGCTCGGTAGGTTGAACGAGAGTTCCATCCTTAGGGCGTTTGCCGAGAGGTGGGATTCGCCTATGAAGCAAAGGTGGATCGTCATGCACTCAAGCTTTGTTGATTTTGACTGATGAAATCTTATGTTATTTATTCAATTTTTAATTTTATTTCAATTTAATTTAGATTTTAAATTATATTATTTTTAATGTCATTTAAATTTAATATTATTTTTAATTCCATTTGTAAATTATTTGATTTGACATTTAATAATATTTCATCTGTTGACATTAACGATTTTATAACTTATTTACAATATTTAATGTTAATTGTAATTTATTTGTATAATTTTATTTTATTTTAATGATGCGCCAGTCCGGATCTCTTAGTTAATTTGGTATTTAATAAATAAATAATTGTACTTACTACTAACATTACTTAATTTAAGTCTACATGTACTTACTAACAACGATATGGGCAATGGCCTGAAATAAACGTTTATTTAATTTAATTTAATTTATGCTTTTTGAAATTCGGATGCGCCAATCAATAGGAAGTGACACATTCAAGTGACTCTGCGAGCGATTCAATGCCTTGAAGATGCCATAGGATATCCCGTCAGCCATGTATCATCAGGTGCCAGGATACCTTGGAGTCGGGTGAGTCTGTACAGTACAAGCCAGGTCCCCGGGTCCTACACCTGACGAAGGAGCATCGCAGCTCCTGGCAACGGTGAGTGTCCTTTCAGCAACTTCAAGGTTTCATTGTACTTTACTATTACTTATAAATTTATCTTTTAACGCTAGCCTACTTGTCTACACTAATCTACACTAATATTATAAAGAGGAAAGATTTGATTGTTCGTTTGTTTGTGTGTTTGTATTGAATAGGCTCCGAAGCTACTGGATCAATTGTAAAACAAATTTTACCATTACAAGCCGACATTTTATCCCTGATGAACATGGGCTATTTTTCACCGCGGGAAAATGCTTCATTCCTACGGGAAAACGGGTAATCCGTGCGAAGCTGGGCCGGGCAGCTAGTCGTGTATAAACTCATTAATTTTGTTCGCAATTCACAGTCCACTAATTAACATGATGACTAGCTGCCCGACCTGGCTTCGCACGGTTAGTGCGTAGGAAATAGGAATGAAGCATTTTCCCGCGGTAAAAAGTAGCCTCTGTTCATCAGGGGTAATGACGGCTTCGAATGGTAAAAGAATTTTTCAAATCGGTCCAGTAGATTAACAGTCAAATCTTTTTTTATAATATTAGTGTAGATGATAATAATTAACCCGATGATAATTAAGTATAGTGTGTACAAATAAAGACTTATGATTTATGAGCTTTTTTGCAACTTGCTCGCTACAGTGAGGTGAAAAGTTTTGTGTTACACACGGTTGCAAATATAATTTACTTCTCGTTGTTGAAACTACAACTTTGCACCCTTGTAAGTATAACAAAGAACTATTATCAAGGGAACTAACCAAGTATAATACATTATTATCGCAACTTGTAGCCAAACACCTCTCTAGAATTATTCGGTGCGAATATTTAATTCGGCATTCGAAGTATTTGAACCGAATAATGAACATGGAAAAATAAGCCGAATTAGTGACTCACTTGAACTCCTCGAGAGGACTTTTGTCCCCATACGTCTCTAAGAAATCTGAGAAGCTGCAGAAATCGCCCTTATCGAAGGTGACTATAAAGCCATCCGATTCGATTTCCTTCAGAGCTAGTCGCACGTCCTGGGCGCGTTCGCTCTGGCAGAAGACTACCTTGGGCGTGGTCCCCGCAAAAGTGGCTTGAAGTTCATCTACAAAACAATTTTAGACATTAATAAGACTGACAACACCGTAATGGACATAAATAAGTCCATAATTGAGGAGTTCAATAAGTCATCTATGGTCTTCAATGTCTTCATCATTAATTGAGGAGTTCCTTCAATTCCTCATGGATCCCATCATACAACAGTATTTTTGAAAATAACGAAACTATCGGAAAGTTGTATCATGTAGCCCCGTGGTCGTCAACTGCTGCACCGTTGGGGGTTCAGAGGGGTGTACCTCAGAAACACACACAATATTTTGAAATTCTTGAAGAAAAAAACCGTCGGTTAACTATAACGAGGCGGATAATAACGTCAGCTGATCACCAACTGCGTAATTGATAAGGCCCCTGTTAGTGGGGCAGATCGAGTGCTCGAACAAATTGTCGAAAATGTGCACACGCCGGACAAAGCACCAATTTTTTTTCAGGTACTTTTTGGGTCCATTGCTTTAAGTTTTTGATAGGAACCAACTCCTCCTTCGGCCATCTTTAATTTTATGGCGGCCATTTTGAATTTTAGTTAACTTAACAATATCCTGAGTTCTATTTAACGTAGAATGAAAAACTTAGTGTCTAAATATGCATATTTGGGGTCAAGGAATTCAACTAGATAGTTTTTAGAGGCGAGTTCCCAAAGGATATCAAACGGAACCCTGTTCTTGAGCTTCCGCTGTCCATCCGGCTGTCTGCGTATCAGCAATAGCTGGACTGTTCAAATTTTCACAGAAGTAGTGTTTCTATTGCAGCTTTAACATACAATCACAAAAATAAAAAATAATAAAATTAAATATACATGAAACGTAATTTTATGGCGTGTTTATGCCCGCCCATAACAATCGGTATATCTCTAGAACCGTAATATGTAGACACTTGGAATTTCCGGAGATTATGTGTCACTATAGCCTCTATAATAACGAGTAATACAAATATAATTATGTTACTAAATTAGTAGGGCAAAGTGCTCGAACAAATTGTCGTAAATGTGGACACGCTGGACAATAGCACCATTTTTGTTTCAGGCACTTATTAGGTCCATAGCTTTAAGTTTTTAATAGGAACCAACTCCTCCGTCGGTCATATTTAGTTTTAAGTCGGCCATTTTGAATAATTGTTAATTTATTAATCCCTCGAGTTCTAAGTCACTAAAAGGTCGAACACACAGCACTGTGCGCTGTCTGGGTCACACTGACGCGACAGCGCAGCGCGCGGTGCGTACGTAGTGCTGGCGGGTTGATGGCCCGTGGTTGTCGCTCGGGCCCCTGGTGGGGGCTCGGGAAGCCTGGCGCGGCTGTGCCGCTTCTGGCGAGTTCAGGCGCCGTCCGCTACAACGGACGGGTGGCTGGGGTGGGTGTTTTAAAACCCGTTAGGTCCGGTGGGGTCATCTACTTCGTCCGTCGGCGCGGTCAAGCCCTGCTGGGTGGGACTCCCTTAGGAGAGGCCCAGCGAGCGACCAGCGAGCCGACGGCACTGTAGGAACGTCCTTGTGTCATGTCAGGGGGTGGTGAGCGGATCCGGGCGGATCAAGTCCCGCGGTAATGCCCTCTTGTCGGGCGGCCGGGAGTCGTATGGAGCTATGTTCTGCAGATGCGTCTGGCGTGAGCCGTCTGCCCGCTCGAACATAGCTCTGGACATTCTGGTGATGAAGTCGTCTAGGTTTTCGACTTTCAGGTCTCGGTGTAGTACTCGATTGCTCATGTAGTAGTGCGCGTCGGCTGCGGTGCGGAGCGCGAGCGACTGCTGGGCGCGGAGTCGCTGACGTTTGCACTCTCCCACCAGCGCATACCACGCGGGGTCTGCATATGTGAGCCGAGACCTTATATAACCCTTGTATATGCCGATCTTGGCGGATAGGGGCAGAGACGACTCGCCACGTTCACCCTCAGTCGCCAGCGATCGAGGCATCTCGGGAGTGCGTCCAGTGTGCGCTGGATTTTCGAGGCTGCGTGTGGTAGATTTATGGACGTTGCAATGTACGCCGCGTCGTAGGCGTAGAGAGCAAGTATGGCCCCCCCTTCCACTGGAATGTTGTCCGTGTATCGTTGATGGCCCGATGCGCGCGTGCTCTGTGCGACCGGCCATCCCGCGCGCATCACGCGCTCGTCAAGCGCCGCTACCGCCCCGCTGGCAGTCTGTTCGATCCTTAGAATCACAAACTTGGTGTTTAAATATACATATTTGGGGTCAGGGAATTCAACTAGATAAGTATTTTACCGATATCTCAGTTACTAAATTACTTGCAAATACAAAATTGGTGTTTTTTTATATGTACAGGGCGGAAAGTTAAAACGGGGCAGTAAGGGCAGCTACTAGATCCCTTGCCGCCACGCAAAAATGGCATTAGGATTTCATTCATAACTTTTTAAGTGATGACAATCTTCATTCACTTATTTGTGAAAAATAGTACAGTCAGCGAGAAAATAATCAATTTTGAAGATTTTTTTAATGCCATTTAATCAAATCAAATCAAATCAAATTGTTTATTGCATAAATCACATTACATTATAATTATTAGGTGGAACAATTAATAGCTAGGTATCCATGTGACGTCCTGCAAGGGCATAGCAACATACTTAAAGCTGACATGCAGAATTTAAGATATTTTATAGTAAGGGAGAGTGCTATCGAAAAATTACTCATTGTGTTTATCGTTAAAATACTCGTTAAGGTTGTAATAAAATTTGTTATTTAAGAATGTTTTTAGATGTTTTTTGAAAAGAGATATTTTTTCTATATTTTTAATGGACTTCGGTAAGTGATTATATATTTTAATAACCATATAAGGGGGACTCGATGTAACTATTTTTAATTTTGAAAACGGTAATTGAAGTTTATTTAATTGCGATCATTTCTTTTGATTTTTGCTGTGGTCGGTATAAATAAGTTTGTATGGTTTCTAACAAATTTACATGATTCGAAGATATACATCGACGGAAGAGTCAGTATTTGAAGTTCCCTGTAGTGAAGTTTGCAAGATTCCATTTGGTCTATGTTAGTGAGTATTCTAATACTCACTAACATACATCAACAACATCACACAATACATCTCTTTTGGAGAATGAAGATTTTCAGCAGCTCGCTGCTGAGTAGCAGCGCCCCAGAGTACGAGACCATATGTCATTCTTGAATACGCGTATGCGTAGTAAACGGAAAGGGCTGTTTGAAGGTCGGTCGCTCGTTTGAGGTGTTGTAGGGCGTATTTATATACGCCCTACAACACCATATGAACCGTATGAACTGGAAACAACACATTGAGTGATTATCAAAAAAATTATCCACATTGTATCTCAATGTGTTGTTTCCAGTTCATACTAGTGTCCAAGTCGATACCCAATACAGTAGCTGAATTGAAAGATTCTAGGGTTATATTATTATAATTAAAAATAATGGGTAATGATGATGTTTGATAGGGCTTTAATTTTAATATTGAATTATTTTGATATTTTCTAAATTAAGTTGAAGATTATGAAAGTCTAACCATTTTCCAATATTTTGCATTGCTAAATTTAACTTACTTTCAGCTTCTTTTTTATCAGAACACGAGAAAAGCACCGAAACGTCATCTGCAAAGAGAGCGCTGTGATCTTCTATTGCATTTGGTAAATCGTTAATATACACGAGAATTAAAATACATCCCAAGACGCTACCTTGAGGGATTGAACCTCGCAGAATGGCTTTGTCTGATCTGAAATATCGTGTTTGACCTGTCACAAAATCAGTATCTGCCCTGAAGCAGGTTTATGCCCTGAAGCAGGTTTATTTTGCTCATTTCCATTTGCTGATGTCGTACGGTTCGCTCATTTGGGGGAACTCAACGGATGCCAACAGAGTGCTACTTATGCAGAAACGTGCCGTACGTGCGATGATTGGGGCAAAATCAAGGACGTCGTGTAGAGGCTACTTCCCAATGCACGGTATTATGACGCACTACTCACTCTATGTATTCGAAATTGTAATGTTCGTGAGGAATAATCTTTCTTCTTTCAATACCGTAAATGCGATTGGCAAAACACTCCGCCACACTGGGCGTTTGAGAACAGTTCCCCGTCGCATGGCACTTGCAGGCAAGAACCCGCGTGTCATTGGGCCTGCCTACTACGAGCGACTACCCGCTGATCTTAGACAGGAACCTTCTGACGAAGCATTTAGACGCCGCCTTAAATGCTTTTAATTGAAAAAAATCCATTATACTCAGTTAAAGAGAATATGAGTCTAGACTTGACATGTTCAATTATTATTATTATTACCTATTTTTTGTATGATTATGATTTGACATTAAATGTATTGTGTCACGTATTTTATGATGTACTAAATATTGTAAATAATGACGATACCTAGAGGTTGATATATTTGTGTTCTTTTGATTTTGGATTGGTTTTTATATTTCCTTGTTATTGTGTTGTTGACATTGTCTTATTATTATATCTTAATTTTTTTTTTCTGTTTTTGAGGATTGTGATAAAAAGTCTTATATTTTTGACATGTATGTAAATCTGTAATGTATTTTTTATCATAAAATAAATAATCTAATCTAATGTAATCTAGTATGTTCTATGTCAATATACTGAACGCGATTACTGAGGTAGGACTTAAACCATTTATGAGCCACTCCTCTAATTCCCGTGCTATACAATTTGTCAAATAAGATCTCATAACTGACTCTATCGTACGCTTTACTCATATCGAGTAAGAGCCCCACAGCGTATTTTTTATTGTTGTTTATTCGATCCCATTCCTATTAAGGATCAAAATACTCTTTGTTAATGCACCTTAAGAGCTAACAAATAGGGATGTGCTACCGAAAAGGTCTCCACTCAGCAATGCAGTTGACACAGCAGTGCAAACGGCGCTGGTTTTCTGTGGATCCAGGTGTGCGGGACAGTATCCTGCGTGACTCGTATTAAGGGCGGCATAAATACATAAAAATACAAATAAAATAATATTCAACGTATATAAAATATAAGTTTACAAATAAAATTGTGGTTAAATTAATTTGAATCTCTAGAGTTAGTTAGAGTGAGCATGCAGCAATTATTATTATCATTTTAATTCTAAGTTCTATAAGGCCCTAGGCAACAACAGTACTTTGCGGGTCCAAGATATTTTTTTTTAACCTTGCTTTAAAAGTTCCGATAGTGCTACTTTTTAATATCGGCGGTGGAAGATTATTCCAGCAATTCGTAGCAGCATATCGAAAACTGCCACGAAATGCAGCAGTACTACTGTGACGACGTGAGAAAGTCTCATATAGGTATACGGGTTTTTTATTTTGACTAATACCGAAGAGGAGTGTGGCAAAATGAAGGTGTCGGCGAGAACTCGTGTTTATGAGCTTGTTGTTCGCTAGATGCGGAGTTACATGCGATCGTGGGGGGTATGGGAAAGCAAAACCTCGCACAGGCGTTTTGTATTCGTTGTATAACTTTGTTGGTACGATAGACAGTTTCCATACAACGTGTCCGCGTAATTAAGCTTAGAAAGGATAAGAGTATCAGTCAGTTTCACTCGCATGTCTACCCTGAGATAGTTGCGCACCCTGTAAAGAACACTCAGTCTATAGAAACAACTACGTACTGTTTCCAGCACGTGACCTTCAAAATGCAAGGAACCATCTATAAGAAATCCCAGATTGCGAGCTTCTAAGACTCTTTCTACACTTTTGCCTGCGATACTTACTTGAGGACTCAAACTAATCTGATTATCTGGTTAACCTGCTTTTTCGAACCTAAAATGAGAAACTTGGACTTTATAGGGTTACGAACTAGGCTGTTCAGTCCTGACCAGTTGTCAATCCGGCGCAGGTCTTCGTTAAGTTTATCCACGGCTCTGTGAGTATCTCCTGGCTTAAATGATATTATGATATATGAATCTGCAAATCGTCTGCATATATGTGGAATTTGCAGTGTTTTATATTATTTGTAATATCCGCGCTATACAGACTGTACAACACGGGGCCAAGAATGGAGCCTTGAGGTACTCCTCTCGGGACTGGAAGAGTCCGTGACACTGTTGTCGTACCATCCGCGACCCGTACTTCAACAAATTGAGATCGATTGGTAAGATAGCTGGTAAACCATTCTATTGCAGATTTGCTGAAACCATAATATTATGTTAATTTAGATAGTAAGATGCTAGTAGTGATGGAATCAAAGGCTCGAGAAAAGTCCAAAAGCGCTAAAATTGATCCTTTGCCTGCATCTTGTGACGTGAGGATATCATCAACTACATCTAACAAAGCTGTGGAAGTGCTATGGCCTTTTCTGAAGCCCGATTGTCTTATCGGTAATACGCCACTACTTTCCAAATAATCGGTCAACTGCATGCATACAGCTTTCTCAAGTACCTTAGACATGAAAGGTAATATGCTTATAGGCCTTAAATCTTTATAGTCTACCGGATTTTTACTTTAGGAATGGGTTTAACAGTCGCTTTTTTCCACTGCTCAGGAAACACTTAGTTTCAATCGATTTATTCACTAAAGTAGTTATTAAAGATAATGTTCTCGGGAGACTCAATAGGACCATGTCCAGAGTTATGCCATCAACACCCACCGCATTCGTAGATATAGATTTTATGATCTTAGCTACTACTGCCTCACTAACAGCCTTTATATTAAAAACAGCTGGACGATAACGATTAGACTCAAGAAAGGTTAAATTTTATCTTATTTTATTGATAAAAATGTTTACATGACATTACAGTTTCACCAATGCGTCACGAAACTTAGATTAACAAACAAAAATATATTTACAATAGTATATAGCAAACAATTATACAGGGACAGTTGAGCACCTAACATCCATCTCCTCGCAAAATCTCAAGCATTCACTACACACTGCCGTCCATCGCCACGCAAAGAAGTCGCACTCGGTGTCGAGGCCAGGAGCGCATTAAGCAGTGAAAGAGCGCGGGGCAGCGGCGAGTTCCTGCACGACACCGTGCGCGCCGGCGGCACCGCCAACAGGTCGCGTTGCCGTGGTCTGAGGGCTATCCGCGGGACATCCGGGACAAACAGTCGCAGGAGACGATCTACAATTTCGGGGTAGTCCGACTCTCCACGCAAGGCTCGACATGCCGTGATCATGATCTGATAATTCCGCCTCACCTCCAAGGAGTTGTAATCCAGAGTACCAAGAAGGTACTTTGTTGGGTACAGATACCAAATGTTTTTTTGTACAGAAACCTTAAAATGCCTTCTCAACCTTTTCAAGAAGTAAGGCATACGTCGATTCGTAGGGATTCCATACGATCGACGAAGTCTCCAGCTTACTTCTTACTAAGGCACTGTAAACCGTCTTCATGGCCACTGGGTCATGAAAATCGCGGAGGTTTCGAGTTACGAAACCTAGCTTTCGAAAGCAGCTCATCGCAAGGGAAGAAACATGCTCGTGAAAAGTGAGACGCGTATCGAACATTACCCCTAGATCCTTGGTGGAAAAGGCACGATTTATCGGCTCTGAACCTAGCATATATTAAGCATGTATAGCGGTACGAGAGCGGCTAAATGTACACACACAACACTTGGCCGGATTATAAAGAAGTTTGTTCTCGGTACTCCAGCGAAACACCAAGTCGATGTCCTCTTGTAACGTCTCGCAATCGGCTCCTTGTTCTACCCCGTATACCAGCTTCAGATCATCAGCATATAAGAGACACTGGGCAGAACGTAGAACCGATTTGAGATCGTTGACCATAATGCCAAATAACAAGGGCCCTAAGATGGAGCCTTGACTCACTCCAGACCGGGTATGGTAAATAAGTTAGATCTGTGGTGTTATTGCCCGGTATATTGAGAAAGTGGGTATTAATGCAGTCGGGATCGGCGATATGTGGGGTTAAGTCTAAGTCCTTAGATTTAAAGTCAGTTAATTTATTTTTTATATTTTTCCAAAATTTGCTAGGGTTTCTAATATTTTTATTAATGTGATGCTAGAAATACGCTGACTGTTCGTAATAAAGGGAGACGTTTACTAAGCATTTCAGGTCCTTGTAGTAATTCTTATGGCAATCCTGCTTTGTGCGGCGATATCTAGCATGGGCCACGTCCTGAAGCCTCATCATCTCTTTTATATTGGAAGTGATCCAGGGGTATGAGCTTTCTTTGATGTATGCCTTTTTTATGGGTGCATGCGTGTCATAAATAGTCATCAAACAGCTGTTAAAGTTTAATACGATATCGTTGACGTTACCCGATGCTAGTCTTTCCCAGTCTATACTGTTGATAAAATTGTTAAAGTCATTCAATTCAATATTCTTAATTGGCCTATATATAAATAACTGAGGGGGTGGGTTCGTTTTTTAAATATTTAGCTGGCAAGTAATGAATGCGTGACTGCTGAGGTCGGGAATGTGATCAACAGTTACATTACAAATATTTTTGTTACAACAAACTACATCAATAAGGGTTTCACTGTGATCTGTGAAATGAGTTGGTTGTTCTACATACTGTGTTAAATGCATATAATTAAAAAAGTTAATAATTTTCTTTGCGTTAGATTCCTGCTTGTTTAAGATATTAATATTAAAATCTCCCACTAGTATAACGTAGTCGAACATTGCAAATGAAGTTAAGGAGTCACTGAGAGCGTCCAAGAATGTATCAATATCGAACCAGGGAGGCCGATACGCAGTTCCTATAGCTAGCTTTAGACTATTGACATTTAGGCTAAGCCACATTTGTTCAACCAATGGTGCAACGGGGTGCTGGAGACGGCGCGCATTAATGCCACGCTTGAGGTACATGCCGACCCCGCCGCCGCGCGCGCGGCGCGCGCCCGCCCGCCGCGTCACGGGGCTGGTGCCGCAGCCGGTACCCCGGCGGCGCCGGCGCCCTTGATTCTTCCCCGGGTCGAAGCCAAGTGTCGTTCACAGCCAAAATATCCACATCATGACGTGACATGGCCACGAGGAACTCATTATGACGGGTGCCCAGCGATCCGGGGTTCAATAAGCCTATTGTCAGATTTTTATGTTTAATAGTTGAGATAATGCCATGTTTTTTGTAGCTGTTGGTACTCCTTAAGTATAAATAAATAAATAATATAATGTCAAGTATGAAGTGTGACGCCAGCCAGAGGTAGTGGAGTAGTATGGGTTAAAGAGTACAAACGAAAGTGTATACCTATTGTTTAACACATTAAGTAGCGAAAACGCTATGAGCGTCCGATTTATGCTTAAATAAAGAGAACTGAAGAATAATATATTGGCCGCCACCCATATAAAATATTTTTTAATCAGTTTTAGAGGTATAAGTGAGTAAACAAATAAAAAAACATATATATACAATACCAAAATTTTTAATAAAGACTACACGATTCGATGAGCATGCTATGATTATAATATACGTGAGAAAGATAACACCTATAATATCGGGTCGCGCAGCAGATTATCAACATTAAAATATAAACTTTAACTGTCACAGCCTTAAGTAAAGGTATCATGGTACAAATTAGGTAAAATTTTTCTGTAAAACTTAGGGGAAGGTGGCTCAAAGAGGGCACCTTAACGGAAAGTTGAAAAAAAAATGTTTTATAACCCAGTAACATTATTCATTTGTTTGCCACAAGGTCCATAATTAAACACTTTCCGATGGAGTATGGCTTAATTTATCGAAAAATTAAAAACAAAATAATTCTACGCAATTTACAAAACCCCTACGATTGACCGCTTTGCCCCAGGGGGGGGCCTAAAGTGGGCATTCGCTTAGGGCAAAACGGGCATGGGCTGGAGTAAAGCGGTCACGCACATAATGTACCGTAGTGGGATAGCCATAACTAAAGAAAACAAAACATCTTGATTCAATTTTGTATATCAATCTCTTCGCAGCAATCATAGAGGAAAATCACACAAAAAACTTCTTAAAAATAAAATCAAACTATAAAGATCTGTTTTTTTCAACAGCATATAGATATAACAGCTACTAAAATCTATCCATATATTATATATTATCTCTTCACGCTTAAACCGCTAAACCGATGGAGATGAGTATGGAGATAGGTCATAGGATAGTCCGGGGAAGGACATAGGATAGTTTTTATCTCGGAAATCATCCCCTAAGGGGGTGAAATCGGGGGTGAAAGCTTGTATGGAGCTACGATATAAACGAGTTCCACGCGGATGAAGTCGCGGGCAGAAGCTAGTCTTATATATAATCAGTCAAAATCAGCCTCTATTTGTTACCTATGTTGTAATATCAAGAACTTATCTTGATTCTATTTTGTATTTGTATATTATAATCTCTTAGCAGAAAAACACAAAAAAAAAACTAAAATAGCGTCTTCTAAAAAAATAGAAACAAACTAAAAATATCATTTTTTTCCACAGGATATAGATAGAAAATCTTATATATAATCAGTCATAATCAGCCTCTATCTATATTTATATAAAACACATTGGGCAAAGCGGGCAGTGCCCGCATTACCCTGCCCGCTTTGCCTTTTTCGCCACATAAAATATGCAAGCAAAATCTAACCTCAAATTATTGAGATACAGACAGTTTAATGTGACGGTATTTCAGTCAGATAAGTAATTAATAACTAACAGGCATTGCTAATAGCACTGCAAGCATCAAAAATGAGAGAACACACGAAACATACCTTCAAATATTTTTCAAAAAACATCTTAAAACATTTTTTCGACGGAGCGTCTAACGGCGTGCTCGCAGGTGAGCCGGACGAATGACGCGAGGTGCGCGGGCGGCGGGGGGGTACTGTCGCGCTTAATGGCCCCGCTCTTATTTGAAACGGTAATATTAAGTCCAGTGCCCGCTTTGGGCACCATGCCCGCTTTAGGCCACCTTCCAGTCTATACATGCTAATATATATGTGCAAGTAGTATAATTTATAATTAATTTTCGAGTCACTTAAATCTTGTATACATAAATATATTATGCACAAACAGTTGACTTTGCACCAAAAACCTGCTGTATGTCTAACTCCGAGCGGATACGTTGCGGTGAGTCTTTTTGGGTGCGTCGTACATAAATGGCGCCACGCTCAGCAGCCGCTCCCGCAGCTCGCGCCGCACCACGCGCAGCACCAGCACTCGCGGGCGCTCATTACTGTTGTGTTCACGCCGTGTGCCCACTCTCATAGCACTCACAATATCCCGCTCCATAATAGTTATCCCCAGTTTGCTACCCACTAGTGTCACAAGGTTGGTGGGATTTTCCCCGCTCATCTCCGGCAATCCTGATCCACGTCGTTGAATAGAATTTGTTGGTCGCGATGGTTCAGTTGTTATTTAAGCCGATCTATGGTATCTGCTAACGCACTCGATTCACTGCAGGACTTCTGTTCGAGGTTCAATTCTATTGTGGACACCCGCTCCTCTACGGCTTCTATGCGCGCATTTACAGTTGAAAAAGCAAGTTACAGTGAGTCGATTTTAGCTGACCTTTGCGTCATACACGTATCCATCATTGTTTTCAGCATTTCGGATAACTCGAACTTCAGTTTATTGAAATCATTGACAAATGCTCCGCTGCTATTTGGTATATCCTGGGAGTCCCCGGGGGTCCGCTGCTGGCCGGCACTGCTGGCTGGAAGCGATGGCTGGACATTAGTAACGGGTGTATTTGTATTATCAAATTTAGGTTGCTTATTCTGACATTCTGAGCACTTCCATTTCACTTTTTCAGCACTTTTGCATGCTGCGCAGATTTTTGAAGTAGTGTTCGGATTTGTAGGCGGCATCGTGAAAGCGAAGTACACGTAAACAAACTGATTTTCTGTCCGATGAGGGTAAGCCGGTAACTGATTAATTAGTTATGTCATAAAACACTGATTTAGGCCGTATTTATGTCCGTGTAACTACAAAAACACAGGTTTGTACCACTATCTATGATTTAAATATAGTTATGCACGCACAATATAACTTTGAGTATTTAATCGGGATTTAACGAAGCAGAGCTCTCAATAACGCGTCCGTTCAGTTGCTATCTCGCACTACCCTCCAATAGAAACACTACTTCTGTGAAAATTTGAACAGTCTAGCTATTGCTGATGTGTATCAGTTCTTGAGCTTCCGCTGTGTAGCGGAAGCTCAAGAACAGGGTTCCATTTGATATCCTTTAGGAACTCGACTCTAAAAACTATCTAGTTGAATTCCTTGACCACAAATATGTATATTTAGACAATAAGTTTGTCATTCTAGGTTAAATAGATCTCAGGATATTGATAAATTAACTATAATTCAAAATGGCCACCATAAAATTTAAGATGGCCGACGGAGGAGTTGGTTCCTATCAAAAACTTAAAGCTATGGACCTAACAAGTACCTGAAAAAAATTTGGTGTAAAAGCAACTGGACAAAAGTCCAGCGTGTCCACATTATCACCTGAAACTGCCCTACTATGTTATGGTACAACCGGGATAACGCTATAAGGATGATTACGTTGTTGTAGCAATAATTTCGATACTCACAAATATCCTGCTTGCCAATAGGGAACACTATGACTCCCAGGTAGAGTCCTGCGTAGAACGGGATGGCCAGGTCGATATGGTTTGGAGCCATGAGGATCATGACGTCACCACGCTTCAGACCCAGCTGCCTGAGAGCAATGGCGCAGCGTACCGACCTCTCGAGGACTGAACCGTTGGTTTCCGATTGGCCGGTCCCTCCATCAATCTAAAAATAACATGGACTTGGTTGTTTGACCCTGTGGCCTGTTTCTCAAAGTATGGCTCCGTCCGCGTACTGTAAGGAACTGAGGCAAACTCGTGGGAAAAAATATATATTTAGGTATGTGTGAATATCAACCAGCTACAGAAGTACATTGATTTTATAGACAATGTACAAAAAAGCCAATTTAGTTATAGCTGATGTCCATACAGAAAGTCGATCAAGAAGGGAAACAGTCCAAAAGTGCGGGTGTTGTAGACGCGGTCTTACAAATTTCGACTTTTTTCCTGGTTTCGATATATGTGTCAGTGTTTAGTGAAAGGTGGTACCTTGTCACGACATCGACATTTAGTTACCGAGTTACATGAATTTTTGTGGAAGCGGGTGAAAAAGTGCCAAAATCGGTTTGTGTTATAATTGGGTTATTTACATCCTAAGGAACACATGTGTACAAGAATACCAGTAAAATTTTGTTTTCTTAGTACATTTCTCCGACCATAAAGTTTAGTAGTCAGGGTACCTTGTCACGGCATGTCTTAAAAGCGTTTAAAATTTGAATAATTTTGGTAATATTACCATCGCGGTTAGTCAAATGCCTCTTTCTAAGATAAGGTCTAGACAATAGGCCCATAGCAAAATGATTTTTTGAGCCATGAAAATTCAATGTTCCTTACAACCTTCACTATTAAGTCACTAAAGCCGGGATCACACTTATGTGGTATCGTGTGTCGTGGTCGTGGCGCGACCATGCTAAGGTTAGAGTGAGGGAAAATACTGATCCGGTATATTTCTCTTACTTCAACCGCACCAAGGTCGCGTCACGACACACCACACCACATATTTATGTGCGATTCCGGCGACCTTACCACTGTTACCACTGACCAACTATGTACTGTGTATACAGCTTTATGACGTCGCACACTACCGAGGTGCTTCTGTATTAATATTTAATTTTGATCTCGAATTTAGTCAATGAAAAATTAAACTGTGATTGTGACATGTGTTTTGTTAGATGCTTCATACCGCGTCAATAATTAATATTATAATTTTGATTGAAAGACTTAATAGATCATAATATCATAAATCAGGTGCAGTTATTAATGTAATTAAGTTAATTTTTCAAGTTTTACTCTGTTTATGAAAGATAAAATGACTTAGCGTGACAAGGTACCCAGTTTAGTAATATGTTCAATTTTATGTCTTACACGACGCAAACAGAAGTTTTTATGTATAAAAAAAACACATTGATTTCCGCAATAATTATAAATACAAATAAAATTTTATTACAAATATTTCTTGCATTATAGACCGTACTAAATAGTGACTTTCGGGTTTAAGTTACTACAGTTTAGTAAATGCCTTGACAAGGTACCCTTGTTACGTTTTCATACAAAAGTTTCGAGCGAGTCACTAAACTTTATTGTTAACTGTCTTTTCCAAGATGTCACGGTTCTAAATACTGATTTGCCATACAAATAAATAAAAATAATTGTTAAAAAAATGCTTTAACACCATTTCGATGATACCGTCGTGGCACACCATGCTAAATATCCCTTAACTCTGTGATACAGCATCAATATACATTTTTTTTTGATTCTTAATATTATAAGTGACCTGTTTTGTTATTGTTAAAAAATACGGTAAGTAACTATTAAATGTCTCTATGATTATGGAGTTTTCTTTCATTCAATTATCACAAAATGCCTTAGAGTATGTAACTATGATGAGAAACTAACAGTTTTAATCTCATTTTTTTATGAATTGGCTATTATAAACATTTTAGTTTCTCCCGCCCTTGCATGTTCAACCTAGAAAATCAGAATAATTTACATGTTTTTTTAGACAATGAACTTTTACAAAGATTTATCTTCCCTTCCGCTATGTATCGTCCCTATGTAACTTCGAAGTAGAAGTGTGTTTTTTGCCATTATAAACTTTAAATGCAATTTTCTCAACTTGTGCATTTCGGAAGTCGCAAATTCAAAAATTTATATAAAAATAGTGGTTCCACCTAGAGTCATGATTCTTTTTTGTATTGATAGGAAATTTTATCTACTTTTTGGAACTATGCATAACTAAATACCTGCAACAAGGTACCTTTCCATGTGCACTGACACATATGTTGTTAAGCTTTAGCTAGGTCCATTCCACAAATAAGAATAATTATGGAACGGGATAAGAAGTTCTGGAGATTACCCCACATACAAACTTACGAAGCTACAATATCACAAACTTTTCCTCTCTAAAATAACTCATATTTGTATACTTAGACGTATTGTTTTATTTTCACTTCACGCTCATATTATTTATATTGTTTTATCATTATCACAATCCATAGTCCCCCGCAGCGTTAGGTAGGTGGTACCTAAAGACAATAAGTATACAAAATAATTTGTTAGTGAGCTAAGTACATAGTAACTGCCTTCGAAATGGTAAGAGAAAAATGCGCAAGCAAATAACTACCTCATAGGTGGTTGTACCTACTCTGACAAAGTCGTTTTTTCCTTGCGTTCGTTTGACACAATTTACTCTTACAGCTCCGAATACAATATACAAATTTCAGTAAAAAACAATGCCTGTGAAATGAAATCTGGATCATCTTTGAAGCTCCGCAGTAAGATTTTCCCGAGATGGTAGCGGTCGGTGGGTATCCCGGACTCGGCCACGACGCGGGAGGCGAGCTCGCTCGTGAACCAGTGTACGGCGTCGTTTCCTCTCCTGGATGGATACATTCTACGGAACAAGCATATAAAGTTCATCAATCTGTATCCCACTACGGAGAACTAACTGACAAAACTGGTTCTTCTATCATACAATAAGGTAGCCTCTGACCGACCACCACCTGGAGCCTAATTTCGAATCGATTGACCGTGGGCCCACTCCCACCTAAGTCACATGACAACATGATATAATATGACAGTAGGTTGAGAAAGTTATTGGCAACTTTGTAGCCGTCTCCCAAGTACATCTGGCCATTTCAGTACTGACAGACTTAGCTTTAGGTACTCTCTGTACGATTAAAGGGCTAAATGATGCCACATGCCTCGTACTGTTGTTGTCACATGACGTGAATATACCTACCCATACAAATACCAAAGACCGGAAGTGAAGGATTTTCAAACCTTCTTCCAATTTTTTTTTCTTTATGAGCACATCTTTTTCGACCTGCTGCTATGCATTTTATCATGTTCTCATGTGACGCAGGTGTATTGGGAGTGGGCCCACAATCTAGATAGATATCATACATCAAAGGCGGTTCATTATCTTAAACGTCATGGTGGTAAATACAAACATAGAGGCAGCTAAAGCCCAAAATCCTCACCTTCGGTTCTAGCGTAGTCGGGCAAAAAGAAGGAATGGTTGACCCTAGGCCGAGCCTTGATAGCCCAAGCACTTTATTTTCATTAGTATGGAAAAAAAAATTGGAAATAATTCATAACAGCAGCATTTGTGTGTAACTGATATATTATCATTTTAGTAATTACGTAGACTCAAAATCCACCAAAATATTAGTCATCAAAAAATCGATATTTAACCAATTCCTGAAAAAAAGAGGAAAAATATTAATAGATATTTTAATTTTTGTTTTGGTAATTTGCTAACTAAGCTTTGCTTAGTTTGGGACTAGATCGATGTGTGTAAGATTGTCCCCGAATATATATTTTTTTAATTTAATTTACAGGAGCTCTTCAAGAATAATAAATAAATCACTCAAAAAACATAATGGATGTATAATTTATTTTTATATATTTACATCCCGATGGAATTTATGGTGGATTCTTGGATAAGGCATCTTAGAATAACATATGAAAATTAAACAAACAAAAAAAACGCTGTTATAAATTAATGTTTGAAAAAAAAGTAATCTTCCTGGGGTATGAAGGCTCGAGCCGTTGAAGCTAAGGACTAGTGTTATGCAGTACTTGAGTTCGTCTCCCCGTGGCGTGGTCCGTGCCACGAAGTCAGAATTTACTTACATGTGATGTGAATTTACGGGCAAAGTGGAAACACAAGTCAAGAAGCTACGAGTAGTCGCTATTGTCTAAGCGCCTCAGTGCTGCTTAGATTAAAAAAAAAACTGTTGATACTGGAAAAGATAGAAAATGACGTACTACCTTTTATACTTATTAATACGCACTTAAATAAAAAAAACACGGACGCTACCTACTTATATACACTATGCCGTGCTAGCAACTCGATCTCGTTGTTTATAAGCGTTTGGAATTAGAATTAGGTTATACAGGATGTCCAACGGCTATGCGACATTTTTCGTTATTGGAAACCTGGTTTCGAATGAAGAAAAATAATTCTGTTGCCTAAACTGGTTTCCAAAGCGGCCGAAGGGATTTCGACCAGGTTATTCGCGACTAGAGTTAACATTAGTCGCTAGCGACTGCGTAAAACATTTGTATGAATAGATAGAGTTGTGTGTATAGATACACACAGCCCCTGGCTGTCACTCATAGAACTAAAAATTATATTTGTAGCATGAGTCACTGTTTATTAAATACTTACGTTTACTATACTCGATATCTTTAGCTTGATTGTTCGTATGGATTCCAATACATTACGGAGTGGTGCGCGAGTTAAAAATTTTGGCAATCGACTTACCTACGCGAACGAATAAAAGTACAATCAGACCCATATTTCACCAACTTACCGCAGTCACCTGACACTCTGTTCGTAGTTACTTGTCGAAAATCTAATTTTGCACACTGTTTTCAAGATATGCTTGTTCGATCTGCTGAGGTGAAATAGTTATACATCGCGATATACGCAGTGTTGCAAAACGTGTTTTTAAATTTGCCGCTTTTTTCTAGGCTCATCTTTCCTGGCCAGACTGTACGCAACTCATGAAATACAAGACGCTTTAGCCTAGTTGGTAGTGACCCTGCCTACGAAGCAAGTGGTCCTGGGTTCGAATCCCCGTAAGGGCATTTAGTTGTGTGATGAGCACGAATATTTGTTCCTGAGTCCTGGATGTTTTCTATGTATTTAAGTATTTATTTATCTATATAAGTATGTTTATCGTCGTCTAGTAGTAGTAGTAGTAGTAGTAGTAGTACAAGCTTTGCTTAGTTTGGGACTAGGTCGATATGTGTAAGATTGTCCGCACATATTATTATTATAAAACAGAATGGGTCAACCTGTATAAATTAAACTATATTATCTTATCAACTAGACGTCAAAGTTGCCTGGAGAATATACATGATAAGAAGACTAGGTACTTATGTACCGTGTTGTGATAAATAAAATAAAACTCACTGAAACACGTGTAATTTCTTTTTCAACACAATTGCTCGTAACGTACCTCTTATTGTGTCGCTTTTAGGCTCATAATCCTGGATATTAAAAACGCGTGTTTTATTACTTTACAACACTTGTGTGTTATGGTTATATCCCGATTAAGTCACGTTGGCACCTTGCAGCAAGACATATGCATGAACACGGTGCATTCTTAAATTAACCAGGTTGTACGGAATGTACGGATTTTTTTTTAAATTTTCGGCAAATGGATTCTTACTCGACTAAACAAATTAAATCCTTTTTGTTAATTAATTGACTATTTCTTTTTGTATATGATATGGAAACGTTTAATTTAGTAAAACTATTCACTTTTCATAACATTTTACATGAATTAAATACAGATAACATATTAAAATGAAAATATAATTTTATTTTGTATTGGCTGTTTAGAGATTTCTGTGCCCACACTGCGCAAACTTCACGATAAAAAACTGTTGGGTGCCAATATAGGTTATATTTTGATAGGGTATTTATTTCACAAATGTTTGTAAAATTTGTTTATGCGTGTTTGGTTATTATCAAAAATGTTGACTCGTGGTGACTAGAAAAGTGATAAATAGAATGGACGCCACTGGAAATTCTTGGCGATGTGCAATTGTGAGTAAAAACCTGTTGTCATCTTAATGATTTGCTTAATGTAAAGTAAATAATTTGGCAGGCCAATAACATTTTCATCTTATGAAAATGATCTTTTCCTCGCATAATGTGTTGAAAAACGTCGTATGATACGCGTGAGCTTTGATAATTACATCCTCGGCTTCCTTATCACGCTCACCTGCGGTTCGCGTGAACAATTTCGCCTCTGATGTAATTATCAACCTACCTCACTTGTATCACAATGTACTATTACTTCACACTTGGCCATAATGCGAGTTTTACTGCACGCTGCGCGTACGGGAAAACTGTGAAGACGTAAAATTGTGTACTCAACACGGGCGGTAATTCGTAAAGCCCCAGAGCGCATATTTATGGCCCTCAACTTTGGTTCGGGCCACAAACACCTGCGATCTGGGACGTTCACGAATTCACCGCCCTAGTTACGCAATGTACTATTTCACTTCTCATGTTCAAAAAGTGCGTCATATTAGACTTAGCAAGCAGGGCTAAAGTACCTAGTACATTTAGCCCCTAGGGAAAATGTTAGTTTCATATCAAGCAGCGCCATCTGGTGACACTTCTGTCAACAGTCACTTTTGAATATTGGAATACTTTGTTTTGTTGTTGTCATGTATGTCAAATATACAACTAGTGAGTGCACAGAGCAGACGTGTTACTAATTATTTTTCTAAACTTTAATTAGATGTACAATATCTTCAACCTTAGTATTCGAAAATTAAGCTTGAAACTAGAGTGAAAAAGTGTGGGTCTTATACAATGTTTTAATCATATGCGTACTGCATACACGTAGCCGTGACCGCTCTTCCTCGCCTTGGGTAACAAGGACGAGCTCTATATTTTTTGTCCCGCGTGCACATCGCTGCAGGCGTCACCGGCGGCAGCGCGTGAGTATCTATTAGATTAACATGAATCAAATGCGCTCGACAGCTGGAAGTGGCCATGAAGTTGAACGAAGTGACTCTGTACCAGAGTTAACAAGCAAAGCGCTTTACTTTGAATCTGAGGACAATTTACATGTAACTTTTAGAAACAAACGCAAGCTAACAGACGATAATGAAGGAATCCAAACGGAATCATCGGGTAAACAAATGGGCGAAATAATGACGTACCTAAAAAATGTGAATGAAACCCAAATTAAAAATTTCGCAAAATTGTCCCAAGATGTGTCTGGCATGAAAGAGCAAATGAACAGTATAAAAAATACAACTGATAACTTGGTCACAGAACAAAATAAAATAAAAAATCATATAGCAAAATTCGTTGACATTAACAAGAACATTGAGGAAAAAATTAAGAAGCTAGACACAGAAGTCAATCAAATAAAGAGAGATTCTCAAATCAAATCTGCTCCCAAAGAACCCACAAACTATGAAGATATGTTTGGTGAATTCTATGAACGTAGTATCAGAACCAAAAATATAATAATTACTGGACTACCCGAACCAAATTCGACTATATCTGCAGAATGATGGCAGCAAGATGAACACAAAGTCTTTGAATTGTTAAAAACGGTTTGTAACGATTGCCCAGAACCACAGAGACTTTTTCGATTGGGGAAATACAAACCTAATACTCATCGTCACATTGAAGTATGCTTCAAATCGCAGGACGAAGCTATTACTATATTACAAAACAGAAAAAATCTGAAAACTCAGGCCATCAAAATATTTGGTGATCAAACGGCTCAGCAGCAAGCAACTACAAGGCCATTAAGGAAGATCTTCAACAAAGAATAAGAAATGGTGAAACTTCCTTAACCATAAAATACATCAACGGTGTCCCCAAAATCATCCATAACTTGCCAAAAAACTCCAACTGACAACACCCAGAGATACCCATAACTTAACGACGGACAAAATAACTTACCAAGTGACCAACACCTACAGTGATGTAACAACTAACAAAGGATCTCTAAAATGTCTATATGCGAATACTCGAAGTATAGTTAAACCTGGAAAATTCGACGAACTGAAATGTGTAATAGAAGCTATAAATAGTATAGTCCATATCATCGTGTTAACTGAGACTTGGCTGAAATCCGACGAAGAAGCCATGAACTACCAGCTACCCAGCTATACGCACTATTTCAATACAACGAGCAACGAAAGGGGTGGTGGAGTATGAATATTTGGGTGAATTTTCAAACGAGCTGTTTTTGCTGTCCCACGGCCATAATTTCAAGTCAGATTAACATGGAGTATTGATTCTTATATATTTGTATTCCGTGTGTTATAAAGTACTTAAAATATATATAACAATACCTTAAATATTCATTGATTCTGAAAAAAAATGTATTTGAGATCGTAAAACAGCGAAATCTACCGCTTTTTTGCGTGTCCCACTTGCGGTTTTGCTCAAACAAAAATTCATAACTATAGACTACCGCAACGTATAAATGAACAACTTGTACTGTTATAAAGAAGATTTATTAGCGTATTCATCAATATGTCTTGCAAATTTAATGCATGAATAATTAAAACCAGTGAAGTATTTTTGCTTATTTTTGTAGTTGTCCCACGCGCGCCCCATTTATTAGGACTCAAGCTCAAAACCCTTACAATCTGTTTTTAGGGTTCCGTACCAAAAATGGTAACAAAGGAACCCTTATGGTGCGACTCCGTCCGTCTGTCTGTCTGTCACAAAGTGAAATATCTCACGAACTACTCAAGCTATCAACTTGAAATTTGGAATAGTTATAAATGAGAGTTATCCGCGTGCATGGAAAATGAAAAATTTAAATATACATTTAATTTTTTTATAAAAACTTACGAATATGAGGAGGGGGCAAAAAAAAATTCAACTATAGGGTCAAGTGGGGTATCATTCGAAAGGGCTTGAGTTGCACTTTTTGAAACAGTTTTTCTTTTTTTTTCTACACTCGGAAAATTTTGCTCTATGAAGGAAAATGTAAAAAAAAATACCATTCCCCCCCCCCCCCCCCCCCTTATCTCCGAAGTTATTCAAGCGAAAAATTTGAAATAATTACTTGCTATTAAGATAAACATATATATTACGGGAAAAGTTTTTTTTTTTTTATCTAGCATATTTTTTGTTTTATTTTCAAAAATCATTTCCTAGTTAGATTTGCAATTTAATCAACTTTATAAGCTTTTTTTGTTTTGAAATTCCTATAAAACTATAAATAGAAGTACTCTATCAAATAAAACAATAATAATCGAGATCAGTTCACGTGATAAACAATAATCGCTAAAAGACCAACATACATATATACTAAGCCGATTGCCCTTGCACGTTAGTACCAAATGGGGCCGATAGATGGCGCTGACCCCATTCGCGCTGTTAAGATTTTTCTAGAATTAATGGGGTTGGGATTGGGACGCGTATAAATATTTATTTTCAATAGCAGGTCAAAAAAAGATCGCGATTCAATTGTCTTGGTGTAAAACTTACTCGTTGTTTGAAATTGAATTCTATTGTGTTGGGTTAAAATAAGTAATTTAACAAATATATTGGGACTTTTACTTTACCTTGAGTTAATTGTTAGTTTGCACGGAACCCTCGGTGCGCGAGTCAGACTCGCACTTGACCGGTTTTTTTTTTATTATCCCACCGTTACATTTACTTTACGATACGATAGACAGGTTAGTTGGGCTTAAACCACCAACGGGAGTGGACGCAGTGCCGGTATTTTCGAAGGAGGAAACAGGTTTTCTTGATACGATGTATTTTGGTACGGCTATCACGACATTTGTATGGGCGTTAATTTATTAATATAGGATTGAAATAAAAATGTGTCTTTCATAACAAAGGTTAGCAATATGGGGTAAGAGTTTCGTGTTTAACTAATTAGTGAATTCAATTAATAGTGTACGAAGGATCGCCAAAAAACATTCATGTTGACATTTGTATGGCGACATTTGTACGGCTTTTTTGGTCATACAAATGTCGAACGTGAATGCCTCATGTCGATTCAAAACAAAATCTAAGTGAGTTTTAATATTTTGGAATAGAATCAAAGAATAAGTAATAGTACAATATAACGACCATCAAAAACCATAAACCGGAGATACTATATCGAAACAGTGAGTTTTTTTATTGTACAAATATTTTAAGCTGTTTCAACAATTGTATGGTAAAATCGACATTTTGATGGCACTCGTCGACATTTTTATGCCGCTATGGACATTTATATGGCAGAATCGACATTTGTATGGCATTATATCGACTTTTGTATAGCGCTTTCGAAATTTGTATGGCACTGACGACATTGGTATGGCACGGTGATTTTAAAGCATCAATATCTAGCTAACCATTAGAAGCACAGTGCCTCATGCACCATATTTTTTACTTTTTAAGGGGGCGTTTCGGAGCAGCGCCGCGCGAAGTTTAGGTTTTTAGCGCTACTCACACAACGATAGAGGCTCGCGCACCGCACACGCACACATGCACGTATACACAGTGGGGCGTCGGACTTTGACTCGCCAACAAAATTGTAACTTTGGATTTTGTTACCAAATATAAAAATTGTTATGTCAAATATAGGTATTTCATCTTAATACCTACCAACGTTCGCCCGAACCGAGCGCGCACCTATCTAACTATGTGGACAGTTGTTTTGTTCGACCGAACGGCTTATAGTTAAGGCGCCGTGGGTTCAGCGAAGTCAAGCGAACAGAGTTTTTGAAACAATACAATGCGTCTGTTTATAATAATTTGGTTAAGAAAAAATACGTTTACTAATCTCGAGGCTTCTCTGCAGGGAGATCAGTGTTTAGAAACATGATTAAGCAATTTTCGCTCGATAAAAAAAAATCGCCAACATACCTCTAATTACACTCTTTAAAACGATTTTTTTTTTTTAAACTTGCTACTTACATGAAACTTGCATCAAAAATTGCGTATTTGTATTTTAGATGGTAATCAGTGAATACATTTTTTTTAAATAATTCCAATCAAAAATAATAATTCGAAAACATCGATAACCGTGATCCTACTCGCCCGACCACCGGCCGCCGCCCGCTCAGTGCTCAGCGAGCTGCGTTCGGGGACGGACCTGTGTCGCGCGACTCGTGCTCCCGAATCCGTACGGCCAAGTGCATTTCTTGCAAAAAATATACCCTGCGTGATAAGTAGGCACTGTAAATATCATATCAAATTATTCATTTCTGAATTTAATCATTCTCTTTAAAAAATTTTTAGGTTGTTGGACCGCAACAAAGAAAATAACGAAACCGTGTTCCCATCGAATGAGTACGTAATAATTATTTTAGTCTAATCAGAGGGACTACCGCGAAGTGAAAACGAACTTCGTTCAAGTGTCTCCCTCTCTGTTGCTCGAACTAGCAAGTGCGACAGAGACGGAGATACACGAACGAAGTTCGTTTTCGTTTCGCGGTAGGCCCTCAGTACTTGAGCCTGGCGCAACCGAAACTCGTGTGACAGTCACACTTTCAACAGAGAGGACAGGAGTGGAGTGAAGTAGAGAGGAGTGGAGATGAGAGGAATTGGTTAAGCGAAGAGGAGAGGGGCGGGTAAAATGGAGTGAAGGGGAGTAGATTGGAGAGGACTGGTGTGGGAAACAGAGGAGAATAATGGAGTGCTACATGGGGAGGAACGGGTTGTCCGATTTGGATGAAACTTTGTTTACATATTTGAGTGGGTCCATGGATGGTTTATAACACACACACACACACACACGCACGCACGCACGCACGCACGCACGCACGCACGCACGCACGCACGCACGCACGCACGCACGCACGCACGCACGCACGCACACGCACACAAACTCACGCACGAGCACACAACAGATAATATCCTGTACTGGGTAATAGCAGCTGCTGTTCTTATTGACTGTTATTCATGCTTCTTAAACAGTTATCGATGAAGAAGGTATGACCAATGATGTAATAAAAAAATTAGGTAGATATGTTACAAGCGCTCCAAAAGTGGCACACTAAAACTCATGCAATTGGCAGACCTCGCCACAGTATCGCGCCGTCAATGGCTACGTGCAAACGTGTCGCAGTTGTCAGATTTGCAGCGCAAAAAATAAAAGATGCCGTCGTGTGTGATGCGATTTTGCACTAACTATACTAAAAAAAGCCAGGGGATAACGTATCATTCGTAAGTAATCTACTTTTATCTTCATATCAATACATTTTACGTATTCAATAATTACGTGCATAAAAGAAATTTCCAGATCATGTTGAGTGCAACAAAAATATGCCCGGAGCGTGAGTGCGATAGAGACGCAATATCTTTGCCGATCAAAGAATAACACATAAACAGAGGGGTCTTGATAAGATTGTAGGCATAAGATTCGTGATTGATTATTGATCAAGTCTTGAAATTATTATAATAATATGACGACTGCTTTAGCCTAGTTGGTAGTGACCCTGCCTACGAAGCAAGAGGTCCTGGGTTCGAATCCCGGTAAGGGCAAATATTTGTGTGATGAGCATGAATATTTGTTTCTGAGTCATGGATGTTTTCTATGTATTTAAGTATTTATATCTATTATATATATCGTCGTCTAGTACCCATAACACAAGCCTTACTGAGCTTACTATGGGACTAGGTCGATTTGTGTAAGATTGTCCCCTTATATTTATTTATTATTATTTATTTATTAATATATGTATCTCTATTATCCTTATTTAGTTTCATCCTATGCTAACTTTATATAATAAATCCCTTCTTGATAAAACTTAAAATGCCTCTGTTACAATTTGCCCGTTTATTAAGTATACAACATTAAATGAGAGAGAGAGAGAGAGAGAGAGAGAGAGAGAGAGAGAGAGAGAGAAAAATTGACAGATATATAGATATTGACAGATATATAGAAATTGACAGACCACGAAAGTATAAAAAAAATTAAATACTAGTACAAACTGTCAATTTAAACTTCCGCGCCTAAACAGTTCTACAGTTCCCTTTTGAGGTCGTATCGAGTTGCAATTAAAACCTTATAGGTACCTACTCAGGTTTACAGTCACTTGACAGCCGTGTATGCCAACAAAAGACGTATATTTCGACACTCTCTAGAAAGAAACTATGTTTGTGTTAAGAGCGGAGCATCTTAAATCGAGACGTATAAATGTACAATAGTACGTAACGAGAATATGATAAGAGGCAGTGTCTAGTCTGATTTATTAATACTCTTTGTCCATGTAAGCGAGACGGCATGCTATGCTAAGAAACAGAGACAAGTATAGTTTCTCTGCATCGTACGTCACAACTCATTTACTTGTCTCTTTTTCGCTCCCGGAAAGAAGCATACCATCCTGCTCTCATTTGATATCCATATTAGTGTGTAGCTACAATATTCGCAGCTCTTTCATGTGTGCGTAAGCCTGGCCATTTTTAAACACGGTCTTTCGTATAGACAACGTATCTACCTCATTATTATATTACATCATTGGGTATGACAAACAAGTTTTTATTTATTTATACTAAATGTTCTTCGCTAAAATTCATTGTGTGTAGGTACCTACCCTAGCAAAGTACTTATAAAACTTTACTTTCCAATAAATTGTGAGTATCCCAGTTGAAATTCGTCCTCTTTTCTCAACTCCACTCTACTCCTCTCCTCTCCTCTTCACTTAACTCCTTTCCTCACCACTCTACTCGACTTCTCTCTTTTTTCTCTCCTTTTTTATACCCACCGGTTCGTTTGGTTAGTTTGGCGAATTTACCGGGTGTAATACCGTCAGCGCCTATCGCTATTTTATTATACCTACAGGCTTGAGGTCCCGGGTTCGAATCCCGGTAAGGGCATTTATTTGTGTGATGAGCTGATGAGCATGAATATTTGTTCCTGAGCCATGGATGTTTTCTATGTATTTAAGTATTTATTTATCTATTTAAGTATGTATATCGTCGTCTAGTATACCCATAGTACAAGCTTTGCTTAGTTTGGGACTAGATCGATTTGTGTAAGATTGTCCCCCCAAATATCTATTTATTTTATTTTATTTACTTTATTTTTTAATACACACATGGTTGGCAACTGGCAACCCATTTACTTTCCGGTCTGTGAAGTAACTACAATTTTTGCTTTAGTTCTAAAAACCGCTAGGTAGTGCGCGTCTAAACTAGAATATGAATTAGCCGCTTCGTTGCGGTACTGTTTACTCTGTAGGTACTGTGTGTTTCCACTATGCGCGACGGCGGGAGACGTGCGGGCGGAGCATCCCCGCGCGCGCGGGGGCCGCACCCCCTGAGACGATATTTTTCGCTGAACCTACGGCGCCTTAAACCAATGACGCGTAATTCAATGTTGGAGAGGCAACCAGATGGCTAGCGGTATTTGAGCTCCCGAAGTGTTGTGGAACCACCCTGTGCAACTCGAATTGAGCCAACTGTGACTGGTTCGGAAATAGGAGAAGGGTTGTAAAAAAAAATGTTGCGTGGCAACCGATTGAAACGAGGTAGCCTGAAAGTGTGTACGCTGTCTATATAGTGGAATTTTTACGCCATCCCTCCTAGTGTGACCGGAGCCGAGTAAACAAGCGAAGAAAAAAAAATAAAAAATTGGCAGGCAACCGGTTGAAAGAATACAAACGCGAAATTCGACAAAATGGGAATACGCCAAGAATACGCGCAATAAAAGGTTTTGCAATCAATTGCCATGGACAATTTTTGCTTGGGAGGGACGGTTGCCTCTCCGACATTGAATTACGCGTCATTGCTCTGAATATTAGGCGAGGGCGATTTTTGCCATATGTATGTAGGAGGGTCGGGCGGAACTGGTGGAGATTCATTATTTTCCCCACTCTCGTTAACCATGATATTTCACGAAATTAAAGTCGATCTACACTCCTTAGGTTTAATCAGATTGATTAGAATTACAAATAGCGCGAAATAATCATAAACCACTCGGATGAAAACAGATTACTAATTCTGTAACACGGAACGTGATAAAGTCGGCGGAAGGTTGGGAGCACAACCGCACTACAGCTCGCGTCTCATTCCAAAGTGAGTTGCTTGTCAACGTGTTTCCCACTCCACCTCCATGTGACAGCTGTCAGATTATATGATTATAATGTAAGTATGAGGAAAAAATTGTTCGTTTCCGGAACATCGCCGGCCGCTGCCGCTGCACGTTCGCTACGCTCGCTCGGCTCACACCCTGTAGGTTCGCGGTTCTTCCTAACACTCCTCCTTGGTTCGCTCGTCGTTGTACCTACACTGACCTGCCTCAGAATCCAACAAAAAATATTATGCTAACTATACGTTACTAATAAAAGTTATTATCATAATTCCAAAGCAAAGTTTATATTTTCCCAAATGACATTTGACGGTTGGTTTTTTGCCTAAGCAAATCATTTACTTCATAATTATTTGCCACATAAAAGTTTGTTGTAGTATTGCATTATAAAAATGTTGCCAAATAAGCATAGTGCGAAGTAAAGTTATGCCAACGATTGATTTACCAAATGAAAATTCTGCGAAAATTTGGTTGCGAAGTGGAATTTAAAGAAACATATTTCGTCGAAAAGGCAGTAAACCATTTTGGCCCTATAGTTAAATATCGAACTCACTAACAAAATTTCACGAGAATCTGTTGAGAGATGCGACCTATAGAGGTGACAGCCGGACAGCCTGACATACGAAATCATTTTTGCACTTTAGTTAAATATCGGACTCGCTCACAAAATTTCACGAGAATCTGTTGAGAGATGCGACCTATAGAGTATAATTAGATGTCAATTACATCTAATTATACTCTATAGGTGCTAATTACTACCCAATCCTTTTTTATGATCAAACCGAGGAAGCATGTTGTTAAGTTCTACGTGATTTAAATATGTTAATCAATGAACATAAGAATAATTTTCGTTTGAACCACTGTGTACTCATTTTGTGTAGTACACGGTTCGATCGCAATCTGTCTATGCGGCGCCAAGCGACGTGGTCTCGCTCCGGAGGCTCGCGGCCGCCGCGAGCGGTCGCACTTGTAGTGAGCCGGCCGCTCCATACTAATTGGTATGAAGAATTAGAGCGTAAAAATAAAAATAAAATATTTCTGTTATTTGCTCGTTGTGCAATGTTAAGATTAATTTTAAATGTGTAATTTTTATAGTATTAGTTAGTTAAATAGCAAAGAAAGCTAAAATGTGCGTTAAACTTATGTTAATATTTAAAAGTCCTTGACCCAATTAATCTCTGTGACAAAACATAAACAACATGGCCACAGCACAGACAATACGGTCATGGCGTTTTGTTTCTGCTCAATCGTCACAGCACAGGTCGTAAGGTAGTGAAATAAGGACCTGTACGCACTAATTTGTGTTAAGTTTTTGATTACTTTGTTTATTTCTCTCTTTTTTTATTCTTTCTCTTTGTTTATTATTTTTTATTATTATTATTTTTTCAATGATTGTACGTTATGTAAGGATTTATGTAATTTTGATTGTGATCCGTGCGTGTAACCGGGTCGTTATCGCCGTGCACTTTTCACCGAATGGTCGCAACGGAAGACCAGCGCTGGCTACGCTAGCAACAATGCTGAGTTGCGGCCGTTTCGTGACACTAATAATATTGATGTTTTATTTGTTTTTTTATTTTTTGTTTGTTTAGTTATGTATATGTGTCACGAATAAACTATTTCTATTTCTATTTCTAAAAATTGGGCATCTTTGTGATACTTTTACACGAAATAAGTACATATTTGTTAGGAAATGAAGATTGCAAGGATTTAACTATAGGTTTAACTTTATTATTTGATACAATTCATTTAATAATTCTTGATACTTACGACTCAGTTGTTACAATACCGGAGTGCGTTTTACACGTTTTTAGTGTTTTTCTGATTTTTTTTTACACTTACCTATAAGCATTATCTTAAATTCGAATGATTCAAGAGGAAGTAACATTTATTGGCTAGCTGTGTAATATTTTTCAAGGTTGTGGAACATCGTTTACTATATAATTCTCTTACATTCCCGACCCTCGATTGCCCCCTGCCGGCCCTTAAATACCTTCCTCTCGCTGTCGGTATGAATCTAATATTCCAAAAAATAAAAAAACCATGCAAATGTCGAAAAAACCTCTTGTTCAAAAACTGACCCATTTCTCAGAGTAAGTAGTAAATCGCATAAAAGACAATTTAATAGACCGGTGTACTAAACTCATTGGATTGTAGATATGTCTGTAAAATTATATCTAGTAGTAGCATGCCTTCAGTGTGTTTTGGTGAGCTCGTCCTCGCTAGCAAGTGCATATGCAACTGAAGATTGATCAATAATGAGGCAAGAAGATGGATTTATCCGCAATAACCGTAATAACTACAAAAACATATTTCTCGGCTTGCCTTATTCCGAAACCCTAGGCACGCCACTGCATTTCGCATATTGCCTATCCATTTACATAGGGTAGGCTCTACACCATGTTTTGAAGCTGCTTCGCTGATAGCTTTATACGTGGTACGATCGAACGCTCCCTCCACGTCTAGAAAGACATAGTTCTTTATTCTCCTGTTCAGCCCTGGTTGTTACCAGGTGAAGTGTGGTTTCCGTTGACTTCCCTGGCTGGTATGCACATTGTAGTTCGTGCAGCGGATGTCTCCTTAATGGGCCATCCCTTATGTGTCTTATCTACCAGTTTCTCCAGCGTTTTGAGGAAAAACGACGATAAACTTATCGGCCTATACGATTTGGCTTCACTGTAATCCGCCTTACCCGGTTTGGGTAGATAGGTTACAAGTTATATTCTAGTGCAAAATCAATTAGAAGTCTTCCGTTTTCGTTTCTTTTTCCAATACTGTGTGGACCCATAATATTAGATTCTCCTTCATTATGTTTTCCGATTTGACTGTTGAAGTCGCCCATAACTATCTTATTTTTCTGTTTGTTTTCCATAACGTCTCGAAGGGAAGTGTAGAATTTGGTATTTTCTTCATCGCTTGCTTGTTCTGTTGGAGCATAGATCTGAACTATGGACCAAAGTTGTTTTTGGTTTGGTAGCTTGATGTCAAGTACTGCAATTCTTTCGGATTTGCTTGTGAATTGAATTATGTAGTCCTTAAGGCGTTTCTTGACCTTGAATCCGACTCCATGTAGGCCTTTAGTTTCGCCTCTTTAATAGAAGATGAAGTCTTGGTATTCTTGTATTTCTTCCCCTAGTCTTCTATTTCTTCTCTATCGTGTTTGTGTTGGTATCAAGTGACAGTGACAGTGCTGTCACCTTAATGTTGCACTACCGCAGAATGTATGGTCTGCGTTGTATGTATTCACTTATGGTTATATATATCGTTGCAAGTAAATTTGCATTTTTTTGGTTCAGATTTCATGTTTTTCTAACTATTTGTATTTTAGTTCGGTGTTTTAAAGCATTTTTGTTTTAAAGAAGTTTTAGCATTTATGCAGAACAAGTTAGGTGTGATGGACAATGAAAGTATTATGAGCATATGTAAAACCAACTTTAAAACGGAGGAAATAGACAAGGCGAAGTCGTTACTTTTTGAATCCATTAAATCTGGGACACGGTACATATCGAGAAGAGGTGATGGAAAGGACCTGCGAGACCTGGAAGACATGTTGAGATTATTCCGAAGTGTAAACACAGAGGAGCTCCCCATATTTGTAGCCAAGGATCTCCACAGGCTACCACCGGTAACATGGGATTACATTGACGTAACTAGACTTTTAAAAGATCTAACTGTGTTGCAGTTAGAGATCACCGCCATAAAGAATAATTATGCCACTAAAGAGCAAGTGGATCGTCTTCAATTGGAATGGCACCATAATAAATACTCTTCCCTCATAAACGACAACTTTAACGTAAACAAAGTGCGGGGTGCCTGTTTAGATAGCGGCCCGTACGGGTTGGCATACAATTGCAGCGTGACGTCACCTGAGCAAGATAAGACAGCAGCTGAGCGGCGGCCGAATGCAGATATCGCACCTGCTCAACCGCCCGGCCCTGTGCATACATCAATCGCACCCGAACCGGCGCCCGGTAACAAGTCGATGAGTCATACCTTGGGGGATAATATTTCGCCCGAGCATGTGGATATTCATATCTTGCGGTCAAGAGTTACGAATGAAATGAATAGTACTGCTATACAGCGCGTTTTTGTAGAAAATAACACTGACCAGCTTCAGATAAATACGACTGAGGTTTCGTATGCGGACAAAGCTGCCAAGAGTGGTACTTCCAAGCCTAGTTCTCAACCAAAGGATGACTACGAGAAGGCTCAGCGACATCGTCTTAGAAATATGTTTATTAGCAGTAAAGGTAAGGCCGCACCTCCATCGAATACGAAGTTTAGAGCGGCGGTTTTAAAAATACCATTGTATATATCGGATGTACACAAGGATGCCTCGGAGGCAGATATACGTGACTATATTTTCGAGAAAACGAAAGAAAAAGTTACGTTGTTGAAAATAAAGAGGCAAAAAGAACGGGACTACAACTCCTACAAGGTATTCGTAGCTAAGAATAAGCTGGATGTGTACTTAAATGACGGTTTCTGGCCAGATGGAATATCTTTTAGGCGCTTTGTTAACTTTGCTGAGCTCGAGGATGATAAGTGTAAAAAAAAACGTAATTCGTAATGGCTTCGATAACTAAACTTATTAGCTACAACTGTAAGTCATTGAAGCGGTCGATTAAAGGTGTTAGACAGCTGTGCGGGACCGCGGATATCCTGTGCTTACAGGAGACCTGGCTTCTACCTTTCGACATTCCTTTGCTGGGAACCGTGAGTAACGAGTTCGGATACACGGGAAAGTCGGCAGTGGATGTCTCCGAAGGTCCGTTGATCGGCAGGCCCCATGGCGGTGTAGCTGTACTATGGCGAAAGAATGCTTTCCATTCCGTCTCGTCTTTGCAATGTGTCAGTGAGCGTATAGAGGCAGTAAAGATAACGGTGCGCGATGGTGAAAGTCCGATATTAGTTTTTAGTATTTACATGCCTACGGATTCTACGGATAATTTCCCGGACTTTACGGTATGTCTTAGTGAATTAAATGCCATAATTATTGATAATAGTGATATACAAGCCGCATTTATGTTGGGCGATTTCAATGCACACCCAAATCAATTGTTTTTTAATGAAATGACTAAATTTTGTGATGACCTTGACTGGGACTGTACGGACGTTGAAAAACTAGGACTCAGTTCCGATTCCTTCACCTTTGTAAGTGAATCTCATGGTTCTAGAAAATGGCTAGATCACTGCCTTTCGACCAAGGCGGCCCATGACACAGTGCGTGATGTGCGGGTTATGTATGACGTCTTTTGGTCTGACCATTACCCTCTGGCTATTGATTGTAATTTAAACCAACTTAGGCGAACCTACGTTTGTAATTTGGTTAAAAATGGGATATCACATAAAGTAGCGTGGGATGATCGTGGGCCAGAGCAGGTCAAGGCTTATGCAGCACTATGTCACAATAAACTCAAAGGGGTTGATTTTCCGTCTGAGTTGAGAGAGTGTTGTGATTACATGTGTACAATCAAGGAGCATAGGCAATATCTAAACCATATGCATGAGGACATTGTAACAATACTTACCGAGGCATCACTAAGAACCTGTAAGAGTGCTGCGGTTCGTCGAAGGGGAGGATATGTACTGGGATGGAACAAGCATGTCGCAGGGGCTCACAGAGAGGCTAGGCTTAGATTTCAGATTTGGTCAGGCATGGGTAAGCCACACTCGGGTCCACATTATCTTGATATGTATGAAAGTAGGAAAGTATTTAAATCCAGATTAAAGTGGTGCCAAGACAATGAGGACCAGATTAAAATGGATAGACTAGCGGCTGAGCATACTTCTAAAAGGTTTAATAAGTTTTGGAAAAAGACCAACAGTCTGAGTCCTAAGTCTGGCCTGCCTGTGAGCGTGGATGGAATAGCGGATCCAAAGTTAATAGCGGAATCCTTTAAAAATCTTTTCACGGTGAGTCCACTGCTTGTTCCATCTACTCTAGTGAGTTCGTGTGCGCACGGTGACAATGCTGAGTCCAGAATGAGGGGTTGTAGTACGAGATTTTCGGCGCGTGAAGTTGACAAGGTCATACGAAATATGAAAAGGGGAAAATCACCTGGCCATGATGGACTCAGCATTGAACACTTAAAATCTGGTGGTGTTCACCTGCCGCGTGTGCTGGCGATGTTTTTTAATTTATGTATGTCTCACTCGTATTTGCCTGAGCCACTAATGAGAACATTGGTAGTGCCGATTGTCAAAAATAGAACAGGGGATATATCGGACAAATCGAACTACAGGCCGATCTCGCTGGCGACAGTGCTAGCGAAAGTGCTAGATGGCCTAATGAACGCGCGCCTCGACGCACACCTGGATCTCCACGACGCCCAGTTCGGTTTCAGAGCACGCGAATCTACTGAGAGCGCTATCCTATGTCTGAAACACACAGTCCCGTATTACACCCAGCGCAAAACGCCTGTCTACGCTTGTTTTTTAGATTTATCTAAAGCGTTCGACCAGGTTGTTTACAGACTGTTGTGGAAGAAACTGAGGAGCTCGGGTGTGCCCGAGGAGTGCGTTCGGTTGTTCCATTATTGGTACGACAACCAGTTAAATCGGGTAAAATGGGCAGGCGTACTGTCAAGTGAATATAAGATGGAATGTGGGGTTAGACAGGGTGGGCTGACATCGCCCAAGCTGTTTAATCTTTATATAAACGAGTTGATCGTCGAGCTCAGTAGCATGTATGCCGGATGCCACATCGATGGGACCTGTGTCAATAATCTGAGCTACGCGGACGACATGGTTCTGTTGAGCCCGACGATCACGGCACTGCGTGAACTTGTGCGTGTCTGTGAAGACTACGCTCATGCTCATGGCCTACAGTACAACTGTAAAAAGAGCGAGGTGATGGTTTTTAAAACGGTACGGAAATTTCAACCGTCCAACATCCCTCCAGTTGTATTGAACGGCTCCGAGCTGAGTGTGGTCAAGCAGTTCAAATACTTGGGACATGTCATCACGGAAACCTACATGATGACCCGGACATTGAGAGGGAGCGCAGGGCGTTGGCTGTCAGAGGCAATATGTTGGCCCGTAGGTTCGCCCGCTGTACGCCGGAGGTAAAAATAACTCTATTTAAGGCTTATTGCCAGACATTTTACACGGGTGGCCTGTGGGTCAAATGCACACAACGAGCATACAATGCCCTGCGCGTCCTCTACAACAATACTTTCAGAATGCTGATGGGACTGCCCCGGAGATGCAGCACTTCAGGTATGTTCGTGAGCGCGCGCGTGGATGGTTTCCACGCCGTCATGCGCAAAAAATATGCATCATTAAGAAGGCGACTAAGGGGAAGTCACAACAGCATTCTGAATATGATTTCTGAAAGAATGTGTCAATGTGGCATCCAAAAGCAATGGGTTGATAAGCTCAGGGGATGTGTAATATACGACATGTAATAATTGCATGTCCTATATTACACATCATATATATATCCCACTTACAATCACACTTATATCTTACAACTATTGTAGGATATAAGTGTGATTCATTTTTATTATTATTATTGTAGGTTTAAGTAGTAATAAGTAAACTTGTTTGTGTTTTTAAATATGGATCTTTTGTTATCCGAAATAAATGAATTTTATTTTATTTATTTATTTATTTTAAAGTCCAGTTTTTATCTTTACCCACAATTCACATCGCGGCAGCTAGTTTTGAAGCTGAATTCGATTTATTCACTTGGGAATGTTGTAAACGTCAACTAATTTATCACTATTTTAACAATTTTTTTAACAAATAAGCTATCCACTATTTCACACTTTTTAAATTTTGTCTCCGCCTGCCCTTTGGCAAAGGCCTCCTCCAACCTTCTCCATCCTAGCGGGTCTCGTGCAACTCTGCTCTAGGTGCATCCTGCCACCTGCCTGATGTCATCATCCCATCTCTTTCGAGGTCTCCCTTTCTTTCGTTTGCCCTCTTTAGGGTACCATTGGGTGATTTGCTTGCTCCATTTCTTAGCACCTCGAATTATATGGCCAGACCACTTCTATTTGAGCCTTTTATTTTGGTTGAGACATTCTGTACTGTGATCGTATGCCTTATCTCAGAGTTTCTCATTCGGTCACTCTTTCGGACACCTGGCTCAGTCAAGATACTAGTTCAGTACATGCCTAGTGACTTATGTCGGTTTTTGGTGTACTGTTCCATTTTTAGTCCGGTTGCGAAAGTTTTAAGCAACATTTTTGGGGTCCATAAAGTCTGCTACCACTAGAACTCTATTCTTGACTTTTGACTCCACAACCAGTCCCTGGAATGAATTGAGTATTCTTAGAAATCTTGTTAAATACCTACAATGAATAAACGTTCAATAACCAAATTTAAGTAAGTTGCTATACATGGCTGTCCAAATATAATAAGTTAATAACTGTTTGAGGTAAATCTGTTGTTGAATGTTGACAGATTTGAAAGGATAACTCGATGATGCTGAGCAATGCATAATTATGTTTCGCAGCTTCATTCTTTGCGATTTATGGTTTACATATTGTAGCAGCGCCCCCACGCATCAGCCTTGCACGGTTTTTTAAAGATTTTTTAAATTCTTATACTGGCAACACTTAAACCGCCCCACCGTCCATCCCTACTCCCCTGGCCTCACAGTCAGGCTGTAACCGCCATCTTTTAATCATTCAACGTTTCCGTGCTCAAGCCTTCGCACGTCTCACTCAACGCTTTTCAAGATGGAGAAAAAACGAAAACGCAACGACGACGCTGAATATCTTTGGAATAAAATAAGGAGATTGGAGTCCAGACTTTCTCGAAAGTCACGCCGCCGCATAAGAACTTTGGATTCTTCAGATAGTGAGTCTAGCGGTAAGTGCAAATGAAATGTAACGGTTGAAAACCGCATCATTCGTTCATTTGCACTTACTTGTAAGGCTAGAAATGTAATGCGAGATACTACCCTGGGTTACCTCTGTTACACAAAACTAGCCTGGCCATATTTGAAATATAACCGCTTCCAAGAGAAAACAATAAGCAATGCGAGAAACTATCCTGGGTTCTCTCTGTTGCAATAAACAAGCCTGATCTAATTTGAAATATAACCGCTTTCAAAAGAAAGCATAATGTAATGCGAGAAACTATCCTGGGTTATCTCTGTTACACTAAGCTGGCTAAAATTATAGCAATGCTGTATTAAGGTCGTTTTGTTATTAACAGACGACAATGGATCCGATTCGCCGCATCATGATCTAACGAGACAACGAGCTTCACGTTCTTCGCGACGTTCGGCTTCACCGCACTGTGTTTCTAAGCAACCGGCGACCAGCGAGCAGGATCCTGTGCGTCCGGGCAGCTGACCCAGTAACACCCTCACCGGAGGACGTAGAACTAGATGAGGACATCCTCAACCTCTTGGGTGATGCGCCGAAAGCGGACACGCGCTTGGGAAAAGGTATACATAAAGACGTTGCAAGTAGATGGCAGGACATACTAAACAAAGGACTGTCTAAAGACATTAAAGATAAACTTGCACAAGAATACCTTGTACCTAACAACTGTAACATGTTAGTCCCGCCTACCTTGAATCCTGAAGCAAAAGCAGCGTTGCCCGATGCTTTAGTAAGAAGAGACGCGTCATTGATGATCAGACAGAAGCAAATAGCTTTGGCAATGTCTGCACTCGCCCAAGCTACTGATATTCTAATAAAACAAAAGTTTTCAGCTTCAGAGGTATTAAAACCTATTAGCGATGCGGCGCGCGTTTTATGCGATTCTCACTTTAATGAAACAAAAATGAGAAGAAATTTTGTAATCTCTGCCATTAACACCAGTTTAAAGGAAGCCCTGATTAGTTCAGAAAGAGATACATTTTTATTCGGAGAGAAACTGTCAGAAAAATTAAAAGCTGCGCAGGCTATACAGAAATCAGGAAGTACATTAAAGAACACACTGAGGCAGAATAATCAATTTAATAAAGCAAATTTTGCATACAAAAACAAGAATCAAAAAAGAAATTTAAATTACAAGACCCTGCATCGGAAGTCACCGAATCAGAACAAATCAGATGCAGGGCGATCTCGTGCACCACGTCCCGCGACCAGGTACTACAACACCCGCTACCAAGCGAAGGAGCGCTCGCGATTGCCTCCTCCTCCGCGGAAATCCTACCGCAAATAGATTGCACACGAGGTAAGATACGCCGGCCGCTTACAGTACTTCACTCAAGCTTGGAGACAAATCACAGATGATCCAGTAATTTTGTCTTGGACGCAAGGTTATAAAATACCTTTTCATTCAACTCCAGTTTGTCACGATCCGCAAATTGTATACACCAAATCAGATCAAGAAAGACATGATTTCAATAAGTTAATTAATAAACTACTAAAGATTAATGCTATATCTGTATGTAATCACCACCCGAAAGAATTTATTTCTAGCGTATTTTTAGTACCCAAACCTGACGGTAGTAAAAGATTTATATTAAATTTAAAGAATTTAAATAAATTTGTAAAAACTACGCATTTTAAGATGGAGGATTATAGGACAGCATCAAAATTAATCACTGATAACTGTTTCATGGCATCCATAGATTTAAAGGACGCTTATTATTTGATTCCTATTTACGAACCACATAGAAAATATCTTCGTTTTATGTTAGATGATGTTTTATATTCCTTTAATTGCTTGCCTTTTGGTTTATCTTTGTCTGCGTATGTCTTTACGAAGATATTAAAACCAGTTTACGAATTCCTCAGAAGTCAAGATTTCATCTCCTGTTGCTATTTAGATGATGCCCTGTTAATTGGAAAAACATATGACGAGTGCATGAAAAATATTCACCTCACAAAATCAACTCTAGAAAGCCTAGGTTTCTTAATTAACTACGACAAGAGCTGCTTAATGCCAAGTACCAATTGTACATTTTTAGGATTTATATTTGATTCCAAGCGTATGCAATTAAAATTACCGTCTAAAAGATAAATAAGATTAAAGACGCTATTGATTCTTTTTTAAGGCTTAATAAATGTAAGTTACGGCATTTTGCAAGATTAATAGGCCTTCTTACGTCTGCGTGTCCAGCAGTACAGTTTTCCTGGCTGTATACTAAGTTGCTTGAACGCCACAAGTACTCATGTTTACTCGATAACCCTAGTTACAACTCAATAATCTCAATCCCTAAGGAGTTGCATACTGAATTGAAATGGTGGACACGACATATAGATCGTAATGGTAATCCGTTTAGGTTCAATCAGTTTAAAAAGGAGATATTTTCAGATTCCTCCACCACAGGTTGGGGGGCTTACAATAATGGTAAACAGGCTCATGGTTATTGGAAAGATAGCGAAAGATTATCTCATATACGAGTAAATGAGCTAGAACTAAAAGCTGCATTTTTAGGTTTGAAAGTTTTCGCCCATGATATGTATGATTGCGAGATATTATTACGTATTGACAACACTACTGCCATTTCCTGTATTAATAGAATGGGAAGTGTGCAATTCGATCACTTAAATTTAATTGCGAGAGAGATATGGCAGTGGTGTGAAATACGTAGAATTATCATTTTTGCATCATACATAAACACGAAGGAAAACACTCAAGCCGATGCACTATCGCGAATGAAATTTAGTGATACTGAATGGGAATTAGGAGATTACGCTTTTGAACAAGTAAAACAAGTATTTGGTGAACCCACAGTAGATTTATTTGCTAGTAGATGCAATACTAAGTGTACCAAATATGTCACATGGAAGCGCGATCCCGATGCTTGGAAAGTAGATGCTTTTACAATATCCTGGAAAGAGATAGACTTTGACGCCTTCCCACCTTTTGCTTTAGTATTAAAGATGCTTCAAAAAATTATCCATGACAAAGCGGAAGGTATTGTTGTTGTACCAAATTGCCCAACACAACCCTGGTTCCCCATATTTAAAAAATTAACTGTTTCGGAATCAATACATTTTAATCCCAGTGCTTATTTGTTAAAATCTCCTTTCAGAACAACTCACAGTCTTCACAGAACGCTGTCTTTAGTTGCCGCGAGATTATCAGGACAGCACTATTAAAGAGGTCTGATCTCAATACGAGTTCTGTGCAGATAATGTTGTGATCGATAAGTGATAACACGTATAAACAGTATAATGGTTGTATACGAGCTTGGCTCAACTATTGTAGTGATAATGGATATGATTACGAAAATGCTTCTGTATCTATTGTTATAAATTTTTTGGCACACCTATTTGATTCAGGTGCTAAATATGGGACTATTAATAGCTATAGATCTGCTTTATCACTGTTGCTTGGAAAAACCCTAGCTAGTGAAAAAATCAAGCGTTTTATGAAAGGAGTTTTCAGATTAAGACCCACTGCACCAAAATATAATTTAACGTGGGATCCCAGCATTGTCCTAAATTTTTTAGCCCAAAAATGGCCTAATGAAGATCTTGATCTTAAAAGTCTTTCCAAAAAGACTCTCACTTTGTTGGCTCTGGCTACTGCACATCGTGTACAAACTTTTTCACTAATAAGGTTAAAAAATATTCATAAAAACTCTTCTGAAATTATTATAAAGATACCTGACTTAATTAAGACTTCGCGACCTAATTCTTCACAACCGGTCTTAAGACTTCCATATTTTAACGAAAAACCTGAGATTTGTCCAGCTAGATGTATAGAAGCTTACATAAATAAAACAAATTCACTTCGAGCTATAGATAATGACGCTTTATTTATTAGTTTTAGGAGACCACATTCAAAGCTTTCATCACAAAGATTAACCCTCGGCATGCCTGGTAGGGTCTGACAGACCCGGGCTGTGAAATATTCATCGTAATTTTTTTAGATTTTAAATTTACCGCGTCGCGTCTCTGAGTAGCTTCGCCTTATTAACTACCCGACATTTTGACGCTGCTCCCGCAGTCGGTCACGAGCACCCCCTCGATTTGGACGTGCGCAAAGTGCGCGCGGGCCTGAGAAACCCGACCAGGCATACGGCGTAACATTTTATAGCCAAGTACATTTACACTATTATCCGTATACATTTTATATGCATATATATTTTATAGATAGTATGTGATACAAGGATATATCGGTGCCTTAAATAAACCTAAAATTGAAGTTGATCTTGGGTATACGTTTAATTTTTATGCTTTTAGACATGAGAGTTTATTTTTGTTGATGGAAATATGAAATATTTTTATGTATGTAATAAATTCTTATGGAGTTTCTGGAATTAAGACTTAGATTTATTTCTAGTAAAAATAATGTACAAAATAACCAAAAACACACAAATTAACGCATTAAAAAAAATATTCATTTGTAAATTATATTTTTACATTTACGGGTTTGTCAGACCCACCAGGCATACAATGTGACTTTCGTTCACCAGGCATGCCAAGGGTTAAGTCACTGGATTAAAGAAACACTTTGTAATAGCGGTATCGACACATCAATATTTTCAGCTCATAGCACCAGGCATTCTAGCACATCTGCAGCCAACCAAATGGGTGTTAATCTGGACATTATACGCAAAACTGCAGGCTGGAGCCAATCCTCTTGCATTTTTGCAAAATTTTATAATAAAGAGATTGTAGATGATTGTAACCAATTTGCTCGAGTAATCCTCTCCTCAACAATGAACCCTGTAAGAGAAGATAAATCTAATTAGCTATTATGTATAACACAGCATGTATTATTATAAAATAAATAAAAATTGCTTATAAACAACTTATCTTGTTTTAGCCATACTTACCTTGTTTTAACAAGAATCACCTGCAATTAACTGTGCTTACCTGTTCCACATGCATTTGAGAATTCATTTCATATTTTGGGCTCTCAACATCCTACAATATGTAAACCATAAATCGCAAAGAATGAAGCTGCGAAACATAATTAATGATCAAACGAACTTACCAAGTGAAGTTCGATCACAATTATGTGAGCAGCTTCATTCGACGCGATTTATAACAACCCACCCTCAACATTTTTATAAAATTGTTGCGCATATACTCGTATATGTAGTTACCCTACCCAACTTATATAAAAATAGTGAAACAAATTCTTCATTAATACTGTAAACAAAATGATTAAAAGATGGCGGTTACAGCCTGACTGTGAGGCCAGGGGAGTAGGGATGGACGGTGGGGCGGTTTAAGTGTTGCCAGTATAAGAATTTAAAAAATCTTTAAAAAACCGTGCAAGGCTGATGCGTGGGGTCGCTGCTACACTATGTAAACCATAAATCGCGTCGAATGAAGCTGCTCACATAATTGTGATCGAACTTCACTTGGTAAGTTCGTTTGATCATTAAGTATATAAGATCATGATTCGAAACATACTTAATTACGACAATATTTTAGATGCAAGTGATTGATGAACTTTTTCTTCCTAGGAACTAACAATTAATAACTCGTTACCTTTACATATCTGTTCGTGTTCGGCAAAAATCCAACTGCTCTTCATTGAGAATATTATTGTTCAGACGGACCATATTCTGTTTTCTAAGTTGCTGAATTCAGACTGATCGAAATGAAGCAATGTATTATCGTTTTTGGGCTGTCTCTGCATTTATTTCGATCCCGATTCCGTTTACACCAACGCATTAAAGAACTCTTCTTTTTTAAAGTTAGTGTTTGAAAGGACGTGAAACACGTGAGTAATGTGCGTAGTAGGGGAGACTGGGGACAATAGAAACACGTCATGATTGAAACAAGTCAAATTTCTCGAAAACTATAATACCTACGCGCCTGAAGCAACACTCAGAACACGCATTCTGCCACGTTTGAATCCTTGGCCAGTAGCGGTCGAGCGACGGTGCGCGATGGGAGTGTATTCTTATTTATGGGGAGTGTAAACGAGCCAAATCAGTTTTTCGCGGTAAAAACTGAGTATTTGTGCTGTCGTTTATTTGTTTATAACTTTGTTCCTTTCGTATTTTGACAGATCAAATTATTTTGGTATTATAGTTAGGAATAAAGGAATGTTTCTAATGGCTTTTGATCAGCGTTGGAGTCTTTTTTATATGTCATATTTGAACTTGAAGTTAAAAACGTCGTGTGGGGACGGAAGAAACAACTTGCTTGTGGACGATTGAAACGTTTCAATCGTCCTCGCGTTTTAATCGTCCCCAAAAGTAACCGACTTGAGAATATACGGAGGTTATGTTAATGTTCACTATTATTTGTGTTGTTTTTGACCTTATTTATAGATCATGGAAATGGTTTTCATTGTTTTTTTTATACGTGATTTTATGAACATTTGTTTTTTAAACGACGTCTAAAAAAGGAGGTTCTCAGTTTGACCCGTATATAAAATATACCTATATCATAAAGAATCACACATTCACATCACACATTTTTTTAAATATAATTTGGCATATCGCAAATATTTTGTTTAGGAAAACAATTTAAACTGATTATTTATTGCGTCTATAATTTAATTTTACATCCCGAAGTTTGCAACACTCTTTGTCACAGGGAAGGTACTTAGAAGGAATGGTTATGATTGAAACATTGTTATAGTTGAAACAAGCACTTTCGTATGAAACATGATTATGCATGTTTTCTGCAATTCTATATCGTTATATCTTATAATTGCATTAAAAGTGCTTTGGTTAATCAAAATGTACAAGGTAGCAGTAACAAAGAAAACTAAAGCCATATACTTTTTTTTTACACTCGTTTTTTTATCGAGATGTTCAGTTGCTCATAAATTGAGAACTGTTTATGTTATGCTTGCGAACTTTTGATGAGCTCATTGTATGCCGTGGTAGTGATGAAAAAGATTAAAAAAGATACAAGTACTTTCATTGTGCCGAAGATATTAGAGTGTTTCAATTGACCTCACATAGTGTTTCAATTAACAGTCATGTGAGGTCAATTGAACCATTCTGCCCTATTCTCTTTATTACATTATTGTCCAAAAACTGTGGATTATAGACCAACCAAATACATTTTATTTAGGAACCAGATAACCAACCTTGAAATATTTTGGGCGTTCATCTTTCTACTCATAAAAATATAACAGTTACAGGTGGTTAAAGTCAAATTGTTTCAATTGTCCCCGGTCTCCCCTATATTCTTTGCTCACGGCACGGGAGTTTTCTGTCTGCAGCGTTGCCCGATGCTTTAGTAAGAAGAGACGCGTCATTGATGATCAGACAGAAGCAAATAGCTTTGGCAATGTCTGCACTCGCCCAAGCTACTGATATTCTAATAAAACAAAAGTTTTCAGCTTCAGAGGTATTAAAACCTATTAGCGATGCGGCGCGCGTTTTATGCGATTCTCACTTTAATGAAACAAAAATGAGAAGAAATTTTGTAATCTCTGCCATTAACACCAGTTTAAAGGAAGCCCTGATTAGTTCAGAAAGAGATACATTTTTATTCGGAGAGAAACTGTCAGAAAAATTAAAAGCTGCGCAGGCTATACAGAAATCAGGAAGTACATTAAAGAACACACAGAGGCAGAATAATCAATTTAATAAAGCAAATTTTGCATACAAAAACAAGAATCAAAAAAGAAATTTAAATTACAAGACCCTGCATCGGAAGTCACCGAATCAGAACAAATCAGATGCAGGGCGATCTCGTGCACCACGTCCCGCGACCAGGTACTACAACACCCGCTACCAAGCGAAGGAGCGCTCGCGATTGCCTCCTCCTCCGCGGAAATCCTACCGCAAATAGATTGCACACGAGGTAAGATACGCCGGCCGCTTACAGTACTTCACTCAAGCTTGGAGACAAATCACAGATGATCCAGTAATTTTGTCTTGGACGCAAGGTTATAAAATACCTTTTCATTCAACTCCAGTTTGTCACGATCCGCAAATTGTATACACCAAATCAGATCAAGAAAGACATGATTTCAATAAGTTAATTAATAAACTACTAAAGATTAATGCTATATCTGTATGTAATCACCACCTGAAAGAATTTATTTCTAGCGTATTTTTAGTACCCAAACCTGACGGTAGTAAAAGATTTATATTAAATTTAAAGAATTTAAATAAATTTGTAAAAACTACGCATTTTAAGATGGAGGATTATAGGACAGCATCAAAATTAATCACTGATAACTGTTTCATGGCATCCATAGATTTAAAGGACGCTTATTATTTGATTCCTATTTACGAACCACATAGAAAATATCTTCGTTTTATGTTAGATGATGTTTTATATTCCTTTAATTGCTTGCCTTTTGGTTTATCTTTGTCTGCGTATGTCTTTACGAAGATATTAAAACCAGTTTACGAATTCCTCAGAAGTCAAGATTTCATCTCCTGTTGCTATTTAGATGATGCCCTGTTAATTGGAAAAACATATGACGAGTGCATGAAAAATATTCACCTCACAAAATCAACTCTAGAAAGCCTAGGTTTCTTAATTAACTACGACAAGAGCTGCTTAATGCCAAGTACCAATTGTACATTTTTAGGATTTATATTTGATTCCAAGCGTATGCAATTAAAATTACCGTCTAAAAGATAAATAAGATTAAAGACGCTATTGATTCTTTTTTAAGGCTTAATAAATGTAAGTTACGGCATTTTGCAAGATTAATAGGCCTTCTTACGTCTGCGTGTCCAGCAGTACAGTTTTCCTGGCTGTATACTAAGTTGCTTGAACGCCACAAGTACTTATGTTTACTCGATAACCCTAGTTACAACTCAATAATCTCAATCCCTAAGGAGTTGCATACTGAATTGAAATGGTGGACACGACATATAGATCGTAATGGTAATCCGTTTAGGTTCAATCAGTTTAAAAAGGAGATATTTTCAGATTCCTCCACCACAGGTTGGGGGGCTTACAATAATGGTAAACAGGCTCATGGTTATTGGAAAGATAGCGAAAGATTATCTCATATAAATGAGCTAGAACTAAAAGCTGCATTTTTAGGTTTGAAAGTTTTCGCCCATGATATGTATGATTGCGAGATATTATTACGTATTGACAACACTACTGCCATTTCCTGTATTAATAGAATGGGAAGTGTGCAATTCGATCACTTAAATTTAATTGCGAGAGAGATATGGCAGTGGTGTGAAATACGTAGAATTATCATTTTTGCATCATACATAAACACGAAGGAAAACACTCAAGCCGATGCACTATCGCGAATGAAATTTAGTGATACTGAATGGGAATTAGGAGATTACGCTTTTGAACAAGTAAAACAAGTATTTGGTGAACCCACAGTAGATTTATTTGCTAGTAGATGCAATACTAAGTGTACCAAATATGTCACATGGAAGAGCGATCCCGATGCTTGGAAAGTAGATGCTTTTACAATATCCTGGAAAGAGATAGACTTTGACGCCTTCCCACCTTTTGCTTTAGTATTAAAGATGCTTCAAAAAATTATCCATGACAAAGCGGAAGGTATTGTTGTTGTACCAAATTGCCCAACACAACCCTGGTTCCCCATATTTAAAAAATTAACTGTTTCGGAATCAATACATTTTAATCCCAGTGCTTATTTGTTAAAATCTCCTTTCAGAACAACTCACAGTCTTCACAGAACGCTGTCTTTAGTTGCCGCGAGATTATCAGGACAGCACTATTAAAGAGGTCTGATCTCAATACGAGTTCTGTGCAGATAATGTTGTGATCGATAAGTGATAACACGTATAAACAGTATAATGGTTGTATACGAGCTTGGCTCAACTATTGTAGTGATAATGGATATGATTACGAAAATGCTTCTGTATCTATTGTTATAAATTTTTTGGCACACCTATTTGATTCAGGTGCTAAATATGGGACTATTAATAGCTATAGATCTGCTTTATCACTGTTGCTTGGAAAAACCCTAGCTAGTGAAAAAATCAAGCGTTTTATGAAAGGAGTTTTCAGATTAAGACCCACTGCACCAAAATATAATTTAACGTGGGATCCCAGCATTGTCCTAAATTTTTTAGTCCAAAAATGGCCTAAAAAGTCTTTCCAAAAAGACTCTCACTTTGTTGGCTCTGGCTACTGCACATCGTGTACAAACTTTTTCACTAATAAGGTTAAAAAATATTCATAAAAACTCTTCTGAAATTATTATAAAGATACCTGACTTAATTAAGACTTCGCGACCTAATTCTTCACAACCGGTCTTAAGACTTCCATATTTTAACGAAAAACCTGAGATTTGTCCAGCTAGATGTATAGAAGCTTACATAAATAAAACAAATTCACTTCGAGCTATAGATAATGACACTTTATTTATTAGTTTTAGGAGACCACATTCAAAGCTTTCATCACAAAGATTAACCCTCGGCATGCCTGGTAGGGTCTGACAGACCCGGGCTGTGAAATATTCATCGTAATTTTTTTAGATTTTAAATTTACCGCGTCGCGTCTCTGAGTAGCTTCGCCTTATTAACTACCCGACATTTTGACGCTGCTCCCGCAGTCGGTCACGAGCACCCCCTCGATTTGGACGTGCGCAAAGTGCGCGCGGGCCTGAGAAACCCGACCAGGCATACGGCGTAACATTTTATAGCCAAGTACATTTACACTATTATCCGTATACATTTTATATGCATATATATTTTATAGATAGTATGTGATACAAGGATATATCGGTGCCTTAAATAAACCTAAAATTGAAGTTGATCTTGGGTATACGTTTAATTTTTATGCTTTTAGACATGAGAGTTTATTTTTGTTGATGGAAATATGAAATATTTTTATGTATGTAATAAATTCTTATGGAGTTTCTGGAATTAAGACTTAGATTTATTTCTAGTAAAAATAATGTACAAAATAACCAAAAACACACAAATTAACGCATTAAAAAAAATATTCATTTGTAAATTATATTTTTACATTTACGGGTTTGTCAGACCCACCAGGCATACAATGTGACTTTCGTTCACCAGGCATGCCAAGGGTTAAGTCACTGGATTAAAGAAACACTTTGTAATAGCGGTATCGACACATCAATATTTTCAGCTCATAGCACCAGGCATTCTAGCACATCTGCAGCCAACCAAATGGGTGTTAATCTGGACATTATACGCAAAACTGCAGGCTGGAGCCAATCCTCTTGCATTTTTGCAAAATTTTATAATAAAGAGATTGTAGATGATTGTAACCAATTTGCTCGAGTAATCCTCTCCTCAACAATGAACCCTGTAAGAGAAGATAAATCTAATTAGCTATTATGTATAACACAGCATGTATTATTATAAAATAAATAAAAATTGCTTATAAACAACTTATCTTGTTTTAGCCATACTTACCTTGTTTTAACAAGAATCACCTGCAATTAACTGTGCTTACCTGTTCCACATGCATTTGAGAATTCATTTCATATTTTGGGCTCTCAACATCCTACAATATGTAAACCATAAATCGCAAAGAATGAAGCTGCGAAACATAATTAATGATCAAACGAACTTACCAAGTGAAGTTCGATCACAATTATGTGAGCAGCTTCATTCGACGCGATTTATAACAACCCACCCTGACTGTGAGGCCAGGGGAGTAGGGATGGACGGTGGGGCGTTTTAAGTGTTGCCAGTATAAGAATTTAAAAAATCTTTAAAAAACCGTGCAAGGCTGATGCGTGGGGGCGCTGCTACACTATGTAAACCATAAATCGCGTCGAATGAAGCTGCTCACATAATTGTGATCGAACTTCACTTGGTAAGTTCGTTTGATCATTAAGTATATAAGATCATGATTCGAAACATACTTAATTACGACAATATTTTAGATACAAGTGATTGATGAACTTTTTCTTCCTAGGAACTAACAATTAATAACTCGTTACCTTTACATATCTGTTCGTGTTCGGCAAAAATCCAACTGCTCTTCATTGAGAATATTATTGTTCAGACGGACCATATTCTGTTTTCTAAGTTGCTGAATTCAGACTGATCGAAATGAAGCAAAGTATTATCGTTTTTGGGCTGTCTCTGCATTTATTTCGATCCCGATTCCGTTTACACCAACGCATTAAAGAACTCTTCTTTTTTAAAGTTAGTGTTTGAAAGGACGTGAAACACGTGAGTAATGTGCGTAGTAGGGGAGACTGGGGACAATAGAAACACGTCATGATTGAAACAAGTCAAATTTCTCGAAAACTATAATACCTACGCGCCTGAAGCAACACTCAGAACACGCATTCTGCCACGTTTGAATCCTTGGCCAGTAGCGGTCGAGCGACGGTGCGCGATGGGAGTGTATTCTTATTTATGGGGAGTGTAAACGAGCCAAATCAGTTTTTCGCGGTAAAAACTGAGTATTTGTGCTGTCGTTTATTTGTTTATAACTTTGTTCCTTTCGTATTTTGACAGATCAAATTATTTTGGTATTATAGTTAGGAATAAAGGAATGTTTCTAATGGCTTTTGATCAGCGTTGGAGTCTTTTTTATATGTCATATTTGAACTTGAAGTTAAAAACGTCGTGTGGGGACGGAAGAAACAACTTGCTTGTGGACGATTGAAACGTTTCAATCGTCCTCGCGTTTTAATCGTCCCCAAAAGTAACCGACTTGAGAATATACGGAGGTTATGTTAATGTTAACTATTATTTGTGTTGTTTTTGACCTTATTTATAGATCATGGAAATGGTTTTCATTGTTTTTTTTATACGTGATTTTATGAACATTTGTTTTTTAAACGACGTCTAAAAAAGGAGGTTCTCAGTTTGACCCGTATATAAAATATACCTATATCATAAAGAATCACACATTCACATCACACATTTTTTTAAATATAATTTGGCATATCGCAAATATTTTGTTTAGGAAAACAATTTAAACTGATTATTTATTGCGTCTATAATTTAATTTTACATCCCGAAGTTTGCAACACTCTTTGTCACAGGGAAGGTACTTAGAAGGAATGGTTATGATTGAAACATTGTTATAGTTGAAACAAGCACTTTCGTATGAAACATGATTATGCATGTTTTCTGCAATTCTATATCGTTATATCTTATAATTGCATTAAAAGTGCTTTGGTTGATCAAAATGTACAAGGTAGCAGTAACAAAGAAAACTAAAGCCATATACTTTTTTTTTACACTCGTTTTTTTATCGAGATGTTCAGTTGCTCATAAATTGAGAACTGTTTATGTTATGCTTGCGAACTTTTGATGAGCTCATTGTATGCCGTGGTAGTGATGAAAAAGATTAAAAAAGATACAAGTACTTTCATTGTGCCGAAGATATTAGAGTGTTTCAATTGACCTCACATAGTGTTTCAATTAACAGTCATGTGAGGTCAATTGAACCATTCTGCCCTATTCTCTTTATTACATTATTGTCCAAAAACTGTGGATTATAGACCAACCAAATACATTTTATTTAGGAACCAGATAACCAACCTTGATATATTTTGGGCGTTCATCTTTCTACTCATAAAAATATAACAGTTACAGGTGGTTAAAGTCAAATTGTTTCAATTGTCCCCTTTCTCCCCTATATTCTTTGCTCACGGCACGGGAGTTTTCTGTTTAAAATACTAGATATATTTTATTTATTTTGACACTTCACATTTCTTTCACATTGACAAATTCTTTCCCGTGGGATATTTTTAAACGTCATGTAATCTTTCTCTTTCATTTTGAAGCTTTGAAAAAGAGACAAAGTTATCGTGATTAGGGACGTTCCTAATATAAGGCTTTGCCATTCACTCTTTACTCCATGTTTTACTACCGATTTAATGTTTCCATACAGCAATATGGCTTCAGGGAGTATTTTTCAGACAAATGGCAACACTCACTGTGTCGACCGCGACAAAGCTCTCTCGCTGGGCCGGTTTTCTCGATGTGCCAATCGGTGATACGAAAATCGAGAAAACTCACAGCACAACTCACAACTCACTCTCACTCTCAAAAACTACGTTTGTTTACTTACAATTAATTAATATAACTTACCTACATATGATTCGTAGAAAATGTTGTAATCATCATTTAAAACTCTATACTCGTATTGATGCCAGATTTGTATGAATTGGAGAAAAGAAAACCTATGCAGATTCTATCTAACAATTTATTATTTAATGTTCGGCTTGTTTTTAATAGCAATCTCCTTAAGTTTTTTTCGGTCGATCTTTGTCGATGCTGTCTGAGGAATTGCGTCCAAGAATATAACGCCTCCCCGTAGCTGTTTACTGTCTGCCAAATTATCTGTAAACAGAAAAGAAATAGGTATTGATGAGATAGAGAAGACTTAAACCAACAACAGTGAGGCAAAGTGTTTTATAAAATAATGTCTCGATATAATTTGCGATCTGTGTTTTTATCCGACTGGGTGACAGACGTGGATTGTTGGGGCGCGTGTGAAGTGCCCTAGTATTATTCCCATGGCAACACCGGCAGATTATTAAAAAATAATAATAAAAATAAAAATAAAAATAATTTATTCAGTAACTTAAACTATTTAACAATATATTGGCTGGTGCCTCTTTTTAAGTATTAAAAATACCTGTATTAAGAGACACCGCTCCTCCACTGTCATCATTCGCTTGTCCTTATCCCATTTACTTGGGGTCGGCGCAGCATGTTTTTTTCTTCCATACCTCTCTGTCGCCCGTCAACTCATCACACACATCTTTCCTGTTCATATCGTCTCTCACGCAGTCCATCCACCTTTTCCTTGGTCTACCTCTTCTCTTACATCCCTCCACATTCATACTTAATGCCCTTCTAGTAACATGACCATCATCCCTCCGCATAACATGTCCATACCACCGTAAACGATTTGCTCTCAGCTTTTCAGTTATCGGTGCTAGTTTCAGGCTTCTTCTTATATACTCATTCCTTACACGATCCAATCTCGTCACGCCACACATCCATCTCAACATTCTCATCTCCGCAACATGCAATCTCGTTTCATCCGTCATCTTTGCGGCCCAACATTCCGCTCCATACATGACGACAGGTCTTATAATGGTCTTGTATATTTTGCCCTTCAGTCGAAGGGCAAAATATACAAGCGTGTGCGTGTGCGTGTGCGTGTGCGTGTGCGTGTGCGTGTGCGTGTGCGTGTGCGTGTGTGCGTGTGTGTGTGTGTGTGTGTGTGTGTGTGTGTGTGTGTGTGTGTGTGTGTGTGTGTGTGTGTGTGTGTGTGTGTGTGTGTGTGTGTGTGTGTGTGTGTGTGTGTGTGTGTGTGTATGTGTGTGTATGTGTGTGTGTATGTGTGTGTGTGTGTGTGTGTGTGTGTGTGTGTGTGTGTGTGAGAGTGTGAGTGTGTGTGTGTGTGTGTGTGTGTGTGTGTGTGTGTGTGTGTGTGTGTGTGTATGTGTGTGTGCATGTGTTTGTGCGTGTGTGTGTGTGACTCTGTGTGTGTGTCTATAATTTAAAATGACTAAATTACTAAGTATCATTCTTCAGTATATTCTCTACGTCATCATAGTTTATTGATTTTAGCCATTTAACTACTCTGTTTTTACACTCATGTAAGGTGGTAGGGTATATGTCGTTGTATACATTAGCTTTATTATACAATCTGGCCGACTGTGATGCATGTTGCCTTCTTGCATATGCACTGCGCATGGACGGAACGGAAACAACTTTAATTTTCCTTCGTCTTCTGTATGTTGTGTCTTGTATATAGGTCGTGGTTTTGTGTTTCTTTATGATTAAATTTAATAGATAAAGTTTGCGTACAGATAGGAGATGCAAGTCTTATATAGTTCAGTGGTAGGAAATCGAAAAGGCTTTGAATACATAACCTTAAGCAACGATCTTTGTGATCGCTCTAGCTCCAGAAATTTAGTTTTTGTAGCGCCGCCCCATATGGGAATACAGTATGCAAGAACTGACTGTGCGAGTGAAATATATATTCGATTTAGTAGATTTTTTGTTGCTACATGTCTTAGGTTTTTAAATATCCAAATGAGTTTGCGAATTCTTGTCATGAGAAGTTCAATGTGAGTGTGCCACGTTAAGCGCTGGTCAACCATAACACCTACATATTTTGTGCTCTCCACTTTATTGATACTTGAGCAGGAGCAGTTCGGTGGTGATGAGTTTAGGCATGTGTGAATCCTGATGGAGAAATTTGTATCAGGCTGGGTCCGATTATATTTGGTGAAGCAAATATAATTGGTCTTGCTAACATTTAGAGTAAGTAAATTTTCCCGAAGCCATTCTGCGATCTTTGTGAGTCCACGTTCAGTAGATGAGCGCACACTGTCCCACGTATCCCCTGTGAAGACAATTGCTGTGTCATCAGCATATGTGAAAATGGTGCCATTTTCAATATGCATATCACAGAGCTGATTTATGTAAACTAAAAATAGGGTTGGGCCAAGGACACTGCCCTGTGGCACTCCGTAGGTTATAGTGCACTCATCACTTATATGATCACCTATTTTCACTTTTTGAGCGCGGTTTTCAAGGTAAGATTTGTAAAGAGATAAAGGGACACCTCTAATACCAGCCTTCTCTAGTGTATTTAAAAGTATGGGGACAGACACGGTATCGAAAGCTTTTTTAAGATCCAGGAATACTGTGATACATTTTTTGTTTTTATCTACATTGTATACTATTGAAGCTGAAAGGGCCGCAACTGCGTCCTCAGTGGAACGACCCCGCCTGAAACCAAATTGGGAATTGGATAGTAATTTGTATTTATTCAAGTAATTTACAAGTCTAATATTTATTAATTTTTCTAATATTTTAGAAATTGTGGATAGTACGGAAATTGGTCTGTAGTTCGATATATCGTTTCTGTCCCCATTCTTGTTTGAAGTGATCCGGAGAGATCCCTAGCCTGAAACACATGTTTGCCAGATGTGATATTATTGGAACTACAATACCGCTTGCCAGTTTCAAGAATTGAGTTGGAATTTTATCCCAGCCAGGAGCACTACTAGATTTTAAGGTAGATAAAATATTAAAAAGCTCTTTGGGATCAGTTTCGAATAACACAAGAGAATTTAGACTAGACAACAAGGACGAGATATTGGAGAGTGGTTATTAAGTGTGATGTTCTCAGCCAAAGTTTTGCCAATGTTGGCAAAATAAACATTGATAGCATTTACAGAGTCAGCCGGAGAACTTCTAAAATCAAGTAGTTCATTGTTTTCTGTTCTTTTTAATGTTCGGTTAGTTATGTTATTTATAGCTTTCCATAGTGTTTTAGTAACATTATTAAAAAGTAGAAGTAGTGCATTATTAAAAAGTAAATAGTGACAGCTGGGAGTTGATTGAATGTTTTTTGCACTGGCACGGCCTGGTAACATAACCTAACTTTGTTAGCCACCTGGCTGTTAGATTTTAGACCTATATAAATTTAAGTGGAATCTGTTTAGTTAAACCTAATCTGGCGTTCAGAGTTATATTTGTCCGCGCGAGGCGCGAGTGTGATATTGGTGTCGAAGTTGGATCCGCGAGGGAGAGCAGTTCCACGTGGCATGCCGCGGGCCTCTGCAGGCCTACACGAGGATCCCAGCGACATTAACTTGAACCTTGACTTCAACTGTTGACTGTTGACTGCCCGTCTTGAAGCGAAATCGCCGACACACTTAGGAAGTCTTGGAATCATTAGTAAGTTTAAGTGGCTAGGGTTTTAACCCCCGACGCAAAAAGAGGGGTGTTATAACTTTAACGTGTCTGTGTATCTGTGTATCTGTCTGTGGTAGCTTCCTAACGCATGGACCGATTTGAATGCGGTTTTTCTGTGTCATAGATAATTTTATCACGACTGTTCTTAGCCATGTTTCATGAAAATCAGTTCAGCCGTTTTTGAGATATTGGACTTTGAAATTAAAATGTTGGGGGTTTTTTAAGTTCTAGTTGTAGGTAGTAAAATGACCCACTGTATCGTGAGGCATGAAACGACCCCCTCAGGATGTTATAATCATGGATTTTTATAGGGTTTAAATACCACATAACCCAGAGTTCCCCCAAAATCTGAGTACGTGGCTCGCAGGTTTTCTCAACGGAAAAAAGCTAGCTTGTTGATTCGGTTGGCTCACCAATTCTGATGGGTCATCCCGCTATTAAAAGCGTTCCCACACTTCAGCCACTGGTGGTCGTCAGACACTAAACGCGACCACTCTACAAGCCACTAGTTAGATACGTCTATTAGTAGGGAGCACGGGTACTCTGCAGTTTGTGGCTCGAAGGCGGCCACCTAAGCGCCCGGTGTGCACCGATGCTATACAAAATGCATGAAAATCTCGTCCGCAGCTTCTGGTGGCCGCCACTACTGGCTCAATGTGAGCGCCTCCTAACTCATGTAGACCCGCTGTACTCGTTTGGGGACAGTTAACCATACAGTATGCTTAATCTGAGCTTAAATGGGTTAATCGAGTGCGTACCTTTCACTAGTTCCTTGATTTCGGCAGCACTAACATCATGCCCGGGACGCCTCACGACGCAAGCGACCGGGAGCTCCACACTCTTAGGGTCCGGTATACCGGTGACACCCACGTCTAGCACCCCCGGGTGCTGCCGGATTGTGGCCTCTAGCTCTACCGGGGAAATCTGTTGATCAACAATCGTGTTAAGAAATATAATACCTAATAGATTTTTTGCTATGGTAGAAGTTAGATTTTGTTCCTTTCTACAGCTACAATGTTGTTAAAGTTAATTATATTCCTTACTGTATGGACGTTTACACCGCTGTCGTCACATTTCATATAAAACATAAGCAGCAGTTTAATTCGGTCTACGAAGAAGAAGTTGTAGTGGTCATCCCTGTAGAACATGTCGCCGGTTTTGAACCAACGGTCGTCAGTAAACGCCTCTGCGGTCGCTTCAGGATTTCTATAGTAGCTCTTAATCACTCCAGGCCCTTTTATCCATAGTTCTCCGTTCCTGTTTGGTTCGTGGATGTCCTCTTGGGTCTGTACATCTACTAACTGCAATCAAAAAGCGGAATGAATACGTCGGTTACTTTAAAAGAAGAGCGTGTTCTCTGATGATGATGTGAATATGCACCAAACTATACCCCATTCCATAAAAGATTAGAAAAAGTGTGCTTTAATCGTCATGCAATTTCAAGGAAAACAATTTTCAAACGCAAATCATTGGTATTGTTAATTTCTTAATTATCGAAATAAGTAAAAGTAGCATAATACTTCTCTACGATATCCGAGATAGACGACGAGACGTTAAGGGCCGGCGCTCACTGACGGCGTGGCATGGTATGGCACGGCAGGTTGTGCTGCGGTATCCCGCGGCGTTCCGTGGCATGCCAGTGTGTCTCTCCCTCCCGCACCTCCGCGCACCGGGCTAGGGAGGGAGAAGACGCACTGGCATGCCACGGGATGCCACGGCATGACGCGGAACGCCGCGGGATACCGCAGCACAACCTGCCGTGCCATACCATGCCACGCCGTCAGTAAGCGCCGGCCGAAAATGCGCGTGTAAATTTTTATTGTATAATTAGCGCTAGAGGTATAAGTATAATAATCTAAGTATAAGAACCTTATACTCGCATTGGCACTCATATTTGCATAGGCGACTAAATATTTATACTAAAGATGCATATAAAAACTTATGGCCCAGAACTAGAATGAACCAAAGATCATCATCATCAATTTTGTTCAGACTCGTGGACGAAAACGGCCTTTTATTCTCAATGGTGCGGTGGACTTACCCTGTATTGTAACCACCCCATAGGTTTTCCAACGGACGGGGACCCTTGGTTCGTTCCCTCATCTATAAACATCAGACCGGGTGCTTCGCTCATCCCAAATCCATTCAGTACCTCTGCGTTGGGCGCCACTTTCTAAAACATACGTTACAATTAACCGCAAGTGTGGTGTTCGACCATAAGTGTGGTGGTTTTTGACATATCGACGGACAAACTCCCTGTTTCTACAAGAACAGTGTTCGAAAAGGACGTTTTACATCCCAATATAAATGGCAATAAACAAGTTAAACTCCGAAGAAATGTCGAGAATAGGTTGTTGAAGTTCGATGATCGCAGCCCTGCAAACGATCTTGGTGATCATTGTTGTTTAGTTAGGGGATATCCACCTTGGATCCGCTAGTGATTATAAAATCCAAACGTACTTAGATCTAAATGCGAACTTAAAGGATACTGTTATTACGGAATTTACCTTGATCTGGTGTAGCAATTCAGCAGTAACAGTGCTGCCTCCCACATAAAACGTCTCAAAGCAGGTGAAGTCGCACTTCTCGCGCTCCGCTGGTGTTATTAGCATAGTCATAAACGAAGGACTAATTACCATTTCGGTTGGCTGAAACAAAATATTCAGGTACTCATGTGAATTGTGAATACTTCGGTGCAATACAACTACGAACATGTTGGTTCATTTTGGCCTAAATCCATTAAGTACCTACTTTGTAGGTGTTGATCAGCTCATACGAGTGTTGCTGAGTTACAGGCTGTGATGTCTGCAGCCTAGTAAATCGCAGTATCGGAGACATCACGAAGTTTATGAGAGCAGTCACCCACTGCAGCGGCGATACAATCAATTTCATCTTGATTGGATTTGGGAACCGAGTATGCCGAATGCTGGAAAAATATTAAAGAAATTGAGAGAGGCAAAGCAGAATGTAAATTTTGGAGCAACCCAACTGGGATAGTATCTCGACCTTATAGCCCGCAGAGATAATATATTTGCTCTTTTTAAAGTGGTGTTGTGTTCCTGGTTTTAAGTAAGGTCGCCAGAGCTCCTTAGAAAGACTATTGAAAATTGAAAACATTTATTTCAGAACAAGTTCCATATCGGTTAGTAACAGTTTCACTTAAGCTATTGTTAATATACAATTCTTATTTTTTAACTCAATTCAATATTAAATTGCATATTTACTATACAGGCAGTCTAGCAATTATGAGGTCAGGGAGCTGGCGCCAACGAAAAGAAAGAAAGAAAACATTTATTCCATGAAAAAAATACATACAAACAGACTGTAGACACATACGCACATAGGTACACATTTGCAACGAAATGGTCACAACTCGGCGTAATGCTGGCAGGGCCATCGCTGGTCTTCCGTTGTGACCAAAAAGTAAAGCACGAAAAACACTACGCACAGGCGACTATTTCCATGTTCCGAGATGAGGTTAGAAATACGTATTCTGGGGTCAAGAAAATGTCCAGGATCAGAGCTCGACGTAGAAGGGGAACAGCAAGCGCACGAGTCCGAGCGAGTTGGTTACAGTTAACATAACTTACTTAGTCACAAGAGAATCCATATGTATACGTGGCATAGAGGCAATGTGAAGAGTATGTTAGATTATGTGATTGTGGATAAGCGGATAGTCAGTAGAGTGGTGGATACCAGAGCATATAGAGGAGGAGCCAGTGTAGGCACAGATCACTTCCTGGTAATAAGTCGCTTGAAAGGCCTCTTCAAACGATGGCGACACTATTGCTCGGATTCTACCACTGAACTCCAACGAATAAAAGTCGAAAATCTTCAAGACTTGGAAACACGGGATCGCTACAAAAGCATTTTGAAAGAGAATATTAGTGGAGAGGCGGTTGTGAGTGGAGAAGATATGAAAGAGGTATGGAGATGCGTGAAAGAAGGAATGATAGGGGCCGCTACCGAGGTGTGTGGTGAAACAAAGAGAAAGAAAGGAAAAGTAAACGAAACCCCATGGTGGGATGGAGAAGTGAAAGAAGTTGTGAACGAGAAGAAGAAAGCTTGGCTTGATTTAGTAGCCATTGGAAATCTCCAGAGTAATGCAAGGACGGATTTAAAGGAGAAGAAAGAAGAAGTAAAACGTTTGTATGGGCAATTGAAGCAAAAGGTAAAAAGTGTGATCTTGAGAAAGAAAGATGATTTGCAAGAGAAGATGGATAAAAGATTCTCTAAAGATTTCAAAACCAACAAAAAATTGTTCTGGAAAGCTGTAAAAGCGGCTAGAGGCTCAACAACAGTATCAGAGCTAGGAATAATTAGAGATGAGACTGGAAGTATAGTGAAAGGGGAGCAAAACGTACTGAGAAGATGGAAAGAATATTTTGAAGGCTTGTTTGAAAGAGAGGAGAGAGACACGGTAGAGTCACGGAACTCTGAGGTGACTCCCAACCTTGAAGGTGATGAAAGGGAGATAAGCATGACAGAAATTGTGGATGCGGTAAAAAGTATGAAGTCAGGTAAGGCGGCAGGGTATGATAGGGTAACTGCTGAGATGATTCGGAGTGGTGGCGGAGTCGTTGCAACCCTGCTGCACCGACTCTTTAACTTGTGTTGGAGATATGGCAAGGTGCCGGACGATTGGACTAAAGCTGTCATTGTTCCAATTTACAAGGGAAAGGGTTCGCGGCAGGATTGCAAAAACTATCGTGGCATCAGTCTTCTCAGTGTGGTTGGGAAAATGTATGCAAAGATACTGATAGAAAGGGTAGTGAAAGAGACTGAGAGTAAAATGTGGGATGTGCAAGCAGGGTTCAGAAAGGGGATGGGGTGCGTGGATCAGGTTTTCTCTTTACGATGCATCACCGAAAAATGTTTGGCCAAAAACCAGAAGGTGTATTGTGCGTTTGTCGATTTGGAGAAAGCCTATGACAGAGTGGTGAGGGATGTTTTGTGGTCAACTCTGTCCATGTATGGGGTAAACAACCAATTGATTCAGGCATTAAAATCCCTCTACGAGGGATCTAGAGCATGCGTAAGGATCAATGGTGGCTACACAGACTGGTTTAGCATCCAAAGAGGTGTTAGACAAGGTTGTGTGGCCTCGCCATGGTTGTTTAACTTATTTATGGACAGTTGTTTGATGCCTTTAAAAGAGAGTGAATGTGGTTTAAAAATGGGTGAGTTACTCGTCAAATGCCTCCTATACGCTGATGACCAGGTGCTCATTGCGTCATCAGAGAAGGAGCTGCAAGAGATGGTAACTTGTATGGATGACTCGCTGAAGCGGAAGGGTATGAAAGTCAATGTGAGTAAGACAAAAGTGATGGTATTTGAGAAAGAAGAACGTGTGACTGTGTGCAATATTCTGATTGACAGTGAGAGAGTGGAGCAAGTAAATGAATTTGTGTACTTGGGTTCTTTATTTACGAGAGACGGAAAGTGTGATGGTGACATTGAAAGAAGAGTAAAAGCGGGAAATCAGGTGAATGGAGCATTGCACGCGTTTGTGAGCAGCCAAAATATAACAAAGAAGGCTCGACTCGCGGTTCACAGAGGAGTGCTTGTTCCTACACTGATGTATGGTAGTGAGACTTGGGTATTTCAGAAAAAGCATGAGAGTAGACTGAATGCAGTTGAAATGAGAGCGTTAAGAAGTATGTGTGGAGCTCGTTTGAATGATCGAATAAAAAATTGTGTAATAAGAGAAAAATGTGGAATAGAAGACGATGTAGTGACTAGGATTGAGAAAGGTACGCTTCGGTGGTTTGGGCATGTTGAGAGGATGTGTGAAAGTAGATTGACTAAGAGGATTTACGTCCAGGAGATGGATGGAAGGGTCGGTAGGGGGCGGCCTAGGCGAGGGTATCATGACCAAATTTCAGCAATACTGTTAAAAGGCCAGGTCAGGAGTACCCGCAACCGACGAGCCTGTATGAGGAGATGTATGGATGTGATCGAAGCGAAAGAAGTATGTAAGGACCGTAGTATTTGGCGTTCCTTAGTCTCTGCCTACCCCAATGGGATACGGGCGTGAGTATATGTATGTATGTATGTGTAACTTACCATAAAGATGGACCGCTGATGGAGATATTGGTATGTGTAACAGCAGCGCTTTTGGGTAACCCGGTAGTTCCGCTCGTGGCGATCAGCAGAGCGATGGTGGTTTCGGGATCAAAATCTGATGGCCTGGAAAAATTACATGAGTTAGCTTGTTTTTATAGTGGCTATAACTAGACAATGTCATTATCTAGCCGCCAAAGGGCCTATTAAAAGGCTTCCTCCTAAATTAAAAATTTGGAACAGAGTTGCAATTGTTTTGTTTGGTTTGAATTTAAAACAAAACAAATTGTTCTCTATTTCCTGCTTCGTTTGGTTCTTCGTTGGCCAATCCTTGTAGGTAAGCTGGGCCGCAAGAGAGTAAGGTGACTTTGTTGACTTTGAGTCGTCTTTCACCCCGGTTGAGGGAACAGTAGGTAAGTATACGTGCATACGCGGAATCTAATAACTAGCCGAATGGAGCAGCATCGCATCTAAAACGGTCCCTGAATGTTCAAACTGTAGCATAAAGCAAAAGCTAGCCAATTAGCCATCCGAATGGAATTATCGTTGTTATTCTATGTTGTGTCCGTCCAGTTCACGACATGCATCACTTTCAACGCAGAGATAAATAGCACGCCAGTATATAGTCGAAACAACACAAACGACCACAACCTAGTGACAGCTAGGCTAGGATGTGGCGCGATGTACATACCCTTTTCTAGATAAAATTAGAAAATTCATGCTTTAATCTTCATGCAATTTCAAGGGAAACCATTTTAAAGCTCAAAAACACTTATATGTTTGAAAAGCACTTGATGATTGGAATACTTATCTAATGGGTTATATACATGTGATGATTTGTCAGCTCCAATTTATCAGAAGCTGACTAACTGCTTTCGTCTGGCATATTGCGCTGCAGAGCCAACTGTCAAACGAGTTGTACCTACTGAGAAATAACATGCACATGTGGTTGGATTGTTTCATCTGTGCGCTACTCCCAATTATGACTTCGACATGTTGTACTGACAAATTGGGGTAAAATCACATAATCTGTATACTTACCCCATAAGTAAAACTAGTAGATACAATATGTTTGATATTCTATACGGTGCGACTGTGTCACTTTTGCTTGTGTTCTTTTTTTCCCCTCAGTACCTATCTTATTATCTTCCGAGGGTCTATGTACGTGAGGACAGGTTGCCTTCGGTCAAGTATTCCGGCGGTTAAGGTTATCTCTTTATCAATAAATGAAAGTATTTATAATTAAGCTCACCTAACCATAAACCGTCTTGCTTGTGTTAAAAAAACTCAAACAACTCGAAAATTACTGTATTTCGACCCCTGTATGACTGGGACAAAACCATTGCAAATTATAGCTCATTTAGAACCTTTAGGTACCAGTCACCTTGTATAAACGAAGTTAACGCAGACGAATTTGTCCGTTTAAACATCTAATGTTGTATAGAATGAGGTATAGGGTAATGGCACCAGTGCGTGGTCTGCCTCCTAACATAGTTTCTAAGTTCAGAGTCTTCTAAATCGGTCATACATAGGCCAAGTAGATAAAACATCGTTATCGCCTGTGGGGAATTTACTAATCTTTCATTTACTCGTAGTAGGCGAATTTAAAATGATAAGTCACATCACAATCCTATCCTACTAATACCTATTATAAATGCGATAGCTTGGATGTTTACATGTTAGTTACTCAATCACGGACAGGTGTCACTCATTTTACTTTTTAATTCTAAGGACCCCACTGACGGTTCCGAACAGTTACTCAATCATGATTAAACGGCTCAACCGATTCGGATGAAATATTTCATAGATATTAGTTACTTCATTCTCAGAGACAGTTAATAGCTTAGCCTAGATTAAAAGTATAGAATAGTTTTTATCCCGGGTCGGTCGGTTTTTATGAAGTCGCGGGCGGCAGATACTATCTAAAATGTAGTGCAAATATTACGTTCATCCACTGGCTGCTGAGACAAAAGGCGCAGCGCCGCCCGGCGCTTGGGTGATTTCGCAGCTTTACAAATTCGTATTTTTTTTTCGGCATAATATTTCTTTATACCTAGATATATCATAATATCTCTAGTCAATACTAGTAATACTACAGATCAGTACCAGAGGCGCGCCGAATATGGGTTACATACTTAACTGAATACGATTCGAATATTTGACCGAATGTTCGGTTCAGCTTTTGCCGGACCGAATTATTCGGTTCCAGCCTAATGCCTTCATCAGCCGTATCAATACAGGCTTATTCAGAGGTAAAATACTTATCTATTGATAAGTAAAATATTTAAAGTAGTCAAGTTAGTAACAATCACAAAATGGTAACAATAAGAACTCTTATCAAGCCAACTGGCTAAGTATATTATTGCAACTTGTACACTAACACTTCTAGAATTATTCGGTAAATATTCGGCATTCGAAGTATTTGAACCGAACAATTCGGCCGAATAACGAACATTGAAAAATATACCGACTTAGTGACTCACTTGAACTCCTCGACAGGACTTTTGTCCCCATACGTCTCTAAGAAATCTGAGAAGCTACAGAAATCGCCCTTATCGAAGGTGACTATAAAGACATCCGACTCGATTTCCTTCAGAGCTAGTCGCACGTCCTGGGCGCGTTCGCTCTGGCAGAAGACTACCTTGGGCCTGGTCCCCGCAAAGGTGGCTTGAAGTTCATCTACAAAAACGATTTTAGACATTGATAAGACTCTGACACCTTAATGGGCGTATCTTGAACAGTGTTTTAACAACAACTAGGTATTTCATTTGTCTAAATTATATTATAAAAATCGTTATATTTGAAAATATCTATTCGATTAAGTAGGTAATAATTTACTTTAAGAACAAAGTTGTAACCGACTTCAATTCACGTGAACATTTCCACATTTATTTTTAAATTTACCACATGAACTGATTTCCGAGAGCAATTGTGTTGATTACCTATTAGAGAAAAAAACCAAATCGCTGTATGTGGGCCTATAATATTTGAGGAATTCCGTTGATTCCTCAAGGATCACCTTTGGAACTTCGTTAGTTGCTAATTCAAAGGAATCATATCAGAAGCTGTGACGTACTTTTATAGTAAGTCCATGATTGAGGATTTCAATAAGTCATCTCATTCTAAAAGATTTCAGGTTTCAAATGTGTTGATTATTAGAGAAAAAACCAAATCGCTGTACCTATGTGGGCCGATAATATTTGAGGATACCGTTGATTCCTCAAGGACCACCTTTGGCAATTCCTTAGTTGCAATTTCAACAAAATCATATCAGAATCTTACTTTCATAGTTTTAAGTCCATAACTTACCCCAGGAAAATTGCGTTTTTTTTAAACATTAATTTATAACAGCGTTTTTTTTGTTTGTTTAATTTTCAAATATTATTCTAAGATGCCTCATCCAAGAATCCACCAAAATTTTCATCGGGAAGTATATGTATATATAAAAATAAATGACACATCCATTATGTTTTTGTGTGAACTATTTATTATTCTTGAAGAGCTCCTGTCAATTAACTAAAACAAAAATTAAAATATCTATTAATATTTTTCCTCTTTTTTCAGGAATTGGTTAAATATCGATTTTTTTGATGACTAATATTTTGGTGGATTTCGAGTCTACGTAATTACTAAAATGATAATATATCAGTTACACACAAAAAAGCTGCAGTTATGAATTATTTCCAATTTTACATTTTTTTCCATACTAATGAAAATAAAGTGCTTGGGTGCTGAGGAGTTCAATAAGTCATCTGTGGTCTTAAAAAATATTACAATCATATAATAAGTGCTAAAAAGAGTGTGCATGGAAATTGAACTTTGTTTCGTAACTAGTAAGCTATTGAAACTTTTTTCATTATTTCGATGAGCAATTTACGTTATATGGGTGTCGCGATGTGTCAAAAGACCAGTCGCAAATCTCGTAAACTGTACTAAACTAGTTGTAGCAATAATTTCGATACTCACTAACACGCAAACTCTTGTCAATAGCGGACACCATGACTCCCAGGTAGAGTGCTGCGTAGAACGGGATGGCCAGGTCGATATGGTTTGGAGCCATGAGGATCATGACGTCACCAAGCTCCAGACCCAGCTGCCTGAGAGCAATGGCGCAGCGTACCGACCTCTCGAGGACTGAACCGCTGGTTTCCGATTGGCCGGTCGCTCCATCTATCTGAAAATAACATGGACTTGGTTGTTTGACCCTGTGGCCTGTTTCTCAAAGTTACAAAAGGCTCCGTCCGCGTAGATACTGCAAAGAATTGAGGCAAACCCGTGGGAAAAAATATATACATATATGTGAAGATCCACCAGCTATAGAAATACATTGATTTTACAGACAAGATACAAAAAACGACAATTTAGTTATAGCTGATGTCCATCTAGAAATTCGATAAACAGTCCAAAAGTGCGGGTGTTGTAAACGCGGTCTTAGGGCTGCTTTCACGTGCACACGCCGCCACTAGTAAATAACAAAGGCAGTTGGTGTTAGAGCCAGTATACATATAGTTTACATGCAGGTTCTAACAGTTGATACTCTGACAAAGCCGTTTTTTCCTTGCGTTCGTTTGACACAACTAATTTACTCTTACAGCTCCAAATAGAATAGGTATAGGTATAGGAATACAAATGTCAATAAAAAAACAATGCCTGTAAAACGAAATCAGGATCATCTTTGAAGCTCCGCAGCAAGATTTTCCCGAGATGGTAGCGGTCGGTGGGCGTCCCGGACTCTGCCACGACGCGGGAGGCGAGCTCGCTCGTGAACCAGTGTACGGCGTCGTTTCCTCTCCTGGATGGATACATTCTACACAACAAGCATAAAACACAAGTCAAGAAGCCAGTCGTTATTATCCAAGCGCCTTAGTATGCCTGCTTAGATTTGAAAAAAGGAAAGATGGAAAATGAAAAAACCTTGGTACCTTTTATAGATATTAATACGCACGTTAAATAAAAAATACACGGACGCTTACTACTTATATACACTATGCCAAGCTAGCTACTCGATTTCGTGGTTAATTGCGTTTGGAAGCCATTCAGATACCTATTTCGTCGTGTACCTGGGTATACAGGTATACAGGGTGTCCTACGGCTTTCAACATTATGGGGCAGCTAGTTTAAAACCCTGTGCAGTCAGCATCATAAACATGCAATTTTCTACAATAAGGTCCTAGAACCTCCTAGAACCTTAGAGCATTAAACCAACCGGAGTGGCCATTGACAGGCGTTCCCCTCTGCCACAAGTATATGACCAGTGGTCATACACATTGTATGGACTGACGTTTATCTGACGTAGCTATTTTCACGTTACGCATACATTTGACGTTCCCCTCCCCCGCAAAAATCGGCAGACTTTTTATGTATAGAAAATGACTCATGACCACTCCGGTTGGTTTAATGCTCTAAGCCTAGAACATAATGTATAGTTACATGTATTCATTTTATGCTGCTAGGCAATCAGTATTTCGACCACAGAGGTTATTCGCGACTAGCGTTTACGTTACTCGCTAGCGACTGCGTAAAACATTTGTAGGAAGTATCTATACACAGCCCCTGGCGGTCACTCATAGAACTAAAATAGTTATTTACGATACAAGTGCCGAAAATAGGAAATTCGCAACGAGTGGTGATAAATTAAAATACGACCGAAGGGAGTGTTTTAAATCGACACGAGTTACGAATTAAGGGTCGAACAAACTGCCAGCGGGGCGGTAGCCGCGCTTGACGAGCGCTTGACGCGCGCGGGACGGCCGTTCACACAGAGCACTCGCGCATCGCGCTGGGCTCCCGCCATCAACAAGCCAGCAACGCGCGCTCGACGCGCGCGCGTCAAGCGCGTGTCAAGCGCGCGTCCCGCGCGCCTCGCGCCATCAACCCGCCAGCGCGTCCCGGCATCGCGGACCCGCTCGATCATGATGAAATGAAGTTACCTCCGTCTCCATACAATTTGGTGATCGTGTAACTAAAAGACTACTTGCACTTTGGTATTCCCATATTAACTGTATGGAAAAAGTTTTCTTTGATTTCTGGGCGTTCTAGTAGTCAAACCTTAGTCGGTCCCAAAGAGTATTTTGATCCTTAATAGGAATGGGATCGAATGGCATTAAAAAAAATTCGGCAAAATTGATGATTTTCTCGCTGACTGTACTTTTTTCAAAAATCTGTGAATGTAGATTGTCATCACTCAAAAAGTTAGGAATGAAATCCCAATGACATTTTTGCGTGGCGGCAAGGGATCTAGTAGCTGCCCTTACTGCCCCGTTTTAACTTTCCACCCTGTATATATAACAAAGGCGGCAAGGCGTTTTTTGAAGAAATCTGCTAATTATTTCTCAAACCGGCAAAAGTTAACAAAACTTAATATTGTTTAAGGTGTGGAATGTGTAATTAAATAAAAAGCATTTTTTTTTATAAAACCATAAGGCTTTCCATGACCCCCTGAACCGGTTAGTATAGGTACTAACAGTCGCCATCAGATATATCGGAGCGGCCACGGTGCTCAAAAATATCTGAACATGCAATCTAACGCCATGACAATAGAGGCCTGCTCAGATGTTTGTGAGCACTCTGGCCGCTCCGATATATCTAATGGCGACTGTACATAACATACCTCAAAGGTAAGTGTAATACACTAACCTAATTAAAATTGTAATTTTTTTTTATAAACTAAAAATAAACAGACTATATCAATATCAATATAGCTTGATATTAAATGTATCGTCCACGTTCCCGTACCCGTAAACAAATGTGTCGCGTCTGCGACGGTGACATCGTACAGGTCGACACATGTAAAAAGAACACTGGCGGCCATACTTTTTATATGGCCGCCAGGGCTCTTTTTACGTGTGTCGACCTGTACGACTAGTTAGCCGCCCTCCACCCCCCCCCCCACTGCCGTGCTTGCTACCCAGATTTTGTTTGTGCCGTCTCTATGTATGTACGTAGTACATTATAGTTCAATGTTTTAAGTATGCAAAGTATATCTGTGACAGTTTAATAGACAATTAGGATTAAGCAAAAATTAGGTTCCCACTGTTAGAATATGGGAGTAAATCCTATTAGGTTGTGTATCCACCCTTTCACATATCTACATACTCTATGGTATATATTTAAAAACGATACCTATCATTCATAATGTATCTATGGTCTCTCTCTTGTCACTGCTCCTGTCGTGTACACGTCTGCCTATGTATGTAGTGTCTGTAATATCCTATGAAATAAATTCCGTTCTTTCAACGCAACGATGTTTGTCTGAAGACCTAAACCAACCACTCCACTGTGCTACCTGTTGCTCTGCATCACACCCTCCAACACCCACTTCATCGAATATTTGAATACCACTATACTACCTATGCCTAAAATATACCTTATAATTATGATAGTTGCTAAACTGCATTAGGTTAGTAGGTGCTTAGTTACAAGCTTATTCGGCTCCTTTTGATATCGTGGCACTGGCGACTCGCCGTCTTCATACCTGCGAGGCGGCTTCCTTTGACGTAGCGAGTGAGAGCGAGCGAACACTGCAACGGCGCGGCGCGGCCCTGATTGAAGATTGAAGCTTTCTCCATCATTCGCGAAGTATGTGTGCGTGTGTACCGAACACTAATTTATTTACTCTCCAAATTTGGACACCATACCCAATTTATTACCAGGCCCACTATTACGTCGATTCATTATCGTCATCACTGATCATTGTGAATGTCGGCATGGCTGGGGGATGGGGGGTGAAAGTTTGTATGGAGCTGCGATATAACCGAGTTCCACGCGGACGGAGTCGCGGGCAGAAGCTAGTAATATATATATATTTATATATATACGAGCCGGGATTCGAACCCACGACCGCCGCGCCGCTTGACAGCCGCATGCCTGAACCACTATTGGCTACCGTAGCTAGCCAAGAAGAAATGTAGGGAGCCTTAAACATGTCCTCATTTCGTGATAGTAATGCGTCAGGTACATTTCCGAGCATGTTTGATTACATCAAATATTGTAGATTACAAAAATACCATTTCACAAGGTCTATTTTTGACCATGACCATGACTCTATAGTATCTTCTAATAAAGCGCATACCCACGAGCGTTAGAGCGGAAAACCGAGGTCATTCATCTCCCTTTGTCGCTTTTTCATCAATTCTATACGTGCAATCCAGCACAGCTATCACTTGTCTTGTGCCGTGCCGTGCACGTATGGAATTGAAGCATTCAGATTTAATAATAAGTTTCTGTCAAAAATTTCATTTTTGGTACAAGCTTTTATTGCCGACTGTATTTTTCTGTATACCATCATCAACTACTCATAGAGACGATTCTAACGAGCCCAAACTCAACGGGATTACGTCGGTTAAGTACTGAATGTCCATGGCCACCTTGTCTCCATAATAAGATCAGCTCGATGGTACCATAATATTGAATTGTCATCCAAACTATACTTATACCCAAAATTTCAGCTCAATCGATCACCGGGAAGTGGGTCAAATTTAACTTACAAGATTTGTCCCATACTAACACGGAGTTCCTATGGCCACCTTCCAGCTCCATCATCAGATCAGCTCCACATCATCAGAATATTGCATTGTCACGCGATTTGCATATTCGTGCAAAATTTAAAATCAATCGGAAACCGGGAAGTGGATCAAATTTAATTTGCAAGATTTGTCCCATACTAACAGGGCAATATTCTACTTGCCCTGTTAGTATGGGAAAGCTTGTAATAAAAATAAAAAAAATACAAAATAACAGTCCCGTAGGATTGGATCCGAAATAGTCTGATTTGACTCCGCGTGCCCGCGGCGGTCGCGCGGCGCGAGCGTCGCGGGCGCGCGGCGCGACCGTCGCGGGTTGTTGGCGGGGCGTGGCAGAAGCGGGGCGCGTTGCCGGCGGGGCGCAGCCTGTTTGACCGCGCTAGCGGTTTGTAGGGAAATATCACGCGGCCCGCGACGGTGCTGTGTGTTCGACCTTTTACCTATTCGCACGTGTATCGTACAACGTTTTACTGTACATATGGCTCTTTAAAGTTTCGACACATGCACGAAAAGTGCTCTTTTCCGCACTAGTGCGGGAAAGTAGCACCATATGTACTGTAAAGAACTATATCCTGGAAGTTCTATAATTAAATCTAATATCAAAATTAAGGAATATGTGTCAGAAGAAGAGAAAACAAGAACTTTACTTTATTAACACGTTTATTAAGCCTCGTCTCAGTAATCTCATGACAGTTACTCACAACCACAGATGATCAGACAAACAGCCCACTAGTGATGGGACACAAAGATAGGGATGTGACATTGCTTCTATCTACAACAATCAGTAACGCAACCAAGAATTAAGAATAATAAAATCACAATTTGCATTGCGTATTTTTTTAAAAGGGGCGGGGTGCCGCGCTTGCGTCCGGTCCGGAAACTGCATCTGTGGTACACGTTCATAAAATTTAAGTTTGTTAAAATTAGAATTATTAATTAGCTAGGGTAATAAAATTCATTTATTGTGAAAAACGGAGTATATTTTTAGTTGTTTTATTGAGTTATTTCTTCAAATGAACGATCTTGTATCATAGTTTTCGGACGTGACATGTTACTTGTTTCGCGCTTTTTTGGGGGTCTAGTTTGAAATTCGATGGTCGAACTATGTCTGCCATTTTATTTTTTCGTAATCAAATGAAAGGGACAGAACAGAACTAATAAAGTTCATATATTCCGAACTTGATGTAAAAGATCACATAGGTACTTAGAGCATTAAACCAACCGGAGTGGCAATTGACAGGCGTTCCCCTCTGCCAAATATGTATGACCAGTGGTCATACGTATTGTATGGACTGACGTTTATCTGACGTAGCTATTTTCACGTTCCGCATACATTTGACGTTCCCCTCCCCCGCATAAATCGGCAGACTTTTTATGTATAGAAAATGACACATGTGACCACTCCTGTTGGTTTAATGCTCTAAGCATAGGTACGATTAAATGTCAGCGCTCAGCATCGAAATTAAAAAGCTACTGACTCACGGAGTGAGCAAAATGGCATTTTGCACACTGTTTTCACGCAGCAAAATATGCTTGTTCGAGCGACTGGTGAAATACTTTATACTTATTTATCACGATATACGCAGTGTTGCAACACGTGTTTTTAAATTTGCCGCTCTTTTATAGGCTCATCTTCCCTTTGCCGGACTCTATGCAACTAATAAAATACAAAACAGAATGGGTCAACCTGTATAAATTAAACTAAATTACAGTATCTTATCAACTGGATGATAAAGTTGCCTGGAAAATAGACATGATAAGAAGACTAGGTAGATACACTACTAGTACATGGTAGGTTTATTGAATATAAAATTACTACAAAAAAAAACAACTAAGTATCTGTCAACACGTCATTTTTGACATATGCCAATAAATATCCCGTAAAATTGACAAATTTTACCTAAAAATAAAATTTATATTTAGTTAACTTGCCTTATTCCAAGCCTATAAAATTGAGATGGCATCACCTGTTTCGACTGGCAACACTCCCAAGTCCCACGTGACTTCTAGTTTTACCGCCAAATTACCCCTCTTTGAACCAGCATGGCGTCAATATCGGCTGCGCGCCTGCGAGCCATCATTGGATTCTCAATAGGAAATATGCATGTGATTCAGAAATGGACAAAATAAATCATGAGTGATCTTTATTGCTTAGTAAATATATACACATGATTATTTTTACAAATAATCATGTTTCTATTAACAAATTTAATTACTTAAAAGTAGTAATTTTCAAATTCTCTCGCAAATTTCCAAAACGCAACGCTATTGGCGGAGCGAATCGTGACGTCACCGTGCACTCGGTGTCTACTGTCAACAGGTCGTTTGTATGATTATTGAAAGTTATTCGCAATGTTTAGCCGTTGTTTATGATAAATAATCAGTGTGTTTTGGGAATTTTTAACTGAAAGCAGTGACTCCTTGTGAAAAAAGACTCGCCACAATGACTGGAAGCGGTTTTGTCAAGGCACAGTCGGATAATCTGCCTAAAATTAATGTGTTCATGATGACTAAGTACGTAGGTACCTCGTAGAGGTGTCTTTCTCAAATAAGTGTAATAACACTAATAACAAACTAGTACATATCTGTATTATATAATCAAAGATATGTAGGTATTAGGTATGTTACATGTTGAGAACATCTTTATGGACATAACAAACTTAGGTTGTTTTCGTCAAGAGTTATAAATAAAACAAATTTGTGTAGGGCACTCAGTAAAAACAAAGAAACTTAGCTAAAACGTTTCGTGATAAAAATCAACACACGTAGTCAACTGTTGATCAACAACAATCATAATATTTGTAACATTAATAACTAAAAAATTGGGATTCCGAATAGTTTTATGAATAAGTACCTATATAATTAAATTTGTAGGTTAGGTTATTGTTTATATTGTTCGCGATTCGTAATAAAAAAGATTTTAGGTACAAACATATTTAATACTCACTTCGAAATGATCTTCACAGCAATATAAACTATTCAAGCACGATACATTATCTCTCCTCATCGCCCTACACCGCTTTTTTCTTATATTTGCATCTTTGGGCATATGAAAATATATCACGTCAGGTGCAGTTTTAATGTTATTTTCACACATAGGGGCAATACAATATTTATAATAAGCTTTTGTGTGCTCTTCCGTTACAATAAGTTGATCTTACAAGCTTTAATCACTCACTTTTATTAAAACTGTGAATCAAACACTTCGTTGTTAATTTATTCTAAGTGCACGGTGACGTCACAAAATGAGCGCGCCAAAATGGCGGCGTTTCAATCGTCCGAAAATGAGAGTAGTTTTAATTAATTTTTTTTAGCTCATTTAATGATAGTGTGAAAGTGTTATATTTTTTCCGGTTTTATAATTACTTATAGAATCGTTTAAAAATATATTATAAGGAGAGGCGCGCGGGGCGCTAACGCGACAACAGCGCTTAACAGTGTTCTAGGCATATATTAATCTTAAAAAATATAAAAGTTGTAATTTATTCGTTTTGTTATATACTACCGTGAAGCTACAAACCAAAGCTCTTCAAAAGTGAAAGTAGCTTTTCAAAAGAACGTTTTATTCAGAAGTTATAACAATATTAAAATATTCTGAAATTAGTGATCGTTAAGATTTGCAAGTCCTTATCGCGCGGCCAGCGGGCAGAAGCCGGTAAAGGTCAACGTCCACAACTTCGGGAGTCGTCGGGTCAGCGGTCGGCGATCAACGGGTCAGCGTGGCTGCAGCGGATGCAGCGCTTGCAGTTTTGGCGGCCAACTAGACGGCGGGGCGGCAGCGCTTGCGGCCTGAGCGGTCGACTCATCTGGACAGCGGCGCGCAAGCAGCGCTTTACAGCGCTTCCGTGTGCACGAAGCTGCGACTGCGGCGAGTTAACGCAGATAGCACAAACGGCTACCGGAGAGACTTAAACAGCTAAGGAATATATATATATATATATATATATATTTTTTTTTAACCTTTTCTTTCATATTAATTGAAAAAAGAATTATGGATCCAATATGCAATAAATGCCATACTATTATTGAAGGCAGAGCATTCCTGAAATGCCATTCATGTCAGCTGTCTTTCCATCTCGATTGTTGTAGCTATAATTACGCGAGATACGTCCTTATGGAGCCCGAACGCAAAATCCTCTGGAAATGTAAACTGTGTCTCAGTAGGCCCGACATCTCTAGCAACAACGTAACTATACGGAAACAATATCGCTCAATAATACCTACTAGCAACTCTTTTGAGGCATTGTCTAGCTTATCGGAGGACGAGGAGGACCTCGACGAGACTTCGTCGACAAATGGACGATTAAATAGGAGTTGCCCTGAAAAAATTAACACTCTTGCGAGAACCGAGGAGCTAGAAAAAACAATTGCCGAGATGCGTAACAAGCTGGCGACAGCGGAGCATGAAATAGAAAACCTGCTCTCTGAGAACTCTACCCTAAAGAATAAGATTAAGACCTATGAGAACAAAGTAAGTCACCTCAAATCTATAAGCACATCAGTCACAGGTAAACAATCATGCTCAAGGAAGAAAAAAAAGAGTAGCAGGCGGAGTCTCAATAATCGACCAAGTCTAAACCAAAGTTATATAGAACTCAATGCCGAACAGCACACTACTGAAGCCTGTACACATAATAGATCTCACTCGATACGTAACGGCCACAGCCCTACGGTTTCACCAATAAACAAACCGACGCACGCTAGTACGCCTACACACCGGCAGTCGAAACCGAAGAAATGTATATATATCTTTGGTGATGAACAGGTCAGGGGTCTGGCATCGCGTCTTATTAACTCCGTAGACGCCAGCGGCGAGGGTCACACTCACACGGTAGCCGCGATGATCAAACCTCATGCACCAAGCGCCCAGGTATTAGAAAGCCTGCGCAACACTTCCAATAAAATAGCAACGCATGACGTCATCATTTTATCTGTGCAGAGCAATGATAAGGACCCCTACACGTTATTGGCAAACTTAGGCGAGACCCTAAGTAAATTAAGAAATAATAATTTTATAATACTGAACATTTGTAATAATCAAAATATCGAAAATAACGTTATATACCGTGAATTAAAAATGTTTCCCAGCATTTACCAACATTGTAAAATAATTAATGTACATAGGAATTCTAACCTTTAACAATTTGTCGTTTCTGAATTGGATAATTTTTAAGTTAAAGGAAGAAGTTCATTTTTCCAAAGCCGATAATTGTCTTAAATATAGCTTGACTCAACCTAGAGTGTTGGATGGCTCTGACACATTTTTTCGTCGCCAAAGCTCAAGTAACCCCGCTTTCGATTAAAAACACAAGTACTTTAACATCACAACAAGCTACTAATTTAACGATTTTGCATCAAAACATCGGGGGACTATACTCCAAACTTGACTTACTAAATCAAACTCTAAGGGAATTAAGTGACCAGGGGAAACATTTCGATGTAATTTGTCTTACCGAAACGTTTGTCAAAGAAGGCTCGCAACAAAATATTAAACTCAACAATATGAAGCTGGCAACGACATACTGCCGAGATAAATGCAGAGGGGGGTCATGTATTTTGTTAAAAAAAGATCTAGAGTTTAAGCTGTTGCCGTACGTTTCAAAACTGGCGACTAAGTTTTATTTTGAATGCTGTGGTATTGAAATAGTGGGCCTGGGGCTGATCATTGTCAATATCTACAGAATACCGGACTCAAGTACATCACACGTAGGAATGTTTCTTCACAAACTAGATATACTATTGAATTACCTTACATCCAAATTTAAAAGGAAAAAAATAGTTATAACCGGAGACTGGAATATTAATATATTGAAAGAATGTGTAACTTCTAGAGACCTTCTAGAACTATTACAAAACTACAATTTAGCACCACACATTAAAAAACCAACAAGACTGAATTCCTGTATTGACCAAATAGCGAGCAACATAAAAATGGTAACTGCAGAGATCCTTTATCTTGGGCTTTCTGACCACGAAACTGCGCAATCCCTGACACTGCCAACCATCAACCGACAAAGGGCTTATACTACTTGGTACGAGTATAGGCGTGACTATAGCCAGGATAACATTCGTAAGTTCTGTGAATGCATGTCTTCACTTTCATTTTCCGAAATCATCAAATCAACTGACGCGGCAAGGGCATTTGATAGTTTTTATGACTTGGTGTGTCTTTTTTATAATTTATGCTTTCCAACAATTAAAGTAAAAATTACTGATCGATCTAACAAACTAAGCTGGATGTCAAAAGGATTAAAGAAATCTTGTCGAAACAAAAGGATTCTTTACTTTAAGCTTAAATACGACCAAATCAACACGCAAAGTAATAGATTGACTTACAAAAATTATACTAGATTATTAAAAAAATGTTTATTAAATGCCCAACGAATTAAAAATACTAAATATTTAAATAACTGCCAAAACAAAGGAAAGGCAACATGGGACTTGATTTCGTCTACCGTAACAAACAAGTTACACGAAAATGATATTAGCGTAATTAAATTTAATCATAAATCATATTCCAATCCCAATGACATTTGCAATATCCTTAATCAATATTTTATAGACCTGACCAATTTACCGAGCTCATCATCGAGTAGTTATTCTAGTCATCCCTCCCTATCGGATTATAATCCTCACACGATGTTTCTTAGACCAGTCGACCCTAATGAACTATATAAAATAATAATGTCAATTAGAAACACTAAGTCAAGTGGTTATGACAGCATCACCACTAGGATTTTGAAGCTGTGTGCCTTACATGTATGTCGTCCGCTCACACACATTATAAACTTGTCGTATAGTGAAGGGTCCTTTCCGAGAAAATTAAAGTTGAGCATAGTAAGACCTCTGTTTAAGAGTGGTGACAGGCAAGACCCAAGTAACTATAGGCCTATTACCCTAATTCCGATACTTTCAAAAGTAGTCGAAAAAGCATTTTACATTCGACTGGATAATTTTCTGACCAAATATGGAATACTCCGACCCGAACAGTATGGTTTTCGGAAAGGCAGATCCACAGCCCAGGCCTGTTTTGACCTGATCAAATATATTACGGAGTGTATTAACAACAACACTCCAGTTGCATCTGTCTTTCTCGATATGAGCAAAGCCTTCGATTACGTTAACCACGGTAAACTCCTGCGTAAGCTTGAGATTTATGGAGTAAGAGGAAAAGCTCTTGATTGGATTGAGGACTACCTAAAAGACCGATTACAATGCATTGAAATTCACAGAATTGCTTATTCAAACAATGCCATTACCAAGAATGTTTATAGGTCTAAATTTAAAACTAATAAATGCGGAGTCCCACAGGGTAGCATTTTGGGCCCACTATTATTTCTCCTGTATATTAATGATTTATCGAAGGCGACAACACAAAAAACAATAATGTACGCTGACGATACAACTCTTGTAATAAAATGTAATAATAAATTGAATTTTGAACATGACATTAATACCTCATTGGAGGACATAATTAATTGGATGTATAATAATGACCTTCATATAAATAAAGTTAAAACGAAATTGATTCAATTTTTATCATATAACTCAAATAGTGTACCATTAAATATTAAACATAATAATAAGGCAGTAGACGAGGTTGACTCTTTTAATTTTCTCGGAATCACAGTTGACAACCACCTAAACTGGAAGGCACACATTGACAAAATCTGCAACAAACTAGGCCGTTTTGTATTTGCGCTCAAAAGGCTGAGAGACACTGTATCAACTGAAGCAGCATTAACGGCTTACCATGGTTATGTATCATCTGTCCTTGGTTATGGGTTGATATTGTGGGGAAACGCAGTGGAAGTGGACAGAGTTTTCAGTATACAAAAAAAGTGTGTCAGAGTCATAAGTAATTCATGGTGGGACGAAAGTTGCGTGCCACTTTTCAAAAAGCATAAATTTCTTCCTTTGCCTTGCCTGTACTTGAGAGAAATATGTAATTTTGTTAGGTCACACCCCTCGTATTTTAAAACACGTGGCGAAGTTCTGGAAAGGCAAACACGGCCAAAAATTATGAACCTTTTGTATCACCCTCGGAGTCACAAAATTATATATAAGAAAAACGTGTACAACATGTGCATTGTTATTTACAACCACCTGCCAGAGGAAATAAAGATGTTAGCGGGAAACGCCTTTAAACGCAGTCTAACAAACTGGCTTCTGGAACGGTGTTTTTATAGCGTTAAGGCGTTTCTCTAAAATCAGTAAAGAATTTGTAGTATTTAGTTATATAATTTTACTCCGCCTCTTTGACGAATTTTATGATTATGCCTATTATGTAAATAATGTATATTAATTCAATTTGACATTGTATAGTTATTTTAATGCTCGTTGGACTTTTTGATAATTTAATTGACATTCACATATTTGCACGCTTGCATGCAAGCTAGATACACATGACCATAATATATTTAAACATCCCTGCACTGTGTCTATGCAAATAAATATTTTTCATTTTCATTTCATTTCATTTTCATTTTCATTTCATTATAAAAAAAATACATGAATATACCCTATTGAGTCCGCCGTCCAATATGAAATATGTGGACGGTAGATAGCCACTGTAGATAGACAGGTGGCGGTGCAGCCACGGCCGGTAGTCCGGTGGCAATACTATGTTATGTAATCATCACCTCATTGGGTGTAGTTGGTTGGTTTTGAAGAAGACAAATTATGGTATACTCTATAGCTGAAATAAGGGCTTAAGTACTAAGTGTTCCGATACAAGCTTAAAAACTAGTTTAATGGCTGAAATATAAGCTTAAGTACTAAATTGTGTCTCTGAAAAATAAGCTTAAATACTAAGATATACCTTTGAATGTTATTAAACATTGAAAGATTTTTAAGCATATGCCAGCAGGCAGCAATTAAATTAGGCTTGGAATAAGGTAAGTTAACTTAATATAAATTATATTTTTAGGTAAAATTTGTCTATTAAGTATTGTACCTTATTCCAAGCCTATAAAATTGAGAAGTGTTTGTTATCGGCTGCTGGTTCAAAGGATCAAAAATAGAACTGTTATAGTTTCGTTAGAACGCCAATATGAAAAAACAAATATTATGAAGTTAGCTTTTGGTTAGCTTTTTATAAGAAAACTTGTACAGCAGTGAAAGGCTCATATACAAACTCGGGTAATTCCCATATTCAATATTTATATATTTACTTCAATATATATCAAACCACGAAATCAGATCTGGATTGGTTTTAAAAGCCGAAAGTTTTCTTATAAAATTTGTGAAATATAGCAGCACTGAGCACGTAATCGTAATTCCAAGACGACAACATATTGAAAAATAATATTATAACTCTCAAAGAGTGTCAAGCCAGCTTGACGATAGCATATATTGTTCATAGACAATCTAAATAATATGTGCGTTAGCATTGTTCAGAAAAGCATGAATGATTGTTCAAGTTCATGAAACTGGCTTAAAAAGTCGCCTATTCATAACTTAATCACCTTTATATCCTCATCGTATCGGGGGCAAATAACGTCAGTCTACGTTTTGATAAGTGGGTCGATTTTTTGGAATAAAAAACGTCTATCAAGACAATCTGAATATGTTATTTATTGGCAACCAGGGAGCCAAAATCGGATTAAAATTTTATTTTAACAAATGTAATACCTATTACTTCCATCTAAAAGTCTCGAGTATCGATCCACATCAAAATACTTACCCACATGGGATGATGGAACTTTGAAAACCTGGCTAACAATAAAGTGTGAACTCAGCGAGGATTTGTGAGCGACCACAAAACTACATGATAATATCTGTGCAGGTATTGGTCTGTTCAAGCGTAATCTAATATGTAAATAAATACATACCATACTTAGCCAAGTTGCAAAAAAAGATGCCCTAGGTGACCCTAGTGCTAAGAGTTTAACTTTGGGATGGCTCTCTACTCATCAGCTAGACTTTTACAACCATCTAATGATTATATTTGTGGTAAGGTGTCTGTCACAATACAAAGAGTGTAGTATAATAAAACTCCATGGGATAATCATAAGCGGGCCTCATTCCCTAGGTCACTAAATAAAACGGCAAACTAGGTAAAATATAGATATGATTAGCATTCAGATGAGAAAAAACGTGTTGTTTCACGAAAGACTCCGATTGAAATTACAAACTGTGACGAACGATGAACTAACTGAACTAATCACTAGGTTATGTACCGAAACTATTTGGACTTCCTTCAACGCGAAAAGATCTGACAGAGTACCCCAAAGTTCATTATAGTTTAAGCCCCTTGTGGAATAGAGTGGATGCCACCCCTACTGAAAAAGTCTTTAAAATCTATCTACCCTGGTGGTGTATGTATGACCTACGACTGTAACTCAGGTAGTAGGTACGAAGGCGACGCGATTTAGCGCGTGATTCTGAATGTGTGCTACATGATACTACTAAATTCTTAGTATTCTTACCGTTCTAGTACCGTGTAAGTACGTTACATATGTTTAATTATCTGCAACGAGCTAATATAGACGAGATTATCAGTCTATTACTTTCCCTGGGTGTCGGTACTGGCAACATGCAAGGAAAATTAAACAAAAAGACTCACTATATCCTGCGTTAGTAGCCGTTAACGCCGTCTAATACAGATCTGACGCCAGTAAAAATGGTGATGATATAGACAAATAATTAATACAAGTGGTAATCACGAGGTCAACTAGCTCCCTAGAATCACAAATAGTCGGATAATATTCATCAAAGCAACTTACTCCAAGACTGATGAGGCTGGGTTTATTTTTTATTTTTATATGCCGAGTCTGTGGCAGTGTAAAGAATGCATATGTGTACGTTCGTGACACGCAGGTAAGGTAACCGTTCCAGTGCTGGACACGGGGCCAATACTAGTTACTTTCAACTTACTAAGCAACCAAGGCGAGCAATATTTAAATTATTAGAATAGAAGATGTCAAATATTGGGACGTTTACCTAATAGGTACTTTCCTAACGTCTCATGAAAATCTTGTGTTTTGTGCTGGATCCTTTCAGCTGAGAATGACTCTGGCGCACACAGGCAACGAGCCTGATACTTCGAGATCTGAGGACCTCAACTATGAGTGTGACTGAATGATGAGCGAAGCTGCCGCCGAAAAATATAAACTAAACAAATATCTAAATCGAAGTATATTACCTTCGGCAGTCGTCGTATGTTGTACGATCTAAATGACTAAAAAGAATACATAAAAGCACAGTGTCACCATCCAATCACGTGGTTAAAATCGAGAACCTTGAAAAAGACAATATGTGGAAGCGTTCCGCATAAACGGACTTCAGTCGTTTCAATAATAAACTACTCCGTCCACCTGCCCACATCAGGACTAGAGAAAATTACGTCCATATTCCTGGTATAAACAACTCGTGGTCCGCAAGGTCTCTCGATATCCTACGTCAATGACTGACAACATTTGAGAAGGGCAGTGTACTGGTGAACAGCATTTAGACTGTCCTGATTATTACAACCTGTTCTTCGTTGGAAACCTCGCTGTAGCCCCACCCCCTGTCTCGCGCTATGTGCTCGAACCTACCTTGTTTGCTACAACAAAAATGTGGAACGCTTCACGATTTTGCGTGTCATCCTTGCGCAGGGGCCATGCTAATCTTCTCTGTATCGTTCCAATTTTAGTATATGTACCTACTGCCAAAGCAAGTACTTTTATGTACCTCGAGAGCCAGCGAAAGATTTAATCTGCGGAAGGCAAAGTAAGGGTTTCTGATGCTTTGTAACGTAACATTCCCCAGTATGCTCAGCTTGCGCATGCAGGAGCGACTGTTGAACGGTTGGTAGCAACTCCTTGCGCAGGAGAGACTGCTGAACGGTTGTTAGCACTAGCAACTCCTTGCTCAGAAGCGCGTAGGCTGGAAAATACCTTATAGCTTCTGAAATTCAAACATATGAAACATGTCGGAACTCGAACATGCGTCTGGAGCGTAACAGTCAACACATGACTACGTAGTCATGATCCCATAATTAAATACATAGTAACTCTTCATTAGAGATTCTATCGTGTATGCTAACAGCGGAATGTACGCACGCAATAGTTACTCTCAACGTCTGTCTACGCGAAGACTAAAAACCATTTTTAGGAAGTAATAAGTAAAAGTATGATTAAATGGAATATGTGACTAAACTATGTGTCTTAAGGGTCATTCTTGAGAGGGTCAATTTTCGACGTACAGAGGGAAAAAGTACCCGAGAAAATAAAATAATTGACCTTACACATTTTTTTTGTGTAGTTCAACACTTAATCTAATTGGGGCACGAATTACTTTTTTTGTAAGGTAAGTAGAATTAGCCATAAAAACATGTCAAACACCTAAAACATCATTCCCCTGGCGCGTCCATCAGCCATTTTGTGAACAATCTACTCTGAAAAGAACTAGTTACGGATTGAAATCAAATATTGTATCGAGTTAAATCGTTAGAATATAAGTTAGTGATTTAAAAATAAAAATATGGTTCCCCTATTTATCGTAGTTTTTATAGGAATACATATTAAAGGTTTGTCCAGAGCTAAGCTATCATTCCCCTGATGCCTGACTAAACAACGCGCACATCCCTACTGCAACGTCTTGTGACGCGTAATCTCTGTCGTGCCTCACCCTCGTCAGTAGCGCTACCAACGCCGCGGAGAGAGGACGCGTCTCGTCGCTGGGGCTCTGAGCAATGAAGGTTGATATATCATTACCCTGACTTAGGTTCACTATGATTATCATTACCCTGTACTTTCATATAAAATCTATTTCCTGCAATTGGCATGCAATAGTTTAGTGTAAAGAATAACACATGAATGAGTGCATGTGTTGATTTAAAATTGACTCTTATATTAACACCAGTTTCGGCATAATCGACAAGAAACATACTTTTTCTTATTCCCCTGGCTCTCATTCCCCCGATTTTCTGAACAGGGTAATGATACTAATGATAGTTATCTGAAGTTTTTTTGGAAATTAAAATATTTTATCATATAACACAAAACATAATGATCGACTGATTTATTCAACAATCGATTTAATTAACTACCGAAGATTATTATTCCCTTGTCAGTTATATCATTCTCTTGTAATTGTTATCATTCCCCTAGTCATTTTTCTAATTTCCTTGTACTTTTTATCATTCCCTGTCATTTTTTCTCATTCCCCTGGCAGCTAAACTTTGGATTAGTATATTTCCATACCTAGTTGACCCAAAGTGATGCCTTTTCGATAAATATATTTATTATTAAATGTTTAGTTGGATTTTATTGTAACTTAGTAAAAAATTCTAAAAATAAAAAACGCCAAGGGAATGAGATGAATAATGCAATTCTCAAGAATGACCCTTAAGCGAACTCTGTCTTAGGTCGGTTAGGTTAGGGTTCACTTGTGTCCCTTAGACCAGAAATAGACACCCTGCGCAGCGGGATGGCGTCGACTCGCTGGAAATTATCAGGCCCCCCTTTGGCACAGTTTGCCCAACACTACTGAAAAAGTAGGTAGGGGAACTATGTATAAGACGGGGACGCGGGGTAAGATGGGGCCACCCACACACAGACAAAACTACACGCTACACTAACGCAACAGCTATTAGTCCGCTGGCGAGTGCAAGCGAAAGCGCACGCGTGTTTGTAGTACAGGTCGAAACGTGTTTCAGAGGTGTCGCGATCTAATTTTTGAAGCCTAAACAAATATTGACCTAAAATCATAAGTAATTGTGTCTCTTTATTGTTATTTTGTATACGGGTTTTGTATCATATTGGGCATGGTGTGGTGTATGTGAAGGCACTTAAATATTGAAGTGTTTTTTTTAATAATATTTTGTTTGTGAGTTAGGTGCTTGAGGCAAGACAGGGCAAAATACTTGAGGCATGACGGGGCATTGCCCCATCTTGCCTCATATGACCTTGTCGAATAATTCTTACTTAAAATCCTCCGAAAATTGGTTGCGATGCCAACTATGTGATCGCTGGGCCCACACAGCATGTGCAGGTGTAGATGACGATAACGCACAAGAGGTTTTGATATGCTTTGCATGTGAGGAGGATTAAACACCATCTTGCCTCATAACCCCATCTTGCCTCACTTTTTGCGTCCCCGTCTTGCCCTATATGTGGGCTAAGACGGTGTATTTTCCAATTTTTATTAATTGTTTTTTTATAAATTTTATGATTACCTATATTACCAAAACTCATGCCAAATAAAAGTTGATTGAATAATGTATGTGCAATTAATATATGATTACCATGTGACTTTGATTACTCTGTATTTTTACTGTTTTACCTTAGCGTCCCCATCTTATACACAGTTCCCCTACAGTAGTCTTGGAAAACTAAAGAACGCATATGTTACGTGGCTCTCCGGAGGGGAATCGAACCGCGGTCTCCCGTGTGACAGGCGGGGATACTTACCACTATACTACCGAAGAAGTAGTAACGTTTCAGAAATTAATGTATTTGAACTACATTATAAAATCAGTTTGATAAGAATTGCATTTTTATTACCGGCCATACTATTAACCATTGAGGAATTCCACCTCCTGGCCCCATCATTATATGTATACATTTAATAGTACCAAATCTAGTTTCATATTTAAATATACAAGTCGACTTTTTAAGTATAGTCTCTTTTAAAACGACACTCGTATGGCAGCTAACTAAAGAGCACCGCCCAAAATCTTAATTAATTTAGGTTCGGTTATTTTGACATATATATAACAACTTGAAAATAATAGTAGAAACCGAAAAAAGGTAATCACACTACATACCGGTGCGCTCGTGAAAGAGAATTGCAGTACCCGACGAATTGAGGGTAGTTTCGAATTTAAAATCAATCTCCTTCAAGTGAGCACTAGCATGGGTCGGCCATGACAGTTTTACTTGAAAAAAAACTTAAGGGGGCTTCAACGTCATCGGATACGCAGATTGAGGGCAAAAATTCTAATCATCAAAATTTCCTTCATGCGCGAGAAACAAACATCATTAAAGCACCTTACCTCCTGAGTAGGTACTACTCACGATTTCCTCCGATACTAGCACCCGTCCGTGGCCGTCCGCCGGTGGTGAAGCCATGCTGGTTCAAAGAGGGGGAATTTGGCGTTAAAACTAGAAGTCACGTGGGACTTGGGAGTGTTGCCAGTCGAAACAGGTGATGCCATCTCAATTTTATAGGCTTGGAATAAGGTACAATACTTACTTAATAGAGAAAATAAAGACAGTGGGACAGAGTGCTCGAACAAATTGTCGTAAATGTGGACACGCTGGACAAAAGCACCAATTTTTTATCAGGCACGTGTTAGGTCCATAGCTTTAAGTTTTTGATAGGAACCAACTCTTCGGCCATTTTTATTTTATGCCGGCCATTTTTAATTAAGCATATTTAATTATTAATATCTCGAGTTCTAAAAGGCACTTAGAATCACAAACCTGGTGTCTAATAAATATACAAATTTGGGGTCAGGGATGCTATGGACATAACAAGTACTTACCTGAAAAAAATTCGGTGCTTTTGTTCAGCATGTCCACATTATCACCTGAAACTGCCCTACTAAGAGTCGTTATTGCAACTCTACGAGTGTGGGTGACTTTTAAGAAGCCTCCGATCAGCTGTTGTTGGCACTCAGACATCAACAAGAATTGGAAACATTTGTCTGGAAAGCCATTTTTGACGTGCCTAACCGAACGTAACCAACGGCGACCCTAATAAAAAAAATTAAAGAAGATTTATTGTCTCAAAAAAAACACAATCTCAACACAAAAACAAAAGACCAGGTTGCACTCCGGGATTGCCGGCAGAAGTGAAAACTCAATGACATTGTAACAGTTTTTCGATCAGGTCTCATAATTGCAATTGTAATTGGGGTGCCCCATCGTTACTGACGATTTCTCAATATAATTTGTGACGTTGGTGCCGTTAAGTAGCCTAAGTCTTTTGGTAGATGTCGCTACACGCCTCCCTAAGGCGTTGTAAGAAGGAACTGATTGAAAGATTTAGTGGCCGAGACAGATTGTTCCGATAGCTCAGTTGTTTAGTAGCGACGAGCCATGAATGCCAGTGGTCGCCGCTGGTTCGAATCCGGCTCGGAGCATTAAATTTTGCAATTTTTCCTTTAAGGTGCCGTAGGTTCATGGTCTTCTCTCCCTCTCACTAAGCATAAGCGTGAGCGAAATGGAAGTGCGTGATCGGAAGCGCGGATGTTTTTTTTATTTTTTTAGCCGTTTAAATAAATAAGAGAGTAAATATTAACAGATTTCTCTCAAACATTATATTGTCAATTTTTAGGAGCAATTTAAACACTTAGCTATTGTGCATAATTTGTTACGACTTTAAGTGTATTTTAGACCTATGTTAGTGATTTTTTCTATCGAGCGAAAATTGCTTAGTCATGTTTCTAAACACTGATTTCCCTGCAGAAAAGCCTCAAGATTACTATTCGTATTTTTTTGAAACCATATTATTACTTATAAACAGACGCATTATATTGTTTCAAAAACTCGGTTCGCTTAACTTCGCTGAACCTACGGCGCCTTAATTTAAATTTATGATTTCGTTAGCAACGTTCTTGGATTTTGCAAGGTGTCTGCCAGGTGGGTCCCTAGGTTGCTTTCAGCTGAAAATAAACGAACACCACACGATGTCACAGGATAGTTTGGACTTATTTAAAGCTGATCCTCAAGACTTTTTCAGTCGTTTCGTACCTAACTATGGATGAGACTTGGGTTCACCACAACACACCAGAGTAAAAAATACAATCCAAGCCAAGGCCATTTTGTCAGCCGCAAAGGTGATGGCTTCAGTATTTAGGCGGATGTCACACTGTGCCGCATCTCCGGACGGAGGTGCGGGGCAGTGTGTTGTATCATACGGAATTTATATACAAACTGAGGTACTTGCATACAACGAGCTCCACACCTCCGTCCGGAGATGCAGCGGCGGTGCCAGCGAACGCCTACCTCAGCGTACCTTCGAGCGGCTTTTGCCGCGTGTCCGTCGCGCGCAGCATGCACGAGTCTGTTTCACGGTGGAATCTGCTTCTTTACTGAGATACCAGCAGTCTCCACAACTAAGTATTTAAATTCATCACCTTCCTCTGCCGTTACATTGTTGAAAGAAAACGCCCCAGAATGTAATACAAACCTCCATTTTGAACACAATAACAACAAAGGAATAAACAATCGAGAAAATACGTAATTAATAAGAAAATATTTTTTTTCATTACACGTTCGACGTTTATTTGAAATAAAATTTTAAGTCTTAAAATCATCGCCAGAGTCCTTTTTTAGCATATTAGCACAATAAAATTATTTTTTGAATTACTGGCTGAAAATAAGTTATCTTTTTTGATATTTTCAAGATTATTTATTTCCTATCATCAAATGTAGCTCATGAAAGTAGTAAAATGTTAAATATAAAAAAAAAACTTACTGTGGAGATATATGCAAACCTTAAGAATTTCAAAATTCAGTAGCGACCCCTAAATGTTATCCAAAAATAAAAATAAAAATCAGACGTTTTTTTAACGTATTAGAACAAAATAAGAGGGTGAGACAATGAAATTTCATTATTTCGGTTTTTATGCATCACCCTAACTTAGGTAGGATGTCAAAACTATTTTAAGACTCAGCGATGAGAATCTAGGCCGCGTCAGTGCATTTGTCAAAATATCAGCGACTTGTTCTGTTGTGCCTATCCTCTTAACTTCAATTGCACCTTCAGCAACTTGTTCTCTGACGTAAAAATGCCGGATGCGAATATGTTTGGTTTTCTTGTGGAATTCTGGGTTATGAGCTAATCGTACAGCTGCTTCATTGTCCACAAACAGTGCCGGAGTATGCTTAAAGTTCATCAGTTCCTGCATTATTCTGGTTAGCCAAACCAACTCTCTAGCTGCAACTAACTCTGCTTCGGTTGTAGAAATGGCAACCGATTCTTGCCGCTGGCTGAGCCAAGATATAACGCCTCCTGCATAGAGACATGCGACGCCTGTAGTAGTAGTAGATCGGCTAGTGTCACGATCTCCTCCATGGTCCGCATCACTAAAACCTTCAAGTACTGAGGGTTGATGCGCTTTATATTGGATTCCAAAGGAGCTCGTGCCTGTGACGTAACGTAGTATCCTTTTTACCCTAAGCCAGTCTTCATTGGAGGGTGATTCCAATTTTCGGGAAGCAACGCCCACGCCATAAGCAATAGGTATCTGGACGAGTTCCGACCATTAAATAAGCCAAGGCACCAACGGCTTATCTGTATGGAAACTTTTCCTTCTTTTCAGTTTGTACTTTCCCTGAATAAGAAGTTTATTTTTCAATTGGTGTCGTGACAGGGTTGCATTCTGCCATTGCAAAGCGTTCCATGACCTTCTTTGCGTAAGCTTCTTGATTTATAGAGAAGGAGCTATCCTCTTTTCTCACGATTTCTATCCTAAATAATACGAAGCAGGTTTTGTCGTAATGTGCAATCGTTTTATCAAATCATTTAAAAAAGAATTCGCTAACTCTTCTGTGGTTGCTGCTACAAATCCATCGTCCACATACAATGTAATTAATAGTTTGTTGTCATCTATGTTCTTGGTGTACAGACAACAGTCAGCCTCGCATTGTTTAAAGCCATTTTAAAGCCCATTTCTGGTAGTATTGCTTCAAAGCCATATAGGCTTCGATTAAGTTTCCAGACTTTAGATGTTCCATCGTCAAATCCTTCGGGTTGCTGCATATAGATTTCCTCTTCAAATTTTCCGTTGAGAAACACTGTAGCAACGTCAAATTGAACCAGTTGGATGATGGGATTCATGAGGCATTGAGGGAACTCTTCACATTAGGCAAGCCTGTAGTGATTTTGTTATTTTCTATTATAACTCGTGTATTACTTAAAACCCGGAAATCGCAAATTTCCGATTTCAAGGTGTAAATACAAGAGTTAGTGGAGTGGAATTGATGATGAAGACCACAGCTGACTTATCGAATTCCTCAATTATGTAGGTACTGCAAAAGTGCAAAAATACGGCACGTCACAGATTATGATAAGATTCCGTTGAAATAGGAACTAATGAAGTGCCATAGGTGATGATCTTGGGGAATCGACGGAAGTCCTCAAATATTATCGGCCCTCATACAGCAATCCGGTTTGTTTTTCTCTAATAATCAACGCAATTGCTATCGGAAATCAATTCATGTGGTAAATTGGAAAAAAATGTGTAAATGTTCTCGTGGCTTGGCGGAGTAATAATTGAAGTCGGTTAAAACTTTGTTTTTAAAGTAAATTATTTTTACACGGAATAATGAAATGAAAGGCAAAATGGCAAAAGTGTATCTTTAGATTTTCAAGACTTTGTAGAAAAAATATTTTATATATAAGTTTGTTTACTTACAACTAATTAATCTAACGTATGATTTGTAGACGTTTTTTTAATCATCATTTAAAACTCTTCATACTCCAGACTCCATACCTACTCATTGATGCCAGATTTGATTGTATTGGAGAAAAAAAACTTATGCAGATTCTTATCTAACAATTTATTATTTAATGTTGGACTTGTTATTTAATAGCAATCTCCTTAAGTTTTCTTCGGTCGATCTTTGTCGTTGCTGTCTGAGGAATTGCGTCCAAGAATATGACGCCTCCCCGTAGCTGTTTACTTTCTGCCAAATTATCTGTAAACAGAAAAAAATGTTATTGATAAGTTAGAGAAGACTTAAACCAACAACAGTGAGGCAAAGAGTTTTGTAAAAGAATGTCTGGATATTTGCGATCTGTGTTTTTATCCCATTGCGTGGCCGACGTGGAGTTTTATGGGGTTAAAATACCACATAACCCATGCAGACTTCCCCCAAAAGCTGGGTACGTGGCTAGCAGGTTTTCTCAACGGAAAAAAGCTACCTTGATGATTCGGTTGGCTCACCAATTCTGATGGGTCTTCCCGCTCGTCGTCAGCCACTAAACGCGACCACTCTTCAAGCCATTATAATAGTGGCCTCTATTAGTAGGGAGCACGGGCTACTCCGCAGCTTTTGGCTCGAACGCGGCCACTAAGCGCCCGGTGTGCGCCGATGCTATACAAAATATATGAAAAAACTCGTCCGCAGCTTCGGGTGGCCGCCACTACTGGCTCAATGTGCGGCGGCTCTTAACCCTTTCAGGACGAACGCTGTCAGCGCTTTGCGCACCGCTATGGCGCAGAACTAACAAAAAGCTCGGTAAACCCGATGCGCCGAGCCGGCGTCATGCCGGCCTACGGGTGCGATGGATGCATCGTGAAATGGATGGGTTGATGCGTTATTTCCACTAACCAAATACTTTAAATGATGCATTATTTTTTTAATTTTAATGATACGGTCCTCTGACATAGAAATTATGAAATACATTATAGTGGGTTACCTATCAGATATGTTTAAGAGTAAGAAAAAAAAACCAATTTGATTATTATGTTTTATTACAAAATTAACACAGTATTGTAATAAAACTAAATACAACAAACATGTTAATAGAAAAATGGAAACCAAGTAAAAATATCACAAAAGTACTTATCCTAAAAATACAATAAAACAAACTCATATCAATAATTATTAAAAATAGTTTCATGATTATTCATTTGTACTAGAGAAACCCGCGATTTATAAGCGCGACATGTGTCAAATTTATGAAATTTACAATAACTGAATTAAAATTGACTCTATAGACTTACCAAGTGGTATCGACGCAGTAATTCCTGGTGAGTTTTCATCAAAGTCCATTCTATTCGGTACCGTACAGCAATCAGGGTCAAACATGGAATGCAGAGACATCGGGTCCGGTGGGCAAGCAGGGTCATTCATGTTGAGCGTGGTCATCGTTGAATCGTAAGGAGAGCCAAGTCGTATAAAATATCAACAAACAAAGAAAAACACAAAACCGAGAGCACGAGAGCACATTACCGAGGTCAAACCAAGACTGTGCAACTCTCTATCATAGTGCAACTTATTTTTCAACACCCCTAGTTGTCCAATTGTTAAGAGAAACAAGGAGAAGTGGCAAAACATAATAAAATGTCTTTTGTTTTACCGCTGCTCTTTGTGACAAAAGGGTCACAGACGCCATAAATCACACAATGACGATACTACCTACTTATGTCCTTATCGGGTTTTTTCACTCCACGCAGGCCACCTGCGTGCTATCAGTAGCAGGATGATGATTGACGATTTATGCTAGTTCATAAAAATTGATAACACAAACCTTTGTTACGTTACGTAGCTGTTATGGTTAATACAACAGCGGCTTATCATCACAATAAGTCGTTAGAACTATCCAAAACCCACTCTAAAGACGTCAACCTGATATATTTTGGCCATAGAATAGTAATAAAATATGTATTTACCTAAAATATATTTATTTATCCACAAACATTGATATGCTTGGTTAAAACGGCCATAGCATGAAACCATTCTTCCCGACTAAAACGACGTGATTTATGAAAAGTAGCATTACCGCTATGAAAATAAAGCTCCTTATGATTTGGCAATGACAACACTTACGACTCTTTTGAAATGAGTCGTTATGCGTTGTCCACCCGCAAGCCTGAATGACGCCGACCTCGGCGCAAGAGGTTTTAAACCTATTAAACTTAGATATATTTTCTTCAAAATTACTTTTTTCTTACCTATATTATCTACTCTATGTTTTGTTAAATGACTTCAGATATGTTTTCAAGCTATTATATACAGAAAAACGGCAATGAAAGTTTGGGGTAAAATATTACCATATATACAGCTAATTTTGTGTTTTACTCGTATTGAATATTACAGCTCAGTCTGTTAATTATACATAAAAAAAGAAAAAGCAACCGCACTCAATCAATTTTATGAGATAAATGCAAAAATGTTTTGGCGCCGGGCCGGCGTCATCAGTACGGCGGGGTTGCAAATGGCATGGCGCCGACGCGGCGTCATGCGCACTGAAAGGGTTAATCGAGTACCTTTCACGAGTTCCTTAATTTCGGCAGCACCGACATCATGTCCCGGACGCCTCACGACGAAAGCGACCGGTAGATCCCCTCTCTTAGGGTCCGGTATACCGGTGACAGCCACGTCTAGCACCCCCGGGTGCTGCCCGATTGTGGCCTCTAGCTCTACCGGGGAGATCTGTTGATCAACAATAAGTACTTGAAGGAGAAAAATGTCTAGTTTCTATAATACGTTATACGATCGCCGACTTTTATAATAGCACTGCAAACCCGATACTAATCAACTGGCGGTCTATTCTATGGCTAGTGTCGCGCGTTCGGGAAATGCGCGTTTGTATCGCTGCAAAGAGTCGCCGTGTATCCCATCTAAGATAATTTCTTTCCCTTCGGGATGGATGAAAGGAGCTTGCTTTGTAAAAAAGCTTCAATGTTGTTTAAGTTAATATCATCCTTACATGATGGCTCATATACTTAAGCAGCAGTTTAATTCGGTCCACGAAGAAGAAGTTGTAGTGGTCATCTCTGTAAAACATGTCGCCGGTTTTGAACCAACGGTCAGTAAACGCCTCTGCGGTCGCTTCAGGGTTTCTATAGTAGCTCTTAATCACTCCAGGCCCTTTTATCCATAGTTCTCCGTTCCTGTTTGGTTCGTGGATGTCCTCTTGGGTCTGTACATCTATTAACTGCAATCAAAAAGCAGAATGAACACGTTTGTTTCTTTAAAAGAAAAGCGTTTGTTCCCTGATGCCCTGATGATGTTAATATGCACCAAACTATACCCCATTCCATATAAGATTAGAACAATTGTGCGTTAATCGACATGCAATTTCAAGGAAAACCATTTTCAAACGCAAATCATTACCACTCGTATTGTTATTTTCGGGAAGTAGGTACTTAATTATAGAAATAAGTAAAAGTAGTATAATATTTCTCTACGATATCCGAGATAAACGACGCGCATCGGCACTCATGTTTGCATCGGCGATTAAATATTTACCTATACTAAAAAAGCATTTAAAAACCTTTGGCCCAAAACTAGTATGAAATGAACCAATGGCCAAGCAATTTTGATCAGACTCGTCTACGAAAACGGCCTTTTATTGTCAATGGTGTGGTGTGGCGGGCTTACCCTGTATTGTAACGACCCCATTGGTTTTCCAACGGACGCGGACCCGGGGTTCGTTCCCTCGTATAAGAATATCAGACCGGCTGCTTCGCTCATCCCAAATCCAACCAGTACCTCTGCGTTGGGCGCCACTTTCTAAAACATACCTTACAATTAACTGCAAGTGTGGCGTTCAACCATAAGTGTGGTGGTTTTTGACATATCGACGAGTAATCTCCCTGTTTCTACAAGAATAGTGCTCAAAAAGAACGTTATACATCCAAATGTAAATGGTAAAAAACAAGGTAAACTACGAAGAAATGTCGAGAATAGGTAGTTGAAGTTCGATGATCGCGAGCCATGCAAACGATCTATAGGATCCGCTAGTCATCATACAAGCCAAACGTCTAGGTAAGACCTAAATGCGAACTTACAGGATACAGTTATTACGGCATTTACCTTGACCTGGTGTAACAACTCAGCAGTAACAGCGCTGCCTCCCACATAAAACGTCTCAAAGCAGGTAAAGTCGCACAGCTCGCGCCCCTCTGGTGTTATTAGCATAGTTAAAAACGTAGGACTAACTATCATTGCGGTTGGCTGAAACAAAATATTCAGGTATTCATGTGGATTATGAATTATGAATACTTCGGTACAACTACGAAAAGGCCATGCCAGGGTAAGCTAAGTGAATCTGCCCCCAGCGAATTCTGGCTTGCATTTTTTTCGATGATGTGGCTTTGTATCGGTAACTAACAAGTATGCATTTATTTGAATAATTAATTGTATATTGTTTCCTTTTTTGTATTCGCAATATATCCTGCTATTAATATGCATATTGTCTTTACTATATGCACATTAATACGTGACGCACGTCAAAATCGGTTGGGTAGAAAAATAAATGTTGAAAAAACCGGCCAAGAGCGTGTCGGGCCACGCTCAGTGTAGGGTTCCGTAGTTGTCCGTCCGTCACAGTAAGTGTCCCCACTTAAACGTTAAAAAAATGGGCTATTTGTTATATTGAATTGACATATTAAGTACAGAACCCTAAAACCCTACAAGCAATACTTAGCGAACTATTTTTTTAATAGACAACGAACGACCAAAGACAACTAAGACAATTCGAGCACGACAAATTTTCGACCTAATGTATGGGCGTACCTCCTCCGAACCCATTAAATCAGGAAAAATCTTAACACCGCCATGTACGATATGAGCGTTCCGCGTACAGCGACATCTATCGGCAAAAAAAGTAATCTATTGCGCGCGAGCTTAAAGTATGGAAGATGATTTTTATGGGATAATTCTTTATTGCGTGAACCGATTTGAACCGAATTTATAGGTACAATAAACACCTGCTTGTACGGTTAAATTACTAACTTAGTTCAGAAATTATTTTGTATTCTTTTTCAAAAACTATTGAACCTATCAAGTTCAAAATAATTTTCGGCTCGTACCAATGAGTTTTTCGGAACTTATGTACGGAATATGATTTCATATTTACCGTTAGCTTTTCGGTGAAGGAAAAACATCGTGAGGAAACCTGCATACATCTGCGAAGAAATTCAAAGGTGTATGTGAAGTCCCCAATCCGCACTGGGCCAGCGTGGGGACTACTGCCCGTTCCCTCTCATACATGAGAGGAGGCCTGTGCTCAGCAGTGGGACGTATATAGGCTGATGATGTGATACTTTAAGGTCGCGCGCAATAGTTTACTTAATTTGCCGATAGATGTCGCTGTACGCGGAACGCTCATATTGTACATGGCTCTGTTAAGATTTTTCCTGATTTGATGGGGTCGGAGCAGGTGCGCCCATTAATTAGGTCGAAAATATGTCGTGCGGGAATTGTCTTTGGTCGTTCGTTGACTAATAATAAAATTGTTCGCTAAGTATATTGCAGTATTGCTTGTTTAACGCTTAAGTGGGTACAATTACTGTGACGGACGGAAAACTACGGAACCCTACACTGAGCGTGGCCCGACACGCTCTTGGCCGGTTTTTTTTTTTTAACTAAACTTTTGCGGGCTCAAATTTTGCATAGGTTACTAGTACAAAGCCACATCATCGAAGCCAAAACTCACTGGGGGCAGATTCACTAAGTACCTACTTTGTAGGTGTTGATGAGCTCATACAAGTGTTGCTGAATTAGAGGCTTTGATGTCTGCAGCCTAGTAAATCGCAGTATTGGAGACATCACGAAGATTATGAGAGCAGTCACCCACTGCAGCGGCGATACAATCAATTGCATCTTGGTTGGATTTGGGAATTGAGTATACCGAACGCTGGAAAAAAATCAAATAATTTGAGAGAGGCAAAGCAGAATGTAAACAACTCGGATAGTAGGTATCTCGGCCTTACAGAAGCCCGTAGAGATAATAACACTCGCTCTTTTTAAGTGGTGTTGTGTTCCTGGTTGTAAGTACCTAAGGTCGCCAGAGCGTGCCAGAGCGCCCTAGAAAAAGTACAGGCAGTCTAGCAATTATGAGGTCAGGGAGCTGGCGCCATCGAAAAGAAAAAAAGAAAACATTTATTACGTGCGAAAAATACATACAAACAAAATGTAGACATATACGCACATACACATTTGCCACGAAATGGTCACAACTTAGAGTAATTCTGGCCGGCCTGGCCTATTCGGTTAACATAATTACGGTTTTAACATAACTTACAATAAATATGGCCCGGAGATCGACATATTCTTATGTGTAACAGCAGCGCTTTTGGGTGACCCGGTAGTTCCGCTCGTGGGGATCAGCAGAGCGATGGTGGTTTCGGGATCAAAATCTGTTGGCCTGGAAAATTTACATGAGTAGCTAAGCTTTTGATGGCCTCGTTTTTGTAGTAGGTAGCTATAACTAGACAATAGAAATAGATTGCTTTCATGTTGGCATACAGGTGATCTTACAAAATTAATAGGTAGTTAAGGCAAGTCGCCTACTGATATAACATATTAGATTAGTTTCATATCAGTTTTTAATTAGTAGGTATATACTTAATCAAAATTTTATAAAATCTATGGATAACTATAATTTTATATCTAGCTTCTTCATCCATTGGGCTGCGTCCACATCAGGAGAAAATAAATCAAGGGACAGCGTAGTTACATTTAATTAGAGATGTTACGGAGCTTCGCCTCCGCATCCGTTAAGACGGAACTTCCGTTTGGGTTTACACCTTCGGATCCGCCTCCGCCTTCGCTATTTTTTATTTCACACCTCCGCCTCCGCCTCCGCCTCCGTTAATTTTTTACCGAAGTTATACCGCAGCTGAAGGTATTGCATTTGCGCGGCGAACGCCTACAAGTTTTGACTTGTCCAGGAATGACTTACCTAGCTATCACTATCAATATTATATATCAAGTCACGCCGCTGAACAGCTGTTCAGCGGCGCTGGCTTGATATATGATCTTAAGAAATAGGCTTGATGGCGACAAAGCCGCCAAGCTTTTATTTATAAAATACAATTTAGTACTTTTGCAAACCCTTAATTTAGTTTAAGGGCCAATCAACTATTTTTGTGTTGCTCGTTGCCGTGGTTAAACTATGATTTTATGGGTTTTAAATCCACTGAATACGTGTTTTAGTTATATTGGTAAACCCATTTTATGGTCAGGCATCTTCTTAGCATAATAGGAGCCCAATGAATAGTATTTTTTCTAAGAAACTCTGTCACTGTTGTCTCTTGGCTTACCGGGAAAGAATAACAAGTAACAACAAGAAAAAGTTGATTGACCCTTAAATTAACTTGTTTTGTGGTGAAGTTCCCATTTCATTTAAGTTTTGCGTTGGTTAATTTTTATTTAAACGGACGAAAATTAGTAATTATATTATATATTATTAATTAAAGCAAGAAGTTTGATTGTATTGTGTTGTTTAATTAAACTTGGCCTTCAACACATCAACCTTCCACTTAAAACTCTTAAAAGGTACTCGGCTCCGGCTCCGCCTCCGGTAAACCTCCGGATCCGGATACGGCTCCAACTTCGCCTCCGGCTCCGGATCCGACTCCGTTAAACAAAAAAAAAAACTCCGGATCCGGCTCCGGCTCCGGTAAAGCCGCCTCCGTAACATCCCTACATTTAATAGTACAACAGGGTATTGCAACTCTTAAAATCTAAAACTATAGTAATATACCTAGGTAGTTAACAAAAGTATTTAATCTAAAAACAATGTGCCTAGGTAACCACTATTTACTGATACTTAATATTTATTTATGTCAAAGAATTCTTGTAATGAATAGAAACTGTTACATTCTAGGTTTTTTGAAGTGAAAACTTCTTAAGCGGCGCTGAGCACTTTTTGGGATGGGGAAAAATTGTTAAACTCGCGACAGATTTTTGTGACGTCACGTGACCGTAGAATTGGGAGAGATTCGGGACGAGCCTTGGGAGCGGGGGGGGAAAACAGGGGTTTGGCTAGGGGACATAGTTCTAATTTTTACTTTATTGTTAACACTATAAGGTCGTAACACATTTTCCGTACTTAAATGCAAAATCCATTTTGTTTTATCAAACTTTTATATTTTGCTGTTAGCCGATTCGACTTCATTCAAAACTGAACACTATTCGTAAGAGTATAAAGCCGTTAAACACTTTTTGCAATTGCATATTCTGCAAATAAATTTGTAATTCTGTCCACGCGTCCTTTACCGTTTTGCTATTGAGCAATTCGAATAGTTCGAATTTGGACGTTATTCCTAAAGAGATAAAGCTTTGAAAAATATTTGGCAATGGCAAAAACAAATTCGTATTTTATTTCATGGTCTCCTTCATCAATTTTGCTGAGTTAAATAGTTGAACTATAGCGTACTACTAATAAGGTTGTTATTTGATATATTGGCACGCAGTGGGAGGGAGGGGGAGGAAGGGATTTTTTTTTGCAAAATTAAAATTTTTCACGTTTTCACTTCTACCGGCACTCCCGGAGTGCAACAAGGTCTTTTTTTAAACTTTCAACCATTTTGTGTATTTCAGCTTTTCGCTAATTTCTTTAGGGAGATTATTATATTTATTATGTATTCTTATTTGGTGATATGAAGGCTTTTGTTACTCATTTGCAAGTTACTAGTAGGTAAGGCTATTCTATTTTGATATATTATTAGACTATACCGGGTGAGCAATCCTAATGGGTCAGTATGGCGGTTTTGGAAACCATAACAGATAGCGAAATCTTGGCTTAGGAACCATGACGTTGATTTTAGTAAAAAGAAAAACTGCATTCATATACTTACAAAAATACGTGTACTCGGCCCAGGAATCGAACCTGGACTTTTTGAAAAATTAAATTTCGTTATTTTCCTTTGAATATCGGTTATGTAGCTCTTAAATAGTAAATGTTACTAAGAAACATGATATCTAAAACTAATAAAATGCATTGTTTTTAAACAACGAAGTTTTATTTTTCAATACTTCAGTGCCGCCGCCGGCCCTTTGACTTTGTATGGGGAAGTTTTAATATTGTTTAAGTAATCGAACGAAATCTTATGTAAATATAAGACTGAAATGCCCACAATTTAAATATTTTGCAAAATATCGTCATTAATGTGATTCCGGTTATCATTATAAATCGTTTATCTGAATAGACCACATACGAAATGCAATAATGAAATCGTTACCCAATAGAATTAATCTTTGCATCCAGGAAAATGGTTACCATTTTGAACATTTACTGAAATAAAATAATTATCTTTTTGTTGTGTTTTTGTTCAATTACTTAAACAATATTAAAACTTCCCCATACAAAGTCAAAGGGCCGGCAGCGGCCCTGAAGTATTGAAAAATAAAACTTCGTTGTTTAAAAACAATGCATTTTATTAGTTTTAGATATCATGTTTCTTAGTAACATTTACTATTTAAGAGCTACATAACCGATATTCAAAGGAAAATAAGGAAATTTAATTTTTCAAAAAGTCCAGGTTCGATTCCTGGGCCGAGTACACGTATTTTTGTAAGTATATGAATGCAGTTTTTCTTTTTACTAAAATCAACGTCATGGTTCCTAAGCCAAGATTTCGCTATCTGTTATGGTTTCCAAAACCGCCATACTGACCCATTTGGATTGCTCACCCTGTATATAGAGGACTGGTTAACGCATAATAAGCATTTGTGGCCGTAATTAAGTCTGTAGTTTTTTTTTATTTTATTTCTGAGGGCATAAACAAAACGGGACAGTTTTGTACAATCTTTTTAAATGTGTGCCTTTTCAATTGATATTTTCATCAATGCTGATGCCTGAAAGACTTCAATTAGTAACTGATTCAAAATCGTGATCTATGGTGTTTGTAATTAAGAATTGAATTAAATTGGTACTTTTTAAGTTTAGTTGTAGGTTAATGAACCTTACAAGCACCTGCGATCTGCAACAAACGCCATAGGTCGCGTCCGGTGTGACGCTGTACGTGACGTAAGAATGCTTACTATGGATATGCACTATAGTGGTCTCTCTCACACGAAAAAAATACAGCCTAGTACGCTACCCTGCAGTATGCGGTATTACCCCAGGAAAATTACGTTTTTTCAAACATTAATTTATAACAGCGTTTTTTTTGTTTGTTTAATTTTAAAATGTTATTCTAAGATGCCTTATCCAAGAATCCACCAAAATTTCCATCGGGAAGTAAATATATAAAAATAAATGACACATCCATTATGTTTTTTGTGTGATTTATTTATTATTCTTGAAGAGCTCCTGTAAATTAGCCAAAACAAAAATTAAAATATCTATTAATATTTTTCCTCTTTTTTCAGGAATTGGTTAAATATCGATTTTTTTGATGACTAATATTTTGATGGATTTTGAGTCTACGTAATTACAAAACTGATAATATATCAGTTACACGCAAAAAATTTGCTGTTATGAATTATTTCCAAATTTGCATTCTTTTCCATACTAATGAAAATAAAGTGCTTGGGCTATATGTTATTATCTAGCCGCCAAAATGCCTATTAAAAGGCATCCTCCTCTTCAATCAATGGAATTTACCCTATATCATTCTAAATTGGAAATATGGAACAGAGCATTTGTTTTGTTTCGTTCGAATTTAAAACATAACAAATTGTACTCCATTTCCTCCTGCTTTTGGTTCTAATTGAATTGTCAATCCTTATAGGTATGTTGGGCCGCAAGAGAGTAGGTAAGATCCATGTAAGATCACTTTGTGAGATGACTTTCGTCCCGGTTGAGGGAACAGTAGGTATGTGTATCGCAGACTCTAAGAACTCTAACTAGCCGAATGGAGCAGCGTCGCATCGAAAACTGTCCATGAATGTCAAAACTGTAGCATTAACGATGTAGCATGTACTAGGCCCGTTGGCTAGCCAATTAGCCATCCGAATGTAATGATCGTGTATGTCGAAATTCAAAGTTATGTCCATCCATTTGGATGCATCCATTTCACGACATGCATCATTTTCCTTTAGGTTCATTTCGTCCTTATTCCCATTTTCGCAGCATCCCAGCTCGCCCAAAATCCCATTTTGTCCAGTGTCGCATCTTACCCGCTTTCCCAACTCGTCACTATATCAACTCATCACTATATCAACTCGTCACTGTCTCAACTCGTCCACTATCCCAACTCGTCACTGTCTCAACTTGTCCATTTTCTCAACTCGTCACTATATCAACTCGTCACTATATCAACTCGTCACTATATCAACTCGTCACTGTCTCAACTCGTCCACTATCCCAACTCGTCACTATCTCAACTTGTCCATTTTCTCAACTCGTCCTTTTTCCCAACTCGTCACTCTCTCAGCTCGACCAATTTTTTTCGCAGTAAGTTTTGCCCGGACAATGTTTTTTTTAAGATTATGAAGACAAGATAACCAATACATTTTACGACTCTGCTCTTTCCAATCACATTTAGTGACAATCAGATCTCCACTCTGCCTCAGTGGAAGCACAGTAAAGAGGTAGCCTTAAGGTCGAGTAAGGAATGTAGACAATACAAGAAGCGGACGATTTGGGAATGTTGACAGGATGGGAAGTGGACGATTTGGGAATGTTGACAGGACGGAAAGTGGACGATTTGAGAATGTTGACAAGATGGGAAGTGGATAATTGGGGAATGTTGACAGGATTGAAAGAGGATGATTTGGGAATGTTGACAGGATGGGAAGTGGACGATTCGGGAATCGAATGTGGACGAAATGGGATTTTGGGCGAGCTGGAATGTTGTCAGGATGGGAATAGGGACGAAATGCATCTAAAGGATCATTTTCAACGCCGACATAAATAGCACGCCAGAAAATAGTGACAACAAGACAGACGACCACAACCTAGTATGCGCGGGTACCTACCATGGTGGGTACTTACATCGCGCCACGTACCTAGATGTCTAGGTACGTGGCGCGATGTAAGTACCCACCATGTTCCAGATAAGATTAGAAAATTCGTGCGTTAATCTTCTACGATTTCAAGGAAAACTATTTTAAAACTCAAAGACACTAGAAACTAGGTATATGTTTGAAAAGCACGTGATGAATGTCATAATACCTACTTATCTAAGTAAAAGTAGTAGATACAATATGTTTGATATCCTATACAGCATAACTGGTAATTCGACCTTGAAAGGTGTCACTTTTGTATGTGTTCTTTTTTTTCCCTAAGTATACCTCTTATCTTACGAGGGTCTAGGTTAGGACAGGTTACCTTCGGTAAGTATTTCGACGGTTAAGGTATCAATAAAATTTTGTACTCAACACGGGCGGTAATTCGTAAAGCCCCAGAGCGCATATTTATGGTTCGGGCCACGAACACCTGCGATCTGGGGGGCATTCACGAATTCACCGCCCTAGTTACTTAATGTACAATTTATTATATGTATGTAATTTGTTCGGGTGGAATCTTTGAACTCAGTTTTGAAGTAGGTACATATCTTCAACCGATTGAGCTGAAATTTTGTATACACGTTTAGTTTGGATGACAATTCAATATTATGATACCATCAAGCTGATCTGATGATGGGGACAGAAGGTGGCCATGGGAATTCAGTACTTAAAACCGACGTAACCCGTTGAGTTTGGGTTCGTTAGAATCGTCTCAATGAGTAGTTAATGATGTATACAGAAAAGTACAGTCGGCAATAAAAGCTTTTACTAAAAATGATTTTTTTGCGATGGCTGGATGTCGTGAAGGCCGACATGAGCGAAAACGGGCTCACAAAAGAAGATGCCCAGGATCGTGCAAAGTGGAGGAAAGTGAGTAGGAAAGCGGACCCTGGCAAAGGCCGGGATAACGCTAGGTAGAAGAAGACTAAAAATGTTTTTTTTGCCAGAAACTTATATATTTAATTAACTGTATTTCAACCCGTGTATGACTGGGCTAAAATAAAAACATTGCAAATTAGCTTTATTAGAACCCCTTTCAAGTGGGAGGTTAATTAGGTATGTACCAGTCAACTTGTATAAACGAAGAAACGCAGACGAATAAACATCTTATGTTGTAGTATAGGGTAAAAGCACCAGTGGTCCAGCCTCCTATATAACATAATTTCTAAGTTTACATTTTTCTATTCTATTTTATTTTTAATTTCGTTTTTTGTCCACAATGACCGGAATGAATGAGCTTAGAATACTTGAATAAATGAAATTTCAAAGTTCAAAGTCTTCTAAATCGGTCATACATAGCATAGGCCAAGTAGAGATAACATCGTTATCGCCATGGAGAGTTTATTAATATTTCATTTAGTAGGCGAATTTAAAATGATAAGACAACATTACAATCCTATCCTACTAAACTAAGTAATACTTATTAATTATAAATACACATCGGTAACTCGTGGCACTTAGGTAGCACTTGACAGTTTCTAACAGACTGTGATGTGACAATGTTCTTCCTATACCAGTCGAGAAAAAGAAACCACTAAAAAAAGGAATTTTAATCATTTAATATACGACATTCGTGGCAAACAATTAATATTTGTTCTAAATTTTTATAAGTCAGCCTACGTCTTCTACTTGAGAAAATCCACTTTGTGTAAGAGAAAGATCTTTCAACTTCCACTGACGTAATGGGTAAAAAAAGCATTTTATTGTTAAGTTCTAGCGTATTTTTATTGATGTTCTCTTTTATCTCAACTTCTTTATTTTGTAATAAAATATCGATATTTTTTGTTGTAAGATATCCTGGATTTTTTGATAACTCTATTCTCAGCTTTTGATAAACAAGTTTACCTTTGGTGCAGTCTCAGTAATGAAAGTAACTTTTCAAATATAAGTAAGATTTCCATAGACTTTTTTAGTTTTAGGCTTCTACCTTCCACTTCCTTGATTGACGTGGCCAAGACACCAAAATTTTGATAAATTAAACGTCATCTTTTAAATCACTCAGCGATTTACTTAGAATTAGAAAACGTGTCTTGCGTCACTAATCTTTTAAGTGCCACCTAAATGCCACGAGTTACCGATGTGTACCTACATATTAGATAAGTAAACAATCTAACAAAAAATGACTTTAAAAAAATACTGTAGGTATGGCTGCTTATATCGTAAAGACACCTCGAGAATATACCGCACAATCGCGCGTGTCAGCAGAGGTCACTATTTTACATTTATTATTGTATATTAAGAACTAGTTTTGACAAACCAACTGACTAAGTGTATTATATTATTGCAGCTTGTAGACAAACACCTCTAGAATTATTCGGTAAATATTCGGCATTCGAGGTATTTGAACCGAATAATTCGGCCGAATAACGAACATTGAAAAATATACCGACTTAGTGACTCACTTGAACTCCTCGAGAGGACTCTTGTCCCCATACGTCTGTAAGAAATCTGAGAAGCTGCAGAAATCGCCCTTATCGAAGGTGACTATAAAGCCATCCGATTCGATTTCCTTCAGAGCTAGTCGCACGTCCTGGGCGCGTTCGCTCTGGCAGAAGACTACCTTGGGCCTGCTCCCCGCAAAAGTGCCTTGAAGTTCATCTACAAAAACAATTTTAGACATTAATAAGACTCATAACTTAAACAGTGTTTTAACAACAACTATTTCATTTGGCAAAGCGGGGAAAGTATTTAATATACTTATTCGATTAATAATTTGCTTGAAAAACAAAGTTTAAACCGACTTCAATTTAGAACTCCGCCAAGCCACGTGAACATTTCCACATTTCTTTTTGAATTTAACACATGAACTGATTTCCGAGAGCAAATGTGTTGATTATTAGAGAAAAAATTAAATCGCTGTACCTATGTGGGCCGATAATATTTGAGGACTTCCGTTGATTCCTCAAGGACCACCATTGGCACTTCCTTAGTTGCCATTTCAACAAAATCATTATCAGAATCTTACTTTCATAGTTTTAAGTCCATAACTGAGGAGTTCAATAAGTCATATCTGTGGTCTTAAAAAATATTACAATCATATAATAAGTGCTAAAAAGAGTGTGCATGGAAATTGAACTTTGTTTCGTAACTAGTAATCTATTGAAACTTTTTTTATTATTTCGATGAGCAATTTACGTTATATGGGTGTCACGATGTGTCAAAAGACCAGTCGCAAATCTCGTAAACTGTACTAAACTTGTTGTAGCAATAATTTCGATACTCACTAACACGCAAACTCTTGTCAATAGCGGACACTATGACTCCCAGGTAGAGTGCTGCGTAGAACGGGATGGCCAGGTCGATATGGTTTGGAGCCATGAGGATCATGACGTCACCACGCTTCAGACCCAGCTGCCTGAGAGCAATGGCGCAGCGTACCGACCTCTCGAGGACTGAACCGTTGGTTTCCGATTGGCCGGTCCCTCCATCAATCTAAAAATAACATGGACTTGGTTAGCTAACATGATTGGCTTGGGACCCTGTGGCCTGTTTCTCAAAGTTACAAGGCTCCGTCCCGGTACTGTAAGGAACTGAGGCAAACACGTGGAAAAAAATATCTATTCATATGTGAAGATCCACCAGCTACAGAAATACAATGTTTTTGTAGACAAAATACAAATAAGCCAATTTAGTTATTGCTGCATGGCTATCACGCGGCGGCGCGCGAGCTCTCTCGATTTTTCACGCACTATCCGTCTCTCCCTTATTAGAACACTTAGAACAAGAGGTATAAAGTGCTAGAAAAATCGAGAGTATGTCTCGGCCGTCCCAAGATTGAGGTGCTGATGTCCATCTAGAAAGTCGATCAAGAAGGGATACAGTCCAAAGATGCGGGTGTTGTACACGCGATCTCGGATCTTACAAATTTCGACTTGCTTCCTGGTTTCGATATATGTTCTTAGGCTTTAGCTAGGTCCATTCAACACAGAATAAATTATTGAAACCGGATAAGTTGTTTCGGAGATTACCCCACATACAAAGCTACAATATCACAAACTTTTCCTCTCTAAAATATTTCATATTAAGTAGTATAATTAGAAGTATAGATTGATCTTCACTTCACACTGATATTTTTATATTGTTTTATCACAGCACGTAGCGTTATCGTTAGCTAAAGACAATACACAAAATAATTTGTTAGTGAGCTAAGTGGGTATAGTACCTACCTTCGCAATGGTAAGAGTAAACCCTGACAAAAATGTCATCATCATCCTCCTAGTGTTATTCCCGGTAATGCCCCTAAAGGAGCCCGGGGTCCGCTTTTACACCTAATCCCAAGATTTGGCATAGGCACTAGTTTTACGAAAGCGACTGCCATCTGACCTTCCAACCCCTTTGGGGTTCCCTCTGGAAAACTAGACCTTATTGGGATTAGACCGGTTTCCTCACGATGTTTTCCTTCACCGAAAAGCTAACGGTAAATATTCCGTACATAAGTTCCGAAAAACTCATTGGTACGAGCCGGGATTCGAACCCACCACCGCCGCTTGACAGCCGCATGCCTAAACCACTAGGCTCGTAGCTTATAAAAAAAAACCCTGACAAAAATGTGCAAGCAAATAACTACCTCAGGGGTCGTCCGAACACAACGCCGCGATTATCGCAAGTTTGCGCGAATTCTACTCGGCCGAACGCGCGATCAAACATATTAAACTCGAATAGGTGTTCTAATTGATCGCGCGATTGTCAATTAGGACACCTATTCGAGTCCAATATGTTTGATCGCGCGTCCGCGCGAGTAAAATTCGCGCGAACTTGCGATATAATCGCGTAGACGTGTTGTATTGGGACGATCCCTCATATATAGTTGGTACCTACTCTGACAAAATCGTTTTTTCCTTGCGTTCGTTTGACACAATTTACTCTTACAGCTCCGAATACAATATACAAATTTCAGTAAAAAACAATGCCTGTGAAATGAAATCTGGATCATCTTTGAAGCTCCGCAGCAAGATTTTCCCGAGATGGTAGCGGTCGGTGGGCGTCCCGGACTCGGCCACGACGCGGGAGGCGAGCTCGCTCGTGAACCAGTGTACGGCGTCGTTTACTCTCCTGGATGGATACATTCTACGGAACAAGAATAAAAAAATCTAAAAACTGTATCCAACTAAGGAGAACTAACTGAAAAAACAGGTTTTTCTATCAGACAGTACTTAAGTAGCCTCTAGCCTACCACCCGGAAATTCATGTCGAATCGATTGACCGTGGGCCCACACATACACCTACGACACATGACAATATGATAAAATATGGCACCACATGTCTCGTACTGTTGTCACATGACTTAAATATCCCACCAAATTTACCCATACAAATTTTGACCGGAAGTGAAGGATTTTCAAACTTTCCGCCAATTTTTTTATCTTTATGAGCATAATTTTCTCGATCTGCTGGTCCTGCTGCCATGCATTTTATCATGTTGTCATGTGACGTAGGTTTATTGGGTGTGGGCCCACGATCTAGATAGATATAATTCATCAAAGGAGGTTCATTATCTTAAACGTTAGTGGTAAATACAAACGTAGGCTGCCAAAGTCTAAAATCATGCTCCTTCCTTCTGGTTCTACCTTAGGCAAGCAAAAAAGGAATGGTTGACTCTAGTGTTGATTTAGTGCTAGGCCGAGCCTTGAAGACTCGAGCCGTTGAAGCTAAGAATAATGTTGATTTAGCGCTAGGCCGAGTCTGGAACACTTGAGCCGTTGAAGCTAAGACTAGTGTTATGCAGTACTTGAGTTCGTCTCCCCGTGGCGTGGTCCGTGCCACGAAGTCGCAAGTTACAAATTGACAAATTCACTTACATGTCTAAACTGGCAAAGTGGAAACACAAGTCAAGAAGCCAGTCGTTATTGTCCAAGCGCCTCAGTGTAGCCTACGTAGATTTGAAAAAAAAATACTGTAGGTAGGTACTACAATGGCGTACCTTTTATAAGTAGGTATTAATACGCACGTTAAATAAAAAAACACGGACACTAAGTATCTACTTACATACACTATGCCAAATTAGCAACCATTCAGATGAAGCCATTCAGATATTAGCTACCCGTTTTGTCGTGTAGTTGTGTATACAATACAGGATGTCCTACGGCTATGCGACATTATGGGGCAGCTAGTTTAAAACCCTGTACAGTCAGCATCATAAACATGCAATTTCCTACAATAAGGTTCTAGAACCACCAAGGACATAATGTGCGTGTACAGTTACATGTATTCATTTTATGATGCCAGCCAATCTGTATTTCGACCACAGGTTATTCGCGACTAGCGTTTACGTTACTAGTTGTTAAAAGAACAAAAGTAAAAAGAGATCGGGTTATAGGTATATATAATAGTATCTATCTATATAATTGTATATAATATCTATGGACTCCACAAACAGCATCCGTTCACGAGTAGGTATGACGCGTATATCAGCCATCGAAACAAGTATAACACGTTCGAAAACTATCGAACTAACAAGTTAGTTAATTTAAATAATGAATAAAATAGAAACATCTGTGAATAAACTCCGTTATTCGTAATAAAATATGTTGTGTGGGTGAAGTTTATCGATCAGAGTTTTGGATAGAACTGAACCATCTGTAAGGAGCAGAACACTGTCACGTGGAATTCGAATACTTAGGAATTTCAAATTTTGAAGTATTTAGCTCACGTTATGCCTGCACACACTGGCCGCGGCGGACAATAGTAAACTTGTCCGCTGCTGTCAAATTTACTATTGTCCGCTACCGCAGGCCGCGCCAGTGTGTGGCAGGCCTTAAGCCAGAAAGTTGGTGTGTACATAACGTCCCGTTACGTATACCTATAACTACTTGTCGACCCAGAGAATTTCATGTAATGTACTGTAAAAGGTAGCGAAAGGGCCTGACTGCCCGGTACGGCGTAAGTTGAGCTAAATGAGCTGCTAATAAATTACGAGTTATATCTGTATGAACATATTGAAAATATCTACGTTTGTAAAGTATGATGACGGAAACAAGCAGAATATTAGATAGGTACCTACAAAAGGTACCTTTAACCCGGAGCTCATGACGCGAAAAAAAGTTAAGCATGAGGCAGGGTATGACATACCTACCCAAAATTAAATGTACCATAATAAAGTTTTTATTAATTTTATTTTATTCCGTGTAGTGTATATTGTTTAATAATGAAGTATTTAATAAATTTAGATCAAAGACAAGTTTTAATTACTATGAAATTATTTTTATTTATTAGTGTTTTCTGTGTAATTATAGGAACAAAAGTTTGGAGGTTTACAAAAATTGCCATTTAAATATTTTCTTTGGAATGTATAAATCAACTTTTAACTAGAAGATAGAGAGAGCCTCTTCCTAAAAAAAACATAACATTTTTTTTGTTTTGATGTATTATTAATCACTGCCATCGAGATCAGCACAATTTCTTCATGTGCATTTAGCATGCTCCATACATACAGGCTTGCTGCGAGCTTTACAGGAATATTTGGTTTTTCTGTCTTTCTTGTATGGAAAATAGTAATAATAAAAACAACAACTAAAATAAATAAAATAATCTCAAACCGTTCAAACCATAAAAAACACTAAGAATAATAAAAAAAGAATGTTTAAATTCATACATAAAAAAGTCTATAATGATAATGACGCAGGGTGTGACATACCCGAAACAGGGTCTATGCACTAATATTCCGGCCGACGCTTCGCGCTCGCGTCGCACTGCGATCACAATCACTATCCTCTCCCGCACACCCCTGCCTCCAGCTACTGAGCGAGCTAGTGTTGCCAGACGAAGATTGAAATAAAAAATAACAAAAGTTTTTAATACTGCCAGGGTATGACATGCCCTGCCTGGGTTATGCTCGCTGGGGGATCGTCCTAATACAACGCGACTACGCGATCTTTACTCGCGCGTTTAAACATATTGGACTCTAACTGACAATTAGGATTGATTTCAATTGGAGATTGTCAATTGTCAATCGCGCGAACTTGCGACGATCTCGTAGTCGCGTTGTATTAGGACGATCCCTGAGTGGCCGTGACAATTGAAAGGGGGAGAAAAAGGTCACCCAACCTTTGCCTCTTATTGTTATACTAGCTGTACCTGCGACTTCGTTTGCATGTTAATGTAGGAGTTAACGCATTTCTTCTCTTGGAAATAGGACACATGCAGTTCTAATTTTAACCTATCATGTAAAACTTTCAATAAACCTATATATTTTAATTAAAATAACGTTAAAACCTGTCACTCTGATATTTAAATTATTAAGAAAGGGACAAAACACGTGTTATTTATCAGAGGTATTTTAAGTTTTATGAATAATGGGGTAAAAGTTTAGTCGATGTCTGTGGCAATAGATCTAACAGGTAGGACACACGCTGCAGTATTAAATGTTTATTGATCTTCTTTTCTACATATTTTTAACACTGTGTTATGTTATATTATAAAAACGTGATGGATGACTGAAATGATCAGTTCTTGAGTCACTCCGACTCTCAGGTAAAGATGTGTTTAGGAATTAATAATAGATAATCCTTTCGAGTACCCATTGACCGGTAAGTGTTTAGGCCTGCCACACACTGGCGCGGCCTGCGGTGGCGGACAATAGTAAATTTGACAGCGGCGGACAAGTTTACTATTGTCCGCCGCGCCAGTGTGTGGCTGGCCTTACGTGGAACAAAAGATCTCTTTTTAATTTGACAACTGACGGCCAATTTATATTTTCCAAACTATACCTAGCCACTAGGTAAGTTCTACATCTATAACGCGAGTCCGAGTCCCTTTCTAATAAAGGAAATTATTAAAAATGTTAAAGCAATATGTTTATTTTTTTGATATTGCAATGTTTCAGATTGCACTATTACATTCTGGCAAATCTTGTGTATGTTCCCGCCCTTGCCAACATAATAATGTGTGTTGCAGGCTTTATGATAAAAGTATTTTCCTGTATGTTTGCCAATTTCTGTGTCTCTATTTTGACATTCAGCCAATATAGAGGTGGTCTCTATATTGGCTGAATGTCATCTTGAAGCCGCCTTAAGGCACAGCCTCACTGGCGCGGCCTGCGGTGGCGGACAATATTAAATTTGACAGCGGCGGACAAATTTACTATTGTCCGCCGCGGCCAGGCCGCGCCAGTGTAATGCAGGCCTAATACTGACGCGCTTCATAATTAATGTTTATAAAAGGCCCGTTCTAAACTGATATCATACATACTGTTTATTGCTGATAAATATAAATACTGACAAACCAGCGCGGCTATCACAAAACGGCGCGCGAGCTCTCTCGATTTTTCACCAACTATCCGTCTCTCTCTTATCAGATAACTTAGAAAGAGACATATAGTGCAAGAAAAATCGAGAGAGCTCGCGCGCCATCTTGTGATAGCCGTGCAGTATCGTGACAATTAAATACTCAGCGTGTGATTCAATCTTGCAGAAACTCAAATAGACTTTGGCTGAACGCAAGAACAGCGCTATCGCCATGCCATTAAAAAAAACCGGTCAAGTGCGAGTCTAACTCGCGCACCGAGGGTTCCGTGCAAACTAACAATTAACTCAAGGTAAAGTAAAAGTCCCAATATATTTGTTAAATTACTTATTTTAACCCAACACAATAGAATTAAATTTCAAACAACGAGTAACTTTTACACCAAGACAATTGAATCGCGATCTTTTTTTGACCTGCTATTGAACATAAATATACGCGTCCCAATCCCAACCCCATTAATTCTAGAAAAATCTTAACAGCGCGAATGGGGTCAGCGCCATCTATCGGCCCCATTTGGTACTAACGTGCAAGGGCAATCGGCTTAGTATGTATATTGGTCTTTTAGCGAATAATCGCTAATAATAATCAAGATTTTGATTATTATTGTTTTATTTGATAGAGAGTACTTCTATTTATAGTTTTATAGGAATTTCAAAACAAAAAAAAACTTATAAAGTTGATTAAATTGCAAATCTAACTAGGAAATGATTTTTGAAAATGAAACAAAAAATATGCTAGATACAGAAAAAAAAACTTTTCCCGTAATATATATGTTAATCTTAATCACAAGTAATTATTTCAAATTTTTCGCTGGAACAACTTCGGAGATAAGGGGGGGGGAATGGTATTTTTTTTACATTTTCCTTCATAGATCAAAATTTAGTACCGAAAGTAGAAAAAAAAAGAAAAACTGCTTCAAAAAGTGCAACTCGAGCCCTTTCGAATGATACCCCACTTGACCCTATGGTTGTTTTTTTTTTGCCCCCTCCTCATATTCGTAAGTTTTTATAGAAAAATTAAATGTATATTTAATTTTTTCATTTTCCATGTACGCGGATAACTCTCATTTATAACCATTCCAAATTTCAAGTTGATAGGAACTCGTAAAATACTAAGAAGAATAGATCAAGCTGTAAAAATTAAAGTAAATTATAGTATCTAAAATATATTATCTTATCAACTGGATGATAAAGTTGCTTTAAAGCTAACAGTCATGGTTTAAGAGACGCATGATAAGAACGAATAGACATGATAAGATGACTGGGTAGGTTATTTTTGAATTTAAAATTACCTGTCATAGACAGCACGAGTAGCCTAGGATAGCCTATGCTACTCGTATAGGTACATGTATCTATATTTCATATTATAAAGATAGACCAATCAAATTAGCAAAACCTGGACAAAACTCGATAACCCATACAACTTAGAAAAGTTGAAAAACCTCCGACATTTTCATTTCCAAGTCCAATATCTCAGAAACGACTAGACAGATTTTCATGAAACATGACTAAGAACAGTCGCACAGTGTTCCAAAGAGCTTAAAAAATTTCCCTATGCCGTTTATTGCATGAATCAATCAAAAAATGTATTTTAAATGCAAGACTAAAACACCCAGGTGTCTATTTCAAATAGTTTTTTTTATAAAAAATAATTTACATTTCGTGACCTTGACTTATAAAAATCATTAAATCAATTCTGTTAGCGTATCTGATTAAGATATATTTTTTTGGTGAATGTAGTCTCATAAAGGATCTTTAGGCGCGTATTTCCTAGTTTTTATTTTTGGAGAATCACATCTGGTTACCGAGTAATTCCATTTTATTCAGATTTTTGTTTATATTTTTTTTCTCCCAAAAAACTCAAAAGTGCGACTTGTGACCGGCACTAAAAAATACCTCTTAATTAGGTCGATCATTGATAAAAAAACCACATCGCACTATTGCGGGGTTTACGAGTAATCGTGTCTCAAAATATGTTGTTAGGGTTGTGACTCGACATGACCTTTCATTTTAGATAGAATTAATGTTGTTTTCTTCTAACAATCAATATACAACCTCTTTCACCGTGCACTAGAATCGTCGGATCCGTAACATGTGTCTATGACACACTACGGACAACGGCAAAGATCGTCCCATAGGATTTGTCTGCCAGAAGCTGTTCGTGAACTTCTGAAGCCGGTTCACGAAGAATACTTACAGTTGGCCGAAGTTGACAACGAAGATCCAACATTAGAAGGATCTTCACCATCAGACGATGATGATGATCCTTCTAATGTTGACGACTGGACGTTGATACTGGAAAATGAAAATAATTTGTTCGAGTCATAAAGATCTGTATTGATCACTATACTAGATTTTCCCTAAGATGATTAGAATGACAGATGCCACTTCATGATATCATATGACTTTGTAAGGCGGTAAGCATAATTCATATTTTTTCCAAAGGACTAATATTGTTTGTAAAAATTAAATCACGTCTAATATGAGGATTTTATATAGAATTGATCTTAAAACAGTTAATAAAAGGTCTAGCTATCGTGAAAACACTACGTAATACTTACTTAAATTCTTACGTGAACGGCATTACAATGTTGTTTCAATACGCTTGGATTGCTAGAGGTGAGGGTTATCGATTAAGAAAAAACGATAAAATATGTGTGCGTCACAAAATAAGGAATTGGAATATTTAAATACCACGTTTTCATAACTGTAATAAACTACCTGACAAATTGTTTTAGTGGCAACACACATAGGACCTCCGTGCCTTGCCGCCATTTTGTATTTCGATGTCACCGCTTGTCAAATATGTAACAACAATCAGTATTATATTTGGAAATACACACTATAGACTTTTATTTCAATACCGTTACATTTCCCAAGAATATTAAGTATACCATCGATACTTTTAGGTCTAGGTTACACTACATTCGAATATTTCGAATAGTATCGATAGTTTGTATAACAGTGGCAGCACCTCTAGCTAATTCAGTTTGGCATCTGTCATTGTAATCATCTTAGGAAAAATCTACTATAATATTAGATTGGTTTGACCTTGGTGACAACCCTAATATGTACCATTTGACCTTTATTTGTAACTCCCAAACGCCGCAATAGTGCGATGTGTTTTTTTATCAATGATAGACCTAATTAAGAGGTATTTTTTAGTGCCGATCACAAGTCGCACTTTTGAGTTTTTTGGGAGAAAAAAAATATAAACAAAAATCTGAATAAAATGGAATTACTCGGTAACCAGATGTGATTCTCCAAAAATAAAAACTAGGAAATACGCGCCTAAAGATCCTTTATGAAACTATATTCACCAAAAAATATATCTTAATCAGATACGCTAACAGAATTGATTTAATGATTTTTATAAGTCAAGGTCACGAAATGTAAATTATTTTTTATAAAAAAAACTATTTGAAATAGACACCTGGGTGTTTTAGTCTTGCATTTAAAATACATTTTTTGATTGATTCATGCAATAAACGGCATAAGGAAATTTTTTAAGCTCTTTGGAACACTGTGAGTCGGGATAAAATTATCTATGATACAAAAAAAATGCATTCAAATCGTCCATCCGTTAGGGAGCTACGCTACCACAGACATATACACAGACACGTTAAACTTATAACACCCCTCTTTTTGCGTCGGGGGTTAAAAACACCGCAAGAGACGTGCTAGATGGATGGATTCGATACAGTGTGTCCTGGACGGACACGGTCAGCGGATAGTAACTTAGTCAGAACTGGAGGTTCCTCTCTGTGTTGCTCTAACCATAATAGAAAACAAGGTAATTCCTGATTAATGTATCTTACCTACTGTTAGCGTTATCGTTATCTGTATCATTATGATTTCTGACCTGGAAAGCGCATTATAAATTTAATATCAATACTTCTTATACTGGCAACACTAACTTTCATCTCATTGGCTGCTTCCCCTGATAGGCTGAATAGTGGGTATTGTTAATAGGGCATTCGTTGGTGATTCGTTGTCAGGAAGGCTAGGGCCGATGATCAACAAGTTTAATAAAATGTCACCACAGAGTACTTTTCTATATACTGGGTGGAAAGGCACGACGATCCTTTCCACATAGGAGGGTTAGTTTAAGTGATGGAGAATCGATTCGTAATGTTTAGATTTTTTTTACGAAAAATAATTAAAAATATTAAAATTAATTAACATTCTTCTTAGTGACAATAACCCTACTATTACTACGTACTAATAATTGTATATACTGATAAAGATCACTGACCTTTGTGTTATTGTTAAAATGTTACTGAACTTAATGAGGGTTGTCACTTGCAGAATTTTGCATTTAAAGTTAACTGCTTATAACTTCAAAACGCTTATGAATATGAGCCTAGTTTCTTTAGAGGAAATACAGTACTAAGTCTAAACAATCCCCCTTTTGCGGAAAGGATCGTCGTGCCTTTCCACCCGGTATAGTAAAATGTCACTTAGGAATAAGCTGACACTCTACAAGACTTGTGTTCGTCCAATCATGACATATGCAAGTGTAGCATTTGCTCACGTGCCTATGTCATCGCTCAAGCCGCTTCAGGTCATTCAGAATCGTTTTCTCCGAAGGGCGACTGGTGCCCCGTGGTACCAATCGAACCTCAGCCTGCACCACGACATGGAGATTAGCAACATGTATGGTTTCTTTAAGCAGGCTGCCAGACGTTATTTTGATAACGCTCCCCACCATAGGAATCCGTTAGTTAGGAAGGCTGCTGACTATAAGTCCCCATCCCTCCCCCCTCTGTCGTTACTCGGCGCTCACTGATTAGGGGCCGCACGGTCCGGCGTCCTAGGCACACACTCACGGACCCGGACGACGAAATCACAGCGTCCATCGAAAGATGGAACGCTGCGCTTTCGGCGTCCAACACATCGCGTACACTTCAGCGTTCCCGCCGGCGGGGACGTCCACCGCGAGATCGCGACAACACAGACACAATATATAGTCCGCTTTCGTCCCGGTACCGCCGCATACCGGGTAGAGTCAGTCCGACGCAAGTCGGGCCTAGCTGAGTTTCTTGCTGGACTCTTCTCAGCTAGGCTAGGTTTTAGCGAACCAGCGATAAAACTCCCAGTAATTCGATACCACTTACACCCCAGATTCGGTTGATACCGTTCAACCAATCTCACTGGAGCACAAACTCTTAGAGTATTCCAGTGTACAAACTTCCCCGCGTGGTCGTGCCGGAAGCTTCCCCTGGATTTTCCCCAGGCCACCCTCCAACCACGCAGTTCGACCGCTATATTGGGTCCGTCCCATTATAGCAACAGTCAGGTTCAAAAAAAAAAAAAAAAAAGATTCGTTGTCGGAACGTCGAAGTGGTAACCTGCTCTCCCAAAAACTAGTTGGCGAATGTGGTGAAAGATAGCGCGCGTCCGGGAATAATTTAAGGTGAGATACACTTGTTTAATTAAATGTGATGACTTTTATTGTAATGTGTATATTTATTTGAAAAATATATGAACCTAAGGTCGAGAGAGTCGTTTTTTTTTTCAAACCTAGGCTTTGGAGTGAGAAAGAGCGCTTTTACGGAGAGCTATACACGTGAACTCGCAGACCCGAAGATGTCCAAAAGACCCTAGACCAAGTCTAACCCGACACTATTCTGACGACATCGACATCCCGGTACGAGATTAGAATGGCTCTGAAACAGTTTAAGACCAGCAAGGCAACCGGTGAAGCCGGAAAGTACAGCTGAAGATCTTGTCTCCACCTCCTGAAGGCAATTGGAAAACCGGTCCTTAAGTATGGCCCTTCAGAAGTTGTTCGACTCCGTCCTGCTGGAAGGGAGAACGTCAAAGGCGTGGAACAGAGGTGAGGTGGTGCTGTTCTTCAAAAAGGGTGACACCCTGCTGAACTACAGACCCATCGCACTTCTGATCCATGTCTATACCTAAGCTGTTTTAAGACTTGACTTCCAGTTTCCCGAACAACCCGGTTTACGAAGAGGCATTGGTACCGATACGGTAGACCAGATTCATACGCTCGCGAACCTTTAACGTACCTGGATGCAAAATGGGCTTACCATGTCGCGCATTTCATTGCTTCTATTTCCTGTCCTGATAATGGTGATAATTATCCACCAGAGCAGTGTTATTATAATTTATTATATAGGTATTACTATAATTGTAACTGAGAAGTAGTTATTACACAGTCCGAAGATTTACATTAATAGTAAAAAAGATTGTATAATTATTTAGACACAAACAACCATGTTGCTACGGCCTCCCAGAATCCTTGAAGCCTAGCGGGCGCTCTGGTCGTAGGCGCTTTCCTCTACTTAGCGGGAAAACCACGACATCGGCTACAATGTGTATCGCTTTTGCAGTGAATGTGGGTTGCACCATAACGTCTGTAATCGTAAGCGGTGTTCGTTCCTGTATCAGTGGCTATTGATCTAAAGGGTCGAACACACAGCACCGTCGCGGGCGCACCGCGCGATATTTCCCTACAAACCGCTAGCGCGGTCAAACAGGCTGCGCCCCGCCAGAAACCCGCCGCGCACAGGCTGCGCGCCCGCGACGGTCGGTGCGTACCTACGTAGTGCTGGCGGGTTGATGGCGCGAGGCCAGCGCGATGCGCGCGTGCTCTGTGTGACCGGCCGTCGCGGCCGCATCACGCGCTCATCAAGCCCCGCTCCCGTCCCGCTGGCAGTCTGTTCGACCCTTAAATGAGCAAGTGCGACATAGAGGGAGATACACGAATGAACTTCGTTTTCGTTTCGTGGCAGGGCCTCTGATTTGATTTACTTAAACCTCTATAAACGGTGGTAACGATAAGTGATCTCATTCGATTATTTACTAAACTGCTGTTACTAAACATTTAATTATCGGATGGGTACCTAGATCCAGTTTATTCTGTAACCTATTATTGATACTGTTTGATTAGAGCTCATGGATCACTTTCAGGTTCAGTAACCAGATTTTCGATATCGTGTATAAGTACTTAGTTTAGAAATAATCGAGTGAGATCACCCGATTATTTCACAGGGTATAAGACGAGACCGACAAGATTTAAAATCTATTTCATTCGAAAGCCTTCCTTAATTTATTTTATTGGATATGGTCTTTCTATTGTATCTTTTGGTGCATTTTGCTTTTGACTTATTTTCTTCATTCGCTAGATCCCGATAATCTTCTTAATTCATACCTTCAGCCTGTCACTGGTTTTTCGCACTTTGCCTCTCCACAATTCTCGTAACTGTTTATCTACTGCTGGTTTTGCTTTGTCTACTCTGGCTTTTTTAAAACGCTAAGGTTTCTTACTTGGAAGGCACTTTATTCGGCACTGCTTGTTTTTCGTTTTCAGTATTCTTGCACTGACTTTTGTCTCATTAGCAGAGGTATTCTTTCATTTCTTGGGTGGTTTGGCTGATGCTGTATCATCTTTTGTCCCCTTAGCGGAGGTGTCTTTACAAATTTTGGGTAATTCAGCTGATGCACAGGGATTAACACATTCCTTTAATGCGATTTTATCGTCTGGCTTTAAGTTTCCAGTGTTGGCTGTCACTGTACCACCTTTTGTTTCCGTAGCAGAAGTGTTCTTACATTTTTTGGGTGACTGGGGTGATGTTGTTTCATCTTTTGTGTCCTTGGGGGAGGTATTCTTATTTTTTTTGGATGGTTTGGCTGATGCTGAAGCATCTTTTGTGTCCTTACCAGGGGTTTCCTGACATATTTTGGGTGATTTGGCTGGGTCTCTGTCATCCTTGTCACAGGGATTTACACATTCTTTTAATGTGATTTTTTCTTCGTGTGCAGATGTTCCAGATGGTGATTTAGAATCTAAAGCGGGAGAGGATACTTTCTTGTTAGGATCCGGCATTTTTAATTTTGTTAGGTGTTGTGTTTTGTACGAGTATTAGCTTGTTGCTTCCATTGCTGTCAGATGGATTGCAAATGGATTGACAATGTAAAATTCATTCTGCCTTTCTGCCAATTCACTGCCAACTTGATAGTTTTTTTTAATTAATTTGTCACTTCCATGGACCTATAATAATCAGGACAGGCTATACGTGTTGCCACAGTGAAGCCTGGTTCTAACTAGGCTAGTATTTTAGTGCGAGTGCATACATTTGCTGCAAGTAGGTACAGTCACCAGCAATAACATCGGCCACAACATAGCACGCATAAATATCAACGACTCTATGTATAATGCAATAAGGACGTGTCAGATATGTTTGCCGGCTTTGTTACGGCAGATATTGATGCCGTTGACTGTACGAGTAGCTTTTGTTTGGACTCGCACTAAAATAGTAGCCTAGTCCGAACAAGGCTTGAGGGACGGAAAGACTCCTATGCAGCTAAATTAAGAACTGGTCTTAAAATGGGGGCTGATGACTTGCCATAAACACTTGTTGTAAAACAGGTTGCGCCGGACCATATTTTATTACTAAGACTTTTCCCTGTCTGTCCGTCCGTCTGTCTGTCATCAGGCTATCTCAAGAACCGCGATAGCTAGGCAGTTGAAATTTTCACAAATTATGTATTTCTGTTGCCTCTATAACAACAAACACTAAAAACAAAATAAAATAAATATTTAAGGGTGGCTTCCATTGTGATAAAATAATAATATATATATATATATATATCAAAACCATACACTAGTAATACAGTGAAAAGAAAAGATAAAGAATAATAAAAATAATGTAATGTTAAAATCAACTTAAAATAATGGGAGACAAATATATATATATATATATAGGTAGTAAATTTTATCACGACTTATAGACACCGCCAAGTTATACCTCTATGTTGATAAATCAGACTCAAAATTATTAATAAAACTCATAACCAAAACCAGATTAACTAAAGTACAAAAAAAAAAAAATCGAATAGCGGAACCACCTCGACACAACATCAAGTAAAAACGGCGATAGCGAATACCATTTCATTTCTTTTCGTAACTAAGAACTATATTCTAACTTATAGTCATATGGATAAAGTGCGATTTGATACAAACAGCACTATAGGTACACTTATGGTTTATAAACATAAACGTCAGCCTAAGTGCATAACATAACAACGCGGAGTAACACATGGAGCATAGATACATTATATTTTCTAACCATACTATAATTTGTAAAATAATACCATCAAGTTCAAATAAGTATTTTTTTTTTAAATCGATATATAAAAGTCACGTACGCAATGGCGTGACTCATCTAGTGTAAAAGATGGAATTACTGCGACCTATGTTAGTCCACGGTAATAATATATAATATATACATAATATTTCCTTTTTAACAAACCACACTACTACATTAGAAAAATAAATAGTAGGAACTCATATGGTTAAAATTACGGTATCATAATTACTTTGCAATATGCAATTTAAGTCTTATAGCTTCTTCGATTGAGTTCAAAATAGTACAAGTACGACGTGCCCTTCTGGCACGCGACAGCTGATATAACAGCCGAGTTACATAATATAAAGCTTCGTGCATTGTTTTAGAGTCCAACTTTCCAAATACATTATTTTTATTTTAACGAATCCATATTATTATATGACCCATATAAGTAGAAATTGTTCTCACAGAACACAAATATTAGTTATAATTAGTACCTATAGATCCAAATACCTACAACCACCAAATTTTAACCATACCGTAGTATAATTATTCTAGCAGATAGCTATGATTTAATAAATTCAATTTCTTTAAAATCAGTATATATCCGAGAAGGCTAAGACATATAAGTTTATCACAGTACGATTAGACTGATCACCTAAAAGTAGCTGAAATTCTTATATGACGATGTTTTCAAGAAACGTGCGTAACTTATTAATAATAATAAATCGTAATCTTATTAAATTTTTAAATGAAAGGAAAAATTGAAAAATTTAATGCTCCGAGCCGGATTCGAACCGGCGACCACAGGCATTCATGGCCCGTCGCTACTACCAACTGAGCTATCGGAACAATCTGGTTCGGGCACCAAATCCTTCAATCAGTTCCTTCATATAACGCCTTAGGGAGGCGTATGTAGCGACATCTACCAGAAGACTTAGGCTTCTTATTAGCAAACTACAGCCAGGGTACATCCCAGGGAAGATGTAGAAATCATTAAAATAAATCAAAATAAAAGGAAAAATTAATATATTTATATTTACAAACAGTGACACTAGATAATAATTCATATAGACGAATAAGCTATTATTTTCATTATATTCAATTCAGTAGATTATATTTTATATAGACAAATAAGCTACTATTTTCATTATGTTCGATTTATTATTAGATTATATTTAAATAGAAGAATAAGGTAATATTTAACATTATATTCAATTTACTAGTATTAATTTAAAAGAAAAATAACAAGAAACAATTTTAAATGAAGAAAAAGCAATTAAAATCATTTTATTTCAGTACACTAAATAGCTTTTTAAAAAAAAGAGGAAATAAAAAAAACAAAACAAGCAAAAATGCAAAAAACAAGAATATTAAAAACGTATATATGTAATAGTATAGGTGTTATAAGGGATGCGCCAGGTACAAGGCAGGAAGGAAATCTTTGGATGCTGATCATGATTCGATCGAGTTATCAATCGTGAGAGCCCCTTAGACACGTAGTAGTGTTAAAAGAACTGCCTGTTAACACATACATTGATATGTGATGCGCGCTTAATAAATTAAATAATATAATTAGTATCTTGTACCTTTAAGCAAATAATGATAATATGTAAATGATAATATGTAAGGTTGGCCAACCAAGTAAATGCGTATCCCTAAGCACCAACAAAAATAATAATAATTACCACATCATCACCCAAAGGCAACTTATAAATACCAAAGTTGAGTATGAATTTTGAGTTTCTATGTTGAGTTTGTTATATTGTAAGTATTGTAGATACAGAGATGCAATTTATTTGAAATACTTCTATTTAAAATGCAAATACAAAATGCAAAATACCTATTTTGTATTTTGCATTTAAATGCCTTTTAGTAAAAACCATTTTGTATTTTATTTGAAATACCTTTCGAGACGTATTTTGCATTTTTAATATTCATTTCAAAATGCTAAATACTTTGTGATTAAGTTTAGCCAACATTACCAGTCAAACAAAATGAAATGAACGAATGGCGCTTGTATTGCTGAATTTGACCGATAGCTGCGCCTGCTAGCCATGCGTGCCCTTTTTTAGGGTTCCGTAGTCAACAAGGAAGCTTTATAGTTTCGCCATGTCCGTCCCTCTGCCTGTCCGTCTTCGGCTTAGCTCAGTAACCCTTACAACTAGAAAATACTTACAATTCGGCGTGGGTATATAAACCAATGAAGGAAAAACATCGTGAGGAAACCTGCATACATCTGCGAAGAAATTCAAAGGTGTATGTGAAGTCCCCAATCCGCACTGGGCCAGCGTGGGGACTACTGCCCGTTCCCTCTCATACGTGAGAGGAGGCCTGTGCCCAGCAGTGGGACGTATATAGGCTGATGATGATGATGATGATGATGATGATATAAACCAATCACGCCGACAAAACAGTAGAATGAAATCCTGAAAAAAAATATTTTTAGGGAACCTTCCCTACATGTAAATTGGTGATGTATTTTTTTTCTCGTTAAACCTATAGTGTGGGGTATCGTTGGATAACTTGTTCAAAAATTTGTTCGAGTCATGTCCCCCCCCCCCCCTGCCGGCTAAATGGCTACTACTGGGGATGCGAAAAAAATCGTGGTAGTAGTACATATAATGAATTTAAAAGGCATAAGTAGTTACCGAGTAATAGTCGACCAACTTAATGTGTTCTTGGAAAGGCCAATTTTCGTACAAATTCGGTCGACGCAACCGCACCGCACGTCGATGTAACTAAGACAGACAGGCAACTACGGAACCCTACACTGCGCGTGACCCGACACGCACTTGGCCACTTTTTTTCTTCTTCTTTGGTCAGAGTGCGCGCTTTATGTCTAAAAAGCGTAATAAATAAAAATTGATGTTTACTAACAATACCAGTCCAATTGCTATTAATAAAAGAAAAGTGTAATAAAATAAGAACAAGATGCACGCTTGCACAGTCAACCGAAATAAATGGCCACACAATTCACAAAATGGAGCCATGGCTATTTAAGTGAGTATTATTATTAATAATAACATAACATAAATTATTGATACGCGTACTGATAAATATGACCAAAATGCCATGCATAAGGTGCCATTCGGCTCGGCATTGTATCTCTATTCTATTTCTCATGATAAATACCTAAAATAAATAAAAATATCATTCGATTTTGTCAAAAGGTATTTTATTTCGAAAAAGTATTTTGAAAATACCTATTTTGCATTTAGCATTTGGAATACAAAACGCAAAACTATTTGGTATTTTGCATTTGAAATACTTAATCTGAAAAGTATTTTGCATTTTGTATTTAAATGCTTATTTAAAACCATTTTGTACATCTCTGTGTAGATAATAAGTTTTGTGACACATCGTGGAAGTGTATACTGTTGTGTTCAATACAAGAGTATTTAATAAAAAAAAAACTTATATTCAAAAAAAAAAAAAAAAACTCAAATAATAATAATATTAAAGAAAAATAACGTAGATCAAAATAAAAATAAATAAATATAAAACGTATCAAAAAACATAAAATCATAAACTTGCTATTATTTAGTAGCATTTAACTAATATATATTTTGTTTCATTCAATATTTTTTTTTACATTTAAAAAAGGAAAATACTAATATAATATTTAAATCATGTAGAAGTAGTAATCATATAATAAAAACAAAAAAAAAACATAAATAAGTTTAATAAAAAAAAAAGCTCTATATTTACAGTACGATAAGAAATTTCATATAAAAAAAGGGAAAACAGAGGCAATCAAACGCCGTATACACGGTACCATAATCCAAATTTTAAATAAACTTTTCAAATTCAAGATCAACCCTTCAAGTTAAAGTTTAAAAACTAACACAATAAAATATAATTGTTCACACAATCAAAACTAAACTCTATTACTATAAACATAAAACACAAATTAAAAACTTACCACTTGCAACAAACTGCAACAAACTATAATACACAACGTTATTGTCCAACTTTCAGTTTCATGTACACTGCTTACCCCTTCTGGGAATAAAGGCTTGAATCTTTTAATTAAATTACACAAAAGTTGAGCACATAAAAATCGAAAACGCACACTAACACAGCACTTAACCATATAAAATTATTAACTCACTTAGAAAGTCTAAATTTGTATAAATAACTGAATTAAAACTCAAACATAGTTTAAACCGACTAACCCACAGAACAAACTGATCTAAAAATAACTTACACCTACACAGCGACCAGTGACATAAAAATTCCACAGAACGACCACCCGCAAAGTTTTGATAACCGCAACAATATATTCGTAATGCAAGCATTAAGATCGTAAGTCGATCCAGTTAATAAAGGACATTCAGAATGTTCACAGTAAACAGTTTAAAACCAGTAAGATAGTATAAGAAACAAAATTGTAACATCCATAGTATTGTATACAGCATTAGAAATAAGATAAATTTAAATACTTATGTAAAACATTATATAAGATAGTTTTAACCCAAAAATATGTATCCACATTTTTGTCTTTTAAAAAAACGGGGAACGTGTGGTGTATGACGCAATATCTAATAATCTTATGAAATGCAACATTGTAGTAATAACCTTGTACCAGCAAATGGTTTACGCACAAGTAAACACATCACCATTAAAGTGCATTACCGATAAGAATCTACATCGTTAAACCTCTGTAAGCGTCACTCACACAACGACACACAGACCGTATATAAAGCCCTGTTCTTCCTAAATAAAGGGTCTTCATATTCATTATATCACCGAGATTCGTTGTATTAATTATTCCCTACGACATACGTCTCACCATAAAACATACGCAATTTTTTCTGTTTTATAGATAATGGTACGGAACCCTTCGTGCGCGAGTCCGTCTCGCACTTGGCCGATTTTTACTTATTGAAATAGTAATCGATGCCACCAAAGCCATGGCGAGCGTATTCCTTTATATTTTGCCGGTGACAGCGAACGTGCCTTGCATTTGAATTTTTCGTCCATACCATACCGAGTAAGGCCCGGCCACAGATTATATAATAGTTCGCCCGGCGCCCACTATCGGCATGGCATGGCAAGGGAAGGGATCGCGCATATAAAATCCACATGCCCTAAGCATGCCCAAGGACGCCTCGGACGCGTGGACATAAAGAGTTTTTTGATCGGCTAACGCCGATTCCGCGTCGATAGGTGTGGGGAGACCCTAACTGGTTTCGGTTTGTATAACATGAATGTATAATAGGGTATATTCATGTATTTTTTTTATTTTTTTAAACTATTCTATAAGTAATTACATAACCGGAAAAAAATATAACACGTTCACAATATTATTAAATGAGCTAATAAAAAAATATTAAAACTGCTATCATTTTCGGACGATTAAAACGCCGCCATTTTGGCGCGCTCATTTTGTGACGTCACCGTGCACTTAGAATAAATTAAAAATGAAGTGTTTGATTCACAGTTTTAATAAAAGTGAGTTATTAAAGCTTGTAAGATCAACTTATTGTAACGGAAGAGCACACAAAAGCTTATTATAAATATTGTAGTGCCCCTATGTGTAAAAATAACATTGAAACTGCACCTGACGTGATATATTTTCATATGCCCAAAGAAGTAAATATAAGGAACAAGAGGTGTGAGGCGATGAGGAGATATAATGTATCGTGCTTGAGTAGTTTATATTGTTGTGAAGATCATTTCGAAGTGAGTATTAAATATGTTTGTACCTAAAATATTTTTTATTAGGACTCGCGAACAATATAAACAATAACCTAACCTAAAAATTAATTATAAGCATAAATATTCATAAAACTATTCTGATTCCCAATTTTTTTGTTATTAATGTTACAAATATTATGATTTTTGTTGATCAACAGCTGAATAGGTACGTGTGTTGATTTTGATCACGAAAAGTCTTAGCCAATCAGAGTGCCCTACACAAGTTTCTTTTATTTATGAAGATGAAGCCTTGAAGAAAACCACCTAGTTTGTTATGTTCATAAAGATGTTCTCAACATATAACATTCCTAATACCTACATATCTTTGATTATATAATATACATATGTACTCGTTTTTTATTCCACTTATTTAAGAAAGGAACTACAAGGTACGTACTTAGTCATCATGAACACATCAATTTTAGGCAGATTATTGGACTGTGCCTCGACAAAACCGCTTCCAGTCATTGTGGCGATCCTTTTTTCACAAGGAGTCACTGCTTTCAGCTAATAATTCCCAAAAGACACTGATTATTTATTATAAACAGCGGCAAAACTATGCGAATAACTTTCAATAATCATACAAACGACCTGTAAAACAGTAGACACCGAGTGCACGGTGACGTCACGATTCGCTCCGCCAATAGCGTTGCGTTTTGGAAATTTGCGAGGGAATTTGAAAAATACTACTTTAAAATAATTAAATTTGTTAATAGAAACATGATTATTTGTAAAAAAAAATCATGTGACTATATTTATTAAGCAATAAAGATTACTCATGATTTTTTTTGTCCATTTCTGAATAACATGCATAATATTCCCTATTACATGAAGTGGCCGTCACGGGATTCTACGTGGAAATTAAATGAAACAAGATCTGCCCAAACACGTGAATATAATGTTTAATACATCGTTAGTAAAAGCATTGTTACAACTAAACATAATATGAATCTAAATCATCAGATTGCTACAAGGATTCAGTATATTGCCCATTATAATTGACACTAATATGTTGCGGGTGAATTCAACATAAGATGTAAAATATGGAAGTGATATTCAAGTCAATGTTTTGATAATACAAGGGCATATGACAACAGATTACTAATAAACTTTAGAGATACTTAGAAAACCTCACAACTTTTTACATTTCTACGTATTACAAATTGCGCCTTATACATGAATTCGTAGTACGTTCGTTATAATCGAAGTAAATAAGCCCTCTTGAAGTCACTCTTCGTTTATATAAAATGGCGCCAGCACCAATACAAGATGCGCCATTTCACTATCATCCATTCACCGCCAATTTGTACCAACGTCTGCTACCCCTTCGTCTATCTATCTAGGGCGACACGTCGTGCACCCAGAAGAGGTACAACATATCACCGCCCAAAGAATCTGGAATTTCCTAGAGGCAACGGGTCTTAACGGTGAAATCTAATAACAAAAGGGCTGCCACAATAGATCACCTGCTGGTCGAAGCGGCAAACAAAAGGCCCATAAACCAACAATAATAAATAATACCCCTTCGTACCGGAGAAAAAACTGTACTAACACGCAATGAAGATTGAAAAGTTTTTTATTGGCAAACGTAATCAACCCGCTCAGTAGATATTGGCCGGGTCGGAAAAGGGGTATTGACACGATTGTAAACGAAAAGGAGTGTTGTTTCTTACATTGTAAGTTGTCATGAACGTGAAATAGGCGGTGAAGGGTTCATACAATTGCCTATTGTATAAATAATACAGGTAGCACGAATAAGCCAATCAGTGGACTATATAAAAAAATACGAAAATCACATCGCATCAACAAAAGCATATTTTATATTTACTTCGTCGGTTGAAAGTAAGCTGGTATAACGATTGAACAATCGTATAAAGTAAATTAATACAACCTAATGCCGTATAAATCGTTTGTTTTGCGATGGATTGTGCAAGGTGCATTTCATAAACCGCCTGTATTTCAATCTTCAACGTTATACTGCACATACATGGCATGTTATTTCGACGAATGTGAGTATCGAGTGGGCGTGCAATATTCAACCTAATACCGTAGACGGGAGGGTTGTGTTTGCGATGGTTTGGTGGCGAGTACTGAACCCTCGAGGAGCGCCTAGCGGCGCGTGACGGGCTGCCAGTCGTCGCCGTCGGGGTCGCGTGCTGGAACAACAAGACAATTTTAAGGAGGCTGAATCGGTGCCGGTTAATGTACGGCCCGACAATCCGCGTACATCTATCTTTCTCTCTCTTTTTGCACGAGTTAAAAAGAAACAGATAGTGGACGCCGATTATTGGGCCGTATATTAACCGGCACCGCTGAATCTCAGTGCCGCAGCCACCACGCTGAAACGCTACATATTCTTTGCTCGCACATAACTTTTTGTTTTATTCCTCTCTATGCAAATAACTAAAAATGAAAACTCATCTGTCACACTTAAAAGGCTAGGAACTGTAGGATCGTCTCCTATAAATCCTATGCATCTTTTATAGGCAAACGGTATAGCGTTTTCGGTTGTCAATAAGAACGTTTTTAATTTCATATTTATTTACTAGTCATTTTTTTATTATAAACAAAACTGTACTTTTCGATTGAAAATGACATATATTAAGCTGCGTATAGTATGTGACTTACGTTTCTCCTCACGGCGTGGCGGCGGGCGTCTGTCGTCGCGTCGCGGCCCGTCTTTATCGTCACGCCTCGGGCCGTCACGATCGTCGCGACGTGGGCCGTCACGATCATCCCGACGTGGGCCGTCACGATCATCCCGACGTGGGCCGTCACGATCATCCCGACGTGGGCCGTCGCGATCATCCCGACGTGGGCCGTCACGATCATCGCGTCTCGGAGCGTCGCGATCATCGCGTCTTGGTCCGTCGCGGTCGTCCCGCCTGGGCCCGTCGCGGTCGTCGCGGCGGGGCGGGAAGCGGTCGCGGTCGCGGTCGCGGTCGCGGTCGCGGTCGCGGTCGCGGTCGCGGTCGCGGTCGCGGAAGCCATCGCGGTCGCCGCGCGGTCCGTCGCGGAAGCGGTCTTCGCGCGGCGACGCGTCCTTGGTACGCCAGGCAGATGAACGTTCCTGTCACAAAACAATAGCATATTGCTAAAATACAAGGACAATACCGGAAAATGTTGAATCGACACATTTTTTAACATTGAAACACCAACACCTTTATTTTACGTGTGTTCTCTTTGTTTCTTCTCAGAACCTGTTATTCGGACAACACTTATAGACCGCGGAATATCGGGTAATAATTTACATGGAAATATCAGTCAAATCTAGTTAGAGCGGCCACAAGTTCCAGCCACTAAAATCGTCCACTAGTGGTCTAGTTAACCCATCGAATGTCCGCCAGAGACAAAATTCCATTCAAAATTTAACTCTAAGTATAAGTATAATCAGTAGGTACACAAGTACAAAATTGGTGTAGACTAAAATCTACAGGACACTTGACGGGTTACGCCACTACACCTCTCCCCCCGCCGCGAGCACAGGTAGCTTGGATGCGGCCACTAGCGGCTACAATAATTACGTTATAAGGCAGCGTGTGCGCGAGTCGACCGACAACACGCTGCCACTAGTAGCGTGCGGCCCCTCCAAGGCCATTGAAGTCCCTCGAATGTATCTACTGTTGTCTGTCGTCCCGCTGACTTCTGGTCTTAGTATGTGGCCTGAGTGCCCGCGCCGCTGTGAGCGGGGCGTGCAGCGTGCATATGAGGTGAGGAATGGGGCGACATGACCTCATTCGAACGTCTAACACTTCACATATAAAACAAATGCAATCCGTTTGGATGCCCCACGCGGAGCGTGTACTCAGGCCTTATTTATAGAAGGAGATCCCTTGAAGAAATGTATACCCTCATCTGTCATTTAATAATGACTATTACATGCTTAATACATCGCACATGGGTTGCCTAGCGAAATCCAGGACCAAAGCAGTTAAATAAGATAAATACCAAGTAACTTTTTTGGGTCAGCTACCCTCGTGCATTGGCTGACAGAATATGACACAAGGAACAGGCAAAATAGGGGTTGCCTACTCTCAGCTTGGATTGCTATGAGGTGCGTGGACTATCACATGAGGGTAGTTGACCCAAAAAAGTTACTTACTATTTATTCTATTTAACAGCTTCAGTCCAGGATTTCGCTAGGTCTCCTAGCGAAATCCTGTGCGATTTATCTAACGAGTAATATTGGTCTGAAGCCTGGGAAAGCTCATTATCACTGGCCGCATGGCAAGGAAGAGAGCAGAGGACGGATGCCTACGCGTTGGGCGGACACGGTAACATCTGTGACCAGAGCTACACTCCAGGCCAGCATGCATCAAGCCCAGGACCGAGCAGCTTAGAGAGTGATGGTGAAGAGCGCCCACAGCCGTCACGTCCCTCAGCCGGGAGATACGAGAAGGAAAAGAAGAATATTGGTGCTGCCACGGCTTCGCACGGTTAGTAACGCACGGATAATTCTTACTACCCGTTGTCCTATTACCCGTCTTCCCGTAGGAAAAAAGGTCATAGCTCACTAGAGCCACCCGTCGCCCGATCCTCACCGCCTCTCCTCGTAAATGTACTTACTACGGAGTTGATACGGAGTTGGTAAGCGCATGCCCGTACAAATCCATATAAAGAGTACCTAACCGCTCGAGGCGAGGCGGCGCGGGTCGGGCTACGGGTGGTTCTAGTGAGCTATGACCTTTATTCCTACGGGAAAACGGGTAATAGGACAACGGGTAGTAAGAATTATCCGTGCGTTACTAACCGCGCTATTTTCCCGCGGTATAAAGTAGCTTACGTTCATCAGGGATAATGTCGGCTTCTAACGGTAAAAGAATGTTTCAAATCGGTCTAGCAGTTTCGGTCCCGATTCAACACAAACAAGCAATCAAAACTTTCCTCTTTAAAATATTAGTGTAGATTATGAAATAACAGATGAGGATATAAATTAGTTGAAGGGATCTTGGACCATTCGCTTAGGCTGTTGGTTGCAGGTGTGGGTACTTACAGTAGGCGCGGGCGGAGGCTCCGCAGGCCCGCGGCGCCAGCTGCCGCCGCCGCCGTCCGGCCCGCTGGAGCGCCCGCCGTACCGGGGCCTGAGGGTGCACAATTACTCATTACATTTTACAATTACCGTGCACTCTATAGTACATTCACGGATTATTCGTTAGCATTCACTATTTTTAATTAATAGTACATTACTACAAAGGCCGGGAAGTAATGGGGTTGCCGACCGAGTACATATAGACGGCCAAGCGTAGCAAGGTCGGATAGTTATGAGGCTGGCAACCCCTCTCACGGCAAGGTATGTATAATGCTTTTCTCAAACATGCAATTAAATAAAATAAAATAAAACTCCCAAGATATTGATATCTTGGAGTATTGTTTACTCTCATTTTCATGGCTGAACGCCGACATCCTGTGCCACAAATCGTGGAATGGAATTTAAATATTAATACCATCTTGCAAGCCTCCAATTTGGTATTATGAAATGCCATTACGGGTCTCTCGTCTCGCTGCGTCTGAAACGTGACACTTCGAAGCCTATTATAAAGAAAAAAACGTCAATATTTCATTGCATGTTTCAGAAAAAAAGGAATCCATGTGCAAAATCATAAATAATCTAAATGTCAAAAAAAGTGCAGGATACGATAAAATCAGAGCCAGAGACTTAAAATATATCAGTAAAGAAATATCACCTGTTCTCACCCACCTAGTTAATCAGTGCATAAACAGCTCCACATACCCAGACAATTAAAAAATTGGCCTAATTAGACCCATTCACAAAAAAGGTACGTACACTGACACTAACAACTATAGACCTATCACAATATTACCAGTAATAGACAAAATCATAGAAAAATATCTCGGCAAAACAGTAAATGATTTTCTGTCAAGCAACGGAATAATACATGGAAAACAGTTTGGATTTCAAAAGGGGAAAAACACCACCCAACTCTTATCACAATTTACAGATGAGATAAATATGCACCTAAATAGCAAAAAACATGTATTAGTAATCATGATTGACTTCAGCAAGGCATTTGATACCTTAAATCACATGAAATTATATGATAAATTACAGCAAAATGGTATACAGGGGCCGAACCTGAACTGGCTGAAAAATTACCACACAAATAGATACAACACAGTGAGCATTGCAGGCGAGCAAAGTGAGCTGCTTATGGCCATGCATGGCACAGCACAAGGCTCAATAATCGGCCCAACTGAGTATCTAATCTACGTCAACGACATGAAAAACATATTCAGCGAGGCTTCTGTGTACCAGTTTGCTGACGATACTTGCCTAATAACAGCTGACAGTGACATATCTGTGGCTGAAAGCAGAATGCAGCGCGAATTTGATACATTATGCAGGTGGTCACATGATATGGGTCTATCCATTAACTACCAGAAAACTAAATTAATGCACATCCATTCATCCCATAATAAAACTAACATAATACCTAAAATAGTTGCCCACAATCACCCCTGCATGCATGACCCAAGTCCGTGCTGCGACTGCGAGCCCTTAGACTTAGTAAAACAACATACATACCTTGGATTAATAATAGATGATAAATTTAATTGGAGCCCACACATTGACCATGTATGTAAAAAACTAAGAGGGATACTAAGTAACCTAAAGATACTTAAAAATAAAATGCCATATAGCACACTTCGCCTAATATACCTGGCCATGGCTGACTCAGTGATAAATTATGGCATATCTAGTTATGGAAGAACATACAACACATACCTACAGCGTATATACAACTAACTACTAAGGCTAATTAAAACAATTGTACCACTAAAAGTTAAATATAAGCACAAAAGCAACTATGATAACCTATTCCAATACTGTAGACTCCTTAATGTATATGACAAAGTTAAAATGGCAGTGATTCTAGAATATAGACAATACCTAGGAAAGCTGAATAGGTATAGCAGACCACAGAACCTCCGGACACTAACAACCAGTAAAACATTTACAGTACCAAGAAGCAACAACTTTTATGGGCGAAGAGTCTGGTCCAGTTATGTGCCTGCTGTCCTAAACAGTCTCCCTACAAATATGATTGAAAATGTAATAGATAGTATAACAGATAAACCGCATAAGGCCAAATGTGTAACTAAGAAAGCCATACTAAGTGTGAAGAAAAAATCTTAATCTTAATTAAATAACAATATATAAAGGTCAAATCTATAATATATAACTAAAATATGCTTAGCAAATAATCTTTAAAAGTTAAGATTGTGCTAAGTAATTAAGAAAAAAAAATGTATGTAAAACTATTATTGCAATAAACAGTTCAAATTTTTTTTTTTTTTTTAGAAAAGACAGTATACTTAAAAATAAGTTTTTTTTTTGGTATACAGACAGACCCAGTTAACCCATGCCCTCACATGAGGACACCAACTTCAGCGTGAGAGGTATTTATTATCTTTAGCTAGGAAGATTTCATTAGATGAAGCGCTACGTTTTCATTAGGTTAGGGAGGTAAAAGGTACATTAGGAAAAGTTCCTCATTCAATGACATGCAAAAATATGGCACGCGCCAAATACATAACGATATTGTTTAACTTAAATGGGAAAAAAACATATGTTATAAATATACACCTATAGACTGATGATGATTAACATACCTGTCTCTTTCTGGTTCGCGGGTGTCACGAGCGTCGCGCGAATCGCGCGCGTCGCGTGGTTCACGTGTGTCACGCGCGTCTCGAGTGTCACGTGTGTCACGCGTGTCACGTGTGTCACGTGTGTCACGAGTGTCGCGAGTGTCGCGCGGGGCGCGCCATGCCCCTTCGTCGCGCGGTGGCCCGCGTTCATCGCGTCTGTGAAATAGACAGTCCGTAGTGTCATGTGATAATAATAGGGTACAGTATATCGATTTATCAGATTTTGTTGAGTACTTATACTGTGATATTGTTGAGCATGGTAAAACGTGAATGTTGACGGTTATACAAGAGATCGCACAACCGTCATTTGTTATAAGCTGCGTCTTTTGTAAATAAACCGTAATCCATATCCATACTCCATACTAATATTATAAATGCGAAAGTGTGTCTGCCTGTTACCTCTTTCTTGCTTGCCAGAATTTCATTTGCCCGAATTTTATCTGCCATAATATTCAACTGCCATAATGTTGTTTTCTATAATTTTGGATGCCATACTCATTGTTTACCATATTAATTATATGCCACAAAAAACAATAATCTCATTTTCCATAATCATTGTAATCCATAACTATCACATGCCATAATTTCATTTTTCATTCATCTCAACATCCATAATATTCATAAGTAATAAAGTGGGTACGTATTGGTCTAAAATTAAAAAAAAATACCTTGAATCTATCCGCGATCCGAGTCAATTTTGTCAATAAGTAAAAATAAACTTTTCTCTGAGATTACCCAATGCCAAGATAGTGGTGTATCGTAAGCAGTAGGGAACAGGGGCTTAGTGGCAAAACCGATTCTTCTCTTTTTTTTAAAGAGCGGAAAAACTAACATATTAATAAAGATGAATCCAAATGCATATTTAGTATTGCGTTTAAATATTCTATTAAATAATATTATTGCAAACAATAATCTGGAAAACAATACGTATGGCATTCGTATCATTATGACATCCAATATTTGGGTAAACAAGAGTATGTCAATTAACTATCATGGTAAACGAAACATTCGGGCAAGCGAAGTTCGGGCAAATGATTATTATAGTATATGAATGTCGTGCAAACAATAGACAACCTTAAACCGCTGAAACGATTGAGATGAGTTTGAATCCCGGGGAATGACATAGGATAGTTTTTATCCTAGAAATAATATCCTGAGAGGGTGAAATGGGGGATGAAAGTTTGTATGGAGCTGCGATATAAACGCGTTCCACTTGGACGGAGTCGCGGGCAGAAGCTAGTAGTATATAACTGAAGGGAAGTAAGATACCTGTCGTCTCGGGCGGGTGGCGCGCGCTCGTCGCGGCGGCGCTCCGGCGAGCGCGGGCGCTCCTCGCGCGCCGCGCCCGCTCCCGCGCCCGCGCCCGCTCCCGCGCCCGCGCCCGCTCCCGCACCCGCGCCCGCTCCCGCACCCGCGCCCGCTCCCGCTCCCGCCGCCGGCGCCGCGCCCGCGCCCGCCTCACGCGCGCGCGCTGGAACAACACATTACTCATTAGTACTGAATGTTCGCTGCTTGTGGACTGGACACCAGCACCACAAAATAGATAGGTACAGAAATCACATGTATGTACCTCACTTTTCATACCTACACTCGGCAATCGCTCTAGGGTTGTCAACTATGGCTTATGCACAAACAACTATCGTGGTAGTGGCACAACAGTTTAGTGGTAGCCCTATGCTTAAAAAAACCGCAAATCGATGTACAGTTTAGCCGTTTGGCACACACATACTAGAGGTCAAAAAACATTTTTTTACCCGCAGTTCCTAAAAAAAAATCCCTTAGTGCCGAGACATTTTTCTTTTTGTATGGAAAAAAAACAGAAACCTATCGTGTGTAGTATCATATGAAAGGGCTTATTGAGGCGATTCTAAAAGTATATTACCTCATTACATTTTAGCCATATTTTTTTAATTAAAACAAAAATAATTTTCGATACATACCAAGTTTGGGCTCCTCCAGACACTAACTGATTTTTTAAAAATTCAATATACCACAAATGATACGTGATATCCTCATATCTAACCTCAAAAAAGCAATTTTGAAAATAATTGCATTAAGTATTTTTTAATATTTCAATTTTACCAAGTGACACAGTTCTACTACAATACCTATTTTTACGTGACCTATGGAACTATACTACATATACGGTACATATTAATCATACAATGATACGTAGTATCCATATATCAAACGGGAAATACCACTTTAACCCTTTAACTGCGCCTTTTCATCAGTTGGTATAGTTTGTTTAGTTTTTGTCACAAAATAAGTATCAAGGTTGGACTCTTTCAGATACGATATACCCAACTAATTAGGTTAAATATCAAGATATAACGTATCACTAATGATCCGTTATAACTTGATATCTAACCCCCAAAAAGCAATTTTGAAAATAATTTCATTTAGTATTTTTTTATGTATATAACTTTTCTGTTGAACACAAATATGAAGATGCACAAAAAAGTTCAGTTCAAAACTCTTAGGGTTAAAAGGTTTTCTTATGAAATTGGGCTTGTTCCACTAGTTGTTTGATTTAATGTTAAGAATGAAACGGGAAGAATAGAAATAAATAAATTGAATAAATTAATAATGACTAAAATATTTCATTTTTAATGTTCTTGTTATATTTGTTATATTACAAATCAGCTTGAAAAACGACAATTCACCGTTTATTAGAGACGTGTCTAGATATTTGTGAGCTTTTTGGCCGCTCCGATATATCTGATGGCGACTGTTCTTACTAAAAACTTCAGTTTCGATGTTGAATTTAAGTTATAATAACTTTTTTATGTTGCTCCATTACTGCAGAAAAAAGTTCACATACGCGTCTCAAGAGGATGGCATCGTGCTCACACTGGTCCGAAACGGTCCGAGATATCGTGTACGTGAACAGTGTCTACGTGTGCGTTGCTCGAGCGCACTTGTATGTAGATTGATGTCTGTCTGTACCTATCTGTTTTGTGCCAGCGGGCAGCGGGGCGACGAGCGGCAGTTCATAACCCGCTTATATATCATACCCGGTTCATAAACCCATTAAACCCGGCCGCCACAATTCCACCTTCTTGTTATTCTTATCCTCCCTCCAAGCGCTCTCCTCTCACTGTCCTTGTCGCACTACTGGCTACATGGATGATATATAAAGCTACGTCACTTATCTAAAGTTCACTAACCCGGTCGCCACGGCTCCGCTTTCTTGTCGTCCTTATCCTTGCTTCGCCAGGCGCTCTCCTCCCGCTCCGGCTTGGGTTCCCTGTCCCTGGTGTCCCTCGTGTCCCTGTCCCCGGGGCGGGGGTCCCCTCGCCGCCAGGAACTGGACACGGCAGTCTTCTGTTCCTCCAGCCGACGTTGGACTTCGGCTTCCCTGGCGCGCGCCTTGGCTTCCGCACGGGCTAAGTATTCTTGATGTTCCCTGAGAAAAATGGAATAGAATTTAAATTTATACATTTTTGATCTCTGGGAAGGCATTTTTTTGTGAACTACGAATAATATAAACTAATTTAAGAGATGTTATTAATCAGTGAACAAAACTTTTTAGTCGCGCTTGAACATATTTTTTCAGATTTTTGCTGAACTTTTTAAAGACAGGGGGCCACGTTAAATCCTGGGATTAAGTGCCAAAGCAGACCTCTCCTTACAGCTAACCTTTCCCGGTAAAACGCTAGGAGGATGATGATGAAGCAAGTCTTGTATACAGGTCAAGTCAGGTATATTATTATTCTTCTGGTAGTGGCTTCCGGACTGTGGGAGCCCTTATATCACTGCGAACATCGCTGATCTATTGTGATCGCCACTTACAATAGGCATGTGACAGTAATTGAAAATCACTAAAATATGGTATTTTCTTAGTGAAATTTTAATCATAGAATTCGAAAAATAGTCCTATTTTTTTATTAAGTAAGAGATTATTATTTATTTTGACTGTAACTGAAAAATCCGAACGCCCGCCATGATACACCAATCAGAGCGCATGACGTCACACTTGTATAAACAAATACCCATAACGGCCATTGCCACAGATTACAGAAAAAGTCAGATAGGATAAATTGATCGTTTTCTATACATCCGATCTCTTCTCACTACGTACTGAACGACTAGTAAGACAGGGATAGAACCATGTTATTCCTATTCTTTCTCGCTCGCACGACCGCGCAAGACTTTTAAACTTTTGAATTCATGTTCATTCAATGAGCAATCGAGCATCTAGGTAGCAAACGTCAAAGGTCTGCGTTCCGTTTATACAAACGTGACGTCACTCTGGATGCCATTACACTGACAAGCGTTTTAGCGCCGATTTGAAATTGTTGTTGAAGTTGTTTTCTGTAGAAAAATCTTATTCTTTATACATAATAAATGTTTCTAAACATTATAGAACAGTTTTTCAAAATGTGTCATCATGCCTATTCTTGGTCAAGCCCTGCGAACTCGAAGAATTGCAGGATACTGTTGATCTCAAGAAATTTAATCCCTCCGGGCACATGATGTGTTTTCCCAGAAAGGAGGGGCAATCGGTTAGGATGTGTGTAGGCGTCTCGTCCGCCTCAAGGCAGAGTCTGCACTGCCTTGTGTCATATAGTCCTAAGGTCCTAACCATTGCATTGCGTGTGCTTGTTTGGCGACAATGCCCTGTAAGCTTGCACCCTTACCAACATGCGTAAACGGTTCCTGCTTAGCGCCAAGGCATCAGAAGACGCCTTTTTGCTAAAGGGTCTAGCGCCTTGGAATGGTTCAGTCCTGGTATAGCTCACCTGGCTTGAATGGTCTTGTAGAAACAATAGGTCTTTAGATTGAGCTTAGTCAAACTTTTGGGGATGCCACAGAACGACTCCGGTCCGCACTGCATCAAGTCAGGTATAAAGGTTATAGCTCATTTAAGCCACCCGTCACCGCCTCGCCTCGTAAATGTACTAACTACGGAGTTGATGTTGTGAGTGCATGCCCGTACAAATCCATATAAAGAATACCTAACCGGTCGAGGCGAGGCGGCGCGGGTCGGACGCCGGGTGGCTCTAGTGAGCTATGACCTTTAATAATAAAATAATGTACCTGTCCTCCTTCTCCTTCTTCTCCCGGGCGGCGGCCTGCTCCTCCTGCAGCTTGCGCTCCCGCTCCTCGCGCTCCCTGCGCTCCTCCTCCTCCCTCGCGCGCCGCACCTCCTCCGCGGCGCGCTCCTCCGCGAGACGCTTCTCCTCCAACCACTACACACAAGTACACTACTTGAGTAAATTGATTTACTGTATAAACTTAACTAATCTTACAGCCCGTTCATACAGGGTCTCCGTTTTACTGTTCCGTTTTATCGTATACGTTTTTTTTTCATTGATGGCGTATGGAGTTGTATGAGCGACTTCACATATGACACAGTATTCAGTATACAGTAATTGTATCTAATTGTATCCGTTAAAACGGGTACCGTAAATACGGAGACTCTGTGTAAGCAACGGGCTGTTAGTTCTACATTTTAGTGAAATAAGTACACGAACTACCCAGAACACTGCTGGCGCCTGCGCGTGCGCTCGGCGGCGAGCTTGTCCGCGAACGCCTTGAGGCGCTGCTGGTGCGCCGCGCCGCGCTCGGCGCTGAGACGGGACACGAACTACACAGACAGGTGACTGACCTCCTGGCGGCGGTCCTCTGCCCGCTGCTGCGCGCGCTCCTGGCGCCTGCGCGTGCGCTCGGCGGCGAGCTTGTCCGCGAACGCCTTGAGGCGCTGCTGGTGCGCCGCGCCGCGCTCGGCGCTGAGACGGGACACGAACTACACAGACAGGTGACTGACCTCCTGGCGGCGGTCCTCTGCCCGCTGCTGCGCGCGCTCCTGGCGCCTGCGCGTGCGCTCGGCGGCGAGCTTGTCCGCGAACGCCTTGAGGCGCTGCTGGTGCGCCGCGCCGCGCTCGGCGCTGAGACGGGACACGAACTACACAGACAGGTGACTGACCTCCTGGCGGCGGTCCTCTGCCCGCTGCTGCGCGCGCTCCTGGCGCCTGCGCGTGCGCTCGGCGGCGAGCTTGTCCGCGAACGCCTTGAGGCGCTGCTGGTGCGCCGCGCCGCGCTCGGCGCTGAGACGGGACACGAACTACACAGACAGGTGACTGACCTCCTGGCGGCGGTCCTCTGCCCGCTGCTGCGCGCGCTCCTGGCGCCTGCGCGTGCGCTCGGCGGCGAGCTTGTCCGCGAACGCCTTGAGGCGCTGCTGGTGCGCCGCGCCGCGCTCGGCGCTGAGACGGGACACGAACTACACAGACAGGTGACTGACCTCCTGGCGGCGGTCCTCTGCCCGCTGCTGCGCGCGCTCCTGGCGCCTGCGCGTGCGCTCGGCGGCGAGCTTGTCCGCGAACGCCTTGAGGCGCTGCTGGTGCGCCGCGCCGCGCTCGGCGCTGAGACGGGACACGAACTACACAGACAGGTGACTGACCTCCTGGCGGCGGTCCTCTGCCCGCTGCTGCGCGCGCTCCTGGCGCCTGCGCGTGCGCTCGGCGGCGAGCTTGTCCGCGAACGCCTTGAGGCGCTGCTGGTGCGCCGCGCCGCGCTCGGCGCTGAGACGGGACACGAACTACACAGACAGGTGACTGACCTCCTGGCGGCGGTCCTCTGCCCGCTGCTGCGCGCGCTCCTGGCGCCTGCGCGTGCGCTCGGCGGCGAGCTTGTCCGCGAACGCCTTGAGGCGCTGCTGGTGCGCCGCGCCGCGCTCGGCGCTGAGACGGGACACGAACTACACAGACAGGTGACTGACCTCCTGGCGGCGGTCCTCTGCCCGCTGCTGCGCGCGCTCCTGGCGCCTGCGCGTGCGCTCGGCGGCGAGCTTGTCCGCGAACGCCTTGAGGCGCTGCTGGTGCGCCGCGCCGCGCTCGGCGCTGAGACGGGACACGAACTACACAGACAGGTGACTGACCTCCTGGCGGCGGTCCTCTGCCCGCTGCTGCGCGCGCTCCTGGCGCCTGCGCGTGCGCTCGGCGGCGAGCTTGTCCGCGAACGCCTTGAGGCGCTGCTGGTGCGCCGCGCCGCGCTCGGCGCTGAGACGGGACACGAACTACACAGACAGGTGACTGACCTCCTGGCGGCGGTCCTCTGCCCGCTGCTGCGCGCGCTCCTGGCGCCTGCGCGTGCGCTCGGCGGCGAGCTTGTCCGCGAACGCCTTGAGGCGCTGCTGGTGCGCCGCGCCGCGCTCGGCGCTGAGACGGGACACGAACTACACAGACAGGTGACTGACCTCCTGGCGGCGGTCCTCTGCCCGCTGCTGCGCGCGCTCCTGGCGCCTGCGCGTGCGCTCGGCGGCGAGCTTGTCCGCGAACGCCTTGAGGCGCTGCTGGTGCGCCGCGCCGCGCTCGGCGCTGAGACGGGACACGAACTACACAGACAGGTGACTGACCTCCTGGCGGCGGTCCTCTGCCCGCTGCTGCGCGCGCTCCTGGCGCCTGCGCGTGCGCTCGGCGGCGAGCTTGTCCGCGAACGCCTTGAGGCGCTGCTGGTGCGCCGCGCCGCGCTCGGCGCTGAGACGGGACACGAACTACACAGACAGGTGACTGACCTCCTGGCGGCGGTCCTCTGCCCGCTGCTGCGCGCGCTCCTGGCGCCTGCGCGTGCGCTCGGCGGCGAGCTTGTCCGCGAACGCCTTGAGGCGCTGCTGGTGCGCCGCGCCGCGCTCGGCGCTGAGACGGGACACGAACTACACAGACAGGTGACTGACCTCCTGGCGGCGGTCCTCTGCCCGCTGCTGCGCGCGCTCCTGGCGCCTGCGCGTGCGCTCGGCGGCGAGCTTGTCCGCGAACGCCTTGAGGCGCTGCTGGTGCGCCGCGCCGCGCTCGGCGCTGAGACGGGACACGAACTACACAGACAGGTGACTGACCTCCTGGCGGCGGTCCTCTGCCCGCTGCTGCGCGCGCTCCTGGCGCCTGCGCGTGCGCTCGGCGGCGAGCTTGTCCGCGAACGCCTTGAGGCGCTGCTGGTGCGCCGCGCCGCGCTCGGCGCTGAGACGGGACACGAACTACACAGACAGGTGACTGACCTCCTGGCGGCGGTCCTCTGCCCGCTGCTGCGCGCGCTCCTGGCGCCTGCGCGTGCGCTCGGCGGCGAGCTTGTCCGCGAACGCCTTGAGGCGCTGCTGGTGCGCCGCGCCGCGCTCGGCGCTGAGACGGGACACGAACTACACAGACAGGTGACTGACCTCCTGGCGGCGGTCCTCTGCCCGCTGCTGCGCGCGCTCCTGGCGCCTGCGCGTGCGCTCGGCGGCGAGCTTGTCCGCGAACGCCTTGAGGCGCTGCTGGTGCGCCGCGCCGCGCTCGGCGCTGAGACGGGACACGAACTACACAGACAGGTGACTGACCTCCTGGCGGCGGTCCTCTGCCCGCTGCTGCGCGCGCTCCTGGCGCCTGCGCGTGCGCTCGGCGGCGAGCTTGTCCGCGAACGCCTTGAGGCGCTGCTGGTGCGCCGCGCCGCGCTCGGCGCTGAGACGGGACACGAACTACACAGACAGGTGACTGACCTCCTGGCGGCGGTCCTCTGCCCGCTGCTGCGCGCGCTCCTGGCGCCTGCGCGTGCGCTCGGCGGCGAGCTTGTCCGCGAACGCCTTGAGGCGCTGCTGGTGCGCCGCGCCGCGCTCGGCGCTGAGACGGGACACGAACTACACAGACAGGTGACTGACCTCCTGGCGGCGGTCCTCTGCCCGCTGCTGCGCGCGCTCCTGGCGCCTGCGCGTGCGCTCGGCGGCGAGCTTGTCCGCGAACGCCTTGAGGCGCTGCTGGTGCGCCGCGCCGCGCTCGGCGCTGAGACGGGACACGAACTACACAGACAGGTGACTGACCTCCTGGCGGCGGTCCTCTGCCCGCTGCTGCGCGCGCTCCTGGCGCCTGCGCGTGCGCTCGGCGGCGAGCTTGTCCGCGAACGCCTTGAGGCGCTGCTGGTGCGCCGCGCCGCGCTCGGCGCTGAGACGGGACACGAACTACACAGACAGGTGACTGACCTCCTGGCGGCGGTCCTCTGCCCGCTGCTGCGCGCGCTCCTGGCGCCTGCGCGTGCGCTCGGCGGCGAGCTTGTCCGCGAACGCCTTGAGGCGCTGCTGGTGCGCCGCGCCGCGCTCGGCGCTGAGACGGGACACGAACTACACAGACAGGTGACTGACCTCCTGGCGGCGGTCCTCTGCCCGCTGCTGCGCGCGCTCCTGGCGCCTGCGCGTGCGCTCGGCGGCGAGCTTGTCCGCGAACGCCTTGAGGCGCTGCTGGTGCGCCGCGCCGCGCTCGGCGCTGAGACGGGACACGAACTACACAGACAGGTGACTGACCTCCTGGCGGCGGTCCTCTGCCCGCTGCTGCGCGCGCTCCTGGCGCCTGCGCGTGCGCTCGGCGGCGAGCTTGTCCGCGAACGCCTTGAGGCGCTGCTGGTGCGCCGCGCCGCGCTCGGCGCTGAGACGGGACACGAACTACACAGACAGGTGACTGACCTCCTGGCGGCGGTCCTCTGCCCGCTGCTGCGCGCGCTCCTGGCGCCTGCGCGTGCGCTCGGCGGCGAGCTTGTCCGCGAACGCCTTGAGGCGCTGCTGGTGCGCCGCGCCGCGCTCGGCGCTGAGACGGGACACGAACTACACAGACAGGTGACTGACCTCCTGGCGGCGGTCCTCTGCCCGCTGCTGCGCGCGCTCCTGGCGCCTGCGCGTGCGCTCGGCGGCGAGCTTGTCCGCGAACGCCTTGAGGCGCTGCTGGTGCGCCGCGCCGCGCTCGGCGCTGAGACGGGACACGAACTACACAGACAGGTGACTGACCTCCTGGCGGCGGTCCTCTGCCCGCTGCTGCGCGCGCTCCTGGCGCCTGCGCGTGCGCTCGGCGGCGAGCTTGTCCGCGAACGCCTTGAGGCGCTGCTGGTGCGCCGCGCCGCGCTCGGCGCTGAGACGGGACACGAACTACACAGACAGGTGACTGACCTCCTGGCGGCGGTCCTCTGCCCGCTGCTGCGCGCGCTCCTGGCGCCTGCGCGTGCGCTCGGCGGCGAGCTTGTCCGCGAACGCCTTGAGGCGCTGCTGGTGCGCCGCGCCGCGCTCGGCGCTGAGACGGGACACGAACTACACAGACAGGTGACTGACCTCCTGGCGGCGGTCCTCTGCCCGCTGCTGCGCGCGCTCCTGGCGCCTGCGCGTGCGCTCGGCGGCGAGCTTGTCCGCGAACGCCTTGAGGCGCTGCTGGTGCGCCGCGCCGCGCTCGGCGCTGAGACGGGACACGAACTACACAGACAGGTGACTGACCTCCTGGCGGCGGTCCTCTGCCCGCTGCTGCGCGCGCTCCTGGCGCCTGCGCGTGCGCTCGGCGGCGAGCTTGTCCGCGAACGCCTTGAGGCGCTGCTGGTGCGCCGCGCCGCGCTCGGCGCTGAGACGGGACACGAACTACACAGACAGGTGACTGACCTCCTGGCGGCGGTCCTCTGCCCGCTGCTGCGCGCGCTCCTGGCGCCTGCGCGTGCGCTCGGCGGCGAGCTTGTCCGCGAACGCCTTGAGGCGCTGCTGGTGCGCCGCGCCGCGCTCGGCGCTGAGACGGGACACGAACTACACAGACAGGTGACTGACCTCCTGGCGGCGGTCCTCTGCCCGCTGCTGCGCGCGCTCCTGGCGCCTGCGCGTGCGCTCGGCGGCGAGCTTGTCCGCGAACGCCTTGAGGCGCTGCTGGTGCGCCGCGCCGCGCTCGGCGCTGAGACGGGACACGAACTACACAGACAGGTGACTGACCTCCTGGCGGCGGTCCTCTGCCCGCTGCTGCGCGCGCTCCTGGCGCCTGCGCGTGCGCTCGGCGGCGAGCTTGTCCGCGAACGCCTTGAGGCGCTGCTGGTGCGCCGCGCCGCGCTCGGCGCTGAGACGGGACACGAACTACACAGACAGGTGACTGACCTCCTGGCGGCGGTCCTCTGCCCGCTGCTGCGCGCGCTCCTGGCGCCTGCGCGTGCGCTCGGCGGCGAGCTTGTCCGCGAACGCCTTGAGGCGCTGCTGGTGCGCCGCGCCGCGCTCGGCGCTGAGACGGGACACGAACTACACAGACAGGTGACTGACCTCCTGGCGGCGGTCCTCTGCCCGCTGCTGCGCGCGCTCCTGGCGCCTGCGCGTGCGCTCGGCGGCGAGCTTGTCCGCGAACGCCTTGAGGCGCTGCTGGTGCGCCGCGCCGCGCTCGGCGCTGAGACGGGACACGAACTACACAGACAGGTGACTGACCTCCTGGCGGCGGTCCTCTGCCCGCTGCTGCGCGCGCTCCTGGCGCCTGCGCGTGCGCTCGGCGGCGAGCTTGTCCGCGAACGCCTTGAGGCGCTGCTGGTGCGCCGCGCCGCGCTCGGCGCTGAGACGGGACACGAACTACACAGACAGGTGACTGACCTCCTGGCGGCGGTCCTCTGCCCGCTGCTGCGCGCGCTCCTGGCGCCTGCGCGTGCGCTCGGCGGCGAGCTTGTCCGCGAACGCCTTGAGGCGCTGCTGGTGCGCCGCGCCGCGCTCGGCGCTGAGACGGGACACGAACTACACAGACAGGTGACTGACCTCCTGGCGGCGGTCCTCTGCCCGCTGCTGCGCGCGCTCCTGGCGCCTGCGCGTGCGCTCGGCGGCGAGCTTGTCCGCGAACGCCTTGAGGCGCTGCTGGTGCGCCGCGCCGCGCTCGGCGCTGAGACGGGACACGAACTACACAGACAGGTGACTGACCTCCTGGCGGCGGTCCTCTGCCCGCTGCTGCGCGCGCTCCTGGCGCCTGCGCGTGCGCTCGGCGGCGAGCTTGTCCGCGAACGCCTTGAGGCGCTGCTGGTGCGCCGCGCCGCGCTCGGCGCTGAGACGGGACACGAACTACACAGACAGGTGACTGACCTCCTGGCGGCGGTCCTCTGCCCGCTGCTGCGCGCGCTCCTGGCGCCTGCGCGTGCGCTCGGCGGCGAGCTTGTCCGCGAACGCCTTGAGGCGCTGCTGGTGCGCCGCGCCGCGCTCGGCGCTGAGACGGGACACGAACTACACAGACAGGTGACTGACCTCCTGGCGGCGGTCCTCTGCCCGCTGCTGCGCGCGCTCCTGGCGCCTGCGCGTGCGCTCGGCGGCGAGCTTGTCCGCGAACGCCTTGAGGCGCTGCTGGTGCGCCGCGCCGCGCTCGGCGCTGAGACGGGACACGAACTACACAGACAGGTGACTGACCTCCTGGCGGCGGTCCTCTGCCCGCTGCTGCGCGCGCTCCTGGCGCCTGCGCGTGCGCTCGGCGGCGAGCTTGTCCGCGAACGCCTTGAGGCGCTGCTGGTGCGCCGCGCCGCGCTCGGCGCTGAGACGGGACACGAACTACACAGACAGGTGACTGACCTCCTGGCGGCGGTCCTCTGCCCGCTGCTGCGCGCGCTCCTGGCGCCTGCGCGTGCGCTCGGCGGCGAGCTTGTCCGCGAACGCCTTGAGGCGCTGCTGGTGCGCCGCGCCGCGCTCGGCGCTGAGACGGGACACGAACTACACAGACAGGTGACTGACCTCCTGGCGGCGGTCCTCTGCCCGCTGCTGCGCGCGCTCCTGGCGCCTGCGCGTGCGCTCGGCGGCGAGCTTGTCCGCGAACGCCTTGAGGCGCTGCTGGTGCGCCGCGCCGCGCTCGGCGCTGAGACGGGACACGAACTACACAGACAGGTGACTGACCTCCTGGCGGCGGTCCTCTGCCCGCTGCTGCGCGCGCTCCTGGCGCCTGCGCGTGCGCTCGGCGGCGAGCTTGTCCGCGAACGCCTTGAGGCGCTGCTGGTGCGCCGCGCCGCGCTCGGCGCTGAGACGGGACACGAACTACACAGACAGGTGACTGACCTCCTGGCGGCGGTCCTCTGCCCGCTGCTGCGCGCGCTCCTGGCGCCTGCGCGTGCGCTCGGCGGCGAGCTTGTCCGCGAACGCCTTGAGGCGCTGCTGGTGCGCCGCGCCGCGCTCGGCGCTGAGACGGGACACGAACTACACAGACAGGTGACTGACCTCCTGGCGGCGGTCCTCTGCCCGCTGCTGCGCGCGCTCCTGGCGCCTGCGCGTGCGCTCGGCGGCGAGCTTGTCCGCGAACGCCTTGAGGCGCTGCTGGTGCGCCGCGCCGCGCTCGGCGCTGAGACGGGACACGAACTACACAGACAGGTGACTGACCTCCTGGCGGCGGTCCTCTGCCCGCTGCTGCGCGCGCTCCTGGCGCCTGCGCGTGCGCTCGGCGGCGAGCTTGTCCGCGAACGCCTTGAGGCGCTGCTGGTGCGCCGCGCCGCGCTCGGCGCTGAGACGGGACACGAACTACACAGACAGGTGACTGACCTCCTGGCGGCGGTCCTCTGCCCGCTGCTGCGCGCGCTCCTGGCGCCTGCGCGTGCGCTCGGCGGCGAGCTTGTCCGCGAACGCCTTGAGGCGCTGCTGGTGCGCCGCGCCGCGCTCGGCGCTGAGACGGGACACGAACTACACAGACAGGTGACTGACCTCCTGGCGGCGGTCCTCTGCCCGCTGCTGCGCGCGCTCCTGGCGCCTGCGCGTGCGCTCGGCGGCGAGCTTGTCCGCGAACGCCTTGAGGCGCTGCTGGTGCGCCGCGCCGCGCTCGGCGCTGAGACGGGACACGAACTACACAGACAGGTGACTGACCTCCTGGCGGCGGTCCTCTGCCCGCTGCTGCGCGCGCTCCTGGCGCCTGCGCGTGCGCTCGGCGGCGAGCTTGTCCGCGAACGCCTTGAGGCGCTGCTGGTGCGCCGCGCCGCGCTCGGCGCTGAGACGGGACACGAACTACACAGACAGGTGACTGACCTCCTGGCGGCGGTCCTCTGCCCGCTGCTGCGCGCGCTCCTGGCGCCTGCGCGTGCGCTCGGCGGCGAGCTTGTCCGCGAACGCCTTGAGGCGCTGCTGGTGCGCCGCGCCGCGCTCGGCGCTGAGACGGGACACGAACTACACAGACAGGTGACTGACCTCCTGGCGGCGGTCCTCTGCCCGCTGCTGCGCGCGCTCCTGGCGCCTGCGCGTGCGCTCGGCGGCGAGCTTGTCCGCGAACGCCTTGAGGCGCTGCTGGTGCGCCGCGCCGCGCTCGGCGCTGAGACGGGACACGAACTACACAGACAGGTGACTGACCTCCTGGCGGCGGTCCTCTGCCCGCTGCTGCGCGCGCTCCTGGCGCCTGCGCGTGCGCTCGGCGGCGAGCTTGTCCGCGAACGCCTTGAGGCGCTGCTGGTGCGCCGCGCCGCGCTCGGCGCTGAGACGGGACACGAACTACACAGACAGGTGACTGACCTCCTGGCGGCGGTCCTCTGCCCGCTGCTGCGCGCGCTCCTGGCGCCTGCGCGTGCGCTCGGCGGCGAGCTTGTCCGCGAACGCCTTGAGGCGCTGCTGGTGCGCCGCGCCGCGCTCGGCGCTGAGACGGGACACGAACTACACAGACAGGTGACTGACCTCCTGGCGGCGGTCCTCTGCCCGCTGCTGCGCGCGCTCCTGGCGCCTGCGCGTGCGCTCGGCGGCGAGCTTGTCCGCGAACGCCTTGAGGCGCTGCTGGTGCGCCGCGCCGCGCTCGGCGCTGAGACGGGACACGAACTACACAGACAGGTGACTGACCTCCTGGCGGCGGTCCTCTGCCCGCTGCTGCGCGCGCTCCTGGCGCCTGCGCGTGCGCTCGGCGGCGAGCTTGTCCGCGAACGCCTTGAGGCGCTGCTGGTGCGCCGCGCCGCGCTCGGCGCTGAGACGGGACACGAACTACACAGACAGGTGACTGACCTCCTGGCGGCGGTCCTCTGCCCGCTGCTGCGCGCGCTCCTGGCGCCTGCGCGTGCGCTCGGCGGCGAGCTTGTCCGCGAACGCCTTGAGGCGCTGCTGGTGCGCCGCGCCGCGCTCGGCGCTGAGACGGGACACGAACTACACAGACAGGTGACTGACCTCCTGGCGGCGGTCCTCTGCCCGCTGCTGCGCGCGCTCCTGGCGCCTGCGCGTGCGCTCGGCGGCGAGCTTGTCCGCGAACGCCTTGAGGCGCTGCTGGTGCGCCGCGCCGCGCTCGGCGCTGAGACGGGACACGAACTACACAGACAGGTGACTGACCTCCTGGCGGCGGTCCTCTGCCCGCTGCTGCGCGCGCTCCTGGCGCCTGCGCGTGCGCTCGGCGGCGAGCTTGTCCGCGAACGCCTTGAGGCGCTGCTGGTGCGCCGCGCCGCGCTCGGCGCTGAGACGGGACACGAACTACACAGACAGGTGACTGACCTCCTGGCGGCGGTCCTCTGCCCGCTGCTGCGCGCGCTCCTGGCGCCTGCGCGTGCGCTCGGCGGCGAGCTTGTCCGCGAACGCCTTGAGGCGCTGCTGGTGCGCCGCGCCGCGCTCGGCGCTGAGACGGGACACGAACTACACAGACAGGTGACTGACCTCCTGGCGGCGGTCCTCTGCCCGCTGCTGCGCGCGCTCCTGGCGCCTGCGCGTGCGCTCGGCGGCGAGCTTGTCCGCGAACGCCTTGAGGCGCTGCTGGTGCGCCGCGCCGCGCTCGGCGCTGAGACGGGACACGAACTACACAGACAGGTGACTGACCTCCTGGCGGCGGTCCTCTGCCCGCTGCTGCGCGCGCTCCTGGCGCCTGCGCGTGCGCTCGGCGGCGAGCTTGTCCGCGAACGCCTTGAGGCGCTGCTGGTGCGCCGCGCCGCGCTCGGCGCTGAGACGGGACACGAACTACACAGACAGGTGACTGACCTCCTGGCGGCGGTCCTCTGCCCGCTGCTGCGCGCGCTCCTGGCGCCTGCGCGTGCGCTCGGCGGCGAGCTTGTCCGCGAACGCCTTGAGGCGCTGCTGGTGCGCCGCGCCGCGCTCGGCGCTGAGACGGGACACGAACTACACAGACAGGTGACTGACCTCCTGGCGGCGGTCCTCTGCCCGCTGCTGCGCGCGCTCCTGGCGCCTGCGCGTGCGCTCGGCGGCGAGCTTGTCCGCGAACGCCTTGAGGCGCTGCTGGTGCGCCGCGCCGCGCTCGGCGCTGAGACGGGACACGAACTACACAGACAGGTGACTGACCTCCTGGCGGCGGTCCTCTGCCCGCTGCTGCGCGCGCTCCTGGCGCCTGCGCGTGCGCTCGGCGGCGAGCTTGTCCGCGAACGCCTTGAGGCGCTGCTGGTGCGCCGCGCCGCGCTCGGCGCTGAGACGGGACACGAACTACACAGACAGGTGACTGACCTCCTGGCGGCGGTCCTCTGCCCGCTGCTGCGCGCGCTCCTGGCGCCTGCGCGTGCGCTCGGCGGCGAGCTTGTCCGCGAACGCCTTGAGGCGCTGCTGGTGCGCCGCGCCGCGCTCGGCGCTGAGACGGGACACGAACTACACAGACAGGTGACTGACCTCCTGGCGGCGGTCCTCTGCCCGCTGCTGCGCGCGCTCCTGGCGCCTGCGCGTGCGCTCGGCGGCGAGCTTGTCCGCGAACGCCTTGAGGCGCTGCTGGTGCGCCGCGCCGCGCTCGGCGCTGAGACGGGACACGAACTACACAGACAGGTGACTGACCTCCTGGCGGCGGTCCTCTGCCCGCTGCTGCGCGCGCTCCTGGCGCCTGCGCGTGCGCTCGGCGGCGAGCTTGTCCGCGAACGCCTTGAGGCGCTGCTGGTGCGCCGCGCCGCGCTCGGCGCTGAGACGGGACACGAACTCGTCGCGGTGCGCGTGCATGCGCACGAGACGCTCGGCGGTGGCTACGTCGCGGGTGCGCGCCTCTGTCGTCAAAACACGAGGTCAACACTGGATCGTATGTCTAGCAACCGTATAGTTCATTCATTGCCAACGGTTTCGTAACGTTACGCTCGTAGCCGACTACAAGCGAATAACCTATGAGCAGAGCGTAACGGGTTCCTGGCAAAGAAAAAAATATTTTACGTATCTTAGGCGTATATTCGGCGCTGGTTTTCAATAAACAACAAGAGCTGCTGACCGAGTTATTGAGTAACTAGTCAAATGATCATTTCAACAGCACTTTCAGTGTTTTTAGGGTTCCTTACCCAAAGGGTAAACACGGGACCCTATTACTAAGGCTCTGCTGTCTGTCTGTCCATTTGTCAACAGGCTGTAACTCATGAACAAATACAAAAAACCGGCCAATTGCGAGTCGGAGTGGAGTTCCCATACAACAGACATGACATTTTTCCTTTTTTTAACTTTTTTGATGGATAAGGAATGGTACGGAATCCTTCGTGCTCGAGTCCGACAAGCATAAAATCATAAAAAGCCGTGGCTCGATCATTGCATACAGAAATTTCATTAAAAATATGCCGAAAACATTGTGTTTCACAATACTTACGTAATTGGATGTAGTGTAGGTAAAGGGACGCCCCACAAGATGTAAAATTTTATTTCAGTCATTTCAGATCCAACCCATAAGACATCACCATGTGGGTTGGATCCTTCTCGTTAAACTGCATCCTACGTACGTACAAACTACATATCCCTTCATCTGTGTTTGATCAGGATCCTACTCGAATTTTTGGTCACCTTTTTGCATTTTCTAATACATAATTTATTATTTCTAATGCGGCGCGACCGAGGCTTGAACCCACTATTTTGATAACCCACCACAGACGAAGGGATATAATTATTACACTTGTGCAAATGTACTGGCGTAAATTAACACAGAACGCTAAAAAGCGCCCTGTCGCGTCTAGCCGACAAAATGCTGTGCCTCCGAGGCCTACCATTGTGTAACAACTGAAATAATACCAATGGGATTTATTTCGGAGGCAATAACAATAAAATACGTGTTGCGAATCATGTCAGTTGATGATACCGCGAGATACCAGAATGTAGTAGAGACTGCTAATTGCTAGTATGTATATATAAAGACCATACGAGACTTTTAGTATATTTGCATAAAGTAGTACATTTCCAGTCGTTAGGTAGTTAGAACTTATATGTGATAAGCATCTGTGACCTGAGTGATGGTGTTATCATATAACACTCAACCAACAGGTGTGGCAGACAAGTCCAGCAGAGAGCGAAGCAGAATTCTATGGATTGCGTTAAGAGGATTTAAGGTAGGGTTCAAATGATCTCTCCTTAAATCAGTATAAAATATTGTCGAGAGCTTAACGCAGTCTGATTGTATTAAACGATAGTTAATAACATGTAATTTAACATGTAACATTCAATTATGGAAGGACGTCGCGACACGCCCTTTAGTAGACTGAGAACTTACTTTAAGTTCTCGTCGTGAACGTATTGATGTCTTGATCCTGTACAAAATTATTAATTCACATCATCGATGCCCCTTCGTTAATACATTCGCTTTCTTTTACAGTACCCCGGCGTTGCGAGCGACCTTGTAGAAAGAAAAAACCATCTTTAATTATCCCCCGTAGTCGTACTTCTAATGCAAAAAACTTATGGATCCAATTAAGTTATGGACACACGTGTGTCACTAGCCCGCTATACGCCCAATTAAGTTATGGACACACGTGTGTCACTAGCGCGCTATACGCACAATTAAGTGATGGACACACGTGGGTCACTAGCGCGCTACACGCTCAATTAAGTTATGGACACACGTGTGTCACTGGCGCGCTATACGTCCAATTAAGTTATGGCCACACGTGTGTCACTGGCGCGCTATACGTCCAATTAAGTTATGGCCACACGTGTGTCACTGGCGCGCTATACGTCCAATTAAGTTATGGCCACACGTGTGTCACTGGCGCGCTATACGTCCAATTACGTTATGGCCACACGTGTGTCACTGGCGCGCTATACGTCCAATTAAGTTATGGCCACACGTGTGTCACTGGCTCGCTATACGTCCAATTAAGTTATGGACACACGTGTGTCACCAGCGCGCTTGATGGTTTAAGTCGCCGTGCGTAACCGCTGTGAGGGCTTATCTATGCAGACTGCGTTTTTTTCAAGCGCCGTCGACGCGCGTTCCTGTATTTTCATGAAGACCTTCAGTAAGGAGTTCAGAGGGGTAGACCCTCTCCCGCGAAACGAAAACGAACTTCGTTCGTGTATCTCCCTCTCTGGCGCACTAACAAGTACGAGCGACAAAGACGGAGACACACCAACTAAGTTCGTTTTCGTTTCGCTTTCCGCGTTCGCGTTCCTCTGGCCGAAGGGTGTAGTTTTGAGGCCGGTTACTTGACACCCAGAACTTGCGCAGCGCGTCGCCGTCTTTACGTGATATTGTGCTACTTAAAATAAGTTGTATATATTGATTAGTCTGTAAGGTAAATATGGGCCTCGTTGCCTGAGATAAATAAACAAAAAAAATTTGACTACCTAGCGGATAGTAGGGGAACGCTCATCGACGGCGCGTGAATTAAACGCAGTCTGCATAGATCCTAAGAGATGACCGTGGGAAGAACCCTATCGTTACAATATGACATTTTACTACTTTAAACCTGAAGTTGTACTGAAAAGTGATGTTATGTAGGTCAATAAACAATATTTTGATGGTATTCTGCCCCGTTAGCAAGAATGTGAGTTTGTTAGAAAAAAATGTTACAATATATAGACTTCTATAACCTACGTACTTGGAAGATAGCCCATATAAAAAGACGTTTAAAATGTCCCTGCTGGATCATGACTTATGACCCATAAAAACACAGTTTTAAAAAGTTGTCGGTATCGTAACCCTGTCAACTAACAGTTGATTCAACTATGAATATTGACGTTTTAAACCATAAAGTAATAGAGACGCGTTTCCCTAAAAATACAAATCAATGCATGGTTAATTGTCGCACCACGTGCGTCAATAAGGCCAACCTTTTGGCTTACATCTAAGGGTCGTGTGTGAAGGATGTTTACTCACCGATGAGCTGCTGTATGCGTTCCTTCTCCTGCTGCTCCCAGAAGGCCTTGTCCTGGACTTGTTTTTCTTCTAGACTCTTTTGAAGGAGAGGGATTTCCTCCAGACGCTTGGCGCGCTCGAAGTAGTCCACCTGTGTGATAAGGGATTAAATATTTTAGGGACAATGTTACAGAAATCGATCTATACACAAACAAGGGAAAGCTTGTACTCTGGGTAATTGAAAGATACGTCACCACTAGGGGAGCCAAGGTAGCTCAATTGGCAAGAGCGATGGACGGATTCCAGAGGTCTGGGTTCAAATCCCGCTTATGGCGAATCATTTTTCAATTATCCACTTTTATCGAAAAAAAGTTCAACTTAATGTTCTGTTTTCTGTACGTATGCCTTGTTGTAACGTTGTGCGCGTAACTTATCCTACTAATATTATAAATTCGTAAGTTTAGATGTTTGGACGTGTGTTACTCAATCACGCTTAAACGGCTCAACCGATCTGGATGAAATTTTGCCCAAAGATAGTTTATAGTCTGGATTAAAATATAGGGTAGTTTTGATCCCGGGTCCACGCAGACGAAGTCGCGGGCGGAAGCTAGTTTTATATATGTTATTTTGGAGGGAAAAGGGGCCGAGAAATGAGACACGGGCGTACATCGAGGTGCTATATTCCGACTACCTTGTCATGGCGCCGGGCGCAGCCGGCTGGCGTTCGATTCTCAAAGCTACCCTCTATCTTAAACCTAACATCCCTCCACCAATAGTTTTTAACCTTGCCCTCTTAAGGAAGAACATTCAATTTAAAAGAACTGTCTATAATTGACCAGGTTCCGAGCGCGTTTGGGTTTTGCCGCTTGCGTGCCGGCTTCTCCCGCCTCAGCAGGATGCGGTCTCGGTAAAAGCGCACTTGGCGGTTCTGGTTCACTTGTACTAACCGGCTCCTCAGGTTCAGGGCAATCGGTCCATTCATCGGGTTCGGGAGCCGTTACGGTGGCCGTCGCCGTGGACTCCGATATCGATGCTGGTCTATCGGGTACCCCAGGCACAGCAGTAGGTGTGTTGGGTACCTCTGGCAAATCCGGAGGAAACAGCATCGCTGGTTCTCGCGTTTCCTCTGGCGTCGCTGGCTCTAGCAGGGAAGTAGGCGGTGTGTTGGGTTCCCCTGTCAAACCCGGAGGAAGCGGCACCGCGGGCTCTGGCGGCTCCTCTGGCGTCGCTGGTTCTTGAAGGGCAGACGTTATCACCACCGCTGACATCACCCCAGACGGGACTCCTTCTCTCGGCCGGGTAATCTCGATGTGCTCGGGCTTGGTTTTGGTTACCACATCATCTTCCTCCCCCGTAAACTTATACATTTGGTTTTTATGTCTTTTTATTAGTCGTCCCGATTGCTCAGTTTGTAGTAAATATGTTGATTTTCCTAGTATTTGTTTTACTATGGCTTTAGCCCAGAACGCTTTCTGTCCCTGGTACACTTTAACTAACACCATGTCATTTGTATTAAAATTTACATTCCTATTCCCACGGTAATGCTGCATCTGCGAACACTGGTGTTTCCTCACGGTTTCAGACAATGTTGGGTCGGGTGAAGGCTTCGCTAACGGGTTCATTAAGTCTAATCTACAACGTAAGTTCCTTCCGAATAAAACCTCCGCAGGAGAACGGTTCGTGGACGAATGTTTAGAATTTCGGTAATGAAAAAGGAATTCGTGTATTTTACTTTTTAGATCCTTCTTTTGAACCCCGCTTAGTAATATTGCTTTTAACCCTTTCTTAAAGATCTTGACATAACTTTCGGCTTGGCCGTTACTAGCCGGGTTGTATGGAGGCGTCGTCACATGAGAGATACCGTTACGATTACAAAAAGCCGTAAACTCGGATGACGTGAAGGACGTCCCATTATCCGTACAAATTGTGTGTATTAAACCAAACCTCGACATTAACTCATACAAACAATTGATCACTACACCCGATCCGTAACCACTACTTACGTCAAAAACTTCAACCCATTTCGAATACGCGTCAACTGCTATTAAAAACATGCTGTTGTTAATAGGGCCCGCAAAATCGAGATGTACTCTATAAAAAAAATCTGGAGGAAATTCCCATGGCGTCAGCGGGGCGCGGCGCGGGGCGGGGCGCAACTGCGCGCACGCCGCGCACGTGGCCGCCGCGCGCTCCACACTTGCGCCCTGCTCGGGCCACCAGAACCGTTCGCGCGCTGCCGCTTTCATTTTAGCCACCCCTAAATGACCTCGATGCAACTCCGTAATCACCTGGCTACGAAGGGTGTGAGGTACTACTAATCTGGCACCCCTCATCAAACAGCCATTTTCTACTGAAAGTTCGAGCCTGCAGTCGAAATACGGTTTCATCGCTTTGTCTCTTAATTTATTTGGCCAACCGTTTAACGTAAAATGAACTACTTGCGACAACACAGCATCTTTTCCTGTAGCGAGGCGCACGTCCCCTACGAAAGTCGGCGGCGAACCGGTTTCCACAACGAAGTGAACATACGACGCGAGGTCTGACTCACCCGCCGCCGGCGCCGCCTTGCCGCTGCAGCGCTCGCTCGGTAATGATGACGTAGGCGCCATGGAGCGACTAAGAAAATCTGCCGTGTTGTGCGCACTGCTCACATATTCTATAGTATAATTGTAGGCTGCTAAAAATAATGCGTACCGCTGGAGCCGGTTAGCGGACACTTCCGGTATCCCTTTAGCGGGATTAAAAATCGATAACAGAGGTTTATGGTCTGTACGCAAAACAAACGGTGACGCTCTGCCATATAAATATTGATGGTATTTGCGAACTCCAAAAATAATCGCCGTAGCCTCTTTTTGAATTTGACTATATCTCTTTTCCGCAGCGTTTAAGCTCCTAGACATGAATGATATAGGTTGTTCTACTCCATTATCTCCAAGTTGCGATAAAATCGCACCTAACCCGAATGGTGACGCATCCACCGTAAGAAATATTCGTGCATCTGGGTTAAAATGCGCTAGCGTTTTATCTGATGACAACGCGCTTTTAATCGCAGTAAACGCTACCTCCTGCTCCCGTAGCCATTGCCATTTTACATTTTTTTGTAACAATACATGTAAGGGATGTAAGATGGTGGATGCGTTCTTTATAAAACCTATGTAGTAATTCACGAGACCTAAAAACGATTTTAATTCCGTTATATTACTCGGTTCTTTCGCATTTAAAATAGCTTTTACCTTCTCTGGGGACTTGTGCAAGCCATGCCTGTCAATAACGAACCCTAAGTAGGATATGGAATCCTGGAAAAAGCTACATTTTTCTTTTTTTAATACTAATCCCGCGTTCTCAAGCCGCTTGAACACTTCTTGCAACCTAGCAACATGCTCTTCTCTTGTTTTCCCCGTGATTAAAATGTCATCTAGAAACTGTAAAACCCCATCTACTCCTGAAAGGATCTTCTCTAGGGTACGCTGAAAAATACAGGGGGCGCTCGAAAGTCCAAAGACCAACCTTTTATAAATATATAATCCTTTGTGCGTGTTAATGCATGTCAGCGGCTGGGAATCGGGATGTAATTTTATCTGAATATACGCCCCGGACAAATCTAATTTCGTGAATTGAAGTCCACCATGAAGTTTCGAGAATAACTCGTCAATACGCGGCAGCGGGTATTTCTCGATAACCAGCTGTTTGTTGAGGGTGGCCGAATAGTCTGCACACAGCCTAATCGTATTGTCATGCTTCAACACGGGGACAATGGGGCTCGCGAAATCAGAGAATGAAACGGGTTCAATAATACCTAGCTCTAACAAGCGATTCCACTCTGTTTCCAATTTGGGACGAATGGCAAAAGGCACCGGTCTAGCTTTCGAAAATATCGGAATTGCATCCGGTTTTAGATGTAATTTTACTTCCACATCATTGCAGCACCCTAACTTTTCGGAAAACAAATGTGCGTAATTTGTCACAATTTTATTACATTCATCGTTTAAACTACAATTATATACGGCCGCACTAATTTGTAAGTTAAACTTCGCAATAAAATCTCTCCCGAGTAACGGAGGTCCCCCAGCCTTTACTACGAACACGTCTAGTAACTCCGATCGCCCTTTGTAGGCAAAGGGTAATGTCATGGTGCCCACGAAGTCAATAGTACCCCCATTATAACTACGAAGTACTTTAGTGCTCTCCCGTAACGGATGGCAAGAAAAGTATTGTAAATACACGGATTCCGAAATAGCCGTCACGGCCGAACCGGTGTCCACCTCAAAAGTTAATTGAATATCATCCACCACCACCGACTCCCACATCGGTTCTCCTCGATGAGAACGAATATTAAAAACTAATCGCTTACCATCATCGCCTTCATCCGAGCAACATTGTAAGAAATGGTGATTAGCCGGGCTACTCTTAGCATTACAGACGCGCATCAAATGACCTTTCACTCCGCATGATCTACACAGCGCATTCTTAAACCGGCACTTTTTTACGTCATGACCAAAATAACCGCACGCTGAACACTGTACTGCATTCCTCTGGTCCCGCGAGGTGCTGGCTTGCGGAACCCCATACTGCCGTGCTGTGCGCGGCGGCGGGCCCGGCGCTCGCGCCGATAACTTGTGCACGTCGAGCAGCGGCGCGGGCGCGGCCGCCGCCGGCCCGCTCGCCGCCGCCTGCTGCGACCCTTCTCTGGCGCAGCGGATGCTCTCCGCCACCTGCAGCGCCTTCGTGAGCGTAAGCCCCTCCATGGCCTCGCTGAACAAGCGGTCCCGCTCTGGACCGCTGGCCATCCCCAGCACGAACCGATCTCGCAGCGACTCCTCGAGGCTTGCCGCCACGAAATTGCAGTGCATTGATAGACCACGAACGCGTGCCGCCCAATCGGCTAACGACTCGCCCGAAAACTGTACGGCACTATAAAACTTAAAACGTTCAGCAAACCCGCACTTTTTCGTTTTAAAATGGCCGTCGAGAAAGTTCGTTACTTTGCCATAGTCAAGCGATCCCACCTCCGCGGGGAGCGCAAGATTTGACACGAGTCGGTACGTCGGCTCCGCTAAGCTACTTAACAAAATAGCCCGACGTTTAGCCCCCGATTTGTCCGTATCCTGATTGATGTCATTAGCTAAAAACCACTGTTCAAGGCGACCCTTATACAATAACCACTCCTGTTCTTCGTGATTAAACACGCTCAAAAATCCAACCGACATTTTGGCCATTAACACTGCACGTAAAAATCACTAAAACACGCGTTAAGATCGTAATCCACCCGTCGCCACTGTTATTTTGGAGGGAAAAGGGGCCGAGAAATGAGACACGGGCGTACATCGAGGTGCTATATTCCGACTACCTTGTCATGGCGCCGGTCGCAGCCGGCTGGCGTTCGATTCTCAAAGCTACCCTCTATCTTAAACCTAACAATATATTTTTTTCTTTATTAATATAAAGCGTCGCGTTTAGATATAATAGGCATGATGACACATTTTGAAAAACTGTTCTATAATGTTTAGAAACATTTATTATGTACAACGAATAAGATTTTTCAAGAGAATATAACAGGTAAGTAGGAAAAAAATGCATTTTAGTTTTTAAATTTCAAATTGGCGCTAAAACGCTAGACGTGTCATGGCGTCCCGAGTGACGTCACGTTTGTATAAACAGAACGGAGACCTTTGACGTTTGCTACCTAGATCGCTCAATTGCTCATTGAATGAACATAAATTCAAAAGTTTACAAGTCTTGCGCGGCCGTGCGAGCGAGAAAGCGGGGCAATGAAGTATGAAGATCTGACAGATAACATAGTTCTATCCCTGTCTTACTATTCGTTCAGTACGTAAGTTTTCTCTGTAATCTGTGGTAATGGCCGTTATGGGTATTTGTTTATACAAACGTGACGTCATGCGATCTGATTGGTGTTTAAAATATCATGGCGGGCGTCCGTATTTTTCAGTTTAATTTTATCAAATTAAATAACAATCTCTCACTTAATAAAAAAAAATGAGCATTTTTCGAATTCTATGATTTAAATTTCACTATGAAAATACCATATTTCAGTGATTTTCAATTACTGTCATCATGCCTATTATCTAAACGCGAGTTCCTGTAATTGGCTCTGTATCACTAAGGGTGAGTTGCATAAAACCGTCTGTAATCGTAAGCGGTGTTCGTTAACATCTGAATGTATGGAACGTTTGACGAGTTTCTATTGACTGACAGCTGTCAGCGCCATATTTAACGTTGATCGGTCTGTAATCGTAAGTCGGTGCAACCCGCCCTAATTAAGTTCCAACCGGTTTATCTATAGCTGTTGGTTGGTTCCCCTTGTATAAATAATTAAAAAGAGAAGTAACAAATATTAAAAAAAACAAATGTGCAGGCACAAACTACCACAGGACGGTAAAAGACGCCCTGTCGTATGTAGCCGACATGGTGCTGTGCCTCCGAGGCCTACCAGCTCGCAACAACGGCCACATTGCGAATAGGATTTATTTCGGAGGCTACATGACCACATGCTACATGGCTACATGATCTGATTGGTGTTTGTGCATGACAATTGGACATTCCGTCAGGCACAAACTTTAACTTATCAATCTATCTATGCCGTAAGGGCAGACATCTTGAATACTATTTTTTTTCTAGCAGCCTACCGTTGCTTTCGTATGATAAGCATTTAATATTTCTATCGACAGTTAACTCTGTGAAAGAAACGAACAATTATAATTCCTTCAGCATTGTCACTGTTGTAAATTTACAAAATGTTAACCGAGTTTCAGGAGCCAGGTTGACACGTGTGTGTAAAATTTTACATGGAGTTTTGAATGCTACATTTCTAATGGGGTTGGCCGGGCGAAGGTATTTGCAGATGGCGCCAGCATAGGTTTTACCGTCAGTCCTACCAAAACTGTCAAATTCTTGTTTTTTTTTTTCAGAATTTCCTTGTTTAGAATCAAGCCGTTAAAGCCGAATCCCATAGAAAAAGGCTAGTGATTAGTTAAAACCTATGATGGCGCCATCTAGTCAAACATTTGACAGTTGCCAACCCCATTTTTTAAATAAGAGATTTTTTCCAGAATCCCTAACCATGCCTTGTTACGGATCCTTTCGCAACGGTTTGAACTTCACGTCTAAAACTAGATCATCTTTTTAGCAACAAATTGTAACCCTAGGGTTGACAGTAAAATTGTATTTACCTTTTTCTCCTGCGATTTGAGCCTGGCCTGCAGTTCACGACGCTCTTTCATCAGTTCCTCAGCCTCGCGCTGGGCGATGGCTTCGGCGTCCATTTTCTTCAGCACCTAAACAAAAACATCGTGTTTATTAAAAAGTCATACCTGCCGCAGCCCATTGTCTTTTGAGTCGCTTAACTTCAAACTCAGATAAATCCACTCAGATAAACCATTTGGGGGGTAATTGAAGGAAAGTGATAATAACGTTAATTCGGTGAATGAAGCAAATTAAAGTATTGAATTGGAGAATAAAGAACTTTGAAATTCAGTCCTCGGCATCGAAGCTCAGATGGCGTTCTTAGTGGTAATTTGGACAGCACGCGCTTGGCTTGCCGACGTCGCTCTGTAAGATCCGCACATTGAGTTCGTTCATACATTCCGTTTTGATCAGTGCTGAGACATACGAGGATTAGGCACTTGTCCCACCGCCGGCGAGTAGCGAGTACTCTATAGTAATTCTTACTCGCGCGAGTAAATGCGAGTAAGAATTACTATGAGAGTACTCGCTATCTAGTAACCTACCTCCTCGTCCAGTTTGGAGAGCACGCGCTTGCCCACGTCGCTCTGCGAGATGTGCGCGATCCTCTCGCGGAGATGCCTCTCGCGCACGGCGGCCTGCTCGGAGGCGTGGCGCCGCTTCTCGCGCTCCTCGCGCTCGGCCTCCTGCCGGCGCGCCTCGGCCGCCGCCGCGATGCGGAGCTGCTCTTCTTGACGTCTGGACAAATAAGTAAATATATAGTGTTAGCGGCCAGATGACGTCATCGGGCCTAGACCTTGTGCCAGGGCCGAGCGGTGGCGTGATGTTGGCAAAAGTGGGGATGGTGGGGATGACTACTTCGATCGCTGCCGGCATACCACGAGGACGGGCAGTTCTGTTGCGACTCTCGGAGTGAACGGACGTGCTCTCGATTGTTACCAAACGTTATATATCGTAGATTCCAGTTCATTTTTTAATGCATTAAAGGAATTATTGTATTTTTCTTTGATTAAATTGTTTGAGCCAACACCAAATCGTTTAATTAATCAGTAAATAGTTAAAAATAGACAATCTTACATATATCGACCTAGTCCCAAACTAAGCAAAGCTTATAACGTACTAGTCTATATATATAGTATATATATATAGTAGTATACGTATATAGATAGATAAATAAATGAAATGATTAAAATTCATCATAGCCTTGAACCCCTCTTCACGCTCAAGGTCCAATATACCGCCCTCGCCGTAAATGTATAATTTAGAGTAACCTGAGCTCCTCCTCCTCGCGGACGGTGTTGAGCCGCTCGATGTACTCCTTGCGCTCCTCGATGATCTTGTGCCGCTGCAGCACGCGCTGGTGCTCGGCGTGCTTGTGCTCGTGGTAGTGCGCGACCATGTGCGCGCGCGCACGCTCGCGCTCGGCGCGCCGCCGCGCCGGGAACAGCGTCTGCACGGCGCGGGACAGCACCTCCGCCGCGCGGACCAGCTGCGACCGGACCTGACCAAATTTACATTTTATTTATTACATTGTAAAGTAAACTTTCATACCAACTTAGATAATATACAATTAGATATGTCAGACGCCAACATTAACACAATCTGTCTGGTTTGTCCACAGGTTAACTGTAAGAGATTGCTTACGGCCTTTTGTACAATAAGTTCTGGTTAAGGACTTGGAAGGAAGTATTTGGTACTTACCCTTCTTCTTAAATGCAACAAAAATTAGATACATAACTGCAAAACTAAATCATTATGGGACAAACTTGCACTAAGTTAGTTTCGCCGATGCATCGTAGACCACGCGCACCTTGTTATGCCACCAAGGTGCGCTCTATCTTCCTTCACAACAGCGTAGTGTGGAAGGTATACAGTATCAGCTTCGTATTCAACTTGAGCTCACTTTATGAAAGCCAACCCCAGGAGTGGTATTATTTGCGGTGGGTTGCACCAAACCAGTGTCTACAGTATGTAGAGACATAGCGGTGTAGAGTTATTTTTCAGGGAGTCAAGGTTCATCCCTGAATTTCGAATCGGTAACCCAACAGCCTGGGGTGGGCACTAGACCCGCCTCCCTTATATACGCCTATATTTCACTGATCGGTCTGTAATCGTAAATCAAACAAGCAACGCAAGTGTTTTAAATCACAAAGTTATATGTGTACAAAGTTTTAAGAATTATGTTCTGTCCCTTTTCGTCAAAACGCGCCTTCATATGATAATGATAATGATAATGATAATGATAATGATAAATGATAATGATAATGATAAATGATAATGATAAATGATTTATTTCACAAAACACTTGTTACATGATATAGGGTATATCCATCAGACTCCAAACTAGGCTAAGCCTGTATCTTGACAGTCTGCGGGTGCGAATAAACAAAAAGTACAGTAAATAGTGTTAAGGAAAGGTAGGTAGTTGTTAATTATAAAACTAAGTTCTGTTGACATGCAGCATGTGTGTGTGTGCGCGTGTGCGTTTGTATGAATGCGCGTGTGTGAGTGTGTGTATGTGTCAGTATGGTGTATGTGTGTGAAATTCCACATCAGCATTAAACAATTCAGTTAGTATGCGGTATTCTGACCAGGCTCTCGGTTTGAGCATATGACAATGTTAGCAACCATTTCTTAACCATACGTCCAGCTTGAAGAGTTGTCAGCCTTTTAATGTTCTGGTAATTGCAGATGTTATTGTATACGTAGGGATGCGAAAAAGCTGGAGATTTACGAGCCAAAGCTGATTTTAGCGGTGGCAAGGGCGCTTTATATATGCGTTTGCTTAATATTTCCGCATACAGCCGAGAATTGAGTAAGGAGCTGTGAGTCCGCGAGACCGCTTTCATGATATAAAGCTGGCGAACTCTCAGAAACCCACATTCTCGGTAAAGTGTATCCGTAGGATAACGAAACGGTCTCCTCAGCATCACCTTTAACACAGCTCTCTGTGCACGCTCCACCTGAATAATGTGGCTCTTGGCTGCACTGCCCCAGATGGCGACACCGTACTGTAGTATAGATTGGCATAAGGCGTGATACACTAGACGAAGCACACCAGGGGCAGCGCAGTCTCGGAGTCGCTTCACCACATAAATAAGTTTTCTTACCCTTTTACTTACTCTTATGAAACGATTGTCATTTACAATGACGCTCGCAGATTGTGACCTCACTAACTGCGAGTGTTTTCTCTCTCTATCAAGCAATATTAAAACGGTTGTAGCTTCGTAATTGTTTGAGATATCTGAATGGGAATTTCGTCACTGGGCAAGTTTTTTGCCTTCTTTCTTTTCACGTTATCCACGTTAGTAACCTGACCCCAATCACCCAGGGGACCAGCAACTAGGAAAAAATGATAATGTTCGGTTATGGCGCTTCGCCGGACGCTACTGTTAGGGCAGATAAGGATGATTTTGGTTTGCTGGGATTTTGGAAATAAATAAACGTGTGCTCTGTATGCTGCTTTATTCTTAACTAACATTTTCAATAGCTGTGGACTGTATCTCTAGGTATGCAATCACATGCATCGCAACGACGCGTAAATATCTATACTAACTTGGACATTCCGCCCACCAAGAACATAGTTCTTAAGTTACACTGCAAAATATAGAAAACAATAGTAATATAAACATAACAAAAAACTTAACTAAGCTCGAAGTAAGTTATGAAAAACATCAATTATTTTTAGCAATAACACAAAGTTTACTAACTGGACGCTTGAACAATCCTGATTTACATTTGACAGTAACAACTCTAGTTATATTATCAGGTCCAGTATGTTTTTCTACGATTTTGCCTAAAATCCATTTAGCAGGAGGAATATTATCCTCTTTCAAAATAACAACGTCATCAATTTCGAGTTCAGTAGTACAATTAGAATTCCATTTATACCCCTGATTAAGATTTACTAAATACTCTTTGTACCACCGTTTCCAAAAATCTGTTACAATTTTTTGCGTTAAGCGCCATCTGTCTAAGCCAATAACATTAGTGTCACATTCATATGGTATATTTAATAACGGCTCGCCCACCAGAAAGTGGCCTGGTGATAAGGGGAGAGGGTCGTTTGGATCATCGCTAAGTAAAGTTAAAGGCCGCGAATTCAAACACGCTTCCACTTGCGCCAGGACTGTCGCCATCTTCTCGTAAGTAAGAGTACTGTTTCCAACTACCTTACGTAAATGTCCTTTTGTGCTACGTACTCCTGCTTCCCACAGACCGCCAAAATTGGGAGCGTGGGGAGGGATAAAGTGCCATGTTGTACGTTCTAACGTAAGCATGGCTGCGATTTCATCCGGTAGTGATGATTTGGCACGATTAAACATTTCTCTCATCTCTCTATCAGCACCAACAAGTTTGTGCCATTGTCACTAAATAAATCTTGACAATGACCTCTCCTTGCAGTAAAACGCCTGAAAGCTGCAATGAAACCCTTGGCAGTTAAATCTGTAACAGCTTCGAGGTGTATTGCCCGAGTGACCATACACACGAACAGACATATATAAGATTTATAAGATTTAGCTCCTCTGCCAGGTGAAAATCTTATATTTACAGGACCACAGAAATCTACCCCCGTAGATTTAAATGGCTTACTTGGTTTAAGTCTCGCTTCAGGAAGAAGTCCCATTAAAGGAGTCGACTTCTTTTTAGAATATCTCAAACACGTTACACGTTCTCGATAGATTTTCTTATTGCGATCTTTAGCTTGCAGTATCCAGTACTTTGTTCTCAAAAAGTTCAACATTAATTGAGGACCGCCATGCAAAGTATGATGATGAGCATCAAGAATTAAAAGCTTGGTAAAATGGTGTTTACCAGGCATACGAGGGCTGTTCCGAAAATAGTTAGTCAACAGCGTACTATTAATCGTATTCATATAATTTTACTGTAGCTCAAAGGCAAATTTCATTACAAACTTTTTCGTGTAAATGTCACTGGCCAGTGACATTCCGTTATTTTTTTATGAAATCAGAAAAAAAACATGTCTGCCACTTTTTGCTCGCAAAAATGGAGCTAACGCGGGAAGCATTTCGTGCTATGATATATTATGATTATAAACGAGGGCTAACTTACAAGGATTCTCGTGAAAATTTAACTAGTGTTTTTGGGGCATTATCCCCCATCTCTTGCCACTGTTAGTTACTGGTTCCGTGAATTTAAGCGTGGGCGGAGCGACGTCAAAGATGAGCCTAGACCGGGGCGACCGCCAACGGCAGTCACTCCAGAAAATGTTATCAAGGTAGAGTGGCTAATCAAGGAATCTCGAAACATTACCCACCGAGAGATTCAGGATGAACTGAAGATTGGATCCCAGGCAGTTTCTACCATTTTGCATGACCACCTTCAAGTTCGGAAGGTTTCGTCTCGATGGATACCACATTTTCTCACGCAGGAGCACAAAGATAGACGTATCGATTGGTGCAAATTTATGCTAAAAAAATTCGATAAAGGCGATTCACAACAAGTGAGCTACATTGTGACATCCGACGAATCTTGGATATATAGCTACGACCCATTTACAAAACAGCAATCCACGCAATGGGTCTTTGAAGAAGATGATTTACCTACTAAAGAAGTTCGCGGCCGAAGCGTCAACAAAAAAATGGTTGCTGTTTTTTTTTCGACGTAGTGGACCGGTAGCCTTAATTCCACTTGAAGATCATAAAACAGTTACCAGCCAATGGTACAGTGAAGTTTGCTTGCCACAGGCCTTCCAGGAGCTGAACGTCAGCCGTCCAAGTACTGGAACCCGGGGCATAATTTTTCATCAAGATAATGCTCCGGCTCACACGGCTGCCAGAACCATGGATTTTTTTAGCAAATCAGGAGTGCAACTGCTACCACACCCTGCGTACAGCCCTGACCTGGCTCCGTGTGATTTTTTTCTGTTCCCCACGTTAAAAAAATCATTACGTGGGCGACGATTTTCGACGGCGGATGAAGCAGTAGACGAATTCAGGCGACTTTTTTTTGACCTTCCGCAAGAACAGTTTTTTTCCTGTTTTGAAAGTTGGTTCCGTCGAATGCATAAGTGCATAAATGTAGCAGGGGAATACTTTGAAAAATTGTAATTAAAGTTTTATTATATTCCTTATAGTTTTTGTTTAACTAAAAATTTTCAGAACAGCCCTCGTAATCACCGGATGTCTCGTATCATAACTCGCGTCCGAGTGTGCAATTCGTCCAGTCACTCTTAATGTCCCTTTTTCGTCCAAAAAAGGACACAGAGTGCGAAGGTTACTCTTTTTTGCTACCAATCCTCGACTCTTTAACTGTTTTATCTCAGTAGCAAACTCAGTCTCTTGAATTTTGTTAATGCATGAAATTAAAGTATTATTCATTTCTTCTGAAGTTACAAATGTTGGCATATTTACTCTCTCACTTTTTTGCAATTTTAAATTTAAAATTCTTCTACTATATGAAATTACTTTTAACAATCTCGATAATGAAGAAAATCTCGACCAAATTGAGGGTTCTTCGTCAATTATAGATGAAACAGTTAAAGAAGCGAGTCTTTCCTCCTCATGTGTATCCTCCACGATTGTGGGGCTCATCTCTAGTTCAGGCTCTGCCAGCCACTGAGGGCCATTCCACCACAATGGGTGATGGAGTAATTAGCTTTACTGATAATCCGCGAGACGCACTGTCTGCAGGATTAGAGTCTGAGGCTCCATTGCTCAACATCTAAAATGTTTAGTATCGTGGACACTCGGTTACTTACAAAAGTAGTCCAACGAGCTGAGCCTCCTCTAAGCCAAGCCAGTACAATGGTGGAGTCAGTCCAGCCATGTAACTTCTCTTTAGGTATCTCCATAACTTGTGCTACTTCGGATATGAGTTTAGCTCCTAAGGCTGCGCCACATAACTCTAACCTTGGAATTGAAAGTTCCTTTTCTGTAGGGGCAACCTTAGTTTTCGCTGTCACCAAATGAACATTAACATTATTTAGCTCGTCTGTTACTCGAACGTAGACCGCTGCTGCGAAGGCTGATCTTGACGCGTCTGAAAAGACATGTAGCTCGATACTCGATCTCGGTGTTGCATTTAACCATCTCGGTAACTCTAGATGCTTTAGATCAGCTAGCTCCTCTCTAAAGGTCAACCATTCACATAATAACTCATCATTCAAAGAGTCGTCCCACTCAAGACCAGACTTCCATAATTTCTGGATAAAGATTTTGGCCACGACTACAACTGGAGCGATCCAACCTAATGGATCATACAGTCTCGCCACATCAGAAAGTACTCGTCGCTTTGTGATTGGCTCTTTAGGTTCAGTGAGATTTATCGTATACTCAAATTTATCAGTCTCTTTGTTCCAACTCACCCCAAGAACTTTCATAGCCTTATTGAATTTTAAGTGTACTAGCTGGTGATCTATCTCATTGTTTCCTGCAATCCTTTGAAGTAGAGTTTTCGAATTACAGTTCCATTTTTGAAGTTCAAATCCTCCAGATCTCATCAGCTCGTTCATTTCTTCGAATATTTTTATTGCCTCAATTTCAGTTTCAGCTCCAGTGATTAAGTCATCCATATAGAAATCTTGTTTGGTTATTCTCGCAGCTATAGGATACTTTGCTTCTTCCAACTCTGCAAGTCTTATAGTAACGACTTAACTGCCAAATACGGAGCACAAGCCGTACCAAACGTCAGTCTCAATAGCTTATAATGTTGTACAGGTTCCGATCCATCTGACGTAAATCGCCACACGATTCTCTGAAACTCGGTATCATCGTCAGCCACACGAACCATACGATACATTTTAACGATATCCGCAACAAGACACACCTTATGTCTTCTCCATCTCATTAAAATGTGTCTCAAATCTTGTTGTAACTTTGGACCAACAAGGAGGTCATCATTCAAGGACACGTTATTGTCCCCTTTGCTGGACGTATTAAAAACAATTCTGACCTTCGTCGTCTCTTTGTCTTCGCGCACTACAGCATGGAAAGGAAGGTAGACTGCCTTCTTATTCTCTAACTCATTTGGCGTCACTGGTCTCATGTGATTCAAACTCAAGTACTCTGTCATAACCTTGTTATATTCTTCTCTAAGTTTCGGCTCTCTCAGTAACTTTCTTTCTAATACCTCTAATCTCTTCATAGCAATTTCCTTAGAATGTCCATACTGACATTTAGGGTCCTCTGTTGTGAAAGGTAGTCTTACTAGTAGACGTCCATGCTCATCTCTCACGGTAGTGGCGTCATAGAAATCCTCACATTGCTTTTCACTTTCAGTCATCTCCTTTTGAATCAAATTAGGCTCATTCTCCATCTCCCAAAACTTTCTCAATAAATCGTCTTCCTGAATTTTCACATGCATACTGGTCAACTTAGCCTTTACCTCAGTCTCAGATCCTCTCATAGCTCGTCCGGACAAAATCCATCCAAAGATAGTATTCTGCGCCATTAAGCTTCCTTCTGACTGCTTGATCATCCCCTCTAATAGTATTTCACCATACACGTCAGCTCCTAAAAGGATATCAATTTTACCTGGTGTTGTGTATGTAGGATCCGCTAAAGGTAAGTTTCCAATATCTGACCACTCAGGAATGCTAAGTTGTGTAGCTGGAAGCAAAGATGTTAATGAATGTATCACGTAAGCACATACATGAACAGAACTCGCAGGATTATGGCGTGACTCTATGCGCAGTGAAACCGTGTGTTTGATCCTCATACGACCGTCTCCTAACCCTGACACAAACCCACTTACTGGTTTGCGTGTAAGTCCAAGTAATTGTACAGTCGCCTCTGTAATAAAAGAAGCCATACTACCCTGATCAAGTAAAGCTCTAATAGTTTGTTTACAACCAGTGGAATTAAATACCTTAACTCTAGCCGTCGCAAGAAGTACACTGTTAGGTTGAAGAGTACCTCTCGAAAATGCAGCTGTAATATGTGTGTCACCTCGTGATGTGCTCGGTCTCTCGTGTGGGGGTGCACTCGGTGACGACGACATAAACTCACTCGTGGCTCGCGCCTCCTGGTTGTTCTCCTTCATTTCTCGCTCAAAATGTAGTAGGGTGTGGTGTCTCCTCCCGCATTTTCTACAACTCGATGACTGCCGACACTTTATTGCCGAATGGGTGGGCATCAAGCAGTTGAAACACAGCCTATTGTTTTGCACAAAATCTTGCAGTTCCTTGGGCGTCATGTACCCAAATTGCTTGCAGTGGTAAATGTGATGGTTCTCATGGCACATAGTACACTCGACGTCATTTGTCTTGGGTTTATTCTCGATCGCCGTATGAAAAGTTTTAGCTTTCACCACAGGCTTAGCTGGTTGCGATGGGCGGGATGTGTTGGTGTCAATCATCTCTAATGACCTGAATCTATGCTCTAAATATTCTCGTAATTGCTCCCAGGTAGGTAAATCATCGCCGAGCATATTCAAATGCTGCTCCCAGTGTTTCATAGATTCAGTATCTAACTTTGATACTACCAAAAACACTATAATTGCATCCCAAGAGCTCGTGCTAATACCCATGTTTTGCAACGACTTTAAACATGTTGACGTGGTGTCCAATAACTGCCTCACCGCGCTAGCAGACTCATTGTTTATTTTCTTAGTCGAAAATAAGCTTCTCAAAACAGCATTACAGTTATATCGCTTGTTATCGTAACGTCGAACTAATTGTTTCCAAGCCTCCTCATAATTTGCCTCGGTAGTCGAAAAGTTGCTAAGCAAACACTGCGCTTCTCCCGATAAACTGCTCTTTAAATAATGCAATTTTTGAACCGCCGTGATATTCTTATTTTTATGAATTAACGAAGTAAACATATCGTAAAACATTTGCCAATCCTCATATTTTCCGCCAAATGTAGCTAAATTTATTAGAGGCAACTGTACGTCGCAAGTACCATCATTGGTAACAACAGTCGCTCGACCGGGCGGCAACGATTGCGTGGTTGGTTGCAAAAACGGTTCCAAAGTTTCTCGTAAAAAGGTCTTGTATTGAACATAAAATTCCTCAAACTCTTCGTGCCTCTTTAGAATAAAATATGTCTCAGTTCTGTCCTTTGATGCTTTGGCAATAACTTCTTTATGTCCGTTTTCAAAGTCTTTAAATTGTTTGTCAAGTACTTCTAGTCTCGTTTCTAAATAAGGTGGCTTAATCCGTTCTCTAGGCGATTTCCTAAAGTTCTTCTCAGAATTCTTCAGATTGCTTAACAACTCCTCTTGATAGGTAATTAGTTCCTCTAACGTCGGCATAATGACTCACTCGATAATCTAAGTTCCAACAAACAGTCCGCGTACAAAGATAATTTAACACTGGGATGAAATGTCTCGTAAACTCGCTTAATATTGCTCAGTTCGTTATAATAACTCACTCACAGTATGTCACGTAATAAAAGTTAGTGAAAAAGTCTCATAAATCACTTATAAACACTGATAGTTTTGAATGTCCAAACTCGAAGTTATTACGCGAAATTATAATTGCACTTAAAACTTACAGTTAGCGCTCGCTCGACTCATCCTTATCTATTTCGCCGTTAGCCGCTATTGTTCTCATCGGCCGGCCGGCGGTCTCCCGGTGCGAAGTAATCCGGTTCGTTATGGACCATATGTTAGGGCAGATAAGGATGATTTTGGTTTGCTGGGATTTTGGAAATAAATAAACGTGTGCTCTGTATGCTGCTTTATTCTTAACTAACATTTTCAATAGCTGTGGACTGTATCTCTAGGTATGCAATCACATGCATCGCAACGACGCGTAAATATCTATACTAACTTGGACACTACCGCGTCAGGCTCGCTTCGCTCGCTCGGTTCGCCCGCTGTAGGGTCGCAGTTCACCTAACAACCTAAACGTTTTTTTCCCCTGAGGGATCAGGCTAGGGGATTAAGGGGTTCCCATTCGCCAACGACCTTCGATCCGAATCCCTTAGTTTTCTATTGTTGTTTGTAGTCGTTGTTGATTGACAACAACGACTTTAAGCAATATAGTGCTCCATATTTACTTCAAAGTTCATTGTTTTCGAGATATTTGACATGAAAGTTGAATGGAGGTTGTTGAATTATAGCCCAAAAAACAGATTTTTTTGGCCATAACTTTTGTGTTAATTAGTTTAAAATGAAAAGACACGTTTTTAGAGACGTCATAGACGAACCGAAATATGTAGATTTCGTGTATCTTTACACAATGTTTAAAAAGTCATACAAATCCGGGAGACAAAAATGGAGATAAAGGATTGAAGAACCGATAGCCGTTTGACTCATACTTCTATCTGTAGTCCAAAAGTATTCAGAACGATTCAAAACTTGTCTAAAATCGATTAAAACCTCGGGTAGCCCCTTAACGTGGACAACAGCTTTCTTCTGGACTAATAATACATGTCGAGTGTACCCCCTTATTGTGAGGGCATGGGCATGGGCATGGGCATGGGCATGGGCCGGGCTTACCTCCTCGGCGGGCGTGGCCTGCAGGATGGCGCCGCCGCACGCCTCGTCGGCCGTGGAGCACCACTCGCCGCCGCCGGCCTCCACGCCAAAGTGCACGCATCTACAAACATCATAATATATCAATGTGGTACAAAAAAAGGAAGGTTGACTGTAAAACCAGCCAGTATTTATGAAATGTTAAGTCCTGTAGGTATAGTTAGTAAGTTGACAAAAAAGTCCATTAAAAAACCAACCCTATCAAAATTCCAATACTTAACAGTTTTATAAAAATGTCGGTCAGCTTAAATAATCTGAACTGAATATACGAAGTAGTCTTTATAAGACGCGGCATCTTTATTTCTCGCTGCCACTTGTGCACAAATGGGACTTATCCAAATAGTTTAATAATGTTCATCCATATTCATAACAATTTGTAATGTTGTGCAGACATAAATTAACACAGAACACACACTGGTAATGAATCCTGTCGCGTCATGTCTACAAAATGCTGTGCCTCTGAGGCCTACCATTTCGTAACAATGTGTGTATTAGAAATGGGATTTATTTCAGAGGCATACAATTAAGAAAAGCTATTTTTATTTAGTTCAGAATGCAACGCCTGAGATACCAATATTTCTCCCGCTTTTCGCTTCCCCCCTCCCTTTTCCTAGAAAATACTCAACCAAAGCTAGTTAGAGTAGAGTGCAGCAGCCGCGGGAACTGCACGCACGCGTAGCACTGCGCCACTTGCCGCACCAGTTATCTAGACTAGTATAGTATAGTAGTTACTAGCTACTGACTTGTTGGCGTGGTCGACGCGTATCTGCATGTCGTTGTGCCGCACGCAGTCGACGAGCAGCCGCTCCAGGTGGAACAGGTCGTCGGTGGCGGCCAGGTCCAGCAGCCGCGGGAACTGCACGCACGCGTAGCACTGCGCCACTTGCCGCACCAGTTATCTAGACTAGTATAGTATAGTAGTTACTAGCTACTGACTTGTTGGCGTGGTCGACGCGTATCTGCATGTCGTTGTGCCGCACGCAGTCGACGAGCAGCCGCTCCAGGTGGAACAGGTCGTCGGTGGCGGCCAGCTCCAGCAGCCGCGGGAACTGCACGCACGCGTAGCACTGCGCCACTTGCCGCACCAGTTATCTAGACTAGTATAGTATAGTAGTTACTAGCTACTGACTTGTTGGCGTGGTCGACGCGTATCTGCATGTCGTTGTGCCGCACGCAGTCGACGAGCAGCCGCTCCAGGTGGAACAGGTCGTCGGTGGCGGCCAGCTCCAGCAGCCGCGGGAACTGCACGCACGCGTAGCACTGCGCCACTTGCCGCACCAGTTATCTAGACTAGTATAGTATAGTAGTTACTAGCTACTGACTTGTTGGCGTGGTCGACGCGTATCTGCATGTCGTTGTGCCGCACGCAGTCGACGAGCAGCCGCTCCAGGTGGAACAGGTCGTCGGTGGCGGCCAGCTCCAGCAGCCGCGGGAACTGCACGCACGCGTAGCACTGCGCCACTTGCCGCACCAGTTATCTAGACTAGTATAGTATAGTAGTTACTAGCTACTGACTTGTTGGCGTGGTCGACGCGTATCTGCATGTCGTTGTGCCGCACGCAGTCGACGAGCAGCCGCTCCAGGTGGAACAGGTCGTCGGTGGCGGCCAGCTCCAGCAGCCGCGGGAACTGCACGCACGCGTAGCACTGCGCCACTTGCCGCACCAGTTATCTAGACTAGTATAGTATAGTAGTTACTAGCTACTGACTTGTTGGCGTGGTCGACGCGTATCTGCATGTCGTTGTGCCGCACGCAGTCGACGAGCAGCCGCTCCAGGTGGAACAGGTCGTCGGTGGCGGCCAGCTCCAGCAGCCGCGGGAACTGCACGCACGCGTAGCACTGCGCCACTTGCCGCACCAGTTATCTAGACTAGTATAGTATAGTAGTTACTAGCTACTGACTTGTTGGCGTGGTCGACGCGTATCTGCATGTCGTTGTGCCGCACGCAGTCGACGAGCAGCCGCTCCAGGTGGAACAGGTCGTCGGTGGCGGCCAGCTCCAGCAGCCGCGGGAACTGCACGCACGCGTAGCACTGCGCCACTTGCCGCACCAGTTATCTAGACTAGTATAGTATAGTAGTTACTAGCTACTGACTTGTTGGCGTGGTCGACGCGTATCTGCATGTCGTTGTGCCGCACGCAGTCGACGAGCAGCCGCTCCAGGTGGAACAGGTCGTCGGTGGCGGCCAGCTCCAGCAGCCGCGGGAACTGCACGCACGCGTAGCACTGCGCCACTTGCCGCACCAGTTATCTAGACTAGTATAGTATAGTAGTTACTAGCTACTGACTTGTTGGCGTGGTCGACGCGTATCTGCATGTCGTTGTGCCGCACGCAGTCGACGAGCAGCCGCTCCAGGTGGAACAGGTCGTCGGTGGCGGCCAGCTCCAGCAGCCGCGGGAACTGCACGCACGCGTAGCACTGCGCCACTTGCCGCACCAGTTATCTAGACTAGTATAGTATAGTAGTTACTAGCTACTGACTTGTTGGCGTGGTCGACGCGTATCTGCATGTCGTTGTGCCGCACGCAGTCGACGAGCAGCCGCTCCAGGTGGAACAGGTCGTCGGTGGCGGCCAGCTCCAGCAGCCGCGGGAACTGCACGCACGCGTAGCACTGCGCCACTTGCCGCACCAGTTATCTAGACTGGTATAGTATAGTAGTTACTAGCTACTGACTTGTTGGCGTGGTCGACGCGTATCTGCATGTCGTTGTGCCGCACGCAGTCGACGAGCAGCCGCTCCAGGTGGAACAGGTCGTCGGTGGCGGCCAGCTCCAGCAGCCGCGGGAACTGCACGCACGCGTAGCACTGCGCCACTTGCCGCACCAGTTATCTAGACTGGTATAGTATAGTAGTTACTAGCTACTGACTTGTTGGCGTGGTCGACGCGTATCTGCATGTCGTTGTGCCGCACGCAGTCGACGAGCAGCCGCTCCAGGTGGAACAGGTCGTCGGTGGCGGCCAGCTCCAGCAGCCGCGGGAACTGCACGCACGCGTAGCACTGCGCCACTTGCCGCACCAGTTATCTAGACTGGTATAGTATAGTAGTTACTAGCTACTGACTTGTTGGCGTGGTCGACGCGTATCTGCATGTCGTTGTGCCGCACGCAGTCGACGAGCAGCCGCTCCAGGTGGAACAGGTCGTCGGTGGCGGCCAGCTCCAGCAGCCGCGGGAACTGCACGCACGCGTAGCACTGCGCCACTTGCCGCACCAGTTATCTAGACTAGTATAGTATAGTAGTTACTAGCTACTGACTTGTTGGCGTGGTCGACGCGTATCTGCATGTCGTTGTGCCGCACGCAGTCGACGAGCAGCCGCTCCAGGTGGAACAGGTCGTCGGTGGCGGCCAGCTCCAGCAGCCGCGGGAACTGCACGCACGCGTAGCACTGCGCCACTTGCCGCACCAGTTATCTAGACTAGTATAGTATAGTAGTTACTAGCTACTGACTTGTTGGCGTGGTCGACGCGTATCTGCATGTCGTTGTGCCGCACGCAGTCGACGAGCAGCCGCTCCAGGTGGAACAGGTCGTCGGTGGCGGCCAGCTCCAGCAGCCGCGGGAACTGCACGCACGCGTAGCACTGCGCCACTTGCCGCACCAGTTATCTAGACTAGTATAGTATAGTAGTTACTAGCTACTGACTTGTTGGCGTGGTCGACGCGTATCTGCATGTCGTTGTGCCGCACGCAGTCGACGAGCAGCCGCTCCAGGTGGAACAGGTCGTCGGTGGCGGCCAGCTCCAGCAGCCGCGGGAACTGCACGCACGCGTAGCACTGCGCCACTTGCCGCACCAGTTATCTAGACTAGTATAGTATAGTAGTTACTAGCTACTGACTTGTTGGCGTGGTCGACGCGTATCTGCATGTCGTTGTGCCGCACGCAGTCGACGAGCAGCCGCTCCAGGTGGAACAGGTCGTCGGTGGCGGCCAGCTCCAGCAGCCGCGGGAACTGCACGCACGCGTAGCACTGCGCCACTTGCCGCACCAGTTATCTAGACTAGTATAGTATAGTAGTTACTAGCTACTGACTTGTTGGCGTGGTCGACGCGTATCTGCATGTCGTTGTGCCGCACGCAGTCGACGAGCAGCCGCTCCAGGTGGAACAGGTCGTCGGTGGCGGCCAGCTCCAGCAGCCGCGGGAACTGCACGCACGCGTAGCACTGCGCCACTTGCCGCACCAGTTATCTAGACTAGTATAGTATAGTAGTTACTAGCTACTGACTTGTTGGCGTGGTCGACGCGTATCTGCATGTCGTTGTGCCGCACGCAGTCGACGAGCAGCCGCTCCAGGTGGAACAGGTCGTCGGTGGCGGCCAGCTCCAGCAGCCGCGGGAACTGCACGCACGCGTAGCACTGCGCCACTTGCCGCACCAGTTATCTAGACTAGTATAGTATAGTAGTTACTAGCTACTGACTTGTTGGCGTGGTCGACGCGTATCTGCATGTCGTTGTGCCGCACGCAGTCGACGAGCAGCCGCTCCAGGTGGAACAGGTCGTCGGTGGCGGCCAGCTCCAGCAGCCGCGGGAACTGCACGCACGCGTAGCACTGCGCCACTTGCCGCACCAGTTATCTAGACTAGTATAGTATAGTAGTTACTAGCTACTGACTTGTTGGCGTGGTCGACGCGTATCTGCATGTCGTTGTGCCGCACGCAGTCGACGAGCAGCCGCTCCAGGTGGAACAGGTCGTCGGTGGCGGCCAGCTCCAGCAGCCGCGGGAACTGCACGCACGCGTAGCACTGCGCCACTTGCCGCACCAGTTATCTAGACTAGTATAGTATAGTAGTTACTAGCTACTGACTTGTTGGCGTGGTCGACGCGTATCTGCATGTCGTTGTGCCGCACGCAGTCGACGAGCAGCCGCTCCAGGTGGAACAGGTCGTCGGTGGCGGCCAGCTCCAGCAGCCGCGGGAACTGCACGCACGCGTAGCACTGCGCCACCTGCCGCACGAGCCGCACTAGCGCTACGTCGTTGAGCGCCACGCAGTATTGCACTAGCGGGGAGTCTGCGGAAGAACAAATATTGATTGAACAGGTATCACCGGGCTGATGGGGTGCAGACGAATCAACGTCAACTACGAGTCAAAAAACTAGATGGAATTGGCGCTGGAAAGGTGTCAGTGGCGTGCTCTCGCTTCGGAGGCTAAGGCCCATTTTGTATCACTACGCCAAACTAGATCGGTAGAACCCACACAAAGTGAACTAAGTGAACTGATGACCTGGTAAAGGTGCAATCAAGGGGGAGTCCCCTGGATGCGGGTGGCGCAGGATCGGTCATTGTGGCACTCCTGGGAGCAGCATAAGCTAAGGCTCAGGGTCCCAGGAGTGCCGTTCAGTTCAGAGTTCAATACGGTTAGTTACTTACTAGGCTCCTCCTGCAAAGCCTTGATGACCCCCTTGACGTTGTGGCAGATGCTGAGCGGGTCGAACTCCACCTCGAGCCACGCATACAACTGCTGCAGCTGCGGAGACGCCAGCCCGACCACGTTGAGGCGGACCACGTCTGAGGAAATTGAAATAAGAGCATGTTTAAACATAACATAAAAAAAACATAACCTCACATCCCTAAAAGGGATCTTTCCCAAATATAAGTGCCTTTTTAACTAAGTTTGTACATATTAAAAAAATCGATTTTCAAATGTTTAGAGATTCTTTTGAATTAATTAAGTATTAGGTCCTATGAAATTGGCGTTTTTGTCACAAATATTATTTTGTACGTAATTTATTCATTTCTAATTTTCTATTGCAACTTCCAAATATTTTTTTAATATCAATATTAGACTATGTAATAGTTTTATATACATACATACATTCACGCCTTTATTCCCAAAAGGGGTAGGCAGAGCACATGAAACGTATGTGCCAGCGCCACTTTTAGCATAAATGTGTGAATAAAATATCGTCAAAATGTGATATTGCAGTGATAGGTTGCTAGCCCATCGCCCACAAGACACTTCAACCCTGGTCTATAACGTCCCACGGGAAGAAAGGGGGTGGCGAAATTCTAACCCGACACCGCACCCGGGTAATAGTTTTATTTTTTTATAGACTGTTTCAAATTAAAGCTTGAAAAGGGTGGTTACCCTTTTCATGTGCTACGCCGGTTCAAGTGTTTCAATTACGTATAGTTTTATGATGCGAACTATGTTTAGGTAATGAAGATATGTGTAACGTAGCTTAAAAGTTTTCTGTATTCCTACCAAAATTTTGTTTGGTTTGAATTTGACATCGCTGAACACAGTTTTCATAAAATTTTCCATACATAACGCCAATTCTATAGGTAACGACCATAAGAAAATTTATTGAAAAAATTGGGTGCTTTAGCAAGTGCAAATATTAGTCATTCTGTGGGAAAAGGGCACTTATCGAAACGTTACGTGAAGACATTGTTTCGCAAGACACAGGCTATTTTTTGCCAACAAACTTGCTTATTTCTGCCAACAAACTTGCTTATTTCTGCCAACAAACTCGCTTATTTCCGCCAACAAACTGTTGTACAGTTTGGCGGAAGTAGAGAAGTAAACTTAAATATGTACTGTTTTTGTGAATGAACGCTTTATTTATTTTTTATTTTTTTTTCCCAACACGATTCGTACCTTTAAGCAGGCTGGTGCGGGTTGGAGGCTGCGCGAGCCCCAGCAGCACGGCCAAACGCTGCGCCTTCTCCACGGGGCTCTTGTCGGTCTCCACGAAGCGGTCGAACTCCGGGTGCAGGGACGGCAGCGGGACGGACAGCACGGCTACCAGCACGCGGCACGCCATTCTGTGGAGCGCGGGGCATGTTAGTCATGAAAGACCAGAAGACCGTGTCGACGGAAAACGTCTAGTGTGGACCGACTGACAAGCCTCGAACGCCACTTGACGCCGCGAACAGAACGGCTCCGCTCGTGCTCAGCTCGCCTAGCGTAGATGCGGCTTAAAGCAGGGATGTTGCAGACATTTGCATCCACAACCGCGGATGTTCCGCGTGATTTTCAACATCTGCATCCGCGTCCGCATCCACAAAAACTGATGGGGAGTTTTTGCGGATTCGTATGTAGTACAGTTCGCGACAAGATAGGGGCCAACACGGCGCGTGCCGCGCGCGAGGTCAGTATTTTCATAGTCAATTAAGAATCAATTTCGTTTCGGTAACCTGACGATTCGCCATATTCGCGATAGGTAATGCTTTAGGTTTGCAATTGTAAATCAGTCGCAACTTGTTAGAGTACTGCGTGACCTTAAAGACGTCGTGTATTTATGTTCATCCGCATCCGCTCATGTGAGCCCCGAAATATACCCATCCGCGGATGTATAAAAAGTCGCATCCGCGGCATCCCTAGTCTAAAGTTTTGATGTTATTATTATTACCCTTTCTTAGAATACTATAAGTGGGACGCTTAATAGAAACGGCAATGTACCCTTTGGCATTGTGCGCGGCCTGTCTCTGCTATCAAAACAAAGTGCTCGGACGACGAATCTCTCAATCAGGGCCTTCTTTCTTCTTTCTTCTACTTTCGGTAAATAACTTAAGTCCCTGTTGCATGGAGAGGTGACGTGTTCGAATAGGCATTTTTTTATTTTATTTTTTGTCAATTTAAATATGTAATGTCTTTTCGAATAAGTAAGCTTTACTAAAGTTTTTACCTATAGTGACAGGCTTTTTTTAATTATATTGTTTTTGAAGTGAAAACTTCTTTAGCGGCGCTGTGCACTTTTGAGATGGGGAAAAAATGTTAAACTCGCAACAGGTCACGTGACCGTAAGATTCGACAGATTCAAAATTCGTAAGACGGACACGTGACCTGATCGAAAAACAGTTACAACATCATTGAGTTTTCACTTCTGCCGGCACTCCCGGAGTGCAACCCGGTCTTTTTTTTGTATTGATCAAGGTACTCACTTCTGTAACTCCTCCTGTGTAATATTCTTCTTCATCTCTCGCGACAGCTGGAACAGCTTGAGCAGCGCAGCGGCGTGGAACAGGCAATGCCCCGCCTTCCAGAACACGAGGGCCAGCTTCCCGTAGTAGTTGGCCATGGTCTTGGCCACGGGGGTCTTCTTAGACATGTTCATGAGGCTGTGGATGTCTTCGATGGCTTTGTAGGCTTCCTGTTAAAGTAATAAGTAATGGTGAAGTACATCAAAGGTGGCTGGATTATGGGTATAAACCATAGTAAAAATAATACAATGTTACGATTTCCATACAAAACTTGTCTTTCTGTATTTCGTTTATTTTATAAACTAATTATAGACATAGATATACCTCATGTCATTGTATATGCAAATTTTCGTCACAATCTAACACATAGTTTTATAATGAGAACGAAACTCCGTTTGTATGGGAAGGTGAAATTCGGCGAGCTTTCTGCGGACTCTTAAACTTCGACAAAATGTCACATTCATAAGAACAATAATTCAGAAGAAAGTGTTCTTGATCCTATCAGAATCCAACATATTCCGAACTCTTCCGGAGATCTTCTTCAGTATGAGTGTTATTGTGGCTCATGCAAATCCTGAAGAAGTACCTAATAGTTCGAAACATTTCGCCCGTAGTGAAATTTATTTTAATACACGAGTTTAACTGTACAATTTCTAGTATAACTTCAAACATGATTCCCAAGAGGTAAAATTCTAAAATATCTATCTCTTTCAGTGTGTGTATAATGACAGAAACTCCTGACGGCGTGGAAAAGCTTACCTGCCAAAGTTCCATTTGAATAGCACTGTCCAGCTGGAACAGTCTAGTCTCCAAGTTAAGCTGCTGGGTCTCTGGTTTGGAGATGCTCACATTTCCAGTTTGCACCTGAAACAATCACAATGATTTATAAAAACTTCTATTCTAGTTTTATATTTAGAAATTAAAACCTTCGGAAAGCTGTTAGTAGTATAAGTGCAGACCAGATTCGTCCAGAGGAGTCTCACATAAAATATTTAATTCGAACTCCAGTACCCTGATTTACGAAGCCACAATAGGGTATATTCATGTATTTTTTTTATATTTTTAAACTATTCTATAAGTAATTATAAAACCGGAAAAAATATAACACTTGCACACTATTATTAAATGAGCTAAAAAAAATTAATTAAAAGTACTATCATTTTCGGACGATTCAAACGCCGCCATTTTGGCGCGCTCATTTTGTGACGTCACCGTGCACTTAGAATAAATTAACAACGAAGTGTTTGATTCACAGTTTTAATAAAAGTGAGTGATTAAAGCTTGTAAGATCAACTCATTGTAACGGAAGAGCACACAAAAGCTTATTATAAATATTGTATTGCCCCTATGCGTGAAAATAACATTAAAACTGCACCTGACGTGATATATTTTCATATGCCCAAAGATGCAAATATAAGAAAAAAGCGGTGTGAGGCGATGAGGAGAGATAATGTATCGTGCTTGAGTAGTTTATATTGTTGTGAAGATCATTTCGAAGTGAGTATTAAATATGTTTGTACCTAAAATCTTTTTTATTAAGACTCGCGAACAATATAAACAATAACCTAACCTAAAAATTTAATTATATAGGTACTTATTCATAAAACTATTCTGAGTCCCAATTTTTTAGTTATTAATGTTACAAATATTATGATTGTTGTTGATCAACAGTTGACTACGTGTGTTGATTTTGATCACGAAACGTTTTAGCTAAGTTTCTTTGTTTTTACTGAGTGCCGTACAAAAATTTGTTTTATTTATAACTCTTGACGAAAACAACCTAAGTTTGTTATGTTCTGAACATGTAACATACCTAATACCTACATATCTTTGATTATATAATATACATATGTACTAGTTTACTATTACACTTATTTAAGAAAGACACCTCTACGAGGTACCTACGTACTTAGTCATCATGAACACATTAATTTTAGGCAGATTATCCGACTGTGCCTTGACAAAACCGCTTCCAGTCATTGTGGCGAGTCTTTTTTCACAAGGAGTCACTGCACTCAGTTAATAATTCCCAAAAAACACTGATTATTTATCATAAACAACGGCTAAACATTGCGAATAACTTTCAATAATCATACAAACGACCTGTTGACAGTAGACACCGAGTGCACGGTGACGTCACGATTCGCTCCGCCAATAGCGTTGCGTTTTGGAAATTTGCGAGAGAATTTGAAAATTACTACTTTTAAATAATTAAATTTGTTAATAGAAACATGATTATTTGTAAAAATAATATTTGTGTATATTTACTAAGCAATAAAGATTAATCATGGTTTTTTTGTCCATTCCTGAATCACATGCATATTCCCTATTGTCAATTAGCAACACTGAGGCTGAAAATGTTACTGTACTTGACGCCGTATAAGCTAAAAAAAAACCGGTCAAGTGCGAGTCGGACTCGCGCACGAAGGGTTCCGTGCCATTATCTATAAAAAGTAAATAAAAAGTTTGTTTTATGGGAGCCCCCCTTAAATATTTATTTTATTTTGTTTTTATTATTTGTTGTTATAGCGGCAACAGAAATACATAATCGTGAAAATTTCAATTGTCTTGCTATCACGGTTCTTGAGTTACAGCCTGGTGACAGAGAGACAGCGAAGTCTTAGTAATAGGGTACCGTTTTTACCCTTTGGGCACGGAACCGTAACTAGCTACGTCCATCATTTCAAAGAGTGTAAATTTGCCAGTGTCGGTTTTTTTTTTCTTCATTTTAATGGCAATTTTAAGGTTATTTATTTGGAATCTATAAACGACGTCAAGTATAGTAGCAAAGTTGTGGAGGCATAAATTAAAACAGAACGCTAAAAGGCGCCCTGACATATGTAGCCGACATGGTGCTGTGCCTCCGAGGCCTACCATCTCGCAACAACGGTAACATTGCGAATGGGATTTATTTCGGAGGCAATAGTGACTTTATAATAAATTTAATTTGATATTTGTTATTGCCAACTGTAGTTTTCTGAATGAACCGTCATGAACTACTCATTGAGACGATTCTAACGAGCCCAAACACAACCGGTTTACTTTGGAAAAATACTTAGTTTCCATGGCCGCCTTCTGTCTCTATCATCGTCGTCAGATCAGCTAGATGATACATATATTGAATTATCAATTTATCATGCAAACTATACTTATTCCCACAATTTCGGCTCGATCGGTTGAGATTACCTGGTTCAAAATTCAGTTCCAGTATTTGCCCCACACTAACAAACAAAACAGATCAAGATAAATAAATGCTTGTAAAAAGTAAGTTATTTTTCCCCGTTTTCTACAGGCCATCTTTCAAGCACTTTACAGGACTTCCATGTTGCTATAATTGACAGAAAAACGACCAGAATAACTGGCTAACGGGACTGAATATAACAGTTGAATATGTCAAAGTATGCCAGACCCATCGAAAATTTAACACATTAAAATCTCGGTCCACCTCCATGGTACCAACAACGAACCAAGATACTCACTGTAGGCTTGCAGATATCCTCCAAATGCTTCCTCAACTTATCACACAGCTTCCGGAACTCAGTTTTGCGGGAGTACTTCAGGCAAAACTGGAAGGCCATGCGCGCGATGTCGTGGTACAGGGTCTCCACGTGGGCGTTGGTGCGGAGCAGCTCAAGGCATTGGCAGTAGGATTCCCAGAGGAATTTCACCTGGGGATAGAGATTTAGTCAAATGGAGAGAACATTTTCTTATCATGCTAGATTTACAGATAAATCTGTAACAGCAATTAAAAATCAGAGTAATGGGGTTGGCCGGGCGAAGGTATTTGCAGATGGCGCCAGCATAGGTTTTACCGTCAGTCCTACCAAAACTGTCAAATTTTTTTTTTTCGGAATTTCCTTATTTAGAATCAAGCCGTTTAAGCCAAATCCCATAGAAAAAGGATAGTGATTAGGTAAAACCTATGATGGCGCCATCTAGTCAAACATTTGACAGTTGCCAAACCCATTTGTTAAAAATAAATATAATAAATATTTTGGGGACAATCTTACACGAATCGACCTAGTCCCAAACTAAGCAAAGTTTGTACAATGGGCACTAGACGACGATATATATACTTTTATAGATAAATAGATACTTAAATATATAGAAAACATCCATGACTCATCAACAAGTATTTGTGCTCATCGCACAAATAAATGCCCTTACCGGGATTCGAACCCGGGACCGCCACTAGCTTCGTAGGCAGAGTCACTACCAACTACGCTACAGAGGTCGTCATTAGTTGTACTCTATGCGTTTTTCTGTTTACCAACCACACTGTTGCATTGTTTGGACATATCTCCATTTGTCTCTGTCGCTCGCGCACAGTAATAATGCTGTCACGCTCGCACAGTAGCCTAGATTGCCGACATTATAGATTAAAATGTCCCAAAACAAAATTCTTGGCTCGATGAAATCTTTGAAAGTTTGTTGACCAAGAGCTGCTATTACAATAAAATCGAATTTACATTGATTTTCAAGCTAAAAAGTATTTGTGCAGACATAAATTAACACAGGATACAAACTGGTAATGAATCCTGTCGCGTCATGTCCACGTCATGCTGTGCCTCTGAGGCCTACCATTTCATAACAATGTTGGTATTAGAAATGGGATTTATTTCAGAGGCATAAAAATAACAAAAGTGATTTATTTTGTCTAAGCCCACAACCTACCATTCAGCCTCCAATAAGTACAAATTCCAATTTTTTTACACATTATTTTATTACAAATTCCAAAAAAAATGTAGTTACAAAGACCAGACATTTCAGCTATATTGCCTTTTAGCGATAATGTAAATTTGATAGTGACCCATTAATTCGAATTAAGCGTATGGAACTCCGTAAACGTTTCTTTAACGCCCGTTGAAAAAGCACTCGTGCGAACCGCGCCTTATGGCCGTTCTACACTATCGGCGATGATCGTTGACCGTGTGATCGTCTATAATCGGCACGATCATCGTGCAAGCATCCACACGATCGTCTGTAGTTGGCGATTCCCTTTAATTCCCTTTGATGCGTGGCCAAAAACCGACAACCGGGTCGCAGGCGATCATAGACGATGATCGGCGAGTACAGCCGATTACGCCCTCTACACAATCGTGCTCGCCCGTAATCGTCTGTGATCGCCGATTGTGTAGAGGAGCCATAAGAGAGTGGTACGGTAGTAAACTTACCCACGGGGTCAGTATAGTTCTGTCGGATCTGTCCTGCGCATCCTCCCCGGAGACAGCGCTCAGCAGGATGCTCTCCGGTGTGGCCAGGTTGTCCAAATCGTCCGTGTCTATGACAGCTTGTGTAGATTGCGCCCGGGCGGCCTCCGTTCTCTCTTCCGCCATTCGTAAATAACCCCTGTTGATGGTAATTTCTTTATACTTGACACTATATAAAGTGGCCGTCAATAGAATTTGATAACTATGTAAACAAACCGCCATATTGAAATTGTTTTTCACTATGGCGGTTTGTTTACATAGTTAGCAAATTCTATTGACGGCCACTTTAGACTCCATTTTTGGAAGATAAAAACCGACACTGGCAAACTTAAATTCTTGCCAGTGTCGGATTTATTCAAATTTTAATGGCAATTTTAAGGAATCTTTTTGGAATCTATATATGGCGTCAAGTATAGATGTATAATGTGCACTAATATAGCTAAGTGGGTGCCACATAACGGGTGATGCAGATGGGGCTGACATAGACGGTTCTGGTGGGACAACCTGGGTATATTCATCAGCAATTGGGTAGAAGGCAGTGGGATATTGAATTAGCTCAGCCATACTAATCTTTTTTCTATATAGTAAAGACGTTTTAAATAAGGGGCCTACAGTCAGCAAGGAAAATTCATTGTTTTTATACTAGGATCACATGGTAGATAGCGGGCCATTTGCCAAGCTTGGCTGGCTGCAGATAGATTAAAGCTGAATTAGTGCATTAAAAAAAAACAAATCAATAGTAGCCCCATAACATAAAGAAGTTGTTAATTTGAATAAAAAAGTTTAAGATTGTTTACTCTATTAATCTCATATTATTAATGATTATAAATTAATATTCAGCTTATATAATTCTGATTATAATAAATTGATGCTACAGTAAAGTTTACTAATAGAATTTATTATCTATTCATTGTTTATCATCAGCCCAGTATGACCATAACTTAATTATTATTACATTTTAACTTAACAAATTAATTGAACAATGAAATAATAATTAGTCAGAAATATTTACATACAATTTAGGTCATCATCGAGCACTGAATAATAGCACTTATTTGTAAGCAGCATTCATTACGCCTCAGAAGTGGTATTGGTAATAGTTTAAATTCTAGTTGTAATTGATTATGAATCCGTCGCGCAAGAGAACATACACTTTTGTGCATCAAAGCGGTTTTTCCAAGAGCTGGGCGAAAATCCTCCCTGAATCTCATATGTTGTTATTGTTCTGTACAATGGGGTAAGAAATATTGTTGTATTTGTGCTGTACTGTATAGTAATTACCTAATGACCAGCTCCAATGAGCCAACGTTCACGGACTGGAACATGTTCCGGTACTGGAACAGCCCCTCCTTGGCGATGTGGGACTTGCGAAGGTCCACGCACAACTCCAGGTACTTGAACATGATAGGCTCCAGCACCGATTCCGACCAGTTGTACGCCCATTTCTTGTTGCGGAACACCTCTTGCAAGGTGTCCAGCGCCCGGGCGGGCTTGTTCAGGTCCATAAACTCTGTTAGATAAGACGCCGACGAAAGACATTTTTTAGTTTGGTTATGTTAAAAAGTACTCAAGAATAATACCGCAGATGAACAAAATAAATATCCGAGCTCGGATTAAGGGTAATCGTATAAAAAACGCATGGATAATGCGAAGAGGGAGGGCCTGTTGCGAAATAAAGGTCAGAGATATAACGTGCAACGTGGTAAGTTAGCATGAATTATTAACTCACCATTGGCCCGTTTGAGGGCATTTTCCGGTCTTTGACCGTATCTCGCCATCATGACACCGCACTTTTCACTTCATTAACACAAATTTGAGACGTTTCGTTTAGTTGAAAAGGAATAATTTGTTAATTATTCCTTTCCTAGTCACCGGCCTGACAGGCTTCAGGACAAAATGGCTGAATGCTTATGTCAGTTCCTCCGTTTTCACTAGAAGCTTAGATTTTTTTTCTACCAATCGTAAACAACGCTAATCAACTACAATATTCTTCGACCAATAGAATCACAGGAAAAGCGAAAAAGCCCGCGCCGCGCGTCATTCGACACCACTTGACACCACCATGTGTCGTAAATGGAAACAGAGTGACTTTCATTTTACTTTCATCTATGGTCAAAGAATATAATATTGCGTAGTACTGTTTTAAAATGCATTAGATTTTTTTATAGTAATGTTCGTTATAAATTGTGCGACTATATATTCAAAAAAACTCCAAAATTTAAAGAATGCTGTGTTGATAATTTGATACCGTTGAGCGTGTATCCAGTCTCAAATGTGTTCTATACTGTCAGTGTCAATGTCATTGTTACTAGTTTTTGACAGTCACGCGCGGAACTTAATTTCGTCTTCCTCCAGTTCAGTTTCTTTTCGTTCACGATTTCAAATCAAAGTAGTTACTAGTTTGGCTTCTTGTTACTTTCCACATAATTGTGCCCACAACTGTGTCCATCGATAATTGTATGAATAAAATCTCATTCAGCCCGGGTGCTTAGCCAGGCATTAAATATCAAGTATCCCTTATCAAACTAAAAAAATAACCTACTCAAAATGCCATTAGTGGCCAAAATTCGCCTGTTTCGTAGTAATTATACAATTTGTTACATGTCTGAGGACTTATTCGTATTGCCCGATAAAAGGTATTATGATTCTGTTGGTGTAAAGCCCGGAGAATCGTGGGAAATCGACACAGAGAGATGCGGTGGAGACCGCAATACCAAGTCTCTGAAGCTGGTTGTAAATGCTCTATTTTTACAACCGTTTCTGAGAGAGTGTCGGAATTCTGTAATATACAGGACTAACGTGGTGAAACATTTGAATGAGCGTTGTGGTAATCCTGAAAATGGAACAGCGTTTTTGAAATTGATTCTGGAACCCCCGGATCAGGAAATAGTGGATTACGCTTGGTAAGAACACGGCTTTTCTTCGTTATTATTTTGTTTTAAGGGCATCTATGCATTTGTTTACGGACTGTTTAAGATGGGACTAAAATTAAGTGGAAGACTGAACCTTTCATTCCTACACTTCAATGAAATACATAGTCGGCGTAGCTATAGGGTGCAGAGGACCCTAGAGGCCGTGAGCACATGAGGAATGTACCTAACATTGAAGAAGGGGCCCCCATCCTATTATTTCCCGTATGGTACTCTTATGCTGCTGCTATTCAGTTGTGAAAAGAGTTACTTTGGCTTGGTTTGTTTTTAAAACTTCATTACACAATTAAAAAAAGTACAAATGGCAGACTGAGCATTGGCATTCATTTGTTTTTTTTTTTATTGAAAAATTCTCTTTCTCAGGAATGACAGGATGCTCAAGCTGGTATGGAGTAGAGTGGAGATAGAGAATGCATTCTCTTGGCTGTCCACCCTAGGCGGTGCCTACTCAGCTCTTGGAGACTATTTTGAGGACTGTGTAAGTTGTGATTTATAGGCAGTCGTCACACTGTGACACATAAACGGTCAGAGGTGTGGAGCTGCATACAAATTTCGCCGGACAGAGGTGCATTGCAGTGTGTCGTACCACACGGAATTTATATACAAACTGAGGTACTTGCATAAAACGAGAAACATATCTCTGTCTGGAGATGTGTCGCAGTGTGATATCCACCTTAGTCTATAACTAAATGGAAAATACTAAGTTTGTATGTTTCAGGTAACGCTAAATATTCGCCCGGATGGTTATAGGCTATATAAGAGAAAGAGACTAAATTAAGTTCTAGTACGAGCATATAGGATAAGCCTTCAGGATAGACATCCATGCTAATATTATGTGTCGGTCTATTACCTCTTCACGCTTAAACTGCTAAACCGATTCAGAACATACATGGTTTAGTGATAGTTTGAATCCCAGGAAAGGATGTAAAATGGGTTCCCTATAATGCGCAGGCGGACCCATGCGAGCATGTACATCAGGGTTTCTTAAAGTGTGGTCCATGGACCCCTTGGGGGTCCGTGAGATGATTGCTAGGGGTCCACGGCCACTTCGTTCACTCTTAACACATGAAACATGAGATATTTTTTCAACCTTTTCTTCAACAGGGGTCCGCGGTATTCTTGAAATTATGAAAGGGGTCCATGTCTAACAAAAGTTTAAGAACCACTGATCTACATAAATATAAATAAATATATATATGAACAATTTCGCAACCGGACTAAAAAGGGAACAATACACCAGAAATCGACAGAAGTCGCTAGGCGTGTAGGTTTATACTACCGCCCGCTTACGCCGACCAGAGAACCGATTTTTGACTTTCGAGCGCTCGAAAATCAAATAATAGTAAATACCTACGTTTGTAGTGTCAAAATGGCCGGCACTTACTTTCTACCAATAGAGTTGAATACGAGTGGTCAATACCACTCGGTTTTAAATTTTCTATCGCTATTTCAAAATAGCATTACATAATTTTTGACAGTTTTCGAGTGAAAGAGTCGAGCGCTCGAAAGTCATAAATCGGTCACCAGGCGGGTTCTTGGTTGGTGTTAACTAATCCAATCAATCTCAATATCTTTACAGGCTGAAGAGGCAGGCAGGATATCACTACGCCAATACAAGCTCTCGCAAATGCTGGGCGACGACGCCCTGGCAGCCCGCAGCAGGCTTTATTCAGCACTGTCATTCGCTCAGAAAGGCAAACTGCAACTCTCCAGGCATATAGTGAGAAGTGTGCACTCGTTCGGTAGACATACGCATGACAGAAGGTTGGTACGGATGTGCCAAGGCGTCTGGGCGAAGCTTAAGTATCTGAGGGCACTTAAAAATAATGGTAAAGCTTGTAATGGTATGTAATTATATTACGCCTTATTACAGCGCAATAAGGTGCAAATGTCGTAAACATGTCCTTGTGGATGACTGTCTATTTGGAAATTTACATGGTGTGGGGACATAAATAAATAACACAGCGATTGACATAGCGTGTTATCAAGAAACAGATTGATCGTCTGGTACTCTGCGGTTAAGCAGGGAAACACGTAATTTGCATATTTATTTATTTGCAATATATGCTATTTCCAAATAGGCCTAACTGTATACAACAAAAAAACTTACAACTAGACACGGTATTAATCCGCAACAAATTAGAGCGGGACGGATACGCGCGAGTGATACAGAGATAGCCCCCCCGCGCGGGGAAGGTGCGCCTGCCACGGCGCGTGCGCGAGGTCATAGGTCGGGTGAATAAAACTACGCTCTGCGCCGGCGCCAGTCCTTTCGCTCGCCGGCCGCCGTGGAGTCAACATCGTCGTCGATCGCCGTGCTCCGCTCTCCGCGCTCGCTGCTGGAAGACACGAAGAATCCGACGAGGGTGCTGCAGGCTCCGGACATACAAACTGTCCTTCTCAGGGCAACGTAAAACTGCTCTTGTCAGAGCAAATTACGTGTTTCCCTGCTTAACCGCAGAGTACCAGACGATCAATCTGTTTCTTGATAACACGCTATGTCAATCGCTGTGTTATTTATGTATGTCCCCACAATGGTATAAAAATGGTTAGTAAAGGGCTCAAATGTTGACAGTTCAATTAGGTGACAAAAATGAGAGTCGACTGAGTATCTTGCAGTGGCGGCGCGTGAAAATTTCGATGGGTGACCTGGAGCAAAAAGTGATTAAAGAGTATATAACTAGAGGCTTGTATGGGCGATCCGCCACTGGGATCTTGTAAAGTTTTGTGGGATTAAGATGGCCTTACCATCTTAATAATTAGGAGAGGATGGAGTTGAGTATGAAACAAATTGAACAACTAATAGCCGGTGGAAAACCTCAGATATACAAAGTACCCTCCCGAGGATGCGTTGTTGGGAGCGAGGGACTTGTGCCTTCAGCTGTCACGGCGAATCCTCAAACATATCAAGGGTCAGAAACGCCCATGTTACTCCTTTGGAGTTGCATGCGTCTATAGGCTTCGGTTTCCGCTTACCATCAGGCCGTACGCTTGTTTGCCGACGTCGTTGTATCAAAATAAAGTACCTTTTTGTCTCAAGCTGTCACGACAACGAATCCTCAAATCGATAAGGGGTCGGCAACTTGCGACGGCTTTAGTTACCCTACGTTGTCTCCTTACCAAGAGCCAGACCGTAGTGTTTGCCGTAGGGATGGAAAAAAGTTAGGCTAAATGACAGCTAGACACAGATAAGTGTCACTTGCAGAGAGCTCTGGCACCTTTACTTACCACCAGGAACAACGACACGTATAGTGCGGATTCTTTTACTAGACCGTATCTTATGTTAAGACCTATCGGTCCAACAAAGCCCCGATAGCCACGTGCCACACGCAAGACTACTCGAATAACGACTCTATTGTTACAGTAGTCTTGTAAATAATAATAAAATAAAAAATGGTCTACATTGCTAAGTAGTATATTTTTTGTGCACAGGTCCTTTCCTTACACGTAAAGAGGTTTTTGGGTTGAAAAAGCGTTGATGTTCACTACTTTTATTTAACAGTATGAATTAGCTGTTTCACGTAACAATAAAAGACAATCGCTGAGTTTACCTCTTAACAATGGAAGACAATCACATTGATTAACTAACGTACAAAGGGAAGTGAATTCGGTCTAGAAAAAGAACCCAGCAAATAGTTGTTTTATACAGGGCAGGGGTATTATACCTTTAGAAAATACTTCCGCGTTCTATTTTTTCACTTTGAGGCACTCATCTAGCAATTTGCCACATCAACTTGAAATATTATTAAATGTATGTATTGCTGTCGCATTCCAACTATATAGCAAGTTGTTGTGACAAATTGTTAGGTGTATAGTGCGAATTCGTTTTCTAGGCTGAATTCACTCCTCTTTGTGCCTAGTAATCAAAGCGATTGTCTTTTATTGTTAAGTGCAACAGCTTATTAATACTGTAAATTGAACGTAGTAAACATCAACACTTTTTCAACCAAAAGGCGGCTTTGTCTAACCTCCTAAGGGCCACGGGCCTACTCATAGGACTTATTCTATCGAAGGAATTTAAATTATACTCAACTGGAATAGAGTTGCATTTGTTATGGGCACTTTTTAAAACAAACGAAAGTCAACTCTATTTCCGCCACAACACGATTCCAATTTCAATGCCATTTTGATTTGTATGCTGGGCCTTAGGAGGTGAAAAGGAGGTCCAAATAAAAAAAATACTACTTAGCAATGTTGCCCATTATGTATTTTAAATAATAGAGTAGCGATTCGATAAAATATTGTGGCTCAGCAATTGCTTTGTTGGCAACAAAGCAATTGTCAGAAAAATTGTTGGACCGATGGGTCCTAAGATAAGATCCGGTCTAGAAAAATAATCCGCACAACAATGGTCTTTATTGAAAAAAAATAATCCGCACAACAATGGTCTTTATTGTAAACCGTGAGAGTTATCAACTTATCATTATCACTTAAACTAGTCACGTCGGTAGTAAATTATTCATAATTTATTCAGTTGCCATCTCATAAATATGATAGAGCGCCGTGTATATGCGAACACTACTCTATTGTAAAGTTGTTAGAGTGCATTTTCAAATATATTTGTTGGCAACAAAGCAATTTGCAATTGTCCAAAAAATTGTTGGACCGATGGGTCCTAAGATAAGATCCGGTCTAGAAAAATAATCCGCATAACAATGGTCTTTATTGTAAACCGTGAGAGTTATCAACTTATCATTATCACTTAAACTAGTCACGTCGGTAGTAAATTATTCATAATTTGTTCAGTTGGCATCTGATAAATATGATTGAGCGCCGTGTATATGCGAACACTACAATTTGGAACACTGGAATTTGATGCCTGTTTTAATTTAAGGAAAATTCAAAGCAAGGTCAAGACTAAATTTAGCGACTGGGCTACCCCGGATATTCACGAGAAAAGACGCCGTCTCTACGACTTGTACGATTCGAGAACTATTGATAAGAGGCCGGAATTTCTAGAGTATGTTAAGAACTACTCGAAATCTTTTAAGTTAATGTGTGTCGCCGCTAAAGCCGATTACTTGTCAAGAAAGATTCAGAACTCCAAGGATAAGGTTAAAACTGTATGGCAAGTTATCAACACTGAAACTGGGAAACGCAAGATAAGAGATCCGCACTACAGCCTACGAATTGATGATACTTTAGTAAGTTCTGACCACGAAGTAGCGGATCATTTTGAGCGGTTCTTTTCTAACGTACCCGTTGAGACCACGAAGTCTTTAAACTCATCACCAGATGTCGCTGAATCGTTATTGAAAGCAAATGTAACGGAATGTACAGAAATCTTTAGATTCAGTCACGTGACCCCACTTATTCTTATAAAAGCGTTTAAATTGTTGAACTTAAAGAAAACTGAAGATCTTTGGGGCCTTTCAGTCAAAGTATTACATTCCATTGTAGAATCAATTGCACCTTTCTTAGCTAATATTTTCAATAAATGTATTGATACTGGAGTATTTCCTGACCTCATGAAACACAGTAAAATTATCCCGTTGTTTAAATCAGGAACGAAAACTGACCCTACCAACTTCAGGCCAATATCAATACTACCGGCACTAAGCAAAGTTTTTGAGAAGCTTATTCTCCATCAGCTTATGTCCCACTTTAGTTGCAATAAACTGCTCAATACCAACCAGTTCGGATTCACTAAGGGTCGCTCTACCACTGATGCCGGTGTGGTACTAATTAAACATATTTTTGATGCCTGGGAAGAGGCTCAAGATGCTATTGGAGTGTTCTGTGATTTATCAAAGGCATTTGATTGCGTTGATCACGAGAACTTAATCAGAAAGTTGAAACATTATGGAATTAAAAACGGTGCTCTTGATCTTGTGACATCGTATCTCTCGGAGAGAACACAACGAGTAGTCATCAATGGGACCCAATCAGCAGGGACAACTGTTGCTCTTGGTGTTCCCCAAGGCTCGATTCTGGGTCCGTTTCTGTTTCTGATTTACATCAATGACCTACCAAATATGTTGCAAGATAAACATGATATAGTGTTATTCGCAGACGACACGTCGCTTATCTTCAAGGTAGACAGGAAAGAGGAAAACTTCGATGATATTAATGATGCACTCAACACTGTTGTGAAATGGTTTACAGCAAATAATTTACTGCTAAATTCCAAGAAAACAAAGTGTATCAGATTCACTTTACCTAATGTCAAGCAGGTAAACAATACCAAGATCAAATTAAAGGGTGATGAACTGGAAATTGAAGATAGAACAGTGTTTTTAGGTATCACCTTGGACTCAAAACTACAATGGCAGGCACATATCACCGCCCTAGCCGGAAAACTTAGTTCGGCAACCTATGCAGTAAGACGCATAAGACAGTTAACAAACGTTGAGACCGCCAGGCTGGTGTACTACAGTTACTTCCACAGTGTTATGTCCTACGGAATCCTGTTGTGGGGGAAAGCAGCTGATATCCAGACCATATTCGTGCTACAGAAACGCGCTGTACGCTCCATATACGAACTAAAAGCTCGAGAATCTCTCAGGGACAAATTTAAGGAGGCAAACATTCTTACTGTAGCATGCCAATACATTCTTGAGAATATCATGTATGTGCGAAAAAACCTTCACGAGTTCAAACTCAACAGCGATATCCACGACTACAACACCAGAAGTAAAAACAAGATCGCAGTGAAGGCCAGTCGTCTCCGCAAGGTTAGCACGTCGTTCGTGGGGAACTGCATACGTTTTCATAATAAAATACCCACCGAAATTGTTAATTTACCGTTCAGTCAATTTAAGTCTCATGTTAAAAGTAATTTGCTAAGCAAGGCGTATTATACTGTCAACGATTTCTTAAACGACAAAAATGCCTTTAAGCCAGTAGTAGGCTAATTCTATTAGAACTATACCTAAATACACATTATAAGTATCTACCTGAAATAATTGTTCCATTTTATGTAAGAAGAGAGCACGTAATGCTGTTTCTCGCCGAGCAAGTCGCTTATTAATCTTTGCTTTTTAACATTGTCCGGTGGCTTGAATATGTCATGCTCGCTTAAAGGGCTTTGCTTACGGTGGCGTCGTTGATCGGGTCGCCACCTTCCCTAACATATGGTTGAGGGAGGCGATGGCTGAGATATGCGTCATACTCGTGATCGGGTGCTGTTTGTGGAGTCCGGACTGTTCATGCTTGCAAGGGCATAGTACCCAACTTCTTAAATACTAGTGTTATTTTATTATTATCGTATTGACGAGAGACATCATTCCGATCTTGACACGTTTTATTGTTATTGACCATGTATATCACTAACAATATTACATTAATATTCCTTTTTTTTATTGTTTTGTTTTGACGCTTAGAGACCGTATACATCTCTACGAACATTGAATAATTATTGATTGTATTTGGACGCTCAGAGACCTTATACATCTCTGGAATACTGAATTAATATCATTAACTTTCTGTTAATGCACAGACCTTATTCTAATCGAATGTAATGGTCGTATTTTGTTTTGTTTTCATTTACTTTGTGACATTTAGTGTGTTGTTATATCAGTCGTTAATGTGCAAATTTTAAATTATTATTGTGTTAGATTATAATCTTTTATTGTAAGATTATTATTTTTATTGTAAACTACCGTTTGACATGTAAAAGTGCCCTTGTGGCCTATTTGCAGAATAAATAATTTGTATTTGTATTTGTACTACTATGTAAACTTGTCAGAGTGCATTTTCAAATATACTTGAACATCCTGAAATATGCTGAGGTTTACGGATATATTTTATGGCGACTGTTCAATAAGTTGATAAAGATAATTACCGAAATTATCTCCTATTTGTTTGTTCAACCGTTGTATTGTATATTGGTGCTGTAAATAAAAGTTATTATTTCATGTTGTGTTTATTTATTCCTTTGAAAGTAACCGGCCACCCCATCTGGCACCTGACTATATTTACCATCATAATTCACGGGAAAGGGTGCAAAATCAAAAATAACACGTACATGTTAAGTGTTACATTTACAGTGTAAAAATGTTCAGAAATATATAGGTACAAATTATCTACTAAAATTAAGTGGCACCTTCATCACGTACGTATCTACGTACGTCACAAAACAAATGGTAGGGTAAGGGTAGGGGTGCTTTATTTTATTATGGTAACAACTCGTTTCACATTTTATAAAAGTATAAATTCGGCGTTAGGCCTCCCATAGACGATCAAATTTATTGCGAAATTGAAGCTCGATCAAGCCTCTATTTCATCTTTTTAAATTAGATCGGTGAAATAGGCGGCCGAATTTCCAAGCGTTTCCAATGCTCGGTTCTAAAATCATTGTCGGGTCACAATTACCTTTGTATCGGTAACCGAAGCAGTGGGAGCGAGAGGCCGCTCTCGGTTCTCTCGCTCCGACGCATGGCGCACCGCTGGCGCCGCCGCTAGAAGTCGTGGTCTTGTAAAGCATATAATATAAAACGCATTGAAATTTGAATCATTTAGTGCCGGTAAAAGAGTTTATTTTTCTTTGCCTCAATAACCATTCGGTACAAGACAAATGCTTTATTCCAATTGAAAATTATTTGAAGAGATTCCTATGAATAAATAATAAGCCCATGTTATAATGGGTCTAAGCGCCTATATAGACGGCGTTTTTTAATCGCGCGTGTGTGTCAAAACAAGTGTAAATTGACACCCGCTTAAAAACGCAATCGCAACGTTTTTCTTTACGGGAAATTGAAAGAAGAGATTTACATGAAGCCTCCCGAAGGATATTCAAATGATGATGGAAAAGTATGCAGGCTGAGGCGTAGTCTTTACGGGCTCAAACAAGCGCCGCGCTGCTGGAACTCCACCATAACACAGTACATTCTAGAACTTGGTTTCAACAGAGTGAAAGCGACCCTTGTCTATTTAAAAGAGGAGAGGGAAAGCACAAGATACTACTGACTCTATATGTTGTATTGTTGTTGTTGTAGAGTCAGTAGTATCTTGTGCTTTCCCTGGGGGCCCCTCCGGGATATGAACCCGGGACCTCCTGCAAAGAAGATCAAATAGAAAACGTATGTTTTGTTTACGACAACATTTTGTCTCGATATATTAAGTCAAGTACAAAGACAATCAACAACCGTTGCTAGGAGACAATAATCTTAAATAGGTTTTAATGCAACCTTCTTAACATCCCCATTTCTCATGGCAACTGTAGTTATTCCATTTGTTAGCAGCACGCTCCGGCTCGCTTACACAGTTCTTGCAGCCGGGGCTTGAACAGAGGTTTGGTTAGGAAATCAGCCAACTGATCCTTAGTGGCTATTTTCTTGATTTGTATATCCTTTTCTAGAACACATTGTCTTATAAAGAAATGCCTCAGTTTTATGTGTTTCGTTTTATGGTGAGTCTCGTATGATGGCGCCTCAGCTAATCTTATAGCAGATTCACTGTCTATGTAGAGCCGAGTGCTCTCTTTTGTATCACCGGTCTTCATAAAATTAATGATCCGTGTGAGCCATATAACCTCTCTCGCGGCTTCACTGGCTGCGATTATTTCTGCCTCCGTGGATGATATAGCGACAGATGACTGATGTTTACTTTGCCATGCTATAGCCCCGTTGGCATACAGGCATATCATGCCGCTCGTGGAGCGTCCAGTGAGTTCATCACCTCCGTGATCTGAATCACTGTAGCATCTTAAGCCTTGGTGTGCAGTGGAAGACTTATATGTAATACCATATTCCAGGGTGCTTTTAACATAGCGAAAGATTCGCTTTACTCTTGTTATATCATGTGGCGTTGGACAGTTGAGCTTGCGGGACACTATGCCGACTGCATACGCTAGGTCCGGTCTAGTGCCTACCATCAAGTAAGAGAGAGCACCAACGGCTTGTCTATATGGGAAGTTCGGTTCTTCATCCATGTCCTTGGAAGCTAGCAAGCCATCCTTGACTATTGGAGTTACAGCAGCTTTGCAGTCTTGCATACCGAACCTTTGTAATAGCCGTTTTGCATAACCCCTGGTCAATCTTAATTGTCCCATCCGCTTTTTGTTGAATTTCTATTCCTAAAAAATACGAGCCACATTTCGTTGTGATCTTAAAGCGTTGTCTCATCTCATTCAAAAACTTCTCTTTTTCATCCAAACTTGCAGAAGCAATGAGTCCGTCGTCAACATATAGAGTCAGTAGTATCTTGTGCTTTCCCTCTCCTCTTTTAAATAAACAAGGGTCGCTTTCACTCTGTTTGAAACCAAGTTCTAGAATGTACTGTGTTATGGTGGAGTTCCAGCAGCGCGGCGCTTGTTTGAGCCCGTAAAGACTACGCCTCAGCCTGCATACTTTTCCATCATCATTTGAATATCCTTCGGGAGGCTTCATGTAAATCTCTTCTTTCAATTTCCCGTAAAGAAAAACGGTTGACACATCGAATTGAGATAGTGTAAGTTTTTCTTGAGCCGCTGTAGCCAATAGCGCTCTTATTGTGCTCGTTTTTGCAACAGGGCTGAAGGTTTGGTCATAATCCAGTCCCTTCTTTTGGGAAAAACCTCGTATAACAAGACGGGCTTTGTATTTCTCAATCGAACCATCAGGGTTTGTTTTAATTTTAAAAAGCCACTAGTTAGAGATAGCTTTTCTTCCCTTTGGCAAGTCTACCATTTCCCAGGTTTGATTTTCCTTTAGAGAATTGATCTCGTTATCCATCGCTTTGCGCCATTGATCAGAGTCCTCGCATACCGTCGCTTCTTGAAACGTACTTGGTTCCATTAGAGGTTCATCGTGTGTTGAGTTAATGTTGAAACAAACGTTGCAGATGTAGTCTTTGTATCTAGCTGGTGGCTTAAGAATGGACAGCCCTCGTAGCGTCATCCTGCCTTCTGCCTCAATTTCAGATGCAGACAGTCGATCTTCAGTTCGACCTGGTTGGTTTGCATCATTGACTTGATGATCTGCTTCCGTCATATCACTAACCTCTTGTTCGGGTATTGAATCGTCAACAGTCTGTTCCGCATCTAGGAATGTATCAGTCTCAGGCATGTAAGCTTCATTCGCAAGATCATCTTCTGAACATGATGGTTCAAAAGAGTGTTCATCTTGCACACTTGATGACATAGTGCTCATATTTCCACCCTGACTAGTAGAAGGCTTCTGGTCATCACTCATCTCTGCCGGAACATAGGTTACATTTTTAGGCACAACAAAGTCAAATAGGCAGTCGGACCTTTTATTGGCAGCCGTGCTCTGAGAGGTATCAGGCTTCTCAGTCTCTTCTAGACGACCCGATAGAGGATTCTCGTCGAAGGTGACGTCTCTTGACCGAATCAACTTGAATGAGTCTCTGTCCCATATACGGTAACCATCGTCAGAGTCGTAGCCGATCCATATTCCCTTTTGGGCCTTCTTATCCAACTTCCTTCTTCGTTGCTTGGGAACATGTGGATAACAGTTAGATCCTATTATTCTCATATGACTTAATCTAGGCTTCTTGTGGTGCCATAGCTCGTACGGTGACTTCCCATCTATGCACGTAGGGCCAGTTCTATTAAGGATATACACCGCTGCTAGTACCATTTCAGCCCACAGTCCAGTAGGGATTTTGGCATGTGCATGCATCAGACTTCGCGCCATCTCCACAACGGTTCTGTTGTCCCGTTCAGTTGGGTTTTGCTCCGGTGTGTAGGGCATCGTCAGTCTTTGAGTAATGCCTTCCTTGTTGAGGGTGGCTTCTACTTTGGAGTTAACAAACTCGCCGCCATTGTCGCTGAGTAGTTCCTTTATAACAACTCCAGCTGTTTTCACTTTAGCCAGCATTAGTAAAAGCTTTGCGTGAACTTCAGCTTTCTCTCGCATGAAATATACAAATCTGTACCTCCTATAGTCATCTTTGTAAAGGACAAAATACTTCAGCTTCGTGATAGAACATGGAAAGGGTCCACAGACATCAGCGTATACCAATTCTCCAGGTCGTGATGCTTTCTCTCTGGTTCCAAACTTTAGTCTGTGAGATTTAAATGCATCCTTCACAGAGTTCCTTGATTGTTTGGACTTTTATGTCAAACTCCCTTTCTATGAGTTTCTTCACGTGACTTTTATTTTGATGACCAAATCTTTCGTGATAGAGCTGTAACAGATTTGAAGTTGTAGACAGCTGATTCACTTGGACAGTTGGTTTCAAACATTTGAGTTTCAGTTTGAATAGTCCTCCACGCTTACTGCGGGTACCAATCAACTTTGTCTGTCCATTCATTTTGAGAGTGCATGATAATGTAGTAGACTCAAAGACACTCCTGTCTGATACATCATGTGTAGCGAGTACTGAGAATAAATTTCTGCTAATACTGGGTACATACCAGACATCTTTCAACAGTATCTTCTCAAGTTGACCATTTACATCCGCCTCGGCGAGAATATCTCCAATGCCTAGGCTTTAATACATTGGCCATTTGCGCCAGTCACGGTATGCTGGCTTTCGAAGTGCTTGAAGCTTTGAAACAGGTCTCCTCTATTAGTAACGTGACTGGTTGCACCATTATCCGCGTACCAATTTTCTTGATCCTTTGTTTCGCCAAATCCTTCTGCCGAATGTACTGTCATTACTGTCAGATTCATGTTCACAGTCTGTGATTCCTTTGGCGGTCTACCATCGTGAATCCATTTCTTGCAACATCTGACTCTATGGCCCTTTTCTTTGCAATAATTGCATTTAAGCTCCTTGGGATATGTTTTCTTTTTACCTTTACTTGTCCTCGTGAATAGGGCTTCTGCATTTGTTTCGTCTGTGACGTGCGTGTCATTTTGACGTAGAACTCTCTCGTGTGCGCATAATTGACTTGTCAGATTTTCGACAGAGCGTTCCTTCTTTGACATTAACAGCCAACTGGATTTAAATCCTAGGTATTCGGAGGGTAGGGTGTCTAGGATTTTACACATTAGAAGGATCTCTGGTAGATTCGCCTCATTGCGTAGCTCCATACACATTTCGCTCCAAATATTCTTCAATGCTGACACATGCGTAATTATGTCATGACTTGGGTCCCTTTTATAGCTGAAAAATCTGAGGCATAGGTCATAGGTCTTGTCTACACACGTACCTCCAAAGATTCGCTCTAATTCGTCCCACATGTCTTTCGCATAATCAAAGCGCACAACTTTTTGCAGAATGTCATCGGACATGTTTGTCGTAAACAGAATTAAAATCGCACTGTTCAAATATTCAAAAGCTTGAAGATCTTTCTCATACTTTGCATGAGCCTTTTCCGTCGACGCCACGGATGGTTTGATTTTCTTTCCTTCGAGGATATCCATACCTCCGGGCATTGCCTTCAGGACAATTAGTATTTTAAATCTCCATGTTTTGTAGTTTTTGGATTCTAAGTTCCCGATTTGAACCTTGCTCGCGTTTAATATAGCTTGTTCCATATTCTCTGCTACCACTTTAAAGAAGATCAAATAGAAATCGTATGTTTTGTTTACGACAACATTTTATCTCGATATATTAAGTCAAGTACAAAGACAATCAACAACCGTTGCTAGGAGACAATAATCTTAAATAGGTTTTAATGCAACCTTCTTAACAGGGCCGCCCCTGGTAAAACTGTTTAGGATCGTCTAAAGAATCATGCAGACAGATTTCAAATAAAACAAATGGTAGTGTTAAGAGTAAATGCTTTATTTTATTATGGTAACAATTCGTTTCACATTTTATAAAAGTAAAAATTTGGCGTTAGGCCTCCCATAGACAATCAAATTTATTGCGAAATTGAAGCTCGATCAAGCCTCTATTTCATCTTTTTAAATTAGATTGGTGAAATAGGCGGGCGAATTTCCGAGCGTTTCCAATGCTCGGTTCTAAAATCATTGTCGGGTCACAATTACCTTTGTATCGGTAACCGAAGCAGTGGGAGCGAGAGGCCGCTCTCGGATCTCTCGCTCCGACGCATGGCGCACCGCTGGCGCCGCCGCTAGAAGTCGTGGTCTTGTAAAGCATATAATATAAAACGCATTGAAATTTGAATCATTTAGTGCCGGTAAAAGAGTTTATTTTTCTTTGCCTCAATAACCATTCGGTACAAGACAAATGCTTTATTCCAATTGAAAATTATTAAAATTATTTGAAGAGATTCCTATGAATAAATAATAAGCCCATGTTATAATAGGTCTAAGCGCCTATATAGACGGCGTTTTTTAATCGCGCGTGTGTGTCAAAACAAGTGTAAATTGACACCCGCTTAAAAACGCAATCTGCATAGGCCCTAAGTCTCTATAATTTCACTGATCATGAACTTAACATTATAGGAGGATCGCATTGTACTGTTTCCTACAATGTACGGTCGAATAATCCGCGTCCGTTACATCTCTTTTTAACACACGCATAAAGAGAGATAGAGTGAAAAAAAGCGCCGGTCGTCCACCTAAAACTGCTAAAGATGATCATAATGATGATGATGATAAAGAGAGAGAAAAATATGTGGGCGTGGATTATTGAGCCGTACATTAACGGGACCGGAAATAGCCTAAGTATAGTTTGAATTTTCTCCAAACCATAAGGAGTGGAGCGGTACTGAATTGGACAACTAGTAAACAGTCAATCTTTTCACTGATCACGGTAAAAGTTATAGGTGTATAACACACTATGGACGTATCATAATATAACTTGACGTAACACTGTACGAAACTGTAACCCCTTATTTCGCATCCAAAGTGGTCAGGAAAAAATAAACGTTCAACGAGTAAGATAATCGACCCAGTGCTCGACACTGTCCTTATACATGACACTTTCAATCATATGTCATAACGAATAAGATGAACAATACCTGTCAACTATTAGGCATTAAGGGCGGGTTGCACGAACTAACAATCACAGAACAATCAACTGCAGCCATTCCAAACTTGTCAAGCTTTCCATACATCTACATTTAAACCCTTAAATGAATAACGGCAACATATTTGCCGTCATAGATGGAATAAAAATGATTCTATTGCGACTGATTTAAGGTTCAAATTTAAATGTATTGACAAAGTTGTCAAAGGGCGAACAGACCTTATGATTATAGACGGTTTCGTGCAATCCCACCTAAGGTGTCGAGGATTGGAACGTTTACCTTATGTCCAGCCGGCTGGACGTTGCGAATTAAAGGGTTTAGGTTAATACTTCACGTCCAGCTCCGAGCACTATCTTGACGTAGCGCCTAGCAACTCTTTAACGTACTACTCCTTGGAGCATAATGGACACGCCAGGGTGCCCATGGGGTCCCACGCGGGCAGGACTTGCGGCTCCTGCTTGAAGACTTCCAGCACTTCCGAGGGAACGTACTTCCTGTCCACCACCACCTGGGGACAAGATGACTAGTTTATGACTTTCGTGGGGACATTTCCTTTCAATAATTAGGAACTTTGGAAAGTTGAAAAACTCCAGACATTTTCATTTCTAAGTTCAATATCTCAAAACCGGGTGAGCTGATTTTGTTGAAACTTAGCTAAGAAGTATCAAGTGACCTCTTGCACTCGCATATTTGCCAGAATGGGACGAATGCTTTGTCAGACATAAAACTTAGCCCCCCTGTTAAAACAGAGGTACTTACAAGAATCATCGTAGCGTTCCCAGTTGTATCCCAAAAAAAGGCCAGGGTTCGCTTTAGCACCTCCCAAGATTAGTTGTAGACACTAGTTTGTGAAAGCGAATCACTAACCATTTTGAAAACCCTATAAATATGGTAATGTAATAAGATATAAATTTATAAATTTCGTTGCTGCTAGAAAAAAAACTATACACGGTGATCTTCAATCCGTGATCAGGAGTCGAAAAATATTGATAATCAGCCAAAACGGACGGTAACAGATCGAAGGTCATTGGGAGCTAGGAGCCCCTTAAAAATCATTATATGATCGTGTATCGTGTGGCATGCCACGCTGTAATCAATCCGGATTGGTCTGTCGACCAGACAGAGTGTAAAACGGGTATACCTCGAAGACGAACTCCCTGAACCAGGGCTCGGTGAGCAGCAGGTACCCCTTGTCGTACTCCTTGTCGCTGTAAGAGTTCTCCACACGGAACTTCGTCGGGTTGCCTTTCTCCTGTCAACAGATTTACATTATATACACGCTGCTGTCCACTAGAATCCCCTAGCCTGGGGAAAAAAACGGTTAAGTAGTTAGGTGAACTGCGACTCTACAGCATGCGAAGCGAGCGTGACGCGGTAGCGTCCGGCGAAGCGCCATAACCCAACATTATCATTTCTTCCTAGTTGAATATAAAATAATTGCCGCTAGGTTCCCCTGGGTGATCGGGATCAGATTAACGTGGATAACGTGCTATATACTGGGACAACTGGGCCATGCAGAGTCAAAAACACAAATCGTATTTCCTATGGTCAATATAATAGTATAATAGTTGGCACCATGCCATGGGAGAAGTTGTTCATCATCGTCATCATCAGCATATCAGCCGAAAGATGTCCACTGCTGGACATAGGCCTCCCCCAAAGAGTGCCAAAGTGACCGGTCCTGCGCCACCCGCATCCAGCGGAAGAAGAAGTTGTTCAGTATGACCTTATTCGTATTTGGTGATTACGGATCATAACACCGAAAACACCCAGTATTTGAACAAATCGTCCAACTTATTTCATCAAATGCACACTGATCTTTGACTATTGGAATACCATACTAGCGAACGGAAATATGGTTGTATGAAATAGAAAGTAAACCATATTTGCTACCGTCGCCGTTATAGATAAGGAGGACTATACAATACATTTATAGTGAATATACAGTGTGGAAAACTTAAACCCGGGTCCTAACTTGGACCCGGGAGGGAAACTTAAATCCTCAAGTAGGCTCATTTTACTTTATTTTTAAAAAGAAACAAAACTGCATTCAAAGATTTTCCAAAACTCGCTTGCTTAATGTAGCACGCAGTGTAATAAAATAGCGAGTGTTTGTTTTTTTTTTTAATTTTAGTGGGTACGAGTCCTGGGCGAGGCAAGTGAGTTGTCTAAAATCTATGAATGCAGTTTTGTTTCTTTTATAAATAAAGGAATGTCTTCTTTAAGTAAAATGAGCCAACTTAAGGATTTTAGGTAGTTCCCTCCAGAGCCCGACTTATTTTTCCACGCTGTATACTTATCCATACTAATATTATAAATGCGAAAATGTGTCTGTCTGTCTGTCTGTTACCTCTTCACGCTTAAATCGTTGAACCGATTGAGATGAAATTTGGTATGGAGATAGTTTGAATCCCGGGGAAGGACATAGGATAGTTTTTATCCCGGAAATCATCCCCTGAGGGGGTGAAATGGGGGGTAAAAGTTTGTACGGGGCTGCGATATAAACGAGTTCCATGCGGACGGAGTCGCGGGCAGAAGCTAGTATTGTATATGAGTGGTATACATGGACTCACGTCAGTGGCAACCGCGGTGAAGACCATGGCGTGCGTCATGCACGAGTCCCCGTAGTGCAGCCGGTCCGCCTTCTGCAGCCCGACCTGCACCTCCGTGTTGAACACCAGCTTGTAGTCGTGCCTGAAACACCAACGACACAGTATACATGTTAATCGTGGTGTACTTAAGGTTCAACGTCACTGGTTCCTGTCGAGCTGTTGCTAACAGATGTCGCGATATATAATTTCGATGGTTGCTCATCGTTTTACGCAAAACCGTGACGAGTACCAACATGTGTATCAAACTGCGGAAGCCGAAGAGCTTGCTACGTATGAATCGCAATCAATGTGCACCAAACAGTGTTTATTTTTTAAATGTAGTCCGAAAATATGCATAAAAGTGCTTTTCCGTGAATTTACGCAGACTAACGTAGCTAAATGTCACTTCGGAGTCAGTCATTGTCAAACATCTTGCATAAATCAAACTAGAGGGCGCAAAACTAAATCTATAGTATCGCCTCTATTAGGAAATAGTGAAACTAAATGTACTTGTCGCAGGCACTCTAGACTACAATATGAATGAAGCTGACTTTTTTACTCATTACTTAATGTCATGCGGTAGCGCAGTGCGCGTCTCTTTTGCTTAAATCTGTCTGTAACGCCATCCTTGAACCGGGTTCAAATCCCGACGGACATACTTCTTTTTTGTTTTTCTATTTGGATTTCTAAACCAATATGGCCGTCTCAACTAACTAAGATTTACTTATAATGTGCAAAAATATATTTTATAACTTAAACATGTTTATAATTTCTTGATAAGCATGATTGTATCTAGATGATCCACAAAAAAAACCCTACTATATTTATGGCAGACCTATTCTTACATGTTACATACTACATAAATACTATTTTGGATAGGTATATCATTTAAAAGATGTTACGCCTTTCATTTAATTAGAAAATCATGATTCATGAGTAGGTTTACTGTTGAAAAATCAAAGTACGACCTTTATCTATTCTACATATACCCTATTCCATATGAGATTAGACAAATCGTGCGTAAATCTTCAAGTCATTCGCGTCATGAAAACCATAATGATAAACAAAAACATTTACATTGTTCTATTTGAAACACATTAAATAATCGAAATAACACTAGTAAGTACAATATTTATAAAGGAAGATAAAAGAGGTATTTTTCCTTACAAAAATCTAACATTGTAAGGAATAAGGTACCTATACTTAGTAAGTATATTAGTACTTTGATTTGTTATATCCATATTCACCCGCAGTTGCGGTACTACATAATTACAATCAGAGAGGCTACGTATTATTCACAAAATGTTTTGTATTCGCCCGTGACTCACGTCTAAAATAATGACCTCAAAGTTGGTAACAATTTTGCGTTACCGGACGGACGAATTTAGTAAGCTTTGTGAATAACAGGCGAGTTTGTATATCAAAACTCTTAGTGGCCAGTCTCTCGAATCTGGACGTAGACCGCGTCAGAAAGAGAGAAATATATCATTTGACAATATGGTACTGTTTTCGATGAACGTCAAAATTCAAAAATCGAATTCAACTTTATCACGCGTTTACGTTTCTATACGTTTATGATGCTTTCACTCATTCATTCCTAATCTTCAATGGTTGGGTTATGGGCATTTGCTTACAAAATTATTGAATGTCTTGTTCAGGTAAATATGAGATAAAACTTATCTGTAGAACCCACGACCGCCGTTTGACAGTCGCATGCCTGAAGCACTATGCTACCGGAACGATTATTGCAAAGTGTTATTTTTTTGTATGTTTGTATGTACGGTATAACCTCCGAAACCACTTATCCGATTATAAAAAATAATTCACTGGTGATGGATGACTGAACTTACTGGGGGGACATAGCCATGCTTAGGCATAGTAAGTATACTTTGGTACATTTTATACGCAAAAAAACGAACTTGGATTTTTAGACAGATTTGACTGTGCACTAAGTTAAATGCAGTTTTTATTCTTTCTAAAATCGGTCTGGGTGACTCCTTAGAGCAAATTTCCGTGTCAGTTTCGGATTGAATGTCACTCTGCATAATCTTCAAATCAGCTCACAAAATTTCCGGAGAATCGGTTGAGAAATAGCTACCTACGACATATAGAGAAGTCTAGAGAGCCGGACATACGAAAGAATATTTATTTATTTATTTAATCTTTATTGAACATAAGAACAACTTATCGTACAAAAGGTGGACTTAAAGCCGTAAGCATTCTCTACCAGTCAACATTTGGGCAAAGCAGACAAATTGTGGGCGGTGCAACTACAGATTTATATCTGTAGTTGCACCGCCCACAATTTGGTTGTGTGTGGTTATACATACATAATAAATAACGACAATAGACAATAAATAAATAAAATACATATAAATACTTTCATTCAATACATATATATACAGACGAAAATAGAGAACAGAAACACTAAGAATTTACGGCTCTGCTAGCAAACAACTTGCGTAAAGATCTTTTAAACGCGAATCTGGAAATCTGGAATAATATTGCCTAGCTGAAATGAAAATCTTCGTTCGTCTCGATCGCTCGTTCCAATTAAGTATATGGATATTGTTATCGATTCAGTTTTTAACAATTGGCAAACAATTTTGTTTTTAAAGGTTTACTTACGAGCATAAGCTGATTTCGGTTACGGTTATACCGGTATGGAATCGGTATTCCTTTACAATGGCGTTATATTGTAAAGGTTAGCCGCGCCGCCAACGTAACGGTACGGGATCCAGAACCAGAACTGATTTCGGTTACGGTTTTACCGGTATGAAACCTGTATTCTATTACGGTACCGTAATGGCGTAAAGGTTACGCGCGCCGCGCCAACATAACGGTACCGTAACCGTTTGGAAATATCGGTTACCGCTATTAAATTTAAAGGTAACCGAAACCTTTATAATACCGGTTCGAAACCGGTATTATAACGGTTACCGAAAAAAATGAGCGAGCTGGCATCGCCTGCCGATGCCGCCGCGGCCGCCGTCAGGTCAGGTCACGCCGTGCCGCGCCGTTTCATTCATTGTGCGTGTGCTTCACTGCGCAGTGCTTGTGTACTGCGTTAGGTATTTTGTTAGCGATAATCACGTCATGTGATAAAGATAATTTAAAATGGAATCGTTATTATACTTCGTAATAGCGTATATAGCTTGGTATCAAATGTTGTCATCAGAATTTAAAAGATAATAGAATCTTCCGCGGCATGATAAATGCAATGGCGCGGGCCGCGGCGCACAGTGAGGAACGGGGGACGGGGAGCGAGCGGTAGTAAAGGCGTGCGGGGGGGGTCTGCGGCATGATAAACGGAATGGCGCGGGCCGCGGCACACAGTGACGAACGGGGGACGGGAAGCGAGCGGTAGTAGAGGCGGGCGGGGAGGGGGGGGGGGGGGGCGTCGACGCGGGCGCGGGCGAAACGGCAGCGGCATATCATACGCTTCTTTGATGCTCACCGACAACGACACTTGACAGTGCAAACGCGAGCTATTCGATTCGAATTCAATATAAAAATTAAAATCTACAATTTTAAGAAAACGAAAGAACGCCGTGTATACTTTCTTTTCTTTTGATAATGAAGCGAAAACATCATCCTGTTTGGTATCCGGCTGTACATCTGTCATCATAGCTCCGCACTCTCCGAGTCCCCGCCCGCACATTCGCACCTCACGCTATGTTGCTGTGCCAATGTACTGAATGTAATGTTCCTACTGACGATGCGACGATTTCGCGGAAAGAAAGACAAAACGGCAGCGCCGGCGGTTTGGCAACGACGCCAAAATCTAAATATCGGTAACCTTTAAAAATCGATTAAGGTACCGAAAAAAATAAAGGTTACCGTTATATTTCGATAGCGAAATATAAAGGTTCCGCTACCGAAACCGCTATTTCAAAACCGATATGACGTCATATCGGTTATGAATAATACCGGTATTTTTCGGTTATTCAGTCCCTGTCCAGAACCGTGTAGAAATACATATCGGTTACCGGTATTTATTTTTAATTGTACTGAAACTTGTATAATTCCTTTTTCAAACCGGTATAATTATGATACCGTTATTTTTTTCATTTTATTCTCGTCCATGAGATGAGGTCTGTGCCCAGCAGCGGAACGTAATATAAACTGATATATTATTTATTATGCCAATATACATGAAGTCATTATTATAATCGTCAGAAACGAAATAGATATATACCTTCAATATCAGATGATCCTCAATGCTGGTAGTATTGAATTGTGATATTGGACCTCAATACCGGTATTACCGGGGCCTCGATAATAATACCTATGAACATTTGGTTGCACATTATAGTGCGTTTTTTTAGGATTAGAAATACGCTAAACGAAGAAGAAGTCGTCGTCAACCTTTTCTGCTTGGGATAAATATTGAACAGACATGGTTTGTTACACGATAATTCATTCTTGCTGCAAAGTTCACACACCAACTTGAAAATGTTGAACACCAACGTTTCTCGTTTGATGTTAATGTACTTTGTTTCTGTCTCTTTGCTTTTGTTGAAGGCCATACGTTCGGGAGAGAACGAGTCGGTCTTTTTTGCAAGCCACTTGGGCCTGCCTCTGGTAGCTCCATCGCAGTCCGCACACACACAGCGAAAAATAAAATCTTAATATTAATTAAAAAATAGATACTCGTTTAATAATCTCGTGATCTGAATTCAATAATTTGTTGATTAGCAAGAAAACAAGAAAAAGAACGTGATACGATTGTCAATTTTGACAATTTCGATAAACCTCTTCTTCTTTAGGTTTTTTATTTAAGCAACCTTTCGAGAACTGAATAACGAAATTTTAAATTACAAAGTTAAATAATTAATACATTCAAAATAAATATATTGTTGTAAGTATTATTTAGATATAAATAATAAAAACACTTGTATCATTTTAGGGTCGACAACAATGATCTTAGTCTTTTTTAATGGCGGTTTGAGATACTTTGACAGCTGTATATGTCTTATATAAAAGACCTCGTGCTTTGTGCTTTATCCTTCTTTCTAATGCTAAAAAAAACGCACTATAAAGTTCACTTTTTCTTGTAAAATAGGCCTGAAATTAAAAGTGTAAACAATACATTTGTGTTTTCACCAAATACATAACACTAAATTGTAACAATTTAATTTACAATTATAATAAGTTTTTTAATAAGTATTCCCAAAATTTTGTTTCATCTCCTGCATTACTTGGATTTACATTATTGGATGTTTTACAGCTTATTTTTTTGTCAAAAAATACATAACTATTGGTATATTACCTAATATAAAATTAAACACTCATCTCTCCACTGCTCCACCACCACCACCACTGCTTTTATCTGTTCAGGGAGTCATTGTGAATTTGGAAACTGTCTATACAATAGAATTAGTGCCCTCCCTGAACCAATAGTAGTAATAGTAAATGCATAATATTTTTTTAACATTCATGTTTACAACCAAAGGTTTAGTAAAGTTTTATGTCAGGTAACGTTTATGTTATCAGTTAACAACCCTAAAAACTATGTTTTTTTGAGAAAAAAAGAACGAACTTACCAGAAAAAAATCAATAAATCATTTTTTTTTCTACATTCCCCATTTATGGTGTTCTACGTTCATTCATAGAAGTTACTCATTCTATTTTACCTTCTAAGAGTTCAAATAGTGCTCCTACCACCAGCATCAATAGAGTGGAAAAGCGATTATTCTTCAGTAGAAAAATTACGTAGGACAGACAATAACTAACAAATAAATTGAACTACACTAGATTATGCGTTCCTTTTTTTTACAAATGCATGACAATTTCATTTTTTTTTAATTAAAAACTAGATTCCACTCACGGTTTCGTCTGCATGAACCCGGGATAAAAAAATTGTCCTATATTTTAATCTAAGCTCCTCCTAAGGCTCAGCATATATTACAAAATGGCACTGGAATTGCCATCGCGTTGGGTTGGAAATAGAGTTGACTTTCGTTTATTTTGAAAAGTGCCCGAAACAAAACAAATTCAACTCTATTCCAGTGCCTCTATGCCTTCGACACAATAAGTCCTATGAGTAGGCCCATGGGCCTTAAGAGGTTAGGCAGGCAAATAGGTAGGTTGCCCAGTTTAGGCGTGATTGAGTTACGAACATCCAAACATCTAAACATTCAAACATTTATACATATAAGCATCTAAACTTTCACATTTACAATACTAGCAGGATAAAAATAATAATAATACCGGTAATGTAGTACTTATTTCGACATTGGTCCTTTTAAATTCTGGTATTAGAATATTGGGAAAATCGGTAGGGGATTCCGGTATTTCGGGATTCCATGATGGTGGTTTGCATTCCCTATATGTAGTATGTTAATAATAACAAAATTAATGAAATATATGGGTTTTCTTCGGGACATAGCTGGCTGTAGCTTTATATTTTATGTCATTTTTTTCGGTACCGTAAATACGGTTTCATAAAAGTTACAAAAGTAACCGATACTTCGACTTCGGCGTGGAGGGCAAGGTCGACCCGCTTCAGAACAAAAAAATATCTAAGTAAATATCGAAATAATACCGGTTTGAAACTGGTATTAAAAAGATATCACTAGGCTTTAAAAAAATACCGGTAATGGATATTTCTAACTGGTTGCGGCACTGTTATGTTGTCGCCTAACCACTTTGCCTAACCACCGGTCGTAACTGGCATCAGTTCCTGCACCGAAGAATGCCTACGAGTGTATAATTCTACCCTCACAACATTGTGAAGAAGAAAAATTGTGACTTAGTTAATTTACATGTTGGGGGTAATCTAATATTCTATTTGAGCAGTCGATTCCTAAATAGGTTGCAGTAGGTATTTTAATGTCAATCGATGTGCAGCCGACAAAAGCGAATGTTTAAATTTATCAGGTACTTACACTCCTAATAATTGTCTGTTATATTTAATCACACACACGTCACATTTTGTCGATCTTTTATACCCATATTTATGCTAAAAGTGGCACTGGAACAAAAGTTTCATGTGCTCTGCCTAACCCTTTTAGGGATAAAGGCGTGATTATATGTATGTATGTATGTATGTATATTTAATGATATATTACGTAACATTCACTCAATCGAAACTTGCTTATAATCTGCAAGTTGGAAATTCAAACGGTTAATTTGATCAACAACACCCTTTTCTTCCCGTGGGTGTCGTAAAAGTCGACTAAGGGAGCAGGGTTGAAGTGTGATGTGGGCGATGGGCTAGCAACCTATCACTACAATATCACATTTTGTCGATATTTTATACCCACATTAATGCTAAAATTGAGGCTGAAACATACGTTTCAGGTGCTCTGCCTACCCCTTTTGGGAATAAAGGCGTGAATGTATTTATGTATGTATGTATGTATGTATGTCATTTGATCAAAACCTATATATGTATACGTTCGGTAGCACAGATTACGTTTCAATATTGGATCTTACTCCTTTCTAATAAGACGCAAAATGTACAGACCCATGCATAATTATCGTTCCGTGGACTTTAGGTAGGTCTATCACGGCTAAAGAGCAAAGCATTGAAATTCATACATTGTTGCTTGAAATTCAGTCTATCAAAAACAAATGACATTGCTCTTACGTCATTACCGAAATGAGCAGCGTAGCAAGATAAAATGAATGCTATCTCATTTACCAAAAACTAAAATGTGTTTGTACGATGGTGTCACCGTCTGGTGAGTATAATTACTACTATTCACTCCGCTATCTAACTAATCTTGTTTGATATTAAAGACATCTAGTGAAGGTTTTGGGCAACGTGCTGTCATGTGACGCGGCCATGTCATTTACACGGACAGTGTCTAACTCACGCACACATACAAGGCTCGGAGTAAAATTTTATGAATTTCAAATGGCTATATTTTGAATATTACTGGTTTTTGCGTGTATTTATTCAAACTGCGGGAGAAGAGGGTCATATATTATCTAAATATCACAATTTCAAGTTCCTGACATCGATAGATTAGACGTCTAGTCCGAACGAAAATTGTATGGAATTCGTCAGTGACGTTGCACCTTAAGTATTAAAAAAATACCGGGTTGCACTCCGGGAGTGCCGGCACAAGTGAAAACTCAGACACTCCTTAAAAGCTCAATATCACTAAGGTCTGAGATGGTATTCGACATCAAAAATGTAAACAAACAACTGTCAATTTCAAAGTGACATTCCAGGGGTGTAAGATCTTTATATCCAATGTATTCACCAAATCTAAATTATGCATGATTTTAAGTGACACATACAGCTATAGGCTGAAAGACTTTCGGATATCTATAATATTTTGACAGGAATCATCATCCTCCTAGCGTTATTCCCGGTTGTGACCCTAAAGGAGCCCGGAGTCCGCTTTGACACCTAATCCCTAGATTTGGCATAGGCACTAGTTTTACGAAAGCGACTGCCATCTGACCTTCCAACCCAGAGGGAGAACTAGACCTTATTGGGATTAGACCGGTTTCCTCACGATGTTTTCCTTCACCGAAAAGCTAACGGTAAATATTCCGTTCATAAGTTCCGAAAAACTCATTTGTACAAGGCGGTATTCGAACCCACGACCGCCGCTTGACAGCCGCATGCCTGATCCACTAGGATACCGTAGCTCCAATATTTTGACACAAGGAGTAAATAAAACACTTAATATTTTTTTTTATTCACTTGACGACGTAGTAGTATCAGAACCAGAATTTACATTTATAATAAATCTATCGTTGATATTGTCAATCAGGTGGTCGAGTCGGCACATTTTTTCTTCTACTTTAAAGTCATTCTATTTTTGAGGCGTCACCATTTGCAAACATTCCTCAAATAAGGTTTTAATTTAATTCATTTTTAAATGTCTTGTTGTTCCTGGCGACTTGCCCCTTTAACAGTGCCTAAACTAGTTCTATGGGGTTTAGTTCACAATGGTAAGTGGGCAGGCGCAGGTGGTGCGCATTTTGTATGTTCAGAAATATTTAATGATTTATCAATCACTATGAATATTTGCCAATTAAACTTATATAGGAAACCGATAATTGTTTTAAGTACTAACCAAATGTTTAAAACTTCTCACCATTACCATCAGCATAAATTGAAACGCCACATATTTTATTTAAACAACGGTAATACGTAATAAAAAATATATATTTTGGCTTTTTAATTCAGTAAAATATTTTTTACTATACATACGATATGATTTAAGTCTGAATGTGATAATATTTATGAGTATTTCAATAATTTTAGACTTACCACTGCTTGCGATTTCACTTAAAAAAAAATGAGTAAATTCTACGAGTAGGCCGCTATGGCACTTTCACATGTCAAATTCTACCAGCGTTTTTTTAGAATAGGTCTACAATGGATCGATAAAACTGTATGAAATAGTTCTTTATCGGCACCGGCAATGTTGGCCCATAGTAAAAGTTGTTAAAATCGCGGATAAATTCACTTTTTTTATTTTGTATTACGACTTATATGTCACTAAGTACATATCTCAACAATCTTTGTGCGGTATTTGTAATCAGATGTTTGATCCCGATTACTAATAATTTTAGTAATATGAAATTATATAAAATCAACTTTTTAATGATGCTTTCAAAATTCAGTTATCGGGAATCAGAATTTGAAGAACGCGTTTTAGTTCTATAGTGAGTGAGCGGATGTTTGGTATCAATCTTTAGGTTAGTTCGTTCGCAATCGAATGAAAGTGAGCCCAATTGAATATAAATCGTGTGCTTTTACTAATAAAGTTACAAATTGAGTGAAGAGTTTGGGCACATGTTTGAGACGTGGGAAAAGACGGTGTACTAAATTGCGGGCACAAGTTTGTGCCTTTGGGAATTAGCGGAACGTAAAGCGCTCAATGTCGTGGGAGCTTGCAAAATTCTATTTTGGGCACATATTTGAGTTTGTGGGTAGGACAGGTGATACTTACGCGTCCAGATCCTCAAGTCCGTTTTTCCGCTCGAACCGCTTGCTAACCTCGCAGCCGAACCACACCGCCTCGCCGCCAGCTATGCTCTCCTTCACCACTCTGCAATAACACACCAATCATTCATTCAACGAAAAATCATAATCCCGAAGGGTTCGAAACATTTCCCCGTGGCTCTGGTTAGCCAAGCTCGGCTCGCACTATCTAGTTTTTACTCACTTCATGAGCGCCTCGATAGGCTGGTTGTTGTACGCGGTCTGCCGGCCGCCGACCACGTTCCCGAGACACTGCAGCGTGAACAGACGCCCGAACGGGTTGGACGAGCGCGGATCGCTCACCAGGCATACCTATATAAAATAACATGTTGATAAGTTTGTCTATTGCCCCTCCTCGCCTGCCACCGCATCGCAAGGAGCACCCAACAAAATCAAAGATGTATTTTGCGAATAGGCCACAAGGGCAATTAGCAAGTCAATAACGATAGACCGCCTATACAAGTGTACCTGACCGCCGGTTCGGTACACTTTAAACGCGGTCAACAGCCGACCTAGTCTGTGAAGAGTTATAGTTAAAATTATATAAGCTGTCCGTTTAGCACTTGAAAGCTTATCTTGTGAACAATGGCACTGTTTCCTATTGTATAAGCCCACCGCAAATCCTCCAACCAAATTAAAATTAAGCAAGTAACAATAAAACTCATACAAATAGCTACCATCTCCTTTAGGTCACGTGGCTGAAATTGCTAGCTTAACTCATTAAGAAAGTCGTTTTGTTAATAACAATCTTCGTGGACGCACTACAACGTACGTGACTTACCTGACTGCGGCTTTCAATGTCCAAGTGCCATTATCGAAATTGTTATGCTATTGCAATTTCAACCTTATGATTGAGAAAAGATGGTAGCTATTTGTATGAGTTTTATTGTTACTTGCTTAATTTATATCTGGTCGGAGGATTTGCGGTAGGCTTATACAATAGGAAACAGTGCCATTGTTCACAAGATAAGGTTTCAAGTGCTAAACGGACCGCTTATGTAATTTTAACTATAAGGTGTCGAAGAAAAATGTGTACGTTCCTTTTAAAATGGACGAAGAAGAAAACAACTGCGCCGCTGAAGAAATTGCGTGAGTAGTAATAGAATTAACGGAAAATTTACTCCCTGAAAAGTCAAATGCTATTTATTTAAAATTAGTCGTAGAAAAAGTATTGTATGCAACGGTGTATAACTTGGTCCTAAAACGCTCGTGGCGTCTTTAATTGCGATGCTCGCCAAGGCTCGCATCGCAACTCACTACACTCGCGTTTTAAGACCCTACTTATACAACAGTTGCATAAAATACTATAATAATGCCCTGTATGACCACTATCATATAGAGGGCATTATTAAATTTAGTTGCAATTACCAGGCAGATATACCTAGTTGCAATTACAAGACTCCACCTTACAAAGAATTATGTTGATTGTTTAGATTAGAAAAATTGGAACTTCTAGCGCCGAGAAACGGGCCAAAGGTAGCAAGTCCATTCAGATATGTAACGTCACAACTGTATTAATCCTTTAAATTCCTAAGACATGATGGAAAACGTGCTCAGGCCCGGCCCGGCCCAGGAGGTGAGAATCCTACAATACGGGTGTACTCGAAAATGATTATTACTCGCAGTCAATGAACTGACAACATGTATGAAAAAAATGACAATTTTGGAAATAATTCATAACAGCTTATGTTTTATGTGTACTTAAAGTATGTATTATCATTATCATCAATTAAATAGTTGCCCAGCGACAGAATCCGACAAAATTTCAGACATCAAAAAAAGAATTTGCTAGCTAGCATCTGAAAAGTCAGAAAAATAAAATCTTTGTCTTTATTTTGGTACATTAACATTTGCTCTATAATATTCAAGATAAATCAAATTACTTCCGGGTGGAAAGTTTGTCGTCAAAACCATCTTAGAATAATATTTTAAAATGAAATCATCAAAAAAAACGCTATCATAAATTAATGTTTTTCAAAAGCGTATTTTTAGTGGAGTATGTTGGTTTACCTTATCGTCGACATTGAACACGGGCCGCACGTGCTTGTCGTAGAACTCTGTGGGCGTGAGGCTTCCGAACGAGTTGAACACTTTCTCCTTGTTGTAGTAATCGAAAGTGAACTTTTCCGGAGGGGTGCCTGGAAGACAATAATATAATTATCTATATCATTCATCATTCTCCTAGCGTTATTCCCGGTTGTGCCTCTAAAGGAGCCCAGGGTCCGCTTGGACACCTAATCCCGAGATTTGGCATAGGCACTAGTTTTACGAAAGCGACTGCCATCTGACCTTCCAACCCCGAGGGAGAACTAGACCTTATTGGGATTAGACCGGTTTCCTCACGATGTTTTCCTTCACCGAAAAGCTAACGGTAAATATTCCGTACATAAGTTCCGAGAAACTCATTGGTACGAGCCGGGATTCGAACCCACGACCGCCGCTTGACAGCCGCATGCCTGAACCACTAGGCTACCGTAGCGTATAATTATCTATATATCGTATATAAACGTAAAAGTCCTGACTGATTTTTTCACAGTTTATATAACGCAAGTAATAAGAAGGGATTTTTTAGGTTCCACCCTCAAGGCGGTAAAAGGGGGTTTGTAAGTTTGTATGGAGTAAAATTTTAGAGCTACGGTATAAACGTAAACGAGTTCCGCGCGGACGGAGACGCGGGCAGAAATTAGTAAATTATAAAACTGGTTAAAGTTACAAGAAAAGTCAAAGGTCACCACTTTAACTTGGTTGGTGAACTCTAGCTCCGAATCCCGGTAAAGGCATTTGATGCCTACGATGAGCACTATTATTTATTGTTCGGTCATAGAGTATCAAAAGATTTTTCAAAAATGTTTTGCGAAGGATTTTTTCGGGGCGGAAACTTTTTCGCGTGGGCACCACGTACCGGAAGGCGCGGCGTGGGTAGGCTCCCACAAGGTGGACTGATGACCTGGTAAAGGTCGCGGGAGTCCGCTGGATGCGGGTCGCGGGACCGGTCACTTTGGCACTCTTTGGGGGAGGCCTATGTCCAGCAGTGGACGTCTTTCGGCTGATATGACGATGATGAGACTAATTATCATAGAAGGCAATACTAGTCTATGATACCATCATAGACTAAACTTGAAACCATAATTACTTGAAACGAACGCCATCAACATATAAGCTCTCGGACTCGTAATGTTTGCTCAGATGCTGGCTGAGCCCGCTACACGGGCAGTAGTATGAACTTACACACCTAGCGAATTCTGTCGGTTTCTGGTGAATTATAGTCCGGCTGCAAAAGTGTTAAGCCTATGCCCTTACTTATTAAGACTGCACCGAGCGAAATATGCCAACAGGCAGTGGCCGTTAAGTAGATAACGTCAACAGTATTTGTTTAATCCATGTATAAACTGTACATTTAGCACTTAGAAGAATGTGTTAACAATACGTTCGTGTAAAAAACTTAAGATTACTAATATTTTACCCTACAGCACAAAGCAATGTTGGACGAAAACTGTAAAATCGTAAGCAGGCGTTAAGTGATTTTTTATACTTTGACAGTGGAAATCTATCCTGATTTTCAGTTCAAACGAAATATGAATGTTTATACTACGATATATCCGCGTAAAATATTTAAATTATCGTCGTGTAATTGAGGTCCAGATTCATCAAAAGGCGGTTCAAATTCGCCATACATTTTCACTATGGCGGCCGCGCGCCGATGTAAATACGCATTCCCCGTGCTCTGTGGTTCAGTCGCCCGCGAGCGTTCAGAGAGAGAGCACGTTTCAATGCGGCGCGGCGACACTTATAAATACTTCGATGTCAATTGTGTATGAATACAGCAGTATACGCAGCAAAACGAGGTAAGTATTTTTTTTGATATTCTTAGTTCAGCAGGTCGATCACGTAACGCATTGTACGCGTGTCAGTTAGAACTAAATGACAATTTTTATATGGAAAAATGACAGTTGGATCTACCTGACGCGCGTTCGAAACGTTACGTGATTGCCCCTCAGGAGTCACTTTGTGCGACAGTTCAATATAACGTGTACCCGTATTCTTTGCTCATGTAACTTACTTGTAAATTGTTAGTCAACGTTTGCAACCTATTAAATATCTTCCAGTACTTACTTTTACACATGATGGCGAGGGTCTCATGACGAAACCGGAAGATGGCTGGTGGAACTCTATGATGGAAGGGGCTAAGATAGTCGAGTTTGGGCTCGTTTGCTTTGTTATCTTCAGTACTCACCATTAAACATGATGGCGAGGGTCTCATGACGAAGCCGGAAGATGGCTGGTGGAACTCTATGATGGAAGGGGCTAAGATAGTCGAGTTTGGGCTCGTTTGCTTTGTTATCTTCAGTACTCACCATTAAACATGATGGCGAGGGTCTCATGACGAAGCCGGAAGATGGCTGGTGGAACTCTATGATGGAAGGGGCTAAGATAGTCGAGTTTGGGCTCCTTTGCTTTGTTATCTTCAGCACTTACCATTACATTTTTAGGGTTCCGTACCAAAAAAGGTTAAAAAGGAACCCATATAGTGTGACTCCGTCCTCCGCCTGTCTCTCACAAAGTGAAATATCTCACGAACTACTTACGCTATCAATTTGAAATTTGGAATGGTTTTAAATAAGAGTTATCCACATGCATGGGAAATAAGAAATTTAAATATATTTTTAATTTTCTATGAAAAATTAAGAATATGAGCGGGCAAAAAAATATTAACTATTAGGTCAAGTAATGTATTTTGAAAGGGCTCGAGGTGCACTTAACAGTTTTTCTTTTTCTTCTACATTGGTAAAATTTCGATTTATGAAGGAAAATGTAAAAAAATACCACCCCCCTTCTGGATCTAGCGTATTTATAGCGTAGCGTAAGTATAGTTAAGTTTGCAATTTAATCGACTTTACAAGTTTTTTTTTGTTTGAAATTTCTATAAAACTATAATAGAAGTACAGAGAGTACTTCTTAAAATAAAAAAAATGTAATCGAAATCGGTTCACGTGATTAACGATAATCGCTAAAACACCCACATACATTCATATTTAGCTGATTATCCTTGCACGTTAGTAATAACATAGTCTTGGTGTAAAATTTATTCGTTGTTTGAAATTGAATTCTGTTGTGTTGGGTTAAAACAAGTAATTTAACAAATATTGGGACATTTACTTTACCTTGAGTTAATTGATAGTTTGTACGGAACCCTCGGTGCGCGAGGGTTTGCGATCATTCTCGCACTTGACCGGTTTTTATAATTGTCTTGTACTTGTACTTAAAGATTATTAGCTTATTCCTGTATAGTCAGTTATGTTATTAAAAAATATTAGGCACGTATTTTTTTAATATTTTTCCTTCACAAAAGAGATCATACGTGTCCAACATTTTGTGTTAATGTAACCGACTGGATAATTACGATATATATTTTTTTTACCCAGGAAACATTTAACCTATTGATGATGCACCCACTATTTATTGTTTTAGTTAAAATGGGAAAACGCAAGGAAAGATATTATACACGGAGTTTTTATTTCTCGAATTGAGTTTAGCTCACTCTAAAATTCTTTTTGCTGTTTTTTATTCACCCTCCCTGAACGTTAATTATTTCGCTTATTTTGAAAAGCTTCTTGAAGATCTCATGCCGTCGTACAGTCACCATATTATCACGCATATTCTTGGCTAACAGACATCCACAACAATCGCTTGTTCTGTTTTCCGTGTTTACTGTTTGCAAACACCAAAACATTGTGGAATGATGCCGCCGGTGTACGTGTACAACGACGTACATAACTTTACAAAGGCTACAAAAACACTTAGAGGCATACTTTAAATATCACACGGTAGGAATAAATCGAATGGAAACGCGTCTAAATTCACAACTAGGTACTAATAGATATAGACAGACATAATGCAAAAGTAGACCGAAATCGCAATATTTTCAGAGACTCATTGATATTGTTGGGTTTTTTGGAGAAACAAGAGCTCGCTTTTCGTGGACTTGGGTAAATATATATTTTTTGTCTACCCTGTCTAAAAACTCTGTGCACGCCATTGCTATATCAATTCCAACACTAGTCCACCGATGACACTGCGTTATTATTACTTTCCTTAGTGAACGGTCAAATTTCAATAAAAATAATAATTGCATTAAGATTTTATTCCTTATACCATCCATGGTTTTATGCGCGGAGGTAAGATTTATTATTAGAGAATAATGAGCTACTAACTTTTAGCTTGTGACCGACCGTACCGATCGAGCGAGCCGGCAGCGGCAGTAGTGTGTGTGATGACGCACACACAGGTGCAAATGCCAAATCGGTGCCCGCGTCAAAAGCTCGGTGGAGTCTTAAATAATATTGATGTTGTACTGTAATAATTTACTATTGTACGAAATGGGCAAACTGTTGGGAGTTTAATATTTATTATGATCTTTTTGTACACAGTTCTGTACAATAAAAGAATCTTATCTTATCTTATTGGATTAGTATGAAATGAGGCCCATACCCAGGCAAGTGGCGACGATGTGGTAGATGACTCCGACCTGCCTGTCGATGGCCGACTGCAGGTTGTCCTCGGACGCCTTCTTGGCAACCAGGTCGCGTAGCTCCTTGGCGAATTCGCGAAGCTGAAAACGACATCGACATTCTTTCACCTGTGTATAGAATAGACTTCTGGATGGATTTTGAGACAGGCACGGCACAGCGGAATGTCATCTCGCTTATATTTGGAGCAGTCCAATAGGGGTGTAGACTCGAAAATTATTATTAATCCAAAAGAAACAAGCCAAAAAAATATGCCCACGAAAATCCCACTCAGATATCTCAAAGAATGACGAAACCACAACCGTTTTAATATTGCTTGCTAGTGAGAGAAAACGCAAACAGTGTCTGACGCGTCGACGGCAACATACCCCTTCATAAAACTTTGGAAACTTATAAATTCGTTATTATTTAACCTTTTGCGTTGATTTTTTGTCCAGTTGACTACATCATTGATTATCTTATTTAGTGTCAACACTCCTTTTGTATTATGCCCACTGTTACAACAATGAATACCTTGGTCTTGATGAGCGCGTTCATGTGCATACTCTTCCTGGAGCTGAACGACTCCGGGAAGCACTTCTTGGGCACCACGCCGTACTTGTTCACCAGGTTCACGATCATGTCCCACTGCCCGCCGTCGTTTATGGGGTCCTGGTACAAACAAAACATTAGGGGACTACCTAGATACCATAGACAACTAGACTTGGTGAGCACAGGGAAATGTCATCCCGCTCGAATTTGGAGCAGCCCAACTGGGGAATTACCTGCGCCTTGCAGCAGATCACAGCCAACACTACTACTTGCTCTGTAGTAGTGTTGTGGTACACACGTAAACAGAGCTCTGGCGCAGGGCATTTTTACATGTGTCGACCTGTACTTTCCCGACCCTACACGTTCGCAGCCAAGAACCCGCCTAGCGGGTACTCGTAATGTTTGCCCAGATGCCGGCAGGACCCGCTAGGCGGGCAGTAGTATGAACTTACACGCCTAGCGAATTCTGTCGGTTCCTGGTGAATGTTTCAATTTTTAGTCCGGTTGTGAAAGTGTTAAAGTTTAGCAGTTTAATCATGAAACTGCCAAGTTTCTCAAAATTATTCTTAATTCTAGAAGATATTATTTTACAAAATATTCCTATAATGAAATTAACTTATTGTTAGGCCCAAAACAGACGGTGAAACGTCACTGCAACGAAACTGAAACTTCCAGTTACTTTTGAGTTTCATTTGAGTTTATGCCATAGACTCCTTTGAGACCACACATGACGCAACCATTTTGAAACCGGTTACAATACAAACATGCAAATAACTACAACAAACCACAACCAATAATGTGTGTCTAGTCTAACACATTGTAACACGTGTGTCTCCCTATTTTAAAGCATTTACTAAATTTGCATGGACAAGGACCTTCGGTGGTTGAATGATTTATGTCAGATTTCCTGACACCACATACAACGTTTCATAAGTAACCAAACAAAGACTGAAAGCTGTTACAATTAACTGCGTGACAAGTGTTTGAGCAAGATACCGGTAGTATAACAGATAAATGCATCATTATCTACAATATAAGTATCATGTAGCATGTGCAAACGACAATAAATGATAAGAATATTATAAGTAACATTATATACCAGTAATATTAGTCATAGTATCCCTTTTATGAGCCCACCGGGCATGCACGGCGAAGGTAACTGAAACACGTCGCATTTTAACTCTTATTGTCACACTTTTGCACATTACTCCATTGTAATACGGCGAAAACTGAATACATACTCGTATCTTTGACGTAGAATTATTTTTATTTTGTACGGTCATGTCTAAAAATATGTATACGAATTTCAGTCCTATTCCCCAGACAGAAGTTCGACACCATTTATTTTCAGACGTGCCTGTATAATGTAAGTGCAACGTAATACTGAGTAAATATGTTCATTGTTTTATTAATCTTTATTTCACATTGTATGTCAGATCTCGACGACAAAATAACGAACGAAACTTTATACTTACAACCGCAGGCATCATTATTCGAATGGGTAGGATTCAGTTGCTTTTTTTTCGTTATGAAGTAATCAAATAGTTGTAAGAGTTTTATTTTGGCTGGTTGTTTCAAACCGTCGTTAGTAACGTCCGATAAAATCTGATTGTATGAAAAGGTTGACAGTTCTATATGCCATGACAGATGTTGACGCCATATTTAACCTGCCTACAGTGCAAGTTGCGGAAAGTTTAAAAAAAAATGAGAAAGTTCAGGGAACATTGACATAAATTTAAGAAGGGTTACATTTAGGAAATTCCTCATGGAAAATTTAGAGAAATCATCAAGAGAAATATGTAAACTTAATAATAAGTAGTTACAGACGCCAGCAATTATATCTGCTACAAAGCGCGCATAAATATCTTATTATAATTCTAGTGCCGTTAGTTTCAGTTTTTTTTTTGTTATGGCAGATATTAATGCTGACTGTACCTATATCTATAAGGTCAGTTCGGGTATGTGCGCCGCCGGAGAAAGTGCGCCTCATTCATCATTCAGTCATTAAATCAATATCAATGCAATAAACTTGTTTTAGTTTATTGCATGAATGTAAGATGTCGTTATTTGTGAAATATCTGTAGATCTCGATATGTTTTATGAAAAGTGCACTTACCCCGGGGGCGCACTTGCCCCCTCTGACCTTAATTACATTATTAATTTACCCTCAAGAGGAAGTTGACGAGTCGGCCGTCCAACGCTTCCCCCTGCTTGGCGGTAGCTACAATATTGTTCAGCCAGTAGTGAGAACGCTCTATCTTATCCCAGAAAAATAGGTAACTGGAACATATACAATGGATAGTTATTTATTAGTAAAGGTTCGCGAACAGCTGTTACGTAACTTCATTAACACGTTCGCAACCAAGAACCCGCCTAGCGGGCACTCGCGTTTGCTCATATGCTGAGCCCGCTGGGCGGGCAGTAAAATTAACTTACACGCCTTGCCAATTATGCCGGTTTCTGGTGAATTGTTCTATGTTTAGCCCGGTTGCGAAAGTGTTCAAGTTGCGTTGGGTTTGGTTTTTAATTCTATCCACAACTAATTGTAGGCGAACACTGCATGATATCATATGCTTCTTTTTAGTGAAACCTAGATTCAATTTATATTTTAATTCCCAAAAGGGGAAGGCAGAGCATACGTATGTTCCAGTGCCATTTTTAGCACAAATGTGGGTATAAATTGATACTCTAAATGATCGACAAAATGTGATATCGCAGTGATAAGTTGCTAGCCCATCGGCCATACACTTCAACGCTGCTCCTTTAGCCGACTTACACGAGACCCATGGGAAGGTCATTGGTTAATAAAAATTAGTATTCCAGGAGTGCAGTATCGTTTGTATCGCTGCAAAAAGCCGTTATGTGGACATTGAGTGACCATAATTATAGTAAATTGTTTAACGAGGGGCGTAAGTGGAATATTGCGAACAAGAGTCTATCAGAAGCCCGACGCCAAAGGCGTGGGTCTTTTGATGACTCGAACCGCCCTGTGCAACCCGAACTGATCCAACTTGGACATTAAACATTCCAACACCATTGTTTATCGGTAATAAATGTGATAAATGTATGTACTTCTACGATATCAACAGTGCCTTGAATATTGTGTACCTGTTATTTACCCTGTTCATTGATAAGAATGTGTAATTTATTCGTTTGGAACCACAATGCATTTGTGATAACTTTTGATAAGAGCAACTGGATAGGATGTGGCATATTTTATGTAAACCACAAAACATTTCTTTATAATAACTACAAACTATATCTTTTTCAAAACTATGATAGTCATTCGTTTATATTATTTCAACTTTACTTTGGGGGTGTATTACTAAGACTTCGCTGTCTGTCCGTCCGTCTGTCTGTCACCAGGCTGTATCTCAAGAACCACGATAGCTAAACAGTTGAAATGTTCAGACGATGTATTTCTGTTGCCGCTATAACAACAAATATTAAAAACAAATAAAATTAATATTTAAGGGGGGCTCCCATACAACGAACGTGATTTTTTTGCCCGTTTTTATAGATAATGGTACGGAACTCTCCTTGCGCGAGTCCCACTCGCACTTAGCCGGTTTTTTTATCAAAGTAAAAAGCCATGTTTACCTCTGCGAGAACTCGAACTCGTCAATGGCGTACTTCTTGCAGAACGGCAGCCGCATCACGTTCAAGGCGGCGAATAGCCAACAGCGGCCCGAGTTCTCCTGGTTCGTCACCGGCTTGCCCTCCGCTTCTACCTTCATTGGGATCACCAACATATTTACAAACAAAGAAACAATGTCTATTGTCATAAATAAATTTCTGTCAAAAAATTCATTTTAGGTACAAGTTTTTATTACAGACTGCACTTTTCTGTATACCATCATCAACTACTCATTGAGACGATTCTAACGAGCCCAAACTCAACGGGGCTACGTTAAGTACTGAATTCCCATGGCCACCTTCTGTCTCCATCATCAGATCAGCTCGATGGTGCCATAATATTGAATTGTCATCCATACTATACTTAAAGAGCTACGGTAGCCTAGTGGTTCAGGTATGCGGCTGTCAAGCGGCGGTCGTGGGTTCGAATCCCGGCTCGTACCAATGAGTTTTTCGGAACTTATGTACGGAATATTTACCGTTAGCTTTTCGGTGAAGGAAAACATCGTGAGGAAACCGGTCTAATCACAATAATGTCTAGTTTTCCCTCTGGGTTGGAAGGTCAGATGGCAGTCGCTTTCGTAAAACTAGTACCTATGCCAAATCTTGCCCAGGGTCCGCTTTGACACCTAATGCAGGTGTCAAGGCGGACCCTGGGCTCCTTTACGGACACACCTGGGAATAACGCTAGGAGGATGATGATCCAAACTATACTTAAGTATACCCAAATTTTCAGCTCAATCGGTCACCGGAAAGCGGGTCAAATTTAACTCGCAAGATTTGTCCCATACTAACAGGGCAAGTTAAATAAAAGCTTGTAAAAAAACATACAGTAGACCTTTATAACTTTCTTTTTTGAAGTTGGTTAGAAAGCATTATTCTGTGACAAAAGGAACGAACACAGCAGGTGCTGAGACAGGCATTGCGACTGCACAGCGCTGGTTTTCCTTTTCACTCCTTCCTCATTGACTGCTAGTAACTTTCTTTAGTAACTATTATCTAAAGAGGGTCTCTGCCTTCGAAATCTCTCCTATCGCTGCAGAGCTGATGTGGATATATTTAGTAAAGGCCCCATTAGTAAGGAAACCATTCAAGTGCATCTACGAAATTGCGATTTGCGATTGTGCAAACCTTGCACAAAGTAGTCATGGAAAATTTAAACAAAAGAATCCCACTTCCCAAAAAAGCGGTTGAGGCCTATACTCGTACTTTATTATTTATAATTAAATTTTCTTTTGCCCGCGACTTCATCCGCGTGGAACTCGTTTATAACGTACCTCTGAAGGTACAAACAAACGCTCCTATTTCACCCCCTTGGAGAGATGAAAACTATCCATGTCATTTCAGGATTCAAACGAAATTCTAAAATAAATCTCTATACATTATTTAGATTAAATATTAATACTAGGTACATATTTTTAAATATGAAGAACAAAATGAAAAAAACTGTGTTCTATTTATAATTCAAATCTTGCGTGATTTTGGGACAACTTATACAATGTCCGAAATAAAATTGGACAGTGAAATAAAACAGCAAAGCTTCTCATTATCAAAACCAAATCGATACCCAGTGATTCGAAATAAGACAAAATTTACAAAAAGCAATCCATATTTGAAATTGCATGGTTGAGATTATTCATTGTGGCAGACTTTTTAAACAACTGTCATTGGAATCTTCTACCTATGACTATAGAGTAGCTACTACTTTGATGCAATTCGGCCAACTCGAATAATCCCAAGTATCACCTTGATGTTATAGACGTGTAGCTGGGTGTCCTGTCTCCTCTTGCTGATGGCAACCTCAAACGGGTCAAATCGGACACACACATTCTGCGCCAGCTCATTCTTCGGGTCCGCATAGAATTTGGTCCGCAGTTGACTCAATGTTTCCAAAGTAAGGGGTTCTGGCAATACAGAATAACATGTAATTAGAATTGTGTTATACATTGTGGTAACAAAGCCTCTACAAATTCAAATAAGAAAATAGCAGTCCATATATAAAATGCACTGCAATATCACATTTTGTCGATATTTTATACCCACATTTATGCTAAAAGTGGCGCTGGAACATACGTTTCATGTGCTCTGCCTACCCCTTTTGGGAATAAAGGCGTGAATGTATGTATGTATGTATGTATGTATATATAAAATGTTACGTACATAGGTTTTCCCGATGGACAACATCATTACAGTAAGTAAACTGCTGGAAAAAGCAAGCATGGCCAAGTTGTGGCCTTTGTGCCATTCACAGTGAACGAAAACTGAAATTTCTTCCAAGAGATTTAACCCTCCGCAGATAAGGTGGGGTATTACAGACCCCAGGCAATCATACAGATATATTTTCCACCTGCTATGTGGAGGGTTAAAATTTTGACTCAGCTATTTGTTATCTATTTAAGTTATTGACTTATTACATCAAGTTACACACTTCTCAATTATAATAAATCATAAATATAAGTAGTTTTGTGACTTGATCATTAATGATGATTCACTAGGGGGAGAAACATGCATGCCTGTTTCCAGGAGGGGTAGGCAGAAACACTTGCTACAATCTAACACACTTCTCACATTTGACAGCTTTTTTGTACATGTATGTTCGTCAGACTTGAGCACTTTTAAATTTTTTCCAATTATACAAACCCAATAAAAGCTGCATACTGTAATCGCCTTCATAACTCCGTTCCATGCTTATTTATTAGCATACATATACTTTAATATTGTCAAAGAAAAGTAAACTCACTTGACAGGGATTTTATATTTGCACATTTACCATAGGAGACAAATTTCTTAAAAACTTTTCTTTGTATTAGAATCAATCTGTACATCTCATAATGAGGTTTTCAAAATCAATTCAGAATATTAAAAAACTGTAGATAAAATAGCCAAACATTGGATACATTTATTTCCCTTTGACAATTCAACTTTTTTTCTGCAATGATTTATAAAATTTTAAAACCAGGATTATTTTCAATGCAAAGAAGGTTCAACACAACAGTCCTTATAGAGGAAAAGACAAAGAAAAATAAAACTCAAAAAAATTGATTCGTGTACGAATATTGTCATTTTGTGTCAATAGATTTACAAGTAAATAGAAACAGCTGATTTAGCCATAAGTCAAAACAAAACAACAAGTGTTAGTAAATTGTATAAGAAGACATAAATTTAAGTGTAAGTAGCAGAACAGGTTATTTATAAATGTATAATTTATGATGAAGATGACTATATCGTACTACTGTACCTCATCAGGCTCATAATTTATATAATATTGGACTGGGATAAATGGACAACCTTATTTCCCTTTTAGTTCCTACAAGGTTAGGAAATGCAAGACCTAAAATGATTGGACTTACTTGACGACATTGTAGAATTTCTTCTTATTAAATATGAACCAAAAGAACGTCTAGCAACTGCAAACACTGTAATAATTATAAATATTAATTAACGGTCCAATAGAACTGAACCGGTGATGTAGCAGAAATTTGGTTTTAATTTATGAAGCAACAGCATCTTACTCTTTCATTCGCGTGATCACCTCGTCGTCTGTCCTTTTCTTTGACAACTGAGCTCTCATTGGAGAAATGTTGTTTACGTTTATATGGCTGCGTTCTAAAATATTGTATGTAATTGAACACAATGGTAACAATATTTTTTATGATTTTCGATAAAAATACCAACATATAATATTCTGTATCTTACATCTTTTCAAAAATTACAGTTTTATAAGAAAATCCTTGTGTCTTCTTCTTGCTAATACGAACTTCAAAGAATGGCAACATTACATATTACTAATACAGCGGCAAATTTGAATTCGATACTTTTCGATTGCACCTGCGACAAAAAAAACGCATTGAAGTTAAATTGATTGAAATGCGTAAACAAATAAAGAGAAACGGTGTTTTGCGAGAATCTACACTACTTTTCAGATAGAAATCATTGCCTTAGCTAATGCAATGTAACAAGGCTAGTGTAACCGAGGAAATCAATAACTTAGACATATAACCCACCTATTTTAAGGCGTCAGGCAACATCCCGATGGACAATATCCCAGTCTGCGACTTTTCCGCATACGCACCAGACAGTGATTTAGGTCAAGGACTGGGAAAGTCGTCGCAACCCAAATAATAGATTAGCTTTCACAATAAGCTAAGAAAATGTCCTTAAAGGCGTATGAAGATGCGTGTATCCGAGCCGAGTTGTTCGGGCAGCCCAAGCCAGACAAAGATGAATTTTTAGAAAAAAATAAACATTTGGATATCGTGGAATTTGAAGAGGTAGACATCAAGACTACTGTAAGTGAGGTAAGTTTAGGTAAATGTTAATAACCAACTTAAAAAAGGGGAGTTTCTCCAATTGGTCGTGTTTTCCTTTATTATTTTTATTGTTTGTTGTCTAAACTCCGTCATTTACAAAGTGACGTTTGTATTATTTTTAAGTAGGTGCTTTCAGGCCTTCCTTTTGTTATCAAAATCCAGTTCTGATCATGAGATCCACGAGGAATTGAGGGAACTCCTTAAATATGGATAGGATGCGCTCTAACGCTTCTCCAACATAAGCCGTCACATCACGTTAGACTCGTTAGAGTGCACCAGATGAATGTAAATACAGCCTTAGTACCTAAATCTTTGATACTTACTGATATCATATCGTTCTATCGCCTCATACACGTCACGTCAGAAAAATATTAATCCCGGCCTCTCGTAGACTGGCGCGGCCTGGCCGCGGCGGAACCTAAATAGTGAACCGCCACCGCAGCCGCGCCAGTGTGTTGCAGTCTTTCGAACCATGAATTGTATTTGTTTTCTAGAATACGGCCATGCTAGATGAAAATATTCAGCAAACGGGTGGTGGTCTCAATGAGTTGAATTCAATTTTAAATTCAACGCAAACGAAAATTAATCGATTGAAGGTAAGTCTTGTATTTATAATTACATTTAAATCTCGGGAATAAGCACTTTTGATAAGTCACTTGGAAGGTTGATGATGCCAGGTACTCAAGTGCCTCCATACGTTAATGTAATATGTTTTAAAATTAGAGAAAGATTCTATCATTCGTGGGGCAGTTGCATCATACTCGTCGTCAGCATAGATGTATTTACCTACTACTTATACTTATATATATATATATATACTTAATTGCGATGTCATTCTTAAAATAAATCCATTATGCGACAGAAACAGGCAAGGACCAAAATTCTTGGCCAGCTTAACGCAATAAAATGTTCCATGATAGTTTTCCGTTGTTGCACGTAAATTAACGATACAATGTATGTCACAGCGGACCTTTGATCACTTGTTCAGTTTGTTTAGGCCAACACCCGAAGCAGTGGACAAGAATTTGGTCCTTTTTATGGCTATTTTTTGTTAGTCGCACAATGGAAATAATCTTTAAAAATTTATTACTCGTGTTAAAATATTCTCTTTTTTGTCCCCATGAGTGAAAAGTACATATATTTATAGGTACGGGTAGACATAGACAATATTATTTATGTGTAGGTACCTAGTGGTTACCAAGCTTTTTACTCATACCACTTTTAATTTTCTGTATATTAATTTTTAGGGCGTCTGCGGCAGTTTAACCAACTTCTTCCGCGTAAAGCTAGCGGCGAAAGATAACTTGTCATATTCCAGTGAACAGAGTTACGTAGGCCAAACAAACTTCGACAAAGACTCTGTGCCAGCGAAGGCCGACATCGGCTCCATAAACCAGGACCTTGGTCCCAGCGACAACGAAATGACCCCGCGCGCGGGAAAATCAATTCAAGATGGCGACTTAGGCACCGCTCTAGACGATTTGGAAACGATGCAGAGAAATGACTCGACGGTTGCAGCATTTAAGGAGGCGGGTGAGAAAATGAGTTCACAAACTAGCAAACTTGAAAATTTAATTTCTAAAGCCGAAAGGGCACAGGGCTCTATGAACCACCAGAATAAACAAATGAGGTCGTTTTTGCGATAAACAGTCTGATTTTTTAAATATGAAATCGTTAATAAGTATTTTTTTCATGCTCAAAGTACAATAACAATTTGGCTGTAATCGAAATATTCTTACTCTTTTATATTTTGTGATTTTGGCGCTACAAAATGTAGGTAGATAACTAGCTATATATATATACTAAGCTATGATGATACTGACTTACTTGACTTGTTTATGAGAATAGTTTATCTACTCCCATTTTTCTAATTTAACTAGTTAGGTAGGTGCTCCTAAACTACCTAACTAGTGATCTAGTCTAGCTAGACTAGCGATCATAAACTTTAACAGGATCGTTCTTTTGATCAACTTCTCGAGGGACGGAACAATATTCATTGCTTTGATCTTATTAGAGTAAATATCTATGCAACATGATTGTGACTGTGATTATCTTGGAATATCTGATAAGATACGTAATTTAACACATATCCTGTCAGATAATCCAAGATAATCCTTAGAAGCGTTTTTGCACTACCACGGGATCTAGTGCACATAACGCCCTGATCATGTCAGACTCTGTTTTACGGCGTTTAGGGGCTATGGCGAAGCGCCTGTTCACTGGGCAGTCTCAACAATGAATCTCTGCTGTAGCATCGCATCCAAGAAAACTGTTTGGTGAATACTTTCGTACTGCGAACAACTGGGAAAATAAATCTCAGTAGTCCTCAGTGCGGACTAAAGGTGTGGATACTTTGGATTACTGGGAATGCCCGGTATGTATATTATCGCAATAGTACTTATCACGTAAGTGGGCCCCTTTCGGCTGTGTATGTAAAGGTGCTTTTTCACCGTGGAGGCCATTTACCTTTTTTGAGGCCGTCAGTTGTCCTAAACTAACCTAACGTAAACAAAATACATGTTTGGGAGGCAGTATATATGTGGTTGATATTAACATCTCTCTGCTTGAAAGTACCTACCTACGTTAAGGATAATCTTTAAGTACAATAAAACAAATGACTTCCGATTTCCGATCATATGATTTTTTCGCTCCTCCGTCTTCGCAGGCGGAATAAGTAGGTAATTCTGGGGGGGCATGATAGCATTTTATTAGCATGATAGGTTTTACGGTCATGTTTTACGTGGTGTTTTGGGGCATTTAGGCCGTAAAACGTGACCATTAAACTAGCATGCTAGTTGGTAGCGGGCCAGATTTGTGTATAGGTAAAGGGTTACCACCTTGCAGGGGGTCTTTCCGCGCTACGCCTTCCAGTGCAATAAGGTGGACTGATGTCCTGGTAAAGGTCGCGGGAGTACTGTGGATGTGGGTGGCGCAGGACCGGTCATTGTGGCACTCTTTGGGGGAGGCACTTCCATTCTCCAGAACCCCAGGCGGTCCTTCGTGGCCTGCAGACACGAAGCCTCCTTAGCCGAATGTTAAGAAAATGTATGTAAGTAAACTTCGCATGACAATATTATAATTTTATTATGATTAACTATAGGTAATATTTATCAATCTAAACTTTGAAGTCTTCACTGTTGTAGGAATTTCTGAATCTCTTGTTAATCTTGTACTTACCATATACTCGCTTATGTTCCATGTTATAGTGGTTGAATCCTTTATTTAACGAGCAAATTACACTCAAATAACTGTATCAAATTTTGCATGCCGTATAGGTTCAGCCAGCCAGATATTTCCGTAGGTACACGTCTTTATTACTTACTGTAAAAATAAGGATGTGTTACGAAATATTTGGCTACTCTGGCTGCTACTAACTATGTGATGCTGACTGTACTTACAAGTAAAAGTTTAAAGGTAAAGAAAAATGCCATAGTATATCATTCAGATTTTATGTATCATATACTGGGAAAGTATGGCTTCAAGATTTTTTGGAGAAAGCTACCCGGCTAGAAAATTGCTCGACTTTGTATTGGAACCGATTTAGGTAATACCTATACTACGGCTATAGGTAAGTTATAACTATATTATCCAATAAAATAAAGGATTCAAAAACGAAAACAACGTTTATTGTTAAAGCATTGTGAATTGTGATACACGGACATTTTGGTGTCAAACACGAATGGAATTATATTTTACGAGTTGTAGCATTATTCATTGCAATAAAGCTGTGATTTACTAAAATTTTCACTTTTTTAATTATTTAACCTTTTAGACTACGGAAGTATTCATTATATATAGGTACCCAACGGGGACCGGCCTCAGTCAACATTGTTTTAGCTTTTAGATTAGGTAAGTAATATGATAGATAATTGCAATGAAATGATAGACAGCAGTAGGTTATCCAAAAACCTCTAAATAACCATTGAAATCCTACAGTACAATTAAAACTAGGATAGACAACAATAAGGAAATTCACTCTTCCTGAATATTCCATTGTACTTGCCTACAAAGTTTTACCTCATGGGCGTCACGGCCGGCAAAACAAAAACAACAGCCACTGAGCGTGACATCGATCAATATAAGTACCTAATTACCGTTCGAACCATCATTCTCTTCAAACAGAGCATCCGCTATGTTTCTCGCACTTCTGTACTCTTTAATTATTCATCAAACAGTTACCTTTGCTAGCCCTTTCCACAAATATCCATACGTGTTTCTACTAGACATCGGCAATGAAGAACTTCAAACGAAATCGGAACAAATCCGAGTATCTGTTCCCGGAGGTTCCTTAGCACTAAGGATTCCAGCGATTGGTGAGGGAGACAGCATAGCACACATTAGAGTGAGTGGAATAGATTTCGATAATGATTTAAAAGCCAATATTGTTGACGGTGGACCTGGATACAAATACGTCGTTATTGTATTTATGGGTAATCCAGGACGAGCGTACGATGCTGTTGTTACTGTGTCTACTTTGGACAATGACAAAGATGTAGACTCTGATACGGGTCCAGCAGGTATAGATGAAGTAAAGAGTACATACAAGGTCGCAGAAGACAATGAGGAAGAATCTATTGATAGCGCGGAAACAGAAAAGCGTAAAAGTGCCGAAAGTGATGAACAACAAACGTCGGCATCAAACTTTTATGATTCGGCGGAAAACGTCGATGTTAATGGTAAAGAAGATGAAAACGATGACGGGAATGTCAGTAGTGATGAAGTTGTGAACATTGAAGAAGATCCTAATGACAGTGATAGTGCAGATATACAAGATTATGCCGATGCTGACGATCAAAAGGAAAATAATGATTATGCCTATGCTGACGATCAAAAGGAAAATAGTGATTATGCCGATGGTGAAGATCAAAAGGCAAATAGCGATTATGCCGATGCTGATGATCAAAAGGAAAATAGCGATTATGCCGATGCTGACCATCAAAAGGAAAATAACGATTATGTCGATGCAAATGCTCCGAGAGCAGAAAAATATAGTGCTAACGAAGAATACGACACTGAAGACAATAATCAAGCAACGAGAGAACTAGACAGCAATTTATATGACAAATATAACGCTTTGAGACCCCATTCGTATAATTACGTTAAAGTTCCTCAAGAGGTGAATAGTGTTGGAAACGCGGTAGATTATAAAGTGCATGGAAATGACGGGATTGTGTATAGTCCTGAGGATCCTGTGGAATTAGACCAAATGTTCAACGATGAAGAAGTTCATAATGACGCCGAGAAATCTAGAGATTCAAATTATAATAATTACGCAGATGCAGAGGAAAACTCTGCTGTAGCCTATTAATAGCAAATATTTGTGTTGATTTATAATTAAACAAACATTGTAAATAAGTTAAATTTAAACTGACTAGCTGTATATGTTGTTTCATTTGTTTAAAACAAAGATGAGTTCAGGTGATATTATTTGAATTGGCCGCAATGCATCAAAGTAGTCCGTTCAAAAACGAACTCTATACAGTCCAAGATAGAATATTCCAATACCAATGTCAGTCAAAAAAATCAAATCAGTGAAAAAATCGGCGTCATGATAAATATAATCACAACCATAAAGGAAAACATTCAGGAATGCTGATTAATTTGGTACAGTAAAAAAGAATAATTTGATATTTGGTATGTGTTCCATATGAGCGACCTAGGTCTACCCGTACGTTCGTACGTTCGTCGTGATTATGGTGGGTGAAGCAACATATTGGTTGCTTTAAAACTAACTGAGCAAATGACTTACTGAGCCATTTTCATGGTGTATCTGCATGCTCTGATGGAACGTTGAGCCTCTAAATCTTAGTTGTGTCGTTATAATAAGTAGTTTCCCCTCTGGGCCGGAAGGTCAAGTTTGCAGGCGGACCCGGAGTCTTCTATAGGGCGGGATAACGCTAAAGGCGCATTTACGCACAAACGTACTTTTGCACGCTTGTCCAAACGCTAAGAATAGACAGCGTGACCCCTATTTTACGCGGAAGCATAAACGCGGCCATTATCATCATCATATCAGCCGAAAGACATTGTGGCACTCTTTGGGGGAGGCCCATGTCCAGGAGGCCCATGTCTTTCGGCTGAAACGCGACCTTAATGAGGACGAAATAGGTGGAGATCTGGAGACATTAAGGTTATTTCAACTCACGTAATTAAATATTCTGGGCTTTTCCGCTATGCGACAATAATTCTCTATACAAATTTATGGTTAATTCGGTCGTACAGCGGAACTTTAACGATTTTCATTGGTTTCGTAGTTTTTAGTAAGTAGTTAGAGTATTTTGACCAGTCAACCGTGTTATTTACCTACTTTTTTGCTGTGTTCCAATGGATGACTTTCTTGTGATCTTCAACTTTTTTGTGCCTTTTTTATGAAGTTTCTTTTTCAAGGATAGGGCGATCACGAGTGCTCCGCTACGCTTGTTCATTGTTACACTTTATAAATGTATACTTATCAAATTATCAGTAAGTATCACAAAAAAAATGTCCGGGCGTAAGCTGGAGAAATTTTTATATGGGTTTCCATTGTGTTGGGTGGCAGGGGGTTGGTGAGATGCAAGCTAATTTGTTATATTTCATGCATATTTGCGAACATTTAGCATGAATTCATAAATAATACTAGTTTAATTCCAATATTATGTTTATTTAAAATCTTGTGCTAATATCTTGTTATGTAAAGAAAATGAGTGTAACTACAAGAAGAAAGAAAGTGCCTGTGAAGGCTGTGAATTGTGCTTTAAAAGCTCAGCTTTCCTTTTCATCCTGTAAAGAAAGAAAACGGAGAATTTTAGTCAACATGTTGCCCACGTTAATCCCCTAGCCTTATCCCCCGGGGCAAAAACGGTAAGGTTCTTAGGTTAACTGCGACCCAACAGCGCGCGAGCCGAGCGAGCGAAGCGAGCGTGACGCGGTAGCGTTTAAATAGCTCTAAACGTGTCAGCATCGCGAGCGCTCATAACTAAGAACAGCGTATCGACATATATACAGGGTGTTTTTTTAACCGTCTTAGAGCCGAAGCCCAGTTAATGTATACATTACAAAGAACTTAAAAAAGGTTTTTTTTACATAGACATAGATATTAGACATTTGTTTTTTTTTTAATCGATTAATATTGTTTTTTTATTTATTTATTTTATTTAAACTTTATTGCACAATACAAAATAAAGTACAAATGGCGGACTTAATGCCACAACTGCCACAAGGCATTCTCTACCAGTCAACCATAATAAATAAAAAACCATAATTTTTTGTAAGTAAGTATTAATATTAATTTTAATCATCCAGCCGAGTGTGCTAGCTGCCATCTTATGTAGATAGGTACGAACTCTAACCGGGTGAATGAACTTCGCACTGCGCGCTATACAGGATTTTTCAAACTATTAATTTTCTTTTAGTAGTAAAAACTTATTATTATTTTTTCACTCGTTATTAGGACGTTTGGATACTTTAAGTGGGATTCGGCTCTAAGACGGTTAAAGAAACACGTCGTATATTAAAGTCGTGAGTGAGCAGTTTTATTATATTTGAATACTTATATACATTTCGTGTAGATATCATATTTTTAACCGACTTCAAAAAAAAGGAGGAGGCTCTCAATTCGGTTGTATTTTTTTTTTTTTTCAATGTTTGTTACCTCAGAACTCCGTCATTGATGAACCGATTCGGAAAAAATTTTTTTTGTTCGTATGTATATACTTCCAGGTGGGTCCCATTTTTTTCAAAATTCAGTTAGATGATGGGATCCATGAGGAATTGAGGGGACCCCTCAATTTTATAAGGCACGCGTGTAGTGATTTTGGTATTTTCTGTTATAACTCGTGTATTTACATCCGGAATCATAAATTTGGTGGCGAGGAATTGATGATGAAGACCACAGATGACTTATCGAATTCCTCAATTATGTACTTAAAAGTGCAAAAGTACGTCACAGGTTCTGATAAGATTCCGTTGACATAGGAACTAATGAAGTGCCATTGGTGATGATCTTGGGGAATCGATGGAAGTCCTCAAATATTATCGGCCCACATACAGCGATTCGGTTTTTTTCTATAGTAATCAACGCATTTGCTATCGGAAATCAGTTCATGTGGTAAATTGTAAAAAATAGGAAATGTGCTCGTGGCTTGGCGGAGTACTAAATTGAAGTCGGTTAAAACTTTGTTTTTAAAGTAAATTATACCTAAGTAGGTATGATTACCTATACCTTACCTTGAGCCCCGCCCTGTGATCCACCGCCACCGCTCATGCCACCGCCGAAACTACCGCCAAACCCGCCGCCCACACTCCCGCCAGCACCTGTACCGGTAGCACAATCGTTAACCACCACAAACGATGCAATTTGTCATAACATCTGCTATAGCTACAATAAGACAGCAATACATACCTTTCATTCTTACTATAGCAAGTTGTTGTGACAAATTAGTAGGTATTTATACTAAATAAATAAGTATTTATGCTAAATCTTCTTCTACTAGCGTTATTTTGGTCTTTGCCAGGGGTCCGCTCGCTTTCCTCCACTTTGCTCGATCCTGGGTCTTCTTTTGTAAGCCCGTTTTCGCTCATATCGGCCTTCACTACATCCAGCCATCGCTTCTTAGATCTGGCGCGGGGTCGAGGACTACGCCAAGGCATTTGTTCCCTACGTAGTCAGATGGTGTGCGAGAGACCTGACCGAACCAACGACGGCGAGAACTCTACATACGCGTACTACGCATCGCGTACTACGCATCGCGTACTACGCATCGCGTACTACGCATCGCGTACTACGCATCGCGGTGTCAAGATATGTTTGTGGGTGAGTGTTGAGGTAAGCTCAAGTTACAGAATAGGCGGGCTGGAGCTTATCCGCTACGTCACGAACTCCGAGGCTGCCACGGATGTACTCGTTACGAATGCGATCCGCACTCGTAATGCCGCATTTCCACCGCAACATCTTCATTTCAGTAACGCGAAGCTCCTGAATGTGCCTTCCAAGAACTGGCCATGGCTCGCAGCCATATAATGGAACTAGTCGTATGACGCACTTGTACAGTAGCCCTTTGAGTCGATTTGTTAATTCATTTATAATTAAATGTGCGTACTCACCAGCACCTCCTGAACCGCCACCTGAACCACCTCCTGCAATTTAAAAAAGTTTGACTGAAAATAACGTGTATACTAAAAGACAGACTTAACTGATATTTAAGTTCTAATACATCATTTTTGGTAAAGGTTTTTACTTCAATCCTGGCCATAATGAGATTTTTACTGCACGCTGCGCGTACGAGAAAACTCGCATTGTGGCCAGGTGAAGACGTAAAATTTTGTACTTAACACGGGCGGTAATTCGTAAAGCCCCAGAGCGCATATGCACAAACACCTGCGATCTGGGGCATTCACTAATTCACGGCCCTAATTTACGTAATGTACTATAATGGCCGACGGTTTTTATGCACAGGCAGTAGTTACGGTTAAAGAAACTTTATTCTCATAAGAATTACAAATTCACTTACATGAGAACATATAAAGTTATGTTAAAATTATAGATTCACTTAAAATAAAACATACAAACTAATTAGCATTTTAGAGTAAATTAATAGAGGTGCAAAGTATGCTGTGGTACAGGTGTGTTTTGCTTATTGTGCCGCTTTATCCCGAAACAAGGCGGGTAGATTTACGTGGCTTGTGACTTCGTCGCGCCGGTTGCTGCGTGAGCGCACTTGGTAACAACACAGATATATAGAGTATGTCGTGATGTCGTACATTGAGTACGCTCATACTGAGGCCGGTCTTACATAAGCACTTGTTAGTTATACTTGTTAAGAGGGCTTCAATAAGATTATTAGGTTTCCGACAACTAGAAAACCGCAATTCGGCGTGGGTATATAAACCAATCACGCCGACAAAACAGTAGAATAAAATCCTGAAAAAAATTTTTTTTTAGGGTGAGGTACCCGACATGTAAATTGGTGATGTGTTTCTTTTATCGTTGGATAGCTTGTTTTAAAATATAATGGATGGATGGAAAACTATTTTTCAACTCAGTTATGCGTTTGCGATATTTTTGTTCGAGTCACGTCCCCCCCCCTGCCGGCTAAATGTATACTACTGGGGACGTGAAAAAATTCGTAGCAGTAGTACATATAATGAATTTAAAAGGAAAACTATCAGTTAAGTAGACATAACTAGCGAGTAGTAGACATAACTAGTTAACTGGTAAGAAATGCACTTAATTTCGGGTGCATATACATTGTCATTGGAATTTGAACCTTTTACCGTGGACGGTAGAGTTGCTTTTTCACGGCACGTTATATTCAATAGAAAAAACCTTGTCCTTCAGGTGGTCGATTACCGAAGGTGGTCGCGAAACCGGCAAAACGACCCTATACTATACTATAGTGTGTTATAAAAATAATCATATTTACGATTATTTACGAGGGTAAGCTATAATAAAAACCCCAAAAGCCCCTTTTAAGTCCGCATTCTGTGACAGAGGGGCAACTACGGAACAGGGAACAGGGTAGGGACCCTGCGCGTGGCCCGCCACGCACTTGGCCGCTTTTTTATCTTGTGTCAGCCTATGATCACCTTCTGTCTCCAGCTTGATGGTAATGATGATAACAGTATTGCATTGTCACCGAACATACTAAGTATATGTAATCTTTATAATCTTTATTAATAAAAACATAATTATAACAATTTGCATTAAAATTCTTACATCTACATGGTGCATACATAATACTTGGGCCTGAACTAGGAAAATCCTGTATCTCAGGCTTTGATTGAGTTCGTGTTATTGCCTAAATACTTACTTATTTAACAAATCATACAATCAGAGGAATAGATAAAAACGTGCATAATTTATATTCTAAGTTACAAAGTAAATGTTTACAATTAATTCACTGCTACGAATTACTATTACAATAATAAAATAATACTACGTAGGGGAGAGTGGGTAACAGTGGATCACGGGTCACAGCGGATTATTCGCTATAATTCTTACGTCTGATGCTTTACGCACACAAGCAAACGCGTGGCTACTGCTCATCGATACCCCCCCTCTCGCGCGCCAGTCGCCGCCGCGCTCACTGAGCGGAATCACGTGCTGTCACACGCAGGCCTGTAGGTAAGTGCGAAAGTATTTTTTTACGTAATTTAGAAATTTGTCGTGTTCCTAACCCTTTAATAAATATAAATGATTGTTGTATGTTTTAAACTTGTTATTTGTTAAATCCGTTGTGGGTAATGTAATTTTGGCTTGGGTATAAGTAGTTATTTTTTGAATATTTTTTTTCTGTCGTAACGGCCTGTGGGTCACAGTGAATAATTTTCATTTGGGTCACAGTGGACTGAGGTATCTCGAAGAGTAAATACATTTATGTTTAATAGTTGAGTTAGCATCAACAATGTTCTTATTAAAATGTTTGTTTGTGATTACTGAAGAAGTAAATATGTTTATTTGAATAGAGAAGAGAGCTTTAGGGAAATTTAAGGAGAAAAACTGTTGTTTATTTAAACAAAATGTTGATTAGTTTAGGTCTCTTAATACCAGCATAATTTGTAAGACTTTTGTAATTTTTTTATAAAACTGTGATAGAAGGCTGTCTTAGAATATAAATTAATAAATAATTATGTAGAGAAATGGTATTTTATTGAACTTTTTTTAAATAGATCCAGTGTACCCCAAGTGATTCCCTGTCACCCATGAAAAGATCCAAAGTGACCCATCCACGGGTCACAGTGGATAATTTCCCATTTTTTTAAAAACTTGTTATAACTTGTAAGTTTATGCCGTTTTGGCGAATAATTGCACTTGTTTTTGTAGATTAGGGACGTATCTTGTGGTTAATTATCATAGATTAATTATTTAGGCATAAACTTGGGATTTGTGGAGCTTAGAAAAAAAGTGATCCACTGTTACACACTCTCCCCTATATTTTTTTTCCTTGATATTATATACATAGGTATTTGATATGTTCAACTAGGCACGACATTGCATTGTCAGCGTCAGCACAAACTTGGAAACTCGGTCATAGTCACTATTGCATAAATCATCACTTAGTTTACTATATCAACAACCAGAACAATGTTTAAAAAGCTACAAGGTTATGAAATAAAGGATTTAATAGGTAGATAAAACTAACTAATTTTGTTATGCTAGGCGATCTATAGACTAGTATGGCTATAATTTTAATAAGAAGACTGTTGCAATCCTGTAGGTTAGGTTCTTATAAAAAAAACTTAATATACACTTCCAAATAGATTAAAACACCCACCAATGAACGACGCCCTTAGACGCCTTCATAGTCAATCGAATTTATGTATCTTTGCTCGGCGATTTTCTTAGCAGGGCATTCTGCGTCACCTGTTTGGTGATTATTTGGCTTGTTGAACAGCCTGCATGTCGCACATTTCGGAGACTCCGCCTTCTTTCCGCACTCTTTGATCGAGTGACCTAAATCACCGCAATACCCGCACGTGTAGTCTGCCTGCTTGCATGATTTAGCGGCGTGACCAAATTGTTGGCACTTGAAGCACTTGGTGACTATCGTGAAATCTTTCACTGGGCATGAGGACCAATTTACATACATTAATCACGCCTTTATTCCTAAAAGGGTTAGGCAGAGCACATGAAACTTGTGTTCCAGTACCACTTTTAGCATAAATATGGGTATAAAAGATCGACAAAATGTGACATTTACATATACGCGATTTTGGCATATTAAAGCTTTTCGTATAATAGCAGGTACTTCTAGGATGAAATTACAGGTCTCGGCCTCTTTTTTGCCCGATTTATGGCTGAGTTTAATAGAGGACAAGAAATTATCCCTTGTTAGGTCCTGAAGTTTGTCGGCTAGATTTTGTTCATAGATGCATTTGTAAACATCTTGTTCAGGCATGGTTGAAGGTACGCCAACAATAACAATTCTGGGCTTGCGTTTATGGGGCTCGTCAATTGTGAGTTCTGAGGTAGTATTTTGAAAAGTTTGCTTGACTTTTTCAATGTCATCCTTAGAGTCGGTGCTGATTATAACGCCACCATTCTTGACTTTGCGTAAAGCTCTAACATGAAGCTTCATCTCTTCCGGCTTAATTATTTTTTGGACTATTTTTTTCGTGTCCTCGCTCGTCTTCAGTTTATCATTAGGATAAATTGCTACAGAGCCCAGATTCTTTGGTTGAATCATACTGTTCGAACTATTTTTGACCATGTCGGCGAAAGAGAGGGTATTTGAAACGGGCCTGACTGTAGACTTGACGGTATACTCTAGGTCTCTGAGGCGATCTGCAAGGTCTTGCTTTTCCCTGAGGAAGTGGTTTTGTTCATGGGCGATAGTAGAATTTTTTCGTAGTCCTTGGTAGTGAACTGCCATGTGCGAAGTCCCATTTGCTACCTTACGGCAAAGGTTATGAATACGCAGTTTCTGGTCCGAATTCAATTTACCTTCAGATGAAATAGTACATATCTCATTGAGATATTTTTCAATCGATGTCATCCAATTGTATATGTCAGATGTAGTAATTGAGTCCGGATGATACTCATGTTGCTTAGCTGTTGGCTGATCGGCAGGTTCATCCCTTGGAAGCGGTGGGTGGGGTGTCGAAGGAGGGCTGCGCTGTATTTTGGCACTCCGACTAAAGGGGCTGCTATCACTCATTTTTACTTTACCTCACAGATAACAAAAAGTCATAGTCACTACTCAGCTGAATCACGCGCGACACAGTTTATAGTACAGATGGGACTTGCCGGATTTGCCGTCAAACTTCTTGAACACTTGACCTTGCCTGCGCAAAGGCGAATTGTACCTGCGAGCTGCCCCCCACTTCGTCCCGCATGTTCAACAAGTTTGACGGCATCTGTATGATTGAGGTCAATATTTTTGCGCACGATTTTATTTAAGTATTACAAAAATTGTAAACACGTCCGATCGTAACGACGACTAATAAGCTGCCACCAAAGTATGCCTACGCCTATAAGCTGCCTATAAGCTGCCACCATGTATAAGTTTGATAAGTAAATATGCCATATTTTAGCTCACTCGGATTCCGGCATGTGCAAATTTTGAAGAACAACTTACTTACATAACTATATATGAAAGCTTGATAAAAATATTTGACTAAGAAAAATAATGATCTGAGTACGTTTGTTTTCTTGAGTTTATACCATAGTATATATTTGGAGCTAATATGATATCAAATTCCCTATGATGTTAAGGTATAAATAAATATTTAATAAACTAAAAAAAAAAGCGAATAAAACTAAAACTAAAGGTAAAAAAATTGCCCCAGGTCGCTGCCAGGCGGTAGTGTGCCTAGAAGGCTGGCAGCATTGCCACGTTGAATGGCAATGCTGATCCTCTCGGCGAGCTAAATGCCAGCCTTCTGGTCACGTGAAGCCTCGACCAAGCGCTTGCACAATCCATTGTAGATTCGGTGCGCGCTTGGTCCCCACGGACCGAGGGTCTCTTTTCTACGCCGAACGGCTCAAATATGAAGCCACTGTCGATGGCTTGAGTTTATGAATTTTATACTCACCCTGCTGCTCCTCTGCATGGCCCTGAAATAAAAAAATATGATTAATTTAGTTACAATAAATACGTTAACATTAGATAGAGTAAGTAACACAACGAAACACTATATTTTAAGTGGGTACCACGAATCCTCAGGTTACGATTCTTCTTTAGTTGCCAGCGTCCATAGGCTACATGCTCTTTGTAGTATAAAAAGGAACGAAAACTGAATTTGTAGGACCTGTATTTCCTTCCCTAACGGAAATAACTAACGGAATAAATACTCGTACTACGATGACATTGAGTCGCACATGATTTGCGTTACTTTACGTTGTGCGACGACAGAAAAACTATTTCCACTTATTTATTATCGTGTAAATTCGTTAATAATATAAAAAGTTTGTAATAAAAAAATAGAGATTTGTAACAATTCTCATATTCTAGCGCTATCTGTGAGATCATGTAATTGTATTTTTGTTAATATTCATGTCAGTACCTAATAAGGTTTATAGCTTTTTGTTCTCCCTACTTAAACAAATAAAATACTTACACTCGCGATGAGAAGCACAGCGACGAACAAAACCAAGAAACTCTTGAACATTTTACTTGTTTTCAGGAAAGACAGTGAGAATGCACCAGACACTGCCTTTTATACAACATTCAATCACATCCACATAATTATGATGATTATGATCACAAAATAATCACCTGAAATGACACTGGCTGATTGAAAATCATGCATTTATCTTTATCGCAATGCAGTCATCACGTTGTTGGGATAAATGGTGTCACAATTTAAACTATTTTTGTATCTAACAGATTACAGGTTACTACCGATTAAGTATACTTACCATGAGGTAGATTACCTGCATATGTGCAGTTTATTCAATGCTCGAGCGGTTGGTAAGTACATGTTACCTACGCAGAGAACACACAATGTATATCTAAATCATCATATCAGCCGAAAGACGTCCACTGCTGGACATAGGCCTCCCCCAAAGAGTGCCAAAGTGACCGGTCCTGCGCCACCCACATCCAGTGGACTCCCGCAACCTTTACCAGGTCATCAGTCCACCTTGTGGGGGGCCTACCTACGCCGCGCCTTCCGGTACGCGGTCGCCACTCGAGAACCTTTCCGCCCCAACGGCCATCGGTTCTACGTGCTATGTGCCCTGCCCACTGCCACTTAAGTTTAGCGATTCGGAGGGCTGTATCGGTTACCTTGATTCTGCTGCGGATAGCCTCATTTCTGATGCGATCACGCAGGGAAACTCCCAACATGGCCCTCTCCATTGCCCTTTGGGTGACTTTGAGCCTACTTATGAGGCCCATAGTAAGCGACCACGTTTCAGTGCCATATGTCATCACTGGCAACACACACTGGTCAAAGACTCTCGTCTTGAGACACTGCGGAATACTGGACGAAAAGATGTGCTTCCCGATCGCTGCCCAGCCAAGTCGGATTCGACGAATGACCTCTTTCTCGAAGTTGGACCTACCAAACTGGATAGTCTGTCCTAGGTACCTATACATAATCGTCTACAACTTCGAGCGTAAAGTGTCCGATTGTAATGGGAGTTGGTACGACATGGGCATTTGACATGATCTTCTTCTTATCCATGTTCATTCTTAGACCAACTCGCTCGGAAGCTTTACTGAGGTCATCGAGCATCGTACATGGTCTCAGCCAAGACTACTATATCGTCAGCAAACCGAAGGTGAGTGATGTACTCGCCGTTGATGTTGATGCCTAGCCTTCTCCAGTCAAGAGTCTTGAAAACGTCCTCCAGTGCAGCGGTGAACAGTTTTGGAGAAATAACATCTCCTTGCCTAACTCCCCGCTGCAGCGGAATAGGTTTCGAGCTCTGGTCCTGGAGTCGGACTGACATAGTGGCGTTTTCGTACAAACACTTCAGCACTTCGATATAACGATACTCAACTTGGCACATCTCGTACAGGCTGATGTCCGGCATGTCGTCGGTATAGTGTCGGGTTAGTCTAGCTCTAGGGTCTTCCGCCTGACGAACTTCGGGTCTGCGCGTTGCCGTGTATAGCTGTCCGTAAAAGCGCTCTATCTCACCCAGAATCTCAGGTTTAGAAGAAACGATTCTAGAGCATCTTTAGTTTTTAACTTCGCGAGCTGGCTCTGCCCTACAGACAGATATCTAAATAATAATAAATAAAAACCGGTCCAGTGCGAATCTGACTCGCGCACCGAGGGCTCCGTACAAACTGTCAATTAACTCGAGGTAAAGTAAATGTCCCAATATTTGTTAAATTACTTATTTTAACCCAACACAACAGAATTCAATTTCAAACCACGAATAACTTTTACACCTAGACCATCGAACTACCAAGACAATAGGCATGATGACAGTAATTGAAAATCACTAAAATATGGTATTTTCTTAGTGCATTTTTAATCATAGAATTCGAAAATTGCTCATATTTTTTTATTAAGTAAGGGATTATTATTTATTTTGATAAAATTAAACTGAAAAATACGGACGCCCGCCATGATATGTTAAACACCAATCAGAGCGCATGACGTCACGTGTGTATAAACAAATACCCATAGCGGCCATTACCACAGATTACAGAGAAAACTTACGTACTGAACGAATAGTAGGACAGGGATAGAACCATGTTATCTGTCAGATCTTCATACGTCATTGTCCCGCTTTCTCGCTCGCACGGCCGCGCAAGACTTGTAAACTTTTTAATTTATGTTCATTCAATGAGCAATTGAGCAAACGTCAAAGGTCTGCGTTCTTTTTATACATACGTGACGTCACTCGGGACGCCATGACACTGACAAGCGTTTTAGCGCTAATTTGAAATTTAAAAACCATTCCATTTTTTTCCTACTTAACTTTTATATTCCCTTGAAAAATCTTATTCGTTGTACATAATTAATGTTTCTAAAAATTATAGAACAGTTTTTCAAAATGTGTCATCATGCCTATTGAAACACGATTTTTTTTTTACCTGCTATTGAAATATACCCGTCCCAACCCCAATAATTTTAGAAAAACCTTAACAGTGCGAAGTAGGAATGGGGTCAGCGCCATCTATCAGCCCCATTAGGTACTAACGTGCAAGGGCAATCAGGTTAGGGTGAGTTGCACCAAACCATCTGTAATCGTAAGCGGTGTTCGTTAAAAACGGAATGTATGGAACTTTTGACAAGTTTCTATGGACTGACAGCTGTCAGCGCCATATTTAACGTTGATCGGTCTGTAATCGTAAGTCGGTGCAACCCGCCCTTAGTATGTATGTTGGTGTTTTAGCGATTATTGTTTATCACGTGAACCGATCTCGATTTTTATTTATTGAGAGACTATAGGAATTTCAAAACAAAAAATGCTTATAAAGTTGATTAAATAGCAAACTTAACTAGGAAATGATTTTTGAAAATAAACCAAAAAATACGCTAGATACAGAAAAAGTTATACTTTTCCATTTTTTATCTTATTCCCAAGTAATAATTTCAAATTTTTCGCTTGGATAAGTTTGGAGATAAAGGGGGGTATTTTTTACATTTTCCTTCATAGGTCGAAATTTTACCAATGTAGAAAAAAAAGAAAAACTGTTTCAAATAGTGCAACGCAAGCCCTTTCATATGATAACCCACTTGACCTAATTAGTTGTTTTTTTCTAATTACCTACATGAATAAAGTCAAAAAGGTGTAAACCCCAATAAAGGGGTTGAGGGGTAATAAGGGGTATCGCAATATATTTTTTTGGATTGTAAGGAACGCGTGGGGTATCATTTGAAAGCTCGTAAAATTTTGAGACGGTATACAAATTTTGAGTTCTTTTTACCCAACTGCCCGAAGGAGATGGGATGAGATATGTATGTATGTGGCATATTCTTTGGTACGCCCTGCAGCCTAAATCGTTTCACGGATTTCGACATATGAGGTGTCGTTGGATTCCTCTTAATCGTGGGAGTGACATAGGCTATAAAATTTTAAAAAAGCAGTTGGGTTTTTTGAAAAATCTTTTGAATTCACTGGTTACGATAGCTCTTACTGTGCTCTTACTAGTGTAAAATATGACCAAAGTAACTTTTTTCTAAATAGGTCCCTCAGACAGATATCGCCTCGTAAGTTAATAATTATGAAAGTATAATTGTAAAATAGGTATACCCACTGTCAATTAGTGGACAGCCTTTTGGAAGTTGAAACTAATGGCCATTGTAAACGGGTGCCTGTCGTATCGCTTAATGTCGTTGATCGTCCTAATAATTTTTGGCCGAGAATGTTTGGCATAATGTTGAGTGGCATACTACTTATTTAGCCTTTTCATTTTTGCGCATACACATTTTAAAGTTCTAAAGTATGTTTATCCTAATATTGATTACTCGAACATCGAATTACCTAAAAAGTAATAGTCCTAATTTTCATTGTCATAGTAATTATTTTGCCTATTATTAAATTAGCTAAACCACCTACACTATTTATTTCCTAAATGTTATACTATTTTTAAACTGAGCAGACCCGACCTACATTACATATAGATAATTAAGATAGGTTCGTTAGTTGCCTTTCATCCCTCAGAGCAGAAATAGGGGCCCCGCGAAGCGGGGCTCCGTCGACATGAGGGCGGGTCATAATTAATTTAAGTAATAGGCAATTCTGAACAGATCCAACCTGCATTTAGATTATGCACAACATTTTTAGAACATTAAATATTAGTAACATCAAAGTAATGCACATCAATCATTCTAAAAAAAAACTTCGTCACAATAAACATTCGGACAATAAATATTTAGGACAATCGATATTAGGAACAACAATTTGGGCAAATAAAAAATATGCAGAACAATGTTTATGCCATACGTTATTCGGCATAAAGTTGGTATGCGACAAAATAGTAGGACCAATAATTTTATGCCACCCGATATAGACCATTAATGAATAAACGTTATGATATAAGCATTAGACATAACGTCTTTGAAGATGAGTCTGGCTTGTCATTGGAGGTGTCAAATAACACCATTTGTGAGCTACGCACTGAAGTTGCGTCACTTCGTGAAGCGGTCGCAGTAGGTAGGTCACACGAGGCCACTGATTTGGATTCGTGTTTGGATGCGCGTGCGCCCGAGTGCAGTGTCGAGTCAGCGAGTTGCGATGTGTCAAGAGTCGCTGACGTCGAGCAGGCTGCCTCGCCCCCTGCGCCCCGCGCCCCGCGTCCCGCCGCCCCGTCGTCTGCTCCAGCTGTGGATGTGACGTCATGCCCTAGTGCGTCGAAGCCTCGTCGCGCTTATGCTGTCGTTGCTGCTAAGGATGCTGCAAAACGACTGGCCGATCCTCTACCACCGCAGAAGACTACTGGTAGAAAGAACTGCGACAAGGATGGCTTCATTTTGATTGACAGGAAGAAGAAGTCTACCTGTCGCAACCTGTGCGGTACTGCGTCGGCCGGTTTACTAAAGCCCGCGGTCCCGGTGACATTGTTATATGTGTCCCGTCTGCACTACGCGACGAAAGCCGAACGAGCCGAACACATCATCGAGTACTTGCGTTTGAAGACCAAGCTCATCCTGAGGGTTGAGAGGTTGGAGTCCCGCCACAAACCGAGTTTCAATTCATTTGTGGTGAGAGTACCAACCGACAAGCTGTCGACCTTCATGAAGGAGGAGATCTGGCCGAAAGGTGTAGTTTTCCGGCGATTTCGAGGCCGGTTATTTGACACCCAGAACTAAGAATAAGAAGAATAAGAATAAGAAAATTTTATTCACTCAAAAAACCCTTGTTTTACAAAAATATTCTTCTGCCAAACTGCATGACAGTTCAGTTGTACTTGCGTCGCGCGTCGCCGTCTTAACGTGTATTTGTGTTATGTTATAAGTTTTGTATATTGTTATGTATGTTAGTCTGTAAGGTATTTGTAAATATGGGCCTTGTTGCCTGACTCAAATAAATAAATAAATAAATTAGAAGAAAATCCCTAAATAATAATTATTTAATTTTATATTGTCTAGATAGTTTCCGGGCTGATATGTGTTAATGGCATTTAATTTTCTTTAATATCCTGTCTTTTTTCAGTAAAATGTATATAAAGTGGTCCATGTTTAAGGATTTTCCTCTATACACCGTATAAGCATTCCCAATGTCACTAATAGGTGTAGGTCAGTGACATAATGGATAGAGGTCAAAGGATTTTTTGCTCGAAATGTGATCATGACATGATCAATCATACTATCTTAAATACACACCGGGATCGTCAATTTTATTCCGTTTACGTCACGACATTTTTTTTAATGACGTTTATTTTTAGAGGTAAATTTGCGAACTCATTTTCATCATTATAACGTCAAGGGGCAATTAAAGGCTCTGTTCAAAACTTAGTTTCAAAATAAATTGTATACTATTGGTACCTACCCCTATCTAAGATTAACAAAGAAGAAATAATATGAGAGTATTCACTACTCACCGGCGGTTATTCGGTATTCATAACTCATTACTTAATATCTACTGAAGACGTGGCAGTATGGCCTCTGGTCCTTAGCCTGTCCTAATAATGGACGAAAAAAAAAACATTACTTAATATCGATTATTCCAGACGATAATGGCGGGAAAAGCGCCTGTCATCGAGCTGAACGACGGACACAAGATACCAGTTGTGGCCCTGGGCACCGGCAGAGGGACCGCGGCTGACGTAAGTGCCGTTAAAATTAGTTTGTTATCTGTCACTTTCACATTTGTGTACTTGAAAGGGACAAAGCATATTTTATTTAGCAGAGGCATTTTAAGTTTTATGAATGGGGTTAGTCTTTAACACACTACTTAAGACACCAAATCCGGGATTACGGTATGATGAGCGTAATCCCCGGTTGCATCCCAAAGGAACCCGAAAAGCTAATAGCGTGTACGTCGACTTGTCACGTTGGTGAAATAAGGGCCTATGGCCCGCAGTGGCGACGCGTGAAACGTTTTGAACAAAAATAAGTTATGAAAGCGTTTAGAGTATATATGTTGCAGGGAAATGGTCAAAACAGCGATTTGATCAAATCTCTAAGGGATATGATCAAATCACGCAGGATATTAAAATGGTCAATTCATTTTATCATTTACCTAATACAAATCAGTAATTTGATCAAATCTCTCTCTCTTTACTTAAATGACGAAATCGGACAAAAAGTCCTAGAATCCCAGAACCGTTTAAATGACTAATGATTTAGGAGCCAATATCTGCGAGTTAGTTTCGTCAATTCACTGACGCGTTTCAGGGATTTATCAAATCACTAAACAAATCTAGTGAAATGAAAAAACGAGTTGCCTTTTTTGTCCGATTTCGTCATTTCACTAAACAGATTCAGAGATTTGATCAAATGACTGATTTGTATCAGGTAAATGATAAAATGGATTCTCCATTTTAACATCCTGCGTGATTTGATCATATCCCTTAGGCATTTGTTCAAATCTCTGTTTTGACCATTTCACTGCGACATCTATAACTACTAGCTTCTGCCCGCCACCCCGTCCGCCTGGAACTCGTTTATATCGTATGCAGGTGGCGCAGGGACTGGTCACTTTGGCACTCTTTGACTCTGCCTATGTCCAGCAGTGGACGTCTTTCGGCTGATATGAGGAATGAGGATGATGATAAATTGTAAATCTACTTTGGTAATGTTGTCACAAATAAAACACTTGTCTTAATTAGATATTATTTTTAGTTTGTACGTTGTAATTGTAGATATACCTTAAGCAAATAAAAAAATAACTGCGCAAACTCTTCACTTAAACCACTAATTTCTTTCGAAAGGATAGTTAGGATAATCCTTCCAATCGACAGGGTCAATGACCCTCACATTCTTGTTAAAATTGCCGATGGTGGCGATCTCTTCCTTCGTTAGCTTGACATCGAACAAGTCCAAGTTTTGGGCTAGTCGCTGTTTGTTCGTAGACTTGGGAATGATGATTAGGCCTCTATCCAGCTGTGAAACAGAAATATATTTTAAAATGTTGTATCGGTTAGCACAAGACGGCGTCGCATTATCCGTCTCTCTCTTATTAGAAAACTTAGAAAGAGACAGATACTGCTAGGGAGCTCAGTCAAGTATAAATACAGCACAGATAGCAAGGGAAGCCTTGCTATCTGTTCACTGTATGTTGCTATCCGTAACAACACAATATCGTTACTCGTTTCATCACATGATGATCACAATGGGCATGGTGACTAAACATTTTTTATGATGTCGTTCGAACCAGTTTTTGGAGAGGAACAAATGTTTGTATTGGAGCAACTACAATTAAGGCCGAAACGCACTGACAGCGGTGGCGGAGCGGCGCGGAGACGGTACCGGTTGTAATGGTTCGATCCGAATAGAGCGGCGCGGCGCGGTGCGGCGCGGTTTTCTGTGCGGACCCTTTCGTATTAGTTCGAACATTACAACCGGTACCGCCTCCGCGCTGCACCGCGCCGCTCCGCCACCGCTGTCAGTGCGTTTCGGCCTTTAGAGAACATAAATACCCAAAAAATTGAGACAAAGATCGACCTCGCTGGCGGCAGCGCAAAACGCTTCATACTGATTGACAGATAGGTATATCGTCACAACGACATTTGTTAGTACAAAGTACATGTATCGTTCTATGGAAAATCAGGTACCTAAATCGTTGTTTAGGTCGCGAAATACTGCGTTTAAGTACATAGTTGTCATACAATTTTGTTTCTATAAAAGCATAGATTCTATTGGTCACTTTAAATTTACTCTTGGACAATAAAAAAATGCATATTTTTTCTAAACTTTCAAGGGTCATATCTTTTTTGCTATTATCGTGGGGTATAAATTATAAAATATAATTAATAAAACTACTTAAACTAAGTTAAACCATTTGCTGGTATGACTTACTAAGTACCGCAGCACCACCTGACCAGTAGTCTTCCCGTACTTGTCCGCGATGTGCACGAGCGCGGGGTCGTCGGCGCGCGGCGGCGGCGCGTCGGCGTGCTTGCGCGACACGAGGAAGCCGAAGGGACTGTACGCCATCACGGCCACGCCGAGCTGGCGGCAGTGCGACACTAGCGGGACCTGCGTCAGGGTTGGGTTCACCTGGGGACGTATAGGTTAGATTTAGCGACTGCATTGTGCTGCAGTGACTAGCCTAGCTAGCGCATGCTCGTTTTTATGTTGGACATAAAGTATTCGTCCCTCTAGCTTGTAAATTCGAGCGAGCAACGGTTTTAGGATCTACATCATGTTCGCACAATTCACAGTTCACTCTAGCAGCCCATTTGTAGTCGCGATTAAAAAAGTAGTCCTAAAACCTCTCTAATTTAATGTCTGATTTAGCAGAGGTTACGAGACTGATGGGACGCATCAGTCTCGTAACCTCTGCTAAACATAGCTAAATAACTAAGTTCAGATTAGATCTGGCACCGCTATATAATGGCGCCTTGCGACACAATACAAACACAAATTTATTTAATGTTCCTCAATACTTATTTCTTCCTTGTCAATTTGATTACATATAGAAAGACCTCTAACCCGCTGAATCGCTACCGTGCCGGTCGTCTGTATGGTGCGTGTGTACTGCCAGCTACGAGTTGATCTCGTCTCGCCGGACCCTCGTCGGATCGCAGTCAATAGAGACCAAAAGTGAGTTAGAATATTTTCTACCGAACATAAAACCGTTCTTACCTCAATCTGATTGACAGCGGGCTTGATCTGGACGCCAGCGAAAAGTATATCCAGCTGGGTAACGTTAAAGTTGGACACTCCGATAGACCGCGCTAAACCATGTATCTTCGCTTCTTCCATGCCTTTCCATGTATCCAAGTAGTCGATGTCCGCTGGTGACCGGTCCGCCTGTTAAAATGACTGTATTTATAGCTTTAAAGAAGCTGCACTTAGGTTGACATGCACTTGTTCGCATCATCACATTCAATCGATGAGGAAGGGGGAAGGGCAATTTGGAGCAGCCCAACTGGGGAAGTACTTTCGCCTTGCAGAAGGCCACAGCCATAATAACACTACTACTTGCTCTGTAGTAGTGTTGTGTTCCTGGAGGTGAGCAAGGTCGCCAGAGCTCCCGAGGATGCGTTGTGTCGAGAGCGAGGGAATTTGTTCGTTCAGCTGTCAACAAGGCGTATCCTCAAACATATCAAGGGTCGGCAACGCCCATGTTACCCCTTTGGAGTTGCCACTGGCCCCCGTCGTTGTATTAAAAAAACGAAATCAAAAGTGCAATTGTAAAAGTTTTTTAGCTTCTATGCTCCTAATAAGTACAGTACTCTGGTTACCTCGCGATGTTTTCCTTCACCTTAACTTACAAGTGGTTTTTTGTGACCATCAATTGAAAAAAATGTCGACTTACGTTCAACGCTATTGGGAAGTGGATCAAATACAGGTCGACATAGTCTAAGCCGAGTCTTTTCAGTGACTCCCGAAGCGCAGGCACCACCTGGTCTTGTGCGTGCTTGTCGTTCCATAGCTGCAACACGAGCACGACACGTTTAAAATATTTTTTATCAATAAATGATCGTATCGTATCGTATCGTAAAATAAAAAGTGTTAGGACACAGCGGAATGCTGTCTCGCTCACATTTTGAACAACCCAACTGGGGTCTTATCCCTCTAAGTACCTTACAAAATAACGCAGCCATAATAACGCTACTACTTGCTCAGTTTAGCCAAACTATGCTGGTAACTTGGCAATACAACTTTCCGTCTCTGGTCGAATATCCAGACCCAGAACAAGATGGATGGATGTAGTGGGAAGAGACATGAGAGAATGCAAATTATCCAAAAGAGATATCGAGGACAGATCGAAGTGGAGAAGTAAGACGAGGAAAGCTGACCCCTCCACCAGGATACATAGGCGGGAAGAGAGAGAGAGAGACTTGGCTCAGTTTAGGTAGGTATGTGGTGTTGTGTTGGAGAGTAAGGTCGCCAGAGCTCCCGCTCTGCGTTGAGAGTGAGAGAACCACGTTCGTCTAGCTATAAACACAACGAATCCTCAAATCAATAAAGGGTTGGCAACGCACTTACGATTATTCTGTAAATGTAAGCGTGCACATAGGCTACGGTTTACACCAAGCAGACTGGATGCTTATTTGCCACCGTCGTAGTATTTCAATTATGTAATTCTAAAGTGATGCAATAAGTAATTATTTTCTCTCATCTATTGTATACGTAACATTTTCATTAGGGCAGGGGCGTTCATTTTAAGATGAGACATGTGCGAACTATACAGCCATTGATCAGGGGTGTCAACCGCGTTCAAGAGAATTTGCATCTCGGAGATGCGATGAGGGACAACAATGATATAAGAGCCGCCGCACATTGAGCCACCAGGGGCCGCTACAGGTTGCGGACGAGTTCCTTTATACATTTTGTATAAGTATGGCATCGGCGCACACCGGGCGGTCAGCGGCCGCGTCCGAGCCACACGCTGCAGCCCCCTATTCTGTAACTTGTTTTAAGCTCACCTCAACGCTCACCCACAAATATTATCTTGACACCGCGATGCGTAGTAACCAAGCATAGGTAGAGATCTAGTTTCGTGACGGGTGACCGGCGGGGTGAGCCGCATAAGGTAGAACTATTATATAATCTGTGGCATAAGCGCGTAGCGAATAACAGCGCAAATCCCGTATCATGGTCGGTCTTATCACATGATAAGTGACAGGATAGAGCGTCCGTCACTGGCTGACACCGTTCGACAGAACGAGACGACGCTCCTATCTTGTCACTTATCGCGTGATAAGGCCGACCATCATGATACGGGGTCAGGAGTGGCTCGCGCTCGCTAATAGTAGATAGGTTCATTCAAGTAAGTGGCCGTAATGTGCGGTCGACGGGTTTCGTTTGGTGGATGTAATGTGCGGATGCTCTAAGTATACCTTTGTCGTGACAAACAAGTCCTCCCTCTTGACCAAGCCCTTGGCTATGGCGTCGGCTATGCCCTGCCCAACTTGCGGCTCGTCTTGGTAGATGGCAGCAGTGTCTATATGGCGGTATCCCGCCTCGATGGCCCAGTACACGGCTTGTCGGACTTCGTCTATGGGAGCCTGTAGATATAAGAGATTAGTGATATCACACAAGAGTAAACCATTAATCCGTTTCACGAAGCCAAAAGTTACAGTGTTACAAGTTTAAGGGCGGGTTGCACCAACTTACGATTACAGACCGATCATTGTAAATATGGCGCTGACAGCTGTCAGTCCATTGAAACTTGTCTAACATTCCATACATTTAGGTTTTAATAAACACCACTTACGATTACAGACGGTTTGGCAAGCAAGTGCAACTCACCCTAAAAGGACAACACTGAGGCGCTTAACCAATACCGGCAGGTCGACACACCTTTTTTTTTTGTTGACACAGAGTGAATGGACCCGGGGAAGGCCCAGGGTGTATGTGGAACTCGCCCTTATGAGGAAATATCCACTAAACCACTCTGCAGCGTCAACCCTCATTGCCGTTCAGGGGGGGCACCATGGGATCGCTAGCATTCTACCACTGGTCATTTGATCTGTGTTGAGACTTGAAATTGTAGGTTAGGTACATCTAGCTTCATGAAAAGGGCCACCAGTGGCGGAGCGCCCATGCAAGCCGATTCCAACCGCTTTGCCTAAGAACTCTTTATAGGCAAGCCTATAGTTATATACCTACCTACTCTAGACTCTTTCATAACTTATTTTTGTTCAAAAAATTTCACGCGCCGCGACTGCACGCCAAAGCCCCTTATTTCACCAGCTTGAAAAGTCGACGTACACGCTAAGTATTAGCTTTTCGGGTTCCTTTGGGATGCAACCGGGATTAGTGCTCATCACCATACCGTTATCCGGATGAGCTGTCTTTGGTAGTGTGTTTATAGGCTATAACCCCCTTATTCATAAAACTTAATGTCTCTGCAAAATAAAATGTGCTTTATCCCTTTCTTATGTAAACAAATGTGAAAGTGACAGATAACAAACTAATTTTAACGGCATTTTAGTTACTTACGTCAGCCGCGGTCCCTCTGCCGGTGCCCAGGGCCACTACTGGTATCTTGTGTCCGTCGTTCAGCTCGATGACAGGCGCTTTTCCCGCCATTATTGTCTGGAATAATCGATTTTAACCAATGAGTTATTATTAGGAGGTAGGTGCAAGGAACTGAGGGGAAATAAATAATGTTTCAATTTAGGGCGTAAGTATTCAATGATTTGTTACATTGGTGCCCAAAACACATTATTCAGCGGTTCTTATTTATCCCTATTCCCTATCCCTAACGTAATTGCCTAATTAATGTTCGATTCTCACCGAACGGGCCTGGCCAGAGCGCGCCTGCGCGTTTTTTGCAAGTTGCCAAAGGAATTTGAAGCTTTATTATAGACGTTAAATTTCATATTTGAATGTACTTGCGGCCGGTCGGCTCCTTGCGGACGTGGACGGCTGTCGTCACATATATGTGACCGGCTCCGTCCGGCTTTTGCCTACTGCACTCTTTTAAAATGCGGTCGGCTGCCGCCGGGTGCTCGCGCATTCATTGGGAACCGGCGCCAGGCAACCCGGCCCGGCCCGTTCGGTGGGAATCGTACATAACGTAGTGGTTATAATTATGCTCTTTGCCTAATCGCATTTTGGTAACTACGATTTTGACACACGTAGGTATAATATACATATGCTGTAGCTTGCTCTAACTCATGTGTAACTCCAATGGACTCACCCGAAATAAAAAAGGTTTGCTACCAAGTTGAATTTAAACCTGTGATATTCATAATTCTCGACCAGAATACACGTGTCCCTAGTCGTAATAATCCGTCCATAGTGAAATTGTATATGTGTGTTTGATATATCTAGTTATTAGTACCTATCTACCTAAGTAGGTCTTAGTATAATTCAGTCAGTGTTTTACGGAAATGTGTGCAAATTTGTATCGTATTGTATTATTTATAAAATAATCGTGTAAAAATAAATAGGTACCTACTTACCGTAAGTGTGTGAAAAGTTTAGGTTCCTGAGAAGGGGATCCCGTGAAATATTGTGAAAGCAGATTTTCGAAGCCCGTCAGTTTGTCACGAGGCAGACACTAAACTACTTTCACAACAACTGTCGCCAGCTGTGCAATATTATACCTTGAGCTTGAATACTTGCATTAAGTACCTACCACTATCCAAGTTGATACTTCAATCACGAGCGTATTGAATTTTATAAATTATGTAACAAAGATACCTACAACACTGCAATCACGATCCTGACACCACAAGTCGTAAGTATTCTGAAGATAGCGAATTCTTGTATACCTAAATGAGTCGATTTAGTAACGGTTATTCAGTAAGAATTATTAGATGACATATTACCTACTTGTTTATGAAATACATATCTTACTTATTGTTGCGAACGCAACCCTTTTTAGGGTTCCGTAGTCAACAAGGAATCCGTATAGTTTCACCATGTCCGTCTGACCGTCCGTCCGTCCATCCGTCTTCGGCTTAGCTCAGTACCTATTACTACTAGACAACTGTAATTCGGCATGGGTATATAAATCAATCACGCCGACAAACAAGAATAAAATCTTAAATTTTTTTTTTTGGGGAACCGGTGGGTTTGAATCCCGGCTCGTACCAGTGAGTTTTTCGGAACTTAATATACCTACTCGTACGTACGGAATATTTACTGTTAACTTTTCGGTGAAGGAAAAACATCGTGAGGAAACCGGTCTCATCCCAATAAGGTCTAGTTTTCCCTCTGGGTTGTAAGGTCCGATGGGGTTGCTTTCGTAAAACTAGTGCCTATATGCCAAATCTTGGGATTAGGTGTCAAAGCGGTCCCCGAGCTCCTTTAGGGGCAAAACCGGGAATAATGCTAGCAGGAGAATGATGGAAGGATATACGAGTAGGATAGTCTTTCTCACGGAAATCAACCCTTAAGGTGGTAGAAGTGTGTTTGGGACAGCGATAATTAAGCTTGCTTGATAATTGATTTTATAGCAATCATTTTTCTAAGGCGATAACAAGTTCTACGCGGACGAAGTAGTTAGGTAGTAATAAAATATCATACTCAGGTAATTCATTAAAATTGGTTTAATGGTCGTTTACGAACAAGGGCATTAGTAATTACCTGTCTAATGACAATATAATAATATCACAATAATATTATTAAGGTACCTAACTTTATCGGTAGGAATATATATAGGTCCAACTAATCCATCTTAAATCTTATTGATTAAATTAATAATTGTATTGTTATAACTTATATACTTCATCAAAATTTGTTACATTTCAGCGATAAAGAAACACCTAAAACAAAATAATAAAAAAACCGTGTTAAAATGTGAATGATGTGTTCACCTGTAGTTGGGGTACGTAAGTGCCTAAATACCACAAAACTATTAATATGTAACTCACTATTCTTATGTACTCTGTTGGTGTCCCGTATAAAATAAATAAATAAATAGGTCAAGTGTAAAAATACGGGTGCATACTTTACTCAGCATACATATGTCCCATAACTCTTATGTCAGCGGATTAAGGTTTTGGTACTTATTTATGAGAGAATGTTATCGATACCTACATATTTTTGCACTTGACTGTACTACAAAGGTAATATAATCTACACGTTTTGTCGTTAGCATAGTTACTTTGATCTAATTAAGATTGCTAGGTCGGAAGTAGAGGTTTGTGATGTAAGAACAAAGTCAGTAGGTAGAGGCCTAATGCATATAATTAGGCCTCACATACCTTATCGCCAAGCTATTACAAAGGTAACGAGTGGACTTACTTAATCATTTAATTACATCCAAGTGCTTGCCACTCGCCTCACTTAACAATAGTGTCGTCTAGTGGCACTGGGCATTAGCAGCTAGTGGACGAGAACCCTGCACCCAACAGTGGACTTCTTCATAAGAATCATTTGATTACGATGTTGAGATATTGTTACAAAGATGAACAAAGATGAGAACAAAAATTAACCATAGATATTGTTAAGCTGGCCAAGAATTTGATACTTTCTATTAACTAGTTATTTATAACTAGTTAATGTAAGTTGGAAAGGACCAAATTCTTCTTTCTATTCTCAACTTTGTTCACTTCTTCAGTCTGTATGGCTAACTATACCGACTAACCAAGCTAACTATTGGCCAAGAATTTGGATTTTGGTCCTCACCTTATCATTAATTTAAGTATTACGGTTTTTTAAGTTGATTGGCTTGCCCCTCTTAATGGTCTACTAGCGTTAGATACGGGTAATATCTGCCATAATAGAGAGCGTATAAATATCTAACACGTTCGAACGGGCCTATTAGGCCGTGCCAGATATTTTTGCTCCCTTAATTACGGCAGATATTAACGCTTAAGACTACCCATTCTCAATAAACATGAGTAGGTATTTTTTATTATTATCTCATACCCTCACAAACGAGTTATGAAGCCGATGTGCAAAAAAGCTTACCTGAATGGCGAGACACAACAAGATCGAGAACCGCATCTTGAGAATACGGCGCTTGTACTGACACAAGTATATGTTACAATGAACCCACACGTCAATCGAGAAACCGGTCACGACGTACTATAGTTCCGATTAAGTGGTTAGTTTGATTAATAGTCAGTAAGCTCTGTCGATAAAGTAGTTCTTTTGTTTTGCACCGGCTTATTGTACTACGACGGTAGCAAACATGCAGGCCGCTTTGGCCCCTATACCACAAAACTTTACAAGTCTACAATTCGACAAAATTGTACAATTTCCATAGAAAAAGTTGTCAATTTTGTCAAATTGTACGCTTGTAAAGTTTTGTGGTATAGGCCCCTGGTTGTAATCTAACCCCGTAGCCTAAAGAACGGTTTGTGATTCCTCAGCGCATTGCCAACCAACGCTTTATTAATTTTTAGTATTTTTTCACGGATTTAAATTACTAGCTTTTGCCCGCGACTCCATCCGCATGGAATTCGTTTATATCGTAGCTCCATACAAACATTCACCCCCTTAGGCGATGATTTGTGGGATAGAAACTATACTTTCTATAAACACGGGATTAAACCTATCTCCATACCAAATTTAACCTCAATCGGTTCAGCGCTTTAAGCGTGAAGAGGTACTTAACAGACCGACGGACGGACACACTTTCGCATTTATAATATTAGTAGGTAATACCTATGGTCTAAAGAGATATATATATTTACCTCTATTTCTGCCGTTTCTTTATTCCAGTACGCGGATACTGTGCGTTGTGTCGAACCCTAAAACAATTTAAAATTGTGGACGGGTAGTGGACTTTTTTTGGGTGAACCCTCCACATTTGTATGGTGAAAACGGGCTATCGTCAAAAATAGATTCCCCGCCATTCCTGATGTCAGAATGGCGGCTTGTTTTCAAGAGAGATACTCAGACGATACCAAATATCTATAAACATTTCATTGAAATACCAGAGGCCCACCCGCCATCCTGGCGTACATTAAGCTATCATGTACGTAGGACTACATAGATGGATCAACTATTTTCTGTCACTAGTTGCAATGGTTAATGTGGGGTTTTCTTGTCGACCCCTTTTTGTACGGAACATGTTCTAGGCACGGTAGAAGTCCGTTTTGGAACAATTTTTCTGCGAAACTATAATTTTGTCTCCTGGCTAACGGGACAGAATAACTACAATAAATAGTTGATTGACCCAAATTTGCATCCGGGCTCATCACATTCCTCTGAGTCTCGGTGGCACTCCCCCCCTCCCCCAGACTCCATACAGTGCAGTCCAAATTAGAAAGACAATGGATAAGTCGATATTCTAGCCTCGCGTCGTCAGCACAATCAGCGAGCTGTCTCGCGGCGAGATAAGACTATCAGTCTCTTTGTAAATGCTCTACATTAGTATTACTATTACCGTATTATATTATTATGTATAGTATCCTACTAAGTTTGGATGTTTAGATATTTGTTACTCAATCACGCTTTTAATCCAGGCTATAAACTATCTTCGTGGAAAATTTCATCCAAATCGGTTGAGCCATTTAAGCGTGATTGAGTAACAAACATCAAAACTTTCGCATTTATAATATTAGTAGGATTTCTTTATATATTAGTCCACTGGGCAATTATTTTTTGCATTCCACAGTAAAGCCAAATCTCCCCGCACTTGACATTGGCTAAGTGCTTAAGCAGCAAAAAGCCACTAACACGAAACAAGAACCCCACAGTGGTAGTCACCGGCATCAATATCTGCCGAAACAAAGCCGGCAAAAATATCTGACACGTCCTTATGGCATTAGACATAGAGTCGTGTCAGATATTTACGCGTGCTGTTGTGGCAGATCTTATTGTTACGAACCGAACCCACTACACATTAAATTGTCACGCTAAATCGCTGATATGCGCATATAGTAGCACTGTCGCCTATATTTTTTCATTTTAACACTTTCACTGCCAGGAACCCGCCTAGCGGGCGACGCCGTAGCCGCTTTCCGCTACTCAGCGGAAAGCCCACTAGATCGATTACGAGCGCAACGCGCAGCGATTCTTGGCAGTGAATATAGGTATTAACTTTAAATAAGGTCAACCGGGCCAAATGCGTCGACCGATGGGGTAAATGCGGTTCTCTATTGTATGGGCAAAAATTGTTTCCCAAAGTGTGACTTCCCAAAACTTTTTTCGCAAATGTTCATTTGGCAAAAAATCACTAGTCAAATTATTGTTTCGCATTTTATCACTTTACATTATCTCCAATGGCAAAATATTACTTCGCAAATTATTGTTTGGCAAAGTTTTATATAGTCAAGTTTCATGTGGTCAAACGTATTATTTGGCATAACATTCGTTTTCCAAATTATTGCATGGAATACGATTTATATCCTGATTGTGTAGTGCATACAAAATGTATTTGAGTGAGATTACATATTTGGCTAAGCCGGTAGTTTTGTAATTAACATACAAATTATTACAAGGACTATTATTTGAAATTAAAATAGTTGGCATACTCCGTTATCCACGGCAATTATTTTAACCTAACCTAACCGCCAGCGGGTCGACGTCACCCCGCTTCGCGGGGTGCCTATTTCCGCTCTGAGGGACACAAGTGAACCCTAACCTAACCTACTTATAATACAATTGTTACGGTTGTTTGTTTTTTTACTGCGGGAGGCCACGCCCCCGAGCCCGCTTTTTCTGGCTGCCCTAATCTAGTTAAACCCCTAATCAGTTGTTGTTTGTTTTTGTAATGTTGAAATAAAATTTCGACCAAATGAAATTCGTTGTTTTGTTATTCTGACATTTAAAATTCATACAAAATTAATCGTTTGCCAAATAATATTCCCTGAACAGTTATTCTATGAAATAATAAAAATTGGAATAATTTAGTTATGATTTGTAATACATATACCTTCTGTAACTTGTTATTGTATTAAAACGAATATATTTATTTTACGTTTAACTACTTACTTACTTAATAAAAATCGTTATGAAATAAAATTACATCAAACAATATTTTTTCAAATTGCCAAATATTTATTTTGAATATTTGCCAAAGTTATGCTATGTGAAGTGTGCGAAACGAAAACTTGAGCAAATGATTTGTTTGGAAAATAATATAAGCCCAAACAAAGTGTTTGCTTAATAAACTTTTGTCTTAATAACACTTGACAAAGCAAAATGATGCCAGATATTTTGACCAAATGAACAAAATGCGAAGCAAAAATGTGCTATTCGTTCGTTTGGGAAATGAACCTATTGCCATAAGTTTTATGGGAAGTGAAATTTGGCGAAAAATATATTGCCGAAACGGCAGGATACCGGTAAATGCGTATCTTTATGATATCTACCTAACTGAACATTTTAGAACTATTAAAATCGTCGAAATTGAAAATTTGGCAACCATACTTTGAACATCGAGGGCTGTAATAGTTCTAAATGTTGCGTTTCGAAGATATCTTCAAATGACGCATTTACCGCATTGACGCATTAACCTTAGTAGCGTAGAAATAAAAATATTTTTTTTTTAAAGGAAGACAGTATATTTATATAACCTTACAACATTAAAAGCCATTAGAGATTTTATCTCACAATAGCACACACTTTAGTTTAAATCATTTAATAACATTTGTAACAAAATAGTTCGTTCATATATCGGTCTAATGCTGTAAGTAAAACGGTTCAAATTGTATTGACATTGTAATACAAGCTTTTATTTATCGATAGGCAAATACTGACTCGCTCTACCGCATAATATTTCATGTCTATACCATCGACAACATAGCTAACTGACCATCCATGCACTTTATGGGCATTGTAATAAGGTTGAATATAAACACAGGATGGTCAATTAAGTGTGCTGGCGTTTGTACATAGTAAAAAGCAGCCTCTGACGGCGGCAACGGTGAGCATTCATAAATTACGTCATTTCAAATTAGGGGGGGGGGGGGTGTCTGGCCATTGGATGACGATAGTCAATTTATTAGGCGGGGAGGGCCTACTTCAAGGAATAACAGGATGATGATAAGGGGGGGGGGGTTCATAAATCGATAACGTAATTTATGAACGGCCCCAGGGACTGCATAACCACAAAATACCGGTAACATTCCCGGCAAACAACTTCAGCAAATGACCTTGCCTGCGCAAAGGCGAATTGTACGTGCGAGCTACAATATAACGGTATCGTCATGAAATATCGGTATATTCGTAACCGAATTCAGTCCCTAGCGGTGCACTATACGTGTGAGCGAGATAACGGAGCACGGCCTCTCGCTCCCACGAGTCCCACGTATGGCGCACTAAGCGCTTTGGGCCAAAATACATCGAGTTATACAATAACTCACACGATAGGGGTAGACACCAAATAAAATAAAACATGCCCTGCCCCCTCCTCGCGGGGCCTCCCGTCAACGCTTCATCGAAACCACGTCGTCGTTTTGCTGACGTCGTTTCTGCTGGTGAGCCTACTGTTCCAGCCTGCCGGAAAGCTGCGCCCTCGAAAGCGCGTGAAGTTCGGGATCCTCCTAAAGAGGAAACCCCTCGCACCAATGTGGACAAGGAGGGTTTCACAACGGTGTCAAGAAAGCGTAAGACACGTAAGAGTCAGTGTGGTACTGCAGACCCGGTTTGTTGTGGTCTGCGGGTCTCCACACCGAGCAAGGCGCTGTACGTGTCGCGCCTGCATCACACTGCCACCGCTGAAGAAGTGACGCAGTATGTTCGCCAGAGAACCGGCTACTCGCTGAGGGTGCACCAGCTGCGGTCCCGGCACTACGTGCACTTCAGCTCTTTTGTAGTGCGCGTGCCGCGGCCGCTCCAGGAGACCATCGCGTGTGCTGATTTCTGGCCGAAAGGTGTCGTGTTTCGTCGGTTCCGGGGCAACCTACCAAATCCAACACCCGAGATGTCGACGCAACGGGGCCACGCCGTTTCGCCGTCTAAATAAACATTGTTCGGTTCATGACGCATTGGTGCTTACACTGTAATGTTATGTAACCTGTTTTTTTCAATAAATAAATAAATAAATAATGTTCCATTTTCCCGAAAAAATATAAAACATATTTTCAAATGGACAAAAAAGTAAAGCAGGGGATTAAATAATCACAAAGTTATAAGTGTCCAAAGTTTTAAGAGGGGGTATATTCTGTACAAAGCATCTTCATGTGAAACCATTGTCATTTACTATGATGCTTTAGGATCGTGACGTCACGATCTGCGAGCGTTTTCTCTCTCTAACAATATTAAAATGGTCGCAGCTTCGTAATTCTTTGAGATGTCTGAATGGTATTGTCGTCGGTAGGATAAAGTGCACGGATGGTCAATTAACTGTGTTGGTGATGGTACTTATAAGTTATAATTATAACTGAAAGCTTATTTCATGGGTAAAATAGTTCCCGTACAAAGAATTCACAAAAAATAACAGTGACGAGTCTAGCTTTCCAGACTCTACTGTAAATACATTAATTTATTGCATGGATTACAACTAATTGTACAAGTCACCAAATTGTAGACAAAATATTGTATCACATAGTGTACAAAGTAAAATTTACAAACTTGTAATATGCCATTTGTAAATTGTAAGTTTAGTTATATGGGCATATGGAAATGATTGTGTACCCAGTTAGCACGAGTCGTCAAACAAATATTAACTATGTGTCAGTTTTCTGCGAACGAAAAAATCATAGTAGTCTAAGTAGCGCCGCAAAATGTCCCCACAGAATGGGTGCCATAGCCATTATGCGGGGATGGGGGCGGGGTGTCAAAACGATGCCAGGCAGCCGTTTAGTTCAAACATGCGCATACCGGGTTCTAGGCACGTTTTTGAGTAGACATTTGTAAGGAGTTCGCATCCTATGGTTTTTCGGTTCACCGAATGAATTCCAACCTTTTCGTTTCATTTCACACGCATAAACACGTTACTTAAATGTGAAACTAGTTAATTTCCCTCACTAAAGAAACACTGAGGTTTTTTTGAAGACTCTTGCTAATTTGGTACAGAATTATTTGTAAATTGCAGTATACTGTATAAATAGTATGGATAGCCTGTTACAATAAGTTGGCGTCTTGTGGGACGATCAGGACCTCCTTCTTGATGTCGCCGGAACCGATCCTGCAGTTCGGCATTATTTTAAGTTCTTTTATACTGGAAAATAATAAATAATAGAAATTAATAAATTTTATTCTGCAAGTAGGCCGTAATGGCACTTTTACAAGTCAAAATTATACCAGCGCTTCTGAGAAAGAAGGATACTGTTAAGTAGAAACGCCGAAACAAACTCAACATTCAGTCATTTTTTGCCAAAAGCTTATTACAATGATAATTCTTGACCTACTTAAAATATGTCAAACTGAATATGAATGCACAGAAAAAATAAAACATCATAATGCGTTGTTCTACAAGAACACATGTCCGAATCCCATCATCAGCCTATATACGTCCCACTGCTAGGCACAGGCCTCCTCTCATGTATGAGAGGGAACGGGCAGTAGTCCCCACGCTGGCCCAGTGCGGATTGGGGACTTCACATACACCTTTGAATTTCTTCGCAGATGTATGCAGGTTTCCTCACGATGTTTTTCCTTCACCGAAAAGCTAACGGACATGTCCGAATAAGCTATAAGAATAATTAAGCTATTTTGGGCTCTGGTTTGGGCAATGCATTTCTGTCAGTGATCATTTTTTAAGAGCTAGAAAGGGTCGAGCCAAAATTTCAGTCTGCTACCCATAGGTAGGTAAGAGATCGCTTTTTAGCAATAAGACGGCCTATAGTTAACCTCTATTTTTAAGTTGTTTTGAGGTGTGCAATAACATGTGTATTACAATTGTGTAGATAATAGTAGGAGGCTTGACCAAGAATTGTAAGTGGAGATCACAATAGATCAGCGATGGTCGCAGTGAAGCCACTACCAGAAGAAGAATAATAATAATAGTAGGAGGCTTGTCGGACGCAACAGATAGATGAATTAGGTAGGGCACAGTCTAATAACGTCTCGCTCATATCCTGAGCGGCCCAACTGGGGCACTTTACAGAAGACCACCACCGTAATCACACCACTACTTTCCTGGTCTTATCCTTGGAATCATTACACACAAGAGTACATCTGATTGTCCGTCAACCAGTGGTACGAAAAATGTAATCGACTAACGATTAGCGATTAAGATGAACCTACTTAATCGCGACTAACGATTAAAAATGACGATTGATCAATCTCAGCCGAAAGAGTTTCGACTAATTTAGTCACGATTAAATTAATCGGCGATTAAATACGAGCGACTAAATCATTAATCGATTGATTAATTAGATTAATTTTCTCTCGATTGATATCAGGAATGAATGAGCGCTCACGCTCTTTCATACATCTTTCTCTTTCTAATTTTCTACCAAGGGTTCATCTAAGCCGTGAACCCGTATCTAGGAGACCCTTAGACCTACTGCACTCTACAAACCATCTTGTGTTACTGGAAAAAGTTTATATCACACGGCATATCTACTAGAATGATTTCCAATTTTTAATCGAGATTAAATCGTGAAATTAGTCGATTAAAATGATGATTGATCAATCGTCAATCGAACTCTGCGACGATTAATTTAATCTTGATTTTGTGACGATTGATTGTTTAATAGATTAATTAGTTGAATAAAAAAAATATCGATTAATGCCCATCTCTGCAGTCACCTTCACACGTCACTGGCTTCCGACGAGGCAGCTTGACCTGTGTCGTTCCTGGTGCTGAGTAAGGTAGAGCTCTTGATCACAATAGATCAGCGATGGTCGCATTGATATAGGGGCTCTCACAGTCCGGTAGCCACTACCCGAATAATCAAGGAAGACCTCGTGAAGACACTGTGTTGAGAGTGAGAGACATGCATTTGTCTGGAATAGTATAGTGGTACCTGCTAGGGTCGGTGCTGGCTGTTCGGTCCAGCTCGCAGCGAACACTCTGCTCGAAGCAGCCGGTGACACTGGTGTCGTTGAGGACCACTTCAGACCCGGAGTATATCTGTATGCCAACACCGCAATTATTGATGTTGCAGCCTCGCAGTTCCACCTGAAACAGAGTTTAGAAATGATATACAACGTGTACTGGCGGTACTGGGTTCAAATGCGCAGGAGTATAGGTTCTGAGTCTTAGATAATTTCTATTTGTTTTTATCTATAAACAATGCAGATATACTAATGAAACCCATAATTTTATGTGACAAAATGAGTAATCCTCAGAAACTATAAACTTTTCAGGATTGTTATAAAACCAATGTTACCTTAACAACAGGGCTCTATACAAAGTTTATTTTAAATTGCCTTGATAATGTCAGAGACAGAGTTTTTTTTTAGGGCAGATGACGATTACGGACAACAATAATATTATGGTAATTTAATTTATGGATATCGAAGGTATTCGCTATTCAATATATCTACTAGTACCCAGAACACAAGCCTTGCTGAACTTGCTATGAATCTAGTTCGATTTGTGTATGGTTTGATTTCCCACTAATATGTTTTTATATATTTACCTGGGCGCCTTTGTGCACGACTATTCCCGAGTAGAAGTTGTCAAACGTGCAGTTCTCAACCAGAATCTTCGATCCAGACATAGCTACGATTCCTTGTGCGAAGTCACTCTGAAATTATCAAAAGACTATGTTATTTGAGATATATATATTGTGAAGTATCCTCATTGTGCATTGTACAAAGTTTCATGCCGCTTTAAAACGAAAATCAAAATACGTGCGAACTGGGGACGCTCTGTTCATCAATATTATCATCATCATCATCATCATATCAGCCAAAAGACATGTGGACATACACCTCCCCAAAGAGTGTCAAAGTCCACCAGTCCTGCGCTACCCGCATTCAGCGATTTTTACCAGGTCATCAGTTCACCTTGTAGTGGGCCTACCCATGCTGCGTCTCCCGTTACGTGGTCGCCACCTTTCCGCCCCAATGGCCAATGGTTCTACGTGCAATGTGCCTCGCCCACTGCCACTAGACGCTCTGTTAGTATGAAAACAAGCACATGCAAAGGTTAGGACTATGTGACACAAGGCAGTGCAGACTCTGCCTTGAAGCGGAGGAGACGCCTACACACATCCTAACCGATTGCCCCTGACTTATGCGCACCCGTAACTCCTTTCTGGGCCAAACACATTATGTGCCCGGAGATTAAATTCCTTTAGATCAACAGTATCCTGCGATTCTTCCAGTTCGCAGGGCTTGACCAAGAATTGTAGTAAGTGGCGATCACACATGGTCGCGTCGCAGTGATATAAGGGCTCCCACAGTCCGGAAGCCACTACCAGAATAGTAAGAATAAGAATATATTTATTGCCCCAACCTTAAATTTAGAGATATAGTGATACAGTGCATGCCATGCATACAGTGAATGCATAGTAATAATAATAATAGCCCGCGGGGCAGCTTGTGGCGAGCTGACGGTGAGTGGCGACACCGCGGACCCCTACCCTCCAGAGGGCCCAATTGATCTGGCCCTCGCCTCTGTGCTTGCCTTAACCGGCCAGCCATAGAGGAGTCGCAAGAGCGGAACCCATGCTCCAGGTTGGAAGTGTAAAATGTCATAACGCCGGCGGCCATTGAACGGATTACCGGGATCTGGCGCACCGCAGACTCGCCTCTCGACAACCTGACAGCCGCTCAGACGTGTTGCTCCATTGTCGCACTGTGCGTGCAACTGTTTGTGGGGCCCACTTAATGAGTTGGCGAGTCACCGCCTGCCTTTTCATAATTTTGAGACAAATTGTCATGGCAGGTGTCCGCTGGTCTCCATCCATAACCCACTTTCCAGACCACCCACCATTCAACCCAATAACCCATGACCTTAGTTCCCATCGCAGCACAGTGTTGCACTGCAATAGTCTTTGCACCTGGCGGGGACCATCATCGGGTGTATCATGTTGTGCACTCGGAGATGGTATCCGCCATGTGTATCCGCTTTACCGCGCAATGAACAGATAAAACGCTTTAGTACATGTACACGTAAAATAGGTATTCTAGTAGAACTGTGTCACTTGGTAATATTGAAAAATTTAAAAATAATCATTAATGCAATTATTTTCAAAATTGCTTTTTTGAGCTTAGATATGAGGATATCACGTATCATTTGTGGTAAATTGAATTAAAAAAAATCAGCCATATCGTGTCTGGAGGAGCCCAAACTTGGTATGTTTCGAAAATTATTTTTGTTTTAATTAAAAAAATATGGCTAAAATGTAATGATGTGATATATTTTTGGAATCGCCTCGAAAAGCCCTTTCATATGATACTACACACGATAGGTTTCTAAAAAAAAAAAAATTTTTTCCATACAATATGAAAAATGTTTTGGCACTCCCCCCCTAAGGGAATTTTTTTTAGGAACTGCGGGTCAAAAAATTTGTTTTGCCTTCTAGTATGCGTGTGCCAAACGGCTAAACTGTACATCGATTTGCGGTTTTCTTATGAAATTGGGCTTGTGGGGCTTCCACTACTTGCCGCGCCGCAATTCGCGCAATGTCGTGGCCGGGCCGTTAGGTTATTTTTGTTTTAAAGGACCTCTGCGCTGTTGGCTTCGGCCCCACGCATGCCTCCCAAAAGTCCGGGACCCCATGGTCCCGAGATATGGTAAAAACATACAAATAATAATAGTATGAAATTTATAGCGAAACACAGAATAGTGACGTCACAACTTCCTATCAGGGGCGGCATTACCTATGGTGCAGGGGGTACGTTGCACCCGGGCGCACGGTCCTAAGGGGCGCCGAGCGCCACCCACAGAGCGCCACTCGCCTCGACTGGGGCGCGCGCTAGAGAGCGCTACGGTAATGATTGCACCCGGGCGCGACATTGGCTAGAGACGCCTCTGCTTCCTATGGCCAAACGGAGTTCACTGTTGTATGTTAGTGAAAGTGACACACTCACACACACTCACCTGAGGGCCGGAGTCAGTGAGCGCGCAGTTGGCGAGGTGCAGTGTGCCCGCGCGCATCACCACGACAGTGTTGACGAGCGCGCAGTGCAGCGTCAGCTCGCGGAGGCGCACGTCAGCACTCAGCATGAGGAGGCATGTCCGCATGTCCGTAGCTTTTAATGACGCTCCTAAAATGGAAATCAAGATTAGTGCTCCCGCAAGATGTGCATTGCGCGGGTTTCCTCTATTTGGCATAACTTTGATTGTCCGAAACGTTTTTCTCATAACAGACTTGGCATATTCGGTTTTCGCCGAATGCTAATATGGCACAAGCGTAGCTCGGAGGGCGAAGTCCCCCGCAGTAAAAAAATATCGTAACGATGGAATTATTAGTAGGTTAGGTTATAGGCACCATAGGGTGACGTCGACACGCTGGCAGTAAAAAGAATATACTCATATATTTTATGCCTGAACATGCTTCAACATTATGCACAATTAATATTCGGACTATTGAAATTCGGCGTAATCGAACTATGCGAATCACGATTCTGCCAAAACAGTTTATGCGCAAAGTCAATTATGCCTACATAGATTATGCGAAATAGAATTCTTACTATAAAAAATATGCCAAAACAGTGGGAACCGCATTGCGCACCTACGTGACGTCAAAATTGCCCCGAATTTCCGGCAGTTCGGCAATTTTAAAAATGACTGACGACGTACCATAAGCATCTTACTTCGGTTAATTAAAATTGATAGAAACTTATCAGTTTTTTCACCTCGAAAACTGCACAGCGATATCTGCGACAGTGGCATCTCTGGCAAATCATACTCGGCACTGCAGACGACCATTTCCTCAGGCTCCAGAGCCAAGCCCTCCTCCGCCGATACCAGCATGCTGAGGGTCTGCTCTTTGGATACTCGGGACCTGAGGAACTTGGATATCTCCTCGAATTCAGATATTGAGCCGCCTTGCCAAAGCGCTACCACCTGTAACAGACAATAATTGTGTCAAAACTATTGTATTTATTTAAATTTACTAGCTTCTGCCCGCGACTCTGTCCGCGTGGAACTCGTTTATATCGCAGCTCCATACAAACTTTTACCCTCCCACTTCACGCCCTTAGGGGGTGATTTCGGGGATAAAAACTATCCTATGTCACTTTCCATCCCTTCAACTAACTCCACTTAAAAAATCACGTCAATTCGTCGCTCTGTTTTGCCGTGAAAGACGGACAAACAAACAAACACACACATACACTTTAGGGCAACGAAATGTCTAAAAGAAAAACTTAAATTTTAGATTTGAAAGTTACTTCCATTAAGGGCCTTCCCGAGGTTTTTATCGTTTTTTTGACAAGTTTTGAATCGTAGCTCCTACTTTTGCGCTACAGTTAGTATTAGAAGTCAAACGACCATCGGTTCTTCAATCTTTTATATCCATTTTTTTCTACCGGATTTTGAAAGAAATGAATAGTGACTTCATTATGTATGATTTTTTTAAACATTGTCTAAAAAACACTTATTTCGTATCTCTATTGACGTGACATATACGAAATCTACATATTTGTCTAGGGTTTTCATTTTAAACTAATAAACACCAAATTGTTGAACTTTGATGCCAAATATCCCGAAAACAATGAACTTTGAAGTAAATATATTAACAACAACGGCTTTAAGCAATATAGTATTTGCTTAAAGCCATTGTTGTTAATATAATAAGCTACAAAAAACATGAAAATACTAATGGATTCAAATCCAAGGACATTTGGCGTATGGGAGCCCCTTAACCTCCCACTTAAATAAACATTAAGGCAATTGCTAGGCTTGACAATTTAGAACGACTTGACTCACATTCTTACGAGCCTTGTGTCTCTGCCACTTGGCCCTCGTTTTGGCGAGGTACTGCTCCCGGATGAGCGGGTTCTCGTACAGTGTCCACTCCGACATGAGCCCGTCCAGCCGCGCGCTCAGCTCCGCGCATAGGGAGATGTACGACGGCGGGAGAAGCGAGTCTGCAAGACACGATATATATATGCTAGGTCATCATCATCATATCAGCCGAAAGACGTCCACTGCTGGACATAGGCCTCCCCAAAAGAGTGCCAAAGTGACCGATCCCGCGCCACCCGCATCCAGCGGACTCCCGCAACCTTTACCAGGTCATCAGTCCACCTTGTCGGGGGCCTACCCACGCTGCGCCTTCCGGTACGTGGTCGCCACTCGAGAACCTTTCCGCCCCAACGGCCATAGGTTCTACTTGCTATGTGCCCCGCCCACTGCCACTTAAGTTTAGCGATCCGGAGGGCTATATCGGTTACCTTGGTTCTGCTGCGGATAGTCTCATTTCTGATGCGATCACGCACAGAAACTCCCAACATGGCCCTCTCCATTGCCCTTTGGGTGACTTTGAGCCTACTTATGAGGCCCATAGTAAGCGACCACGTTTCAGCGCCATATGTCATCACTGGCAACACACACTGGTCAAAGACTTTCGTCTTGAGACACTGCGGAATATTGGACGAAAAGATTTGCCGTAGCTTTCCGAACGCTCCCCAGCCGAGTCGGATTCGACGATTGACCTCTTTCTCGAAGTTGGACCTACCTAACTGGATCGTCTATCCTAGGTATACATAATAGTCTACAACTTCGAGCGTAAAGTGTCCGATTGTAATGGGAGTTGGTACTACATGGGCATTTAACATCTTCGTCTTATCCATGCTCATTCTTAGACCAACTCGCTCGGATGATACCGAGGTCATCGAGCATCGTACTTAAGTCCTCCATGGTCTCAGCCAAGATTACTATATCGTCAGCAAACCGAAGGCGAGTGATGTACTCGCGTTGATGCTGATGCCTAGCCTTCTCCAGGTCAGAGTCTTGAAAAATACCTCCAGTGCAGCGGTGAACAGTTTTGGAGATACTAGGTCAGGTCAGACTAATCTCGGCGTCTCTAGCCCATGTAGCACCCGTGTGCAAACATTACTCTAGCGCCCCCTAGTAAGCGCGCGGTCAGAATGGAATGGTAGCGGGCGGCGCTCGGCGCCCCCTAGGACCGCTGCGCCCGTGTGCAACGCACACCCTGCACCTTAGGCAAAGATGCCTCTGACTGAACTCGCGAGGTCTTGAAAGAGGGGTTGCCGAACCCTGACAGCTGTTACTTGATCATGATAAGCTTGGAAATGGCGGAGACGGTTTTGCCAAGTAATTATGTGGAAGCGTGTATGAATTGACTTCCCGATCCCATACCTAAATCGTGGTGGAATAATAGTCGGGCCAGCCAACTGCAGAATCTCTTGGTTCTTTACAATATTTTAAATTAGTTAATTTTGAAAGTTTGTCCTGTTTTGAAAGGGGTGGACTGGCATGTTAATGCTTTTATTACAGATGCCGTCAAACTTCTTGAACATGCGGGACGAAGTGGGGGGGCAGCTCGCAGGTACAATTCGCCTTTGCGCAGGCAAGGTCAAATGTTCAAGAAGTTTGACGGCATCTATACTTGTACTTTTCGAAGCGCTAAAATTGAAGAGTTGGCCTATTAAAAAACAATGATTTTAGAAATATTTCAGGTTACTGGTGTTATAATTACGCTTCAAAAATACTATAGCAGGAATTATGCCTAAAAAACTAAATATAATTTGTGTAGTGCTCACTTAATTGACACGTTCTTAGTATATCTGTGTTGCTACACGTTCCTTGGCTCGACAGCACACCACCACTCCGGCAACGGTCGGACAACTACTGCCCCCCATTCCGGTCATCGTGACGTATGGGCACGCAGATAAGGATAGCAATACACTACAATTTGTAAAGATAGCTCACCATCTTCATCAGTCAATCCTCCATCACAAAGCGAAGAGTCCAGCTCTTTCAGTTTCTCATACGCATTCACCGCACTGCTCCTCAGCAGGGTAATCGAGCGGGCCACGCAGTTCGGTATGGTGCCGTTGTGCAGGTCTATCCACAGCTGCATACGGTACTCGATAGTGTTCGGGAGCACCACTTTGTCATCCTGGTCATCCCATGGCATCCAGATGTTAGTGTAGTAGAATCTGAGGACATAGTGAAAACAGGTTAAAAACAAAAAATACATAAAGCAAGATTACCCTGATACGAAAAATATAGCTAAGAACCAAGGATAGGCAAGATTTTCGATTAAATAAACTGCACTCTTATGGGACCTTGGGAACTACAATGCCCCAGAGACACAGTTCAAGTTGTGAAATGATTACACCCCCACCATTTTGAATGAATAATATGCTGACCACAGTGACTGACCTCAACAAATCTATAAACTCCGCTGTAGTTGCATCATTGATGCACTGTTCCCGCTGCTGCGTGGTCGGCCAGAGCTCCACCAGCGGTACATCTTCCACTGCCTCCGGCAGTGATACCGACTCGTGCTGCACACTCAGGATCTCCACACATGCTGTCATGGTCTCAAAGTCCACAGATGACACTGTCACGTAAGCTATACATGGGAATCTGACCTCTGGAAAGAAGGGATTTATACAAATGTTTTTACTGTTCAAATATAAGTATATTATTTACTAATATAATACTCATCTGTACTTACTAAAAAGAGGAAAAGTTTGTGAGATGTAATGTCAGGAAAAACTTAATATACACTTTAAAAAACGAAAACATCTGTCTGTGCATGAATGAACTTTCTGGGCATAGGCTATATTTCAACCCATGGGTTTACCAGTATTATTTGCCGTACGCAGGCAGAAAGACTCAATATAATTTACGACATTCCAATGTAAAATTGTGCTGAGATTACCTCTATCATTTGCACAGTCATGATGAAAAATGGTCAGTTGAATAACTGGGCAAGCCCTGTGTAAGCCTTTACCATGCAAGGCAGCTTTCGGGGCTACTCTGTCAGAGTAGATCTGACTCAGTCAGGGTGCGGTACCAAGACTCTAAAGTACAACATCTAAGGTGACTTGAAATTTTCTAAACAATAAAGTATAAGAATAAGGGCTTATGCAGACCACGTTATTAATTTCGCCGCCGGCGCGGCGCGTCTGTTTCGAATCACGTGTCGAACACAAACGCACGTTGACGGCCCTAAAACATCGCAACCAAGGAATAAACAGATATATAGTTCTGGATGTTTGTTTAGTCAGCTTTATAGGTATCTATAGTGTCCTGCCTGTGCTATTGAATGGACAAAATCTTGACACCAAGCCGTAACAGACAAAACATAACATCTATCACTTACCAAACTTCTTGCAAAACTGTTTCGAGAGTTTCCACAGCGCGTCCCAGCCCACAGGCTCAACAATTAGCTCGGCCTGCGCGCTCCACTGCTCGCGCGCGGTCCCGCGCCCCGAGCTGAACACCTTCACCAACTCTTGAAGGATCTCACTGTCGCTCCGCGAGAAATTGTATACCGACATCATCTGTGATAACCAAACCTCTTACTTATTTTGAAATACGTACGTTCTTTTAACCACTTTTGTAATACGAGGCACTTACTTTGGAAATAGAATCAGTTTCAGACTTAATTAACATTAAAATTGGAATAACACTTTAATAGATAATGTAATTCATGCCGAAATACGTATTAAAACCGTTGTTTTCCGTTCCGTTCGTTTGAAAAACGTAACTGGCAAGTTGAGTTGACTTGAGTGACTTGACCCACCCAATTTGAGTATATTATGTCATCGAGTTTAATACAGTGACACGAAGTTTCGTGAAGATGATGATAGACAAATAATTATAACAGACCGTGTTGTCTTCTTATAAGGTTTATATTCGATCATAGATTGTATAGAAATAATAGGAAAATGAAGTTGAGTAGGATTCGTTCAGAAATAAGGAGTAACACGTAAAATCGTTCGGAAACTATAGGCTATTACACACCTTGCAACTTGTCATGATTTTTACCCAAATTTGTCAGTACAACATGTCGAAGTCATCACGGGTGTAGCGTACAGATGTAACAAGACCACATATGCATGCAATTTCTCAGTACAACTCGTTTTACAGTTGGATCTAATGGAATTGCCGATAATATTTAGTCAGGGTTCTGATAAATTGGGGCTGACAAATCATGACATGTATAGACCCCATTACAGCAACTTACTACACCTGCAGTTGGCATGAAATGTACGCATTGCTGCCTCAAGTCAAGCCATTAGACCTGGCTATATGCAAATGCAGTGCACTAACTGGGAGAGGGCGACAAAGAGGGTGTGAGTGCGCTGCATTTAGCAAGGTCGCTTCATTTTGACTGTAACCGGTTCTTGTGATAAATTGAATAATGACCTTTTGTAACGGTATTCGACAAACGGGGGCCACTTCTCATTGCGTGCTAATTTTTGTTTCGTCTATATTAGAAGGGCGCTTCATGACCCAACATTCTCCATTTTTATGTGTTAGTTTTCCTTCTACAAGAAAAGACAATAATTGGTAACATACGTTTATTTTTCGTCATAACTCATCACAATCTTGCAACCAAACGGAATTGTTATCAACAAAAGCTTTGTCTTGTGATAATGTTTCATCATCATCATTGCAATCATCATCCTGACTGAGTATTTCACCCTGAGCACATCCTCTCATCTTCCGTATTAAGTCACCCCATTTTAGAGTTGTCTCACAGAAAGGACATTGGCCTTGAATGGGGACAAATTCACTTGGCTCTAAGAATAACTGGGCTAGGCATGTTATGTGGCAAACAAGGTCGCAGTGAGGGTTTAAGCAAGTCAGTTTAGAGTTTGGGATGGTGATGTAGTCAGAGCAGATTAAGCATTCTGTGTGGGTTGGATGGGAGGCATCCTTGGATTTCTTCAGGTTCTTACTCTTCACTGGACCGTGGCATATTTTCATGTGATCTGGGGGTGCTCGGTCAGGCTAAAAAGAAAGAAGATAAATATAAGAATTAGAATAAGAATAAGAATCATTTATTGTCAGAAACTGTGTACATTAGATGATGTCATATAAAAAAGTCCAACAGCTTGCCCATTTCGGGCGTACAATAGGTAGCTAAAAAAAATATATAATTATGTCAATTTTAATACAGATAAGCTTAATAATAACAATTTCAGGTATTTAAACATCTAAAATATTCATTTAAGTTGTAGAAACTTTTCATTATTAGCCATTTCTTGAGCGTTGTTTTAAATTTAATCCTGTCTTGCGACTTAATACATTCAGGCAAATGATTAAATATTTGGATACCAGACAGATATGCGCTCTTACTGAGTATAAAGCTAGAAGGTCTTACCGTACATACATCATATTTATATTGTGATCGGATATTGTTCTTAGTATCACTTTTCCTTATAAAAATATCGTGTCGTTCCTTTACAAATAAACAGATTTGCAGTATATAGATACATGTCAGCGTCAGTATACCATTATTTTTGAAAGTATCTCTTAGGGTTTGCATATTTCTAAGCTTTAATATGATTCGAAGACACTTTTTTTGAAGACGAAAAGTAGATTCAATATTTACTGAGTTTCCCCAAAACATAATGCCATACGTAAGGATGGGGTAAACCATTCCATAATATGCCTTTATTGCAACGTCCGTTGAAGCTATGTTTGTCAATATGGATACTGCATAGACGGATTTGGCTAGCTTCTTATTTACTTTGTTGACGTGGGACTTCCAATTTAGGTTAGCATCGATTTTAACTCCTAGGAAGTCTGTATTATTTACTTGTTGAACCGTTTTATCGTTTATGACAATATTCAAACTTGCTTGTAGCTGCTTATGGTTAACAAATTGAACAATTTTAGTTTTCTCTAGATTCACTCTTAGATTTAACATTGACAACCAGTTTATTAAAGTTTTCAAAGTATTTCGTAGCTCGTTAGCTATATCAGAGCCTTTCTCTTCCGACACAAAGATAGTGGCATCATCTGCAAACATAACGCAGTGGTGATTAATTATTAGAGGAAACTCATTAATATACACCAGAAACAAAAGTGGCCCAATACACTGCCTTGAGGAACCCCTTGCAGATTTTTATTATATTTTGATTGGACTTGGGAAATTGTTTTTGTCGCCCTGTCATATGTGTCTAATATCGTTGCTTGAGTCCTGTTAGTAAGATAAGTCTCCACAAGTTTTAAAGCTACTCCTCGGATCCCTACATGTTCCAGTTGTTTTAGCAAGATTTTATGCAACACATAGTCAAAAGCTTTTGACATGTCTATGAATAGTCCAATTGTAGTTTTTTTCTTATCCATGTCAGCCCAGACTTGCTGTAAAAATTTAAATATAGCTGTTGTTGTGTTTTTTCCCTTTTGGAAACCAAACTGATAATGATTTATAACTTTATATTTCTCTAAAAACGAAACAAAGCGGCTCAATATGGCTTTCTCAACTATTTTTGAAAAGTTAGACAATAATGCAATGGGTCTATAATTGTTAATGTCCTGCTTTGATCCTTTTTTATGTAAAGGCCTTACTAATGCATGTTTAAGGTCGTCTGGAAAAACTCCAGTTTCCAAAGATAGGTTAATGATGTAAGTTAATGGTCCTGCTATGTGCTCTATACTTAGTTTTATTAACGACATAGGTATTTGATCATGGCCAGTACTTTTCTTATTTTTGAGGCTACTTACAATTTTCACTATTTCTGCAGTTGTGACCGGAGCCATATAAATACTTGTTATGACTGGTTGGAAAATTAGTTTATATGGGGAGTTGTTTGGGGTAAGAGGTTTAGTTGAATTTATAAAGAATTCTTTCATTGTATCCGCAATGTCAAGAGAGTCTTCTATAATATTATCATTTATTTTTATTGATGCTACTGTCTCTTTTATCGTGTTCAATTTTGTTGTGTTTTGCTTTATTACTTGCCATGTGGCTTTACTGTTGTTGGTGCTCTGGTTAATGAAATTTATATTTGTCTTGCGTTTTGACAGCTTTATCACTGATTTCATTATCCAACAGAAATTTTTGTACTCATTTTTAACGATTTTTATATCAGTTTTGCTATAAATTGTTTTGTAGCAAATGAAAATAAAAGCAAATCCACTTCACAATATGAAGCTTTACTGAAGTTCTGCATTTATATGTATAATATAACATAGGTTAAAAAAGTGTAGAAATGTCTGTGAGACATGTGTATCCATAAAGGAGTACTCACTGGAAATTCTTCAAAGAAGTCTTTCTCCAACCACCTGATCAGGAGCGGCAGCCGACACCATGGCCCAACCCTGAGCATTTCACTGACAACTCGGAGCTGGAACCGGAACTCAGTCTCCTTCCTCGGCACGCGCTTTAAGCTGAGGTGCTGCAGTCTAGTTGTAGTTGTTGGGTTTTGCCAGGCCCACTCAAACTGTGGAGAAAGGATATCATAATCTGGCCAACAATTATGAATGAAGCATAGCAGAAAAGTGAAACACAAACTCATATCTCTTTTGCTAGAGCCAGCACTAGCAAAGAAGTGGTGACACTTACCTGCCACCAACTAAAAATTATAGACTTAAGACTTGCATTGAGGGTCCCACCTCACATTTTTTTTTGGTGCGGTAACAATAATAATTTATATGCTCTTTTTTCTCTGCAACCCAAAGCTTGTCTAAAAGAGATCGCTCTTTAGTAACAAACTTACCAACATTGTAAATGTTTTTCTCTTTGTAACTGCTTCATTTGTGTGAGGTGTGCAATGAAAGTTGCATGAAATTGACTCACCCTTAAAGCCGATATGTTGTTAGGGAAACCATGCACTATCATAACCATTTTCCTGAAAAATAAACAGTAATCATGAATAGCAAAAGGATGAAATAACGGAATTCACAAGGTAATTCGTTGGAGGAAACCAGTATGTGTACAAGTAATTAAAACTTAAAGTTTCACAATATATACACACCAAGGGCCTCTGTTGCTGGTCCTGTGAGCACCGCCGGCCCAGGTCCCCCTGTTGTGCTGCATTATCCTTCTATTCGGGTCTCGCGTATAGCCAATGTAAGTACGGCCCTTGTATTTAGGATTGATGTTGTACAATAGATAAACTCCAAAGAAATCTTCTACTACTTCTGGCTCTGTCATTTTATTCGATTCAAGTTCAACGTTTTACGTGAGTTTTGGATATCACTTGGTTTTCTTTACATATTATGATGATTTCACCGAGTTAGCTTGTAAGGCGGCGTTGTTCGGTAGTTAGTCCGAGTCATCAATAAAGCAGTCAAGTTTTGAGGCTTTTCTTGCTTTTCGTAACGCGATATAACTAGCACTCTTCACGAAGATACAGAGGAATAAAAAAAACCCGCAAAACCGCTCAATCACAGAGTACTTTTCTATATATCGCTCAATTGTGTCTGTTTTCATATATTTCTCTACCTCTATGTTTGTTTTGATTACTGACAGTGACAGCTGACCTCGGAATAAGGATAAACATGGAATTAGGGCTAAAATACGAGCTTGGTAATAGCTACCTTATTCACTTGCGTATATCTATAGTTGGCGTGAGCGTGAATGAGACCACAATCCGTACTCGGTTTCATATTTTCGTAGGTTGTCACTAAAATGAACTCGGGAAATGTCAAATGGATGTATTTTGTATCTAATGGGGTTGGCAACTGTCAAAGTTTGACTAGATGGCGCCATCATAGGTTTTACCTAATCAGTAATCACTAGCCTTTTTCTATGGGATTTGGCTTAAACGGCTTGATTCTAAACAATGAAATTCCGAAAAAAAAACAAGAATTTGACAGTTTTGGTAGGACTGACAGGTAAAACCTACGCTGGCGCCATCTGCAAATACCTTCGCCCGGCCAACCCCATTTAATCCAGCAAAATTAAATATGTCATCATTGTTTGGTAGTATTGCTCGCATTAAAGTAGCTGGCATATTTGATGTAAACAAATAGACCGTCTTGGAGAAAATTAATTATTTTGTGTAGTGTTCCGGCGTGAATGTTTTAACTACAGTAAAATGTACGTTTCCTATAGTTTATTGTTGTAAATAAGCAAATGTTTTGTGCCATTTAAAGTTGCACGTCCCGTACAGCACGAAAAGACAATGTGCAGGAACCATTCAGCTTTCACCCGTAAGTTTCGATAGATTTTAATGTTATTAATGTAACAATCTAAGCTAAAATTAAGTAAATGTAAATATCATCATGTTCAATTAATCGTGCAAAATCGGCATGCAAATAAGACATTTTCTGTGGATTAAAGAGATTATATTTATATAGTGATGTGTATTTTTTATCGAATTCTGAACAATGACTTATCGACATTGACATGGATGTATTTATCAGTATATAGAAAAATCTGTGTTGGATTCGAACATAGGAAATTACAAGTTTGCTGAAGAATGACAGCAAAATGGCTTTCTGGTTGTTCCATGTATTGAAGACAATTTCCTCTTGCATTGATGTATTTGTCTAACAAAACTTGACTTTTTTATTTTAGTTTCCCAAAGGATGAAGATATAAAACAAAGAGCGGCCAAGTGCTTGTCGGGCCACGTGCAGGGTAGGGTTCCGTAGTTGCCCGTCTGTCACAGAATGCGGACTTAAAAGGGGCAACTCTACCGTCCACAGTAAAAGTTTCAAATTCCAATGACAATGTATATGCACCCCAAATTAAGTGCATTTCTTTCCAGTTAACTAGTTATGTCTACTACTCGTTAACTAGTTATGTCTACTTAATTGTGATAGTTTTCCTTTTAAATTCATTATATGTACTACTGCCACGAATTTTTTCACGTCCCCAGTAGTAGCCATTTAGCCGGCAGGGGGGGGGGGGGGGGACACATGACTCGAACAAAAATTAGGGCTTTAAATCCCATTACGAGTATCCCGCAAACGCATAACTGAGTTGAAAAATAGTTTTAGAAAACCCATAATATTTTTGAACAAGCTATACAACGATACCGTTTAACGAGAAATAAAAAACATCACCAATTTACAAGTTGGGGAGGTAACCTAAAAAAAATTTTTTTTCAGGATTTTATTCTTTTGTTTTGTCGGCGTGATTGGTTTATATACCCAGGCCCAATTGCAGTTTTCTAGTTGTCAATGGTTACTGAGCTAAGCCGAAGACGGACAGACAGACAGACGGACGGACGAAACTATAATGGTTCCTTGTTAACTCAGGAATTTTAAAAATGATTAATGAATGACAAAAAAAAAATTGGACATGGAAAATCCATCGTCGCGTCTGTTCAAGACACTTCACAGGACTGCCAAAGGAGGTCACAGAAAATCTAGCATAACCTTGATTTGGTTGGAAGCCGTGCTTCCGACACGTATCCACACGTGCCGAATCACGCTGCAGGACTGCATACAGGCCTGCTGATTTCGCTCGTGTAGCGTCTCCAAATAATTATCATTAGATAACTGTTTGGTATGATTTCTGGACGTATGCTACTTAAAATTATGCGTTTTGCTTATATGACGAGAAGGAAACCGTTTTTCACATAGTGCATTATTTGTTAAACTATAAATAAATGATTACAATTTAGTTTGGTTGTATAATTTATCGATAAACAAGTCGACATAGTAACATCCCTAGCAAAGGCAAAACTTCAAAAACTTGTGATAAACTACACAATAGAGGAATAACAAATGCATGTACATCTCTTTCTAACGCGTTAGTACGGCGTAAGGAAGTAAAGTAAAGGTATACGTCTCTGCTACCTATTTTAGCGCTCTTTCCATGTTTATCCTTATTCCCGTTTTCCTGCTAGGTGTGCCGGTGTAGAAAATATTAAAATGGTTAAATACGTTCAATTTGATAAAAAAATACGATAAACGTTAAGCTTCTTTTCTTACTAGACCGAATAAGGATCACCTAACATTCCGACGAAAAAAACACGTTTTACTTTTAATAGGCAATGCATCGTTTTAAACAACAACCCGAACATGTCAAAATACAACAGATGATTTTGACATTTCCCTTTCGGTTTGATTTTCATTTCAGCGAGCGTGCGTGGTTTTCCGGATTACCGGGTTGTTAGTTGACTAATTCAACAATTGTGTTTGAAGAACCGTTCTTCAAGAACGCGCAAGATGTCTGACGACTCGTCCAACAGCCGCGGCGCTAAAATCTGTGGACTGTAAGCATTTTTGACACACATTTTCGATGTCGGTTTTGTTTCTGCCTTTCTGGGTTATCTATCCTTAATAAAATTCACATTGATTCAGTGTACGTTCCGTAGTAGTGCCTGGATACATTAGAAAATTGTGGTGGGAACCACAACAATATCTTTCAAGTATATATACTAGGTTGGGAACAACCTATATTGTTCAATATTGAAATACGTGTGGCTCTTATACCTTGTTTCAGGTGTAACAATGACACCAGCAAATACTGCTGCCCCCGCTGCGAAGTATTGTACTGCTCCTTAGATTGCTACAAATCCGAAACACACCAAGAATGTTCCGAAAACTTCTACCGTGAATGTGTAACCGAAGAGCTGGCTTCAAATCACGTTGACGATGAATCCAAGCGCAAGATGGTTGATATATTAAAAAGGATGCACAACCAAGACATAGAGACTGAGGATATCGAGGAGTTGTTGGAGACAATAGACTCTGATGATGAAGATGGTGAGGATCTCCATGAAAGGATCAAAGGCCTAAATTTGAACGATCCTGATGCCTTATGGGGAGCACTCAATGAGGATGAGAGGAATGAATTTGAAGCCCTGTTGAACCAGGGTGACGTTGGGGCTATAATGCCGCAGTGGGAGCCGTGGTGGATGTTTAGGAAGAAAGAGAAGATGGTAGAAGAAGTAACTAAAGAAGAGAGTGATGTATTAAAAAAGTGTCCTACATTGAAGAAAGTTCCTGTATTGGATTCATTAACTGTAAGTTATTGCAGTAACTTTTATAAGATGCAGTAGATACTTGTTGGTCATGACTAAAACTAGGGGCTCTGTGAGCTGTAGAACAGGAGACCTTTTTTTAAAAACAATAATGTGAAAGTGACTCGACAATAAAAAACTATATAATGTGGACCTACGCACAAAATTTCACGACAAAGCATAGAATTTGAATTGTTAGTGTAAACTAAAGAAAGATTGTTATGGAAAAAGCATCCTCATTAAGAGTAATGTATCCTTTGAGTAATCGGAATTGAAGGAAAACACATAGTGGATAAAGTGAGCAAATCTAGGTCCTTGTGACATTAAGATAAGATTTTATTTCGCCTGGAATGTAAAAAAAAATCCAATATACCTTTATTGTTCCAGACTGTCCAACCTTCCCCTGCAATAAAATACAATATAACCAATGTTATAGCATCCTACGTATTTGTAATGAGATACTTCAATGGAGACATAGAGCCGCTGGAATGGGTGGCACACTTCCTCAATATTTGTGCCAATTTGGACTCAAATGCTAATTTCGAAGAGGCTGCCCTAGCTGTGGAATCAGTAGTGCAGAAATGTTTACAGGTACGAACATTAATATACCTCTTTGGTGGCGAACAAGCCACATCTGATACTAAATGGACACCATAGCATATGGATGTTATCACAGGATGTGTCGCGCGTTTCCGCTCCTTTGAAGGTGTATGAGGATTTGCTGTGTTGATAATTTACTTTGCGCCAAGATCAAAAATAAGTGCATGCTGTTAAAGTGAAGGATATTGGCATACAGAGGCGGCTCGCCCTAAGGAGTGCTGGTGCAGTGAACTCCCATAAATAATTATAACAAAATTATACTCATTAATCTCATTAGTAATATTTATTAAAATACGACTGTAACAATACCAATAAAAAAATTACCTTTACACATTACAAGATCATAGGTAGGCGCTATACCCATGATACCCATGATCAAAATAGAGAGAAACTCGCAAGATGTCAACGAGCAATGGAACGCAGCATGACCGGAGTCAAACTCTCAGATAAGATCAGGAAAGAAGCAGTAAGAATGAAAACCAAAGTCACTGATATACTCACTCACATTGATCATCTGAAGTGGGGATGGACAGGACATATGCTTCGTTGCCCACAAAACAAGTGGAGCCAACAAGTTACACTGTGGTACCCAAGAGATGGCACTAGAAAACAGGGACGCCCAATACGAAGATGGGAAGACGACTTAAGGCTAACCTTGGGGCCACGTTGGACAAGAGTCGCATCTGATAGAAAACAGTGGAGACAATTGGAGGAGGCCTATGCCTTACGGCACTCTGAACTGCGGGACATATTGTGAAAAAAAAAACAAAAACACTTACGTTATATGTGATACCCAAAATTCAGATTAAATGGCTATTATTATTATTATATATTATATACCCATCATCCTACTGAATCATTTCATAGGTAACGCGCCAAGCGGAGCGCTAACGATTGCGCTCCTATGGAACAAGACTCAGTACATTTCCTAGTACGAAATCCAATAAGAGTGAAAGAGAAAGTTCGCCACAGTCCTGCGCGTTAAACAGAAGATTTTCTATGAAAAAATAGCCAAATTCGGAGCGCCGCTCACGCCACGTTGCCGGTTAATTTTGCCGCCCGGTCGCGCGACAGTGATTGCGCGCGACGTTGCCACTCCTATATAAACAACCACTGGTCAACTTAAATGCATGCGCGCGAATGCAAATTCGGGTATTTTCCAATTAATAATCATTTAATACGTATTGAAATAGCCTGTACTTATCAGTTACTACTTGTGAGTGTTAAAATGGATAATTATAATGTGGTGTTCATTAAAGTGTGCAAAAACGTTGAATTGAAGGCTAAGGGACAAGGGACCTTGACCTTACGCAAACATGAACTACGAAAACCAAAACATTTACGCGCGTGTTTAAATCCGAACAATATGTGCAAACACCGTAGTTGTGTGGTTGTGATGAGAGTAACAAACTATTTTACAGGATATTCGCAGGGCACTAGATTCCACGTAATACCGAAAGTCTATACGCGTGTTCAATGACCGCGTTGACAAAAACAGGCATATTTTACGAAGGTTAACAGATTATGTGGTGCATTTCAAATTGCTTTAAGGGTGCACGATGAGTCTTCGGAATCCCTGAATCCCGGAATCTGCTAACGTCATGTATTTTCACGAGCCGCCTCTGTTGGCATATGATAATAAAAACAGACCTTATTCCTAGCTATAGGTACCTGGAACCACAATGGTTGCATACAATACAGTTTTTGAGGAATTTCCTTCCTCAAACGCTCCGGTTGTGGAATGAGCGTAATACCGAGGATTTCCGAAGGTACAGTAGGGGGTTCTTCAAGAAAAGCGTATACATTTTAAGGGTCGAAAACGCGCACGTAACGCCCCTGGAGTGGTCAGCGCCCATATGCTGTGGTGATCGCAGGGCCGTACACCTGTTTGACACATGGTAATAAATGAATGAATGCCCAAGATGTGGTCTATTTTTACACAGTTCTTGACTATAAATGAATCTTATCTTATCTTAAACCATTTTCTTATTCTTGCAGAGTGAACTCATTGAGACTGACCGCCCAAGTCTGGATGTTATGAAACATGACACCTTTTTAATTCTTCAGGGAACCAGCAAAGATGAAAAACTGTACTACTGTAAATCAGCTCTTTCTGACCTCTACAGAGTATTGCACAAAGCCAAAACAATATCAAAAGCGAAACCAAGTAATGAGAAAAAAAGTAATAGGGACAAAGATTTTTCTAAGAAATATCCTGAACATGGGACAGAACACTTACCTCCCTTGGATGGTAATAAATTGAAGAAATGTATGAAGAAAGTTGAATATTACTTGTCCTTTCTTGAAAGTTATGACATGGACTATGAGTAACTTATTTATTATATTTACTGTACATAATATTAATTAATAGTGTTTAATTAAAAAACTTCTTTACACCATTTACCACACTTTATTCCAACAAGATAATTGTGATTACAGGAATGTCCATAAACTATTACTAGAATAACATGTTATTAATAGATTAATTAACCACATAAAATTATATTTCATTTGAAAACAATAGCACAGCCACGGCCTCTATACATTTACATTAGATTGAATAAAGGTTTTCATTTGAGAGTAGAGAAAATATAACTATAACACGTAAGTCAACAATCAAAACTGACTTGTAAACTTCGTCGCACACTGTAATAGAATATTTCACTTAGCAATTTTTCTATGCAAAAACTTGTTAAATCACTTCGGAAAAGTAATATTTAATATAATCGGAGCTTCAAATTGAATAAGTGGTTACCTTTGTGGTGTAAATAATTTCATAATATTTTAGTTAATGTAACTGGATAACAATTATAATTTATTGTTTCGTTTTAACGACATTTAATGATGCTCCTACACTGGTTGTAACTAAATGTTATGTATAACATAGTGTAACAGGGATAAGGCTATGTAACACTACGATGTTGAAGAAAGATAGTTACTGTTGTATAACATTTATAACAGCCAGTGTTGGTGCACCATAACATATGAACCATTAAAGTTAATTCGTGTGTGTTAATTTCAAAAGATGTCAAATACCAAAAATCTTTACAATTTGTATTCTATAAATAATGAAACTGCAATTTCTAAATATAACAGAAACGAGAATCTTAAAATTTCAAAGACATTTGAAAGTTCAAATATTGAAAAAATAAATAATTGTATTTTCTAGAAATCTCTTAAATCAAAACAAGTCTTAAATACTGGATGTAAACTAAATTATGTCATTGCAAAGTAGCATTCAAATAATCTTACACAAATTGAACTAGCCCATATAGTAAACTCAATAAGGCTCCTTTTATGATATATGTACTTGATATAAATACTTGAACACATAGAAAACATCAGAACTCAGAAACAAATATTCATGTTGATCACACAAATATTTGCCCTTACCTCGGTTTGAACCTTTAGAGTATAGATATTTTATTTAAACCATGGTCCATCCAAAGTACGAGGGTTGTTTATGGTCAGCCCTCAGCCATTTTAAAGCCAGTTCTTAATGTATACTAAGTTTGGAGCCCAAGAGCGAATAGGAGATTTAATTAGTTTTAAAATCGAACGATACAAAACAAAAAATGGAATTAATTCCACAGAGGATGCCTTTTAAAAGGCTTTTGGGCGGTGAGAGGTAACTAGTGAAAAAAACCACAAAGAATATAAAAATCTGCATAATTCTGATTGTATTAAATTTGTTTGTACACTTAGAAATGTTTATTTAACACTGATCAAGTGATCACCATACAATATAACATCATATAAGAATTTTATTCTTAAGTAAAATTAACAGATAGCCCACCGTCACCTCGATCCAGAAAATATGCAGCTCATAACTGAAATTATTGCTATTAGGAGGTCCCTGAATACTCAACAAAATTGAACCCTATGCAAAAATCTCCAAGGTCTAATTTTCTAGTGAAATTTACTAGTAAGGTTAGAGGGGGCAAGTGCGCCCCCGGGGTAAGCGCGCTCCTGGGGTAAGTGCACCTTTCATCAAACATATCGAGATCTACAGATATTTTACAAATAACGACGAAAACAAGTTTATTGCATTCATATTGATTTAAATGAATGATGAATGAGGCGCACTTTCCCCGGTGGCGCACATACCCGAACTGACCTTATCTGCTCTCCACTACACATGTATACAATTTTAATACGGTATCTGGTTCTGGTAATACTGAATCATGTCATAAGTCCTAGTCCTGAAGTTGAGGAACGAGTTCCTGATGACGGACAGCATGAAGGCCGCCGCCTCCTTCTCTGTCGAGTTGGGCGCGAAGCGGGAGCGAAGGAGACGGATGGTCTGCCCGCGGAAACACGGTAGGCCAGTGTCGAGCATGAGGGATACCATGGATATTATGGCGTCCTGGTATGGCCTGGAATGGGGAGGTATTTGTTTCGGAATTTTTCGATAACATAATAAGTAGAGATGTACCGACTAGTCGGGAAAGCCGACTATCCGGCCTCATTTGCAGTCGGTGATAGTCGGCAATATGTGCCGATTAGTCGGCACTTTATGGATCACAGGAAAACGAGACGCTTCCCTTTTCGACATTATACAAATCAATTGCTCAAGTCGATAGTTTAAACACTTTTTGTTTTATTTCGCTCACGGAATGAAACACGCCGGTAAAATGTGAACAAAACTTGTCACAACCAGGGACCCGCCCGGTATCCCCTTCGAGGGTTTTTGAAAGGGTTTTTCGTAATGCTTTGCTTACCAAAGCCGATGCTCCTCAAAACCCATTCATTTGGCTATTAAAGCGCTCCAATACGGTATCCCCCCTTCAAAGGGTTTTTGAAAGGGTTTGCTTACCAAAGCCGATGCTCCTCAATACCCATTCATTTGGCTTTTAAAGCACAATGAATGGGTATTCAACACGAGGAAGCGGTTCAACCCTTTCAAAAGCGCTTAAAAAAGCCTTTCGAAAGGGTTTTTCTATCAGTAGCGGTAGCGCCCCGTAAGGGAAACCCCTACATACGGCTAAATTAAATGAATGAGTTTTCAATCAATAAAGGACAGCAAGTGATTTGGGCTATTAAACGAACGACTAACCCGTTCAAAGGCTTTTTTCTGGGAAGGGGTGGGCGGGTCCCTGGTCACAACGCGAACGCATGCAGACAGCGCGACGGCAAAGCGAAACGAAGTATCCCTATTGCACCCGAACTTAGCCGAAGCCCACGATCGGCCTAGCCGACTAGTCGGCCTTCTAGGCGGCCGACTAGTCGGTAGAGCGAGATAGTACCAGAGTATGATGTCACATTTCCCATAGTCGTAGCGCAGGGCATGCCCAGGATCATATCTCAGGCTCTGTCATCGCAGTCAGGTGAGACTACAGATGTTAAAGTTGCAGAATGTTTTCAAAATTATGAGCGCCGTTCTTGACGCGGATACGCCGACTTTGTGACTAAGAAAACTTGTTGAAAGCATGAAGGTGACTTCGACAGCGTACGCCATATAATACTTGTATATTACCTGACGGCGAGGAACGCCTGCACGCACAGCTCGCAGAACCACCGGAAGGGCGGCGCCTCCATCTTGCCGCCCATCACCATCACCATCTCGTCCGTCAGCTTGATGTCCGGCTCGAAGCCGAGGTTGCCGCCCGGCGACGATTCGAACATGAACCCGAAATCTGACAACAAAACATTACTATAAAAAATTGAACCATTAATTGGCTCTCTGTTACTTAGGTTATATAACTAGCTAATGGCTAATATTATTATTTTGATTGATAGCTGTTGGTTCTCCGAATAATAAATAAATAAATAACTTTTGTAACTGTAAATATCAGTTTTAGATGTGTTTATACGCAAGAAAGAAAGTTATTTCAATGGACTTTGTTATAAAAAATAAGCAGGAATACAAACACGCGATTCTAGGTATATACAACACAATATCGCCGGCCATTATACAACACAATATCGCCGGCCATTATACAACACAATACAATACAAATACTCTATTGCACGCCTCCCACAAACGAAGCAGTTAGAAAGAGAAACAATACTATAACATGTAGGAAGCATTATTAACTTGTATTGCGTTTGTTTTGCTGCATAATGTCGCCGTGTGTAAACTCTCTTATTCTCGAATTGTATGAATTTGATTGCTTACGACCACACTAAGGGAGTGGATCTTCTGTACCCGAATACCAATACGTGGTAGTATTATTAAATGAAAATATGGATAAAGATGTTCCATTTCTAGCGCCAGGAACCCTCTAGGGCCCTCTGTTCGTAGACCCTTTCCTCTATAAATGGTTTTTCCCATGTTATCGGCTACGAGCGTAGCGCTATGAAATTGGCAGTGAATGTTAATCTGGACTGACCTATATGTATGATGTGTCCGTCCGTGTCAAGCATAATGTTGCCGTTGTGCCGATCCTTAATCTGTAGCAGGAAACCGATGACGCTGTACGCCGCCATTGACGTCACGAAACACCGCCTGGCAGCCTGAAATATGTCATCATACATAGCAGCCGAAAGACGTCCACTGCTGGACATAGGCCAAATTGACAGCTGCGACCAGGTACGCGGGTTGCAACTGACAATTAGGCGCGGGGAAGCGGGGGGTTATCAGTGCTAGAGCATATATTCGACGACCTCTGTAGTCTAGTTGGTAGCGACCCTGCCTATAAAGCCGGAGGGTTCGAATCCCGGTAAGGGCATTTACTTGTGTGATGATCATGAATATTTGTTCCTGAGTCATGGATGTTTTCTATTTATTTAAGTATTTATGTATCTATATAAGTATGTATATCGTCATCTAGTACCCATGGTACAAGCTTTGCTTAGTTTGGGACTAGGTCGATTTGTGTAAGAATGTAAAAAAAAATATGCGTGGTGACCGCACGTCGAGCTATAGACTATCTATTGGAGGTTATCTGTGGATTTAACCGATGTGTTTTTACCTGAAATTCTCTAGTGCTCTCGTCGCCGTACTTCTTAATGAAATACTCGTACATTCCGATGTCTGTCTGCCTGCCGAGCTGATCTCTGGACTTTGCGTTGGGCACGCACTCTATGACGCCACACTGTAAATAAAACAATAAAATTTTCGTTTTTATGTGTGGCTATGAGCAGGTTTCGACCTGGCATACGCGACCAGTCGCTTTTACTAGCTGAGCTATCGGAATCAATTGCTCGGTCAACGAATCTTTCGGCGTGTAGCGACCTCTACCTCGTGGCCTCTTTTAACTTGCATTCAAGGCAAGATTCACATATGAGTCATGCATCTACGAGCGATTTCCGTTACAAAGCGGCCTCTGTCTAAGAAAACCGACATTCTGCACAGCCCGTGCTCTCAGTAGTTGAGATACTGATATCACTAATAGAGGGTGTATCAAAAATTGTGTGTGATCCGAGCTAGGGCATATTCGCATTGCGATTCCAAACATGCGTTTTATGCCTTTTTTTTGTTACCATCGACATTTTTGTTTTTTTTTTGACATTGCTTGTGTATGTCAACATTCCCCCGCGAGGTTGAATGAAGGGTGGAAAGGGTTAATTTCATTTTCAACCGTTGCGCGCCCAACTCTTTTACGAAAACAAATGTTTTGAGTATGTTTTTATGCCACGCAGATGACAGCTTTGACGTTCTTGATGTCATACACAAACACTGTCAACAAAAACTAAGACTGTAATGTGAACAATAATTTACTTCAAAAACAAAGTTTTAACCGACTTCAATTTAGTACTGCGCCAAGCCACGAGAACATTTCCACATTTATTTTCCAATTTACCACATGAACTGATTTCCGAGAGCAAATGCGTTGATTACTTATTAGAGATAAGAACCCAATCGCTGTATGTGGGTCGATAACATTTGAGGACTTCCGTCGATTCCACAAGGATCACCTTTGGCACTTCAATAGTTACTATTTCAACGGAATCTAATAGAACCTGTGACGTACTTTTGCACTTTTAAGTACACAATTGAAGAATTTGATAAGTCATCTGTGGTCTTCATCATCAATTCCTCGCCAAATTTATGATTTCCGGATGTAAATACACGAGTAATAATAGAAAATACGAAAATTACTACACGCGTGCCTAATAAAATTGAGGAGTTCCTTCAATTCCTCATGGATCCCACCATCTAACTGAATTTTGAAAAAAATGGGACCCACCTGGAAGCATACAAACAAAACTTTTTTTTTCGAATCCGGTCATCAATGACAGAGTTCTGAGGTAAAAAACATTGAAAAAAATAATAAATAATAATAATGCAATCGAATTGAGAACCTCCTCCTTTTTTTCACGTGTCCGTCTTACGAATTTTAAATCTGTCGAATCTTACTGTCACGTGACCTGTTGCGAGTTTCAAAAAATGTTCCCCATCGCAAAAGTGCACAGCGCCGCTAAAGAAGATTTCACTTCAAAAAACAAATGCATTTTTGGAATCGCAAAGCCCTTGATACCGATCACACCCCATTTTTGATACACCCTGTGTATCTGTGCCTCGGAGGTGTGCGGGAATGGTGTTTATCCCGCACGGCTTATGGAACAACGGTACTCACGCCGGGAGCGGTCGCGACGACCTTGTACGGGAACAGGTACAGGTCGAGCCCGACCTGCTGGAACACGTTCTTGAAGAGGGAGATGACCTGCAGCGCCAGCATGTCCTGTCTCACGTCGTCACCCACTTTAAAGATGGCCGCCTGCCATGTCTCCGCCACCATGGAGGTGAAGCGGTCTTTGCCCTCCTCCTGATAAAAAAAAACTTTGATTCAATATAATTGCTGCCGGTTGTGATCCATAGAATGTTAGTAACAATGAAGCCTATTACGGCTATGTCAGTTGATATAATTAAGATGACGATAGCAGAATTTAAAATATACACTTCGACCATATATCAGTTCTTTGATTAGGCTATTGCTACTTTCTCTATTTTTGCTAATATATTTAATGTGGCTCTGGTTATCCATATCATATAATATCGATTATTCAGTAATAATCATACATTGTCATTGTCATTGGTTTATATACACTTCACTGAAAGAAAAATTAAGGATGAAAAATACAGAAATTCAATTAATAAGTATTTTTTAAATAGATACGAAATAAAAATAAGCGTCAGGTCTTATTATTCTCATCAATAAACTCATTCACCGAGTAATAGACCTACTGTACCAATAAAGCTGTCCAATCTTGGTTAATTATTTGTATTAGTTTAGTTTAATTATTTATAGTTGCAAGGTGTTTGTCAACAGATGGCGTTGGCTGTCCTAATTTTGGTAAATTTGTCTTATTGTTTTGTTATGGAATCAACGCCAATAGATTTATAAAAAATATTAGCAACTAACCATTGAAGTGCCACGCAGTAAACCCATTATTTTACCCATAAAACGTCGGGTATCTATAGTAAATATATTGATCAATAGATGGCGCTGACCCGTCTGGTAGAACGCGCTATTAAGATTTTCCCTAAATTCATAGGGTGGCCAAACCTGATTGGCACAATCAGTTCCGAAACAGTATAAGTCAAAAAGTGTGATAAAGTAAGTAAAGTGGTAGTGATTAAATGTCAAGTGGTGTTTTATTTTTGGACCGTGAACATGGTCCTTCGAACCGGATGAACGACATCCGGTGGTGTTAAGGATTCGGCGGCAGAGGGCGCCGCTGTGGACCGCAGCCTGAAGAGCGGTCTCGGCAGTCTCAGCACGGAGCAGTAGCACCGTGACGTCATCGGCAGCGGCGGCGACTACGTGTCACGTCACCAGCGGCGGTGACAACGGGTGACGTCATCGACATCTCAAACTTCGTGTGACGTCACTAAAGACGAGTGGTACAGTGAGTACTAGCGGACAATTGTGAGTACTTTGATAATTATTGAGTGAGGGACTTATTAAAATTTGCTTGTAACTGGACTTAGAAATAATCAATCGGTTAATCTGGGACTTAGAAAAATTACATCCGATCCAGTTATAAGACTTGGAAATTTCATCTGATCAGTAGCCAGGACTTAGAAAATTTGAATAACTACGCACCCACGGGAAACCTACGCCCGATTTTAGTCAGGAAGTCAGACAGTTAGAAAAAGTTACGATGGATAAACTTATCAAAGTTCAAGAGGACTTACAAGCCAGAACAGTACGCGCTTATGAGAACTTTAAGAAGTCTCCCAGAGATCGTCGTAACTCAGTGGAATATCTCAACACCAGGCTAGGATTGTTGGAGGAGTTATGGACTCAATTTTCACGCACACATACGTCGATCATCGAAACCTGCAAGTCTGAAGCGTTGGCCCACAGTTCATACATTGCGAACAATGTGTATGATGCGACAGAAGAATCGTATATAACATATAAGTGTCTCGTCAAGTCTACACTGAACAGCGTGAACCAAGCCTTCACAACACCAAACACCAGTGTCGCTGAGTCCGACATGGGAACAAATAAACCCGAAGAACTCATCCGATTGCCAAAAATCTCAATACCAACCTTTTCTGGTCGATATGAAGAGTGGATCGGCTTCCGTGACATGTTTGTTTCACTGATTCATAACAACAAAAATTTAGACGTTGTCCAGAAGCTGCACTATCTAAAGGGGCATCTAACTGGTGAGGCTGAGCAGTTGTTGAGACATGTTCCGATCACAAGAGATAATTACAGTACCAGCTGGGAGCAATTAGAGAAGCGTTATAACAACAAGAAGTTCTTATCCAACAGCATCCTGAAACGTCTACTGAGTCAGCGCAATTTGGCTACTGAATCTTCTAGTGCCCTCAAGGAGTTATTAGATACAACCAACGAGTGTCTACAGGCGCTAAAGAACTTAGGCATCGATGTAAATAGTTGGGACATCATTGTTGTGCATCTACTTTGTTTAAAATTAGATGCTGAGTCGAGGAAACAATGGGAACTCAAATCCAGTGAATTAGGCAATGAGTTACCAACGTATGAGCAGTTTAAAACCTTCCTGGAGACGAGGTTTCGTGCTTTAGAGTTTATCGACCCAAAGGTTTCTCGACCCAGCACGAATGCACACAAGGCTTTTAATATTCCTGTAAGTTCCAAGGTTCATCATTTGCAGGCCCTAACGTGTGCTTATTGTTCTGAAGCCCATAAAATAAGCAACTGTAAACAATTTGCTAAAATAGATACTGATGCTCGTCGTGATTTTGTCCAGTCACACAATTTGTGTTTCAATTGCTTAGGGTCGTCTCACACCGTATATGCATGCCGTCAATCATATAGATGCCGAATCTGTAACAAGAAACATCATTCCTTATTACATTCCAGGAATAACACACCAACTCCAACAGCTGAGTCCCAAGAAACAAATCACTCAGTTGTTGCCAATGTGGTTGTACCTGCAACTACATCTCACTCATCACCGGTTGATGAGCCTGCTACCACTTTAAAGGCCCATGTTTCGACAACTCGTAGTCATGTTTTATTACCAACTGCATTAGTTAATGCTTCGTCGAAATCGGGAACACTCATCACACTCAGATGCTTACTCGACCAGGGATCACAGGCGTCACTGATTACAGAGTCTGCGGTCCAGCTATTGGGACTCAAGAAACAAGCACACAAAAGCATAATATCAGGCTTAGGGAGTGACGAGAGCGCTACTATAGCCTCTCATTCCATAGTCAAGTTTAAAATTCAATCACTCCTTGATGCCTCTATGGAATTCGAAGTCAATGCTTTTGTTTTAAGCAAACTGACGTCAATTTTGCCCGAAAGAAAAATCGTCGTCAAGTTCTGGTCGGAGTTCGAAAACTTAAGTCTAGCTGATCCTTTATTTGACAAACCAAACAAGGTCGACCTGCTTCTTGGAGCGGACATCTACGGAAAGATACTGCTAGAAGGGGTCATCAAAGGATCGCCGGGAACACCTACAGCCCAAAAAACTGCACTGGGCTGGATTCTATCAGGTCCAATTAAAGAAGAGGACCTCACGGCACATACCGCTATCAGAATAAATCACGTTAACATAAACGATAACGTTAACGATCTCCTGAAGAAATTTTGGGAGCTGGAGGCCGATAGTTGCGTGTTGTCGCCTAAAGATGATTACAGTGGAGAAGAGCGAAGGTGCGAAGAAATTTTTGCTGCCACTACTAAACGGGATAATAGTGGTAGGTATATAGTAAAACTGCCCTTCCGTGAAGAAAATCCAAAATGCAAAGAAGGAAGACTTCATGTTGCAGCAGCTAAGCGTTTCAATCTCTTGGAAAAAAGGTTCAACAGAGACCCTCAGTTACAGGAGCGGTACACGGCAGTGATTCAAGAATATGAAGATCTTGGTCACATGGAAAGAGTGCCGAAGCACGAAGAAAACAAGCCGGGAGCCGTGTATCTCCCTCATCACGCCGTTATTCGTGAAGATAGAACCACATCAAAGGTACGGGTGGTGTTCGATGCTTCTTGCCAAGGCGTCAACGGTGTGTCTCTGAATCAAGACCTTTTAGTCGGCCCACGGCTTCAACAAGACTTACGCCACATACTCATGCGGTGGCGTTGCTTTCCCATTAGTCTTGTGTCTGACATCGTAAAAATGTATAGACAAGTAAAGGTCTACGAAGAAGATGCTGACTTCCAGCGCATCCTATGGCGAAACAATCAGGACGAACCTGTAATCCATTTTAGGCTCCTGAGAGTAACCTTCGGGACGGCCGCTGCACCGTATCTAGCTGTCCGAGCATTGCAGCAAGTTGCACACGACCACGGTCAAGCTTATCCTTTAGCAGCAGACAGGGTTATAAATGACTTTAATGTGGATGACCTCTTGTCAGGTTGCGAGACAGTCGCCGAAGGAGAGAAAATATATGGAGAACTAAATGAATTATTAGGGAAAGCATGTTTCGAACTTGCTAAGTGGAGTTCCAGCAGCGATGAACTTATGAAAATAATCAACCAGGATGTTGGAGATAGTGAAGGGAATGTACAAATTAAGCTCGATGCGGTTATGAAAATCTTAGGCCTGACCTGGAACAGAAGAAGCGACACTTTTGAATACGCAGTGCAGTTGCCACCACTCAAGGTCCCTATAACGAAGAGACGAATGATATCGGACATTGCTCGATTATTCGACCCCCTTGGTTGGATGGCTCCAGTTGTCATCTGTGCTAAGATTTTCATCCAAAAGTTGTGGTTATCAGGCATCAACTGGGATGATGAAGTTCCACCTGAGTTGATGTCAGAATGGTTGAACTACAGAGAAAGATTAACTCAAATTGTGACCTTCAGTATCCCAAGATGGGTTCATATTGAGAAAAGCAGCAAGCTTATTGAGCTGCAAGGCTTCTGTGATGCTTCCAACGAAGCATATGCTGCTGTCATCTATTTGCGGACTATAGGCGAAGATGGAGCTGTTCATGTATCATTAGTCACAGCGAAGACAAAGGTAGCGCCAATAAAACAAGTATCGATCCCGCGTTTAGAGCTGTGCGGAGCGGTGCTACTTACTAAGCTGCTAATGGAAGTGTCACGAGTTATGAAGATAGACAAATCAAAAATCCACGCATGGACCGATTCAACCATTGTGTTATCATGGATCAACAGCAGACCTAATAGGTGGAAAACATTTGTGGCCAATCGGGTGGCAGAAATACTCACGTCACTCGATCCTGAGCAATGGACGCACGTATCATCTAAGGAAAATCCTGCGGATTGCGCTTCCAGGGGTACGCACTGTATTCAAGAAGAGCTTCTGTGGAAGGAGGGTCCAACGTGGCTGAAAGAAAATCATATGGTGTATAAAAAGAATACACATTATCAAACAGAATTAGAACTGAAGACGAATAAGGTCTGTTTGGTAAGTACCTGTGTTCCGAACGAAGGAATGGGCATCATCGGAAGATTCTCTAGTCTTAGACGGCTTATACGTGTAGTAGCATACTGCAAAAGGTTTATAAAACGAATGAGAGGAGAAATATTTGAACGGTGGCTCACTGCTAGAGAAATTCAAGAGAGTCTTACCACGTGCATTATGATAGTCCAAGGAAGTAGTTTCGAAGCTGAAATGAAGAATCTAAAAAAGAATGAAGAACTCAAGAAAAGCAAAATTAACTCGTTAAACCCTTATATCGATGGCTCGGGAATCTTGAGAGTGGGTGGACGCCTGCAGCACGCATATGTCAGTGAGCAGATGAAGCATCCAATTATCGTTCCTGAAAAATCGCATTTCACAAATCTGCTCATCTCTGATGCGCACGAACGAACGTTGCACGGTGGTCCTAATTTAATGCTTAACTATTTAGGAACCAAGTATTTTATACTCGGTGTCAAGAATTTAGTCAAATTTTATGTGCGTAAGTGTGTCAAATGTGTCCGCTACGCAGCGCTAACAAATTTCCCTTTGATGGGGCAATTACCGGCTGCCAGAGGGGTTCCAAACCGACCCTTTCGTTATAGCGGTGTAGATTATGCCGGCCCTATACAGATCAGAACTTCCAAGGGTAGAGGACACCACTCCTATAAGGGCTACATATGCCTGTTCATCTGCATGTCCACACGAGCAATTCATTTGGAAGCAGTGAGCGACATGACAGCTCAGGGATTTTTAGCAGCATTTAGGCGGTTCGTGGCTAGGCGTGTGGCCATTGTTCAGACTTATGGAGTGATAATGGCACCAATTTTGTAGGCGCTGCCCGGGAGCTAAGGCAGCTGTATTCGGAAGAAAAGTCGAGTATAGCAATTGAAATAGCCGATCAACTGGCAACTAACGGCACCACTTGGCACTTCATCCCTCCCCATGCCCCTAACTTCGGAGGTCTGTGGGAAGCGGGAGTAAAATCAACAAAACATCACCTGAGAAGAATAATAGGTAACACAACTCTGACCTACGAGGAATTGTCAACCGTTTTATCCCAAATAGAAGCGTGTCTCAATTCGAGGCCAATTTGTAAAGGTAGTGACACGACTGACTCACCCGAACCATTAACCCCAGGTCATTTTCTGGTAACAGAGCCTCTTGTGTTAGTTCCTGACTCCAATTATAAGACAGCAACTGTAAGCAGTCTTCGAAGATGGCAGTTGACTCAGAAGCTCGTTCAAGACTTTTGGCGTCGTTGGTCGAGTGAGTATCTGACGCAATTTTACCATAGATACAAGTGGGCGCATCAAACTCCAGAACCAGCTGTTGGGGACGTGGTCTTGGTCAAGGAAGATGATCTTCCACCATCTAGATGGTTGTATGGCATTATAGTGCAGAAACATCCAGGTGCGGACAACATCACACGAGTAGTCAGTCTAAAGTGTAAGGATAGCATCATTAAGCGAGCTGTAAATAAGTTATGTTTTTTGCCTGTACATTAACATAATTATAAAAGGTTGTTTAAGCCAAATGCACAATAAGTGTGCTGTAACTTGTATTTGTGTTTCTCACACACATAATGTTTTATACAGTGTAAAATTTATTTTATGTGTATGCTCCATGGTGGGCGGAATTAAGGAAAAAATATTTCATTTTGTCCTTGGTGGGCGGAATGTCCAATCTTGGTTAATTATTTGTATTAGTTTAGTTTAATTATTTATAGTTGCAAGGTGTTTGTCAACAGATGGCGTTGGCTGTCCTAATTTTGGTAAATTTGTCTTATTGTTTTGTTATGGAATCAACGCCAATAGATTTATAAAAAATATTAGCAACTAACCATTGAAGTGCCACGCAGTAAACCCATTATTTTACCCATAAAACGTCGGGTATCTATAGTAAATATATTGATCAATAGATGGCGCTGACCCGTCTGGTAGAACGCGCTATTAAGATTTTCCCTAAATTCATAGGGTGGCCAAACCTGATTGGCACAATCAGTTCCGAAACAGTATAAGTCAAAAAGTGTGATAAAGTAAGTAAAGTGGTAGTGATTAAATGTCAAGTGGTGTTTTATTTTTGGACCGTGAACAAAGCTTTTTTGTACTCTTCGACCTTAATGTTTGAATTAAGATTTCGTACACCAAACTTAAATCACATACTTTTTACTATGGAGCTCCCAACTCAACATTTCATAACTGTTGAGACAACTGAAATGAAATTGACCAATCACGTGGCGCCTTTATTGAACTATAATGTATTTGACCAATAGGACGCCGTCATGAGAAAGTCAAAAGGTAAATAGACAACAACGCACAAAAAAAAAATGCCGTTGGTTGCACTTCGTTTTCAATAGATACCAAGTTTGTTTAATCAGTTCAGTTGACTCGTAGAAAAGTATTGTATACAATAGTTATATAATTAGCTTTTTAAGTCTCGTACAAGCTTCGTGGCCTAAGCGTGGTGCTCGACTGAAAAAGCATACATTATATAACGATTGCATAAAATACTATTTAAGTGCGAATTAAAACCTGAAATGGTGTTCATACTTTTAATGCCAAGTGGAATTTTAGTATAGATCTTAGATCCAACTACATGTACGCAGTTGCCAGTCTTCTTAAGGCGATACTTGGGCCATGCTGACGACTGTCCTAGAATATTTTGCTGTTCCACTTTTTTTGGGATAGAAGCTAAGTTCACCGGATCCGCTTGTCCGATTTCAAATTTCACCTACGTGTAGAATAGACTTTCTGAATGGTCATAGGCTATATTTTAAACCGTCGGTTTGCCCGTGTTCTGCACGATACGCAGGCGAAGCCGCGCGGGCAGCTAGCGCGGTGCAGTGAACTCACGGCGGGCGGGTCCTCGCCGGCCGCCACCGCCATGGCGACAGCTTCCATGTCGGCGATCCCGTACTTGCGCACACGGAAGCGCGCGAGGTACGGCGCCTTTGCCGCGCTCTGCATGGGCGTGCCTGGGAACATTTACTTCATATGATTTCAATTTAACTTTTTCACTTAACTTAAGGCGCCGTAGGTTCATGGTCTTCTCTCCCTCTCACTGAGCATAAGCGCGAGCGATATCGAAGTGCGTGCTCGGAAGCGCGGATATCATGATTTATAATGTTATTATTTGGCAGTTTAAATGAATAAAAAAGTAATCAATGAGTTCTCTGAAACATAATATCGCCGATTTTTAGAAGTCATTTTAATATTTTGTAATTTTATTATTATTATAATATGCATGATTTGTTACGAATATTTTAAGTGTATTTTAGACCTATGTTCCTGATTTTTTTCTATCGAACAAAAATTGCTTAATCATGTTTCGAATCACTGATCTCGCTGCAGAAAAGCTCAAGCTAATCGTATTTTTTGGAAACCACATTGTTATAAACAGACGCACTATATTGTTTCAAAAACTCTGTTCGCTTAACATCGCTGAGCCTACGGCGCCTTAAGTAGATTTAAAGACCTATCTCTATATATTCGGAGGACTATATCGGTTACGTTGGTTCTGCTGCAGATAGCCTCATTTCTAGTGCGATCACTCAGAGAAACTCCCAACATAGCCCTTTGGGTGACTTTGAGACTTCTTATGAGGACCATAGTAAGCGACCACGTTTCAGTGCCATATGTCACACTGGTCAAAGACTCTCGTATTGAGACACTGCAGAATATTGAACGAAAAGATGTGCCGTAGCTTCCCGAACGCTGCCCAGCCGAGTCGGATTCGACGATTGAACTCTTTCTCGAAGTTGGACCTATCTATCTGGATACTCTATTATACAGGGTGTTTTTATACATTTGCTTTAATTTTAAGGGCAGATTCTTTACATCTTTGTATGTAACACCTTTGTAACCATGGTATCTGCATGAAATAAATAAATAAATAGTTGGTTTTGGAGCAAGACATACACCTCATTTTATGCGATAGTGCATATATATACCGAATATGGCGTGAAAAACTTACCACTTTTATAATCGATGTCCAACACCATAGAATCCGGATTGGACGGGAGATAACAGCCCGGTTGTACCTGTAAAGAACAAAATCATTTTTTATGAATACTTGATGACCACCGTAGCCTAGTGGGTGGTGACCCTGCCTACGAAGCCGGAGGTCCCGGGTTCGAATCCCGGTAAGGGCATTTATTTGTGTGATGAGCACGAATATTTGTTCCTGAGTCATGGATGTCTTCTATGTATTTAAGTATTTATTTATCTATATAAGTATGTTTATCGTCGTCTAGTACCCATAGTACAAGCTTTGCTTAGTTTGGGATTAGGTCGATTTGTGTAAGATTGTCCCCAAATATTTATTTATTTATTTATTTCTTAGGGTTCGTCTTATGTCACGTCAACTGTGTCACGTACAGCCACGAGCTTTAATTTGGGACCCATTTCCATTAAATCTTGTTAGAACATTCATAATGCAATAAGTTCGAAATTTTAGTTTGATACTGTTGAATGTCAAGTTAAGACATAATGTCTTATATCGAATCGACCCTTGAAATGATAACCTCTTTGCAAAACGCTATCACTACGGCTTTCAGTGTCAGTGAAGAAAACAGATAGAAGACAGGACCAAAATCCCGCTTACCCAAGTAACAATTAATCGGAAAACATCGGAAATGATCGTTTGCCCTCGCTCCAGTTGACGTAATTGCACGGTTGCCCCTAGACACGTAAAGTTGTCGATGGTAAACATTATGGCATTGTGATAGCGTTTAAATATTAGCTCTAAATAGCGTAAGGTACACGATATTCAGCCTTAGGTGGGTACCAAATTAAAGCTCGTGACAAGAGTATTAACACTTTTCAATTCTATTTTTAGTGTATGAAGGTACAACTTTCTTCGCTTTCCCGGGCCCGAGAGAGCATCCACTACGTTCTAACTTTAGGTTAAGATTCAATATTAAACTGACAGTACCTTGATATTCTTCAACGCCTCCAAGCAAGCCCGCTTCCTCTCAGCACCCTTCGGGTACGGTCGGATGATCCCGGAGATGTTCGTGATCTGCCCGAAGAAGTCAAACTCCCGTTCGTAGAACGCCTTGGCCGGGCCAGAGAGCATGTCCACTATATTCTTTGTCAACGCTTCTAGGGTGTCAAATAGAACAGCTGCGAGGAAATAAAGAAAAACAATATTTATTAACCAACAACATCATAATCCTCCTAGCATTCCCGGTTGTGACCTAAACAAAGAAATCCACTGCTGGACATAGGCCTCCCCCAAAGAGTGCCACAATGACCGGTCCCGCGCCACCCGCATCCAGCGGACTCCCGCGTCCTTTACCAGGTCATCAGTCCACCTTGTGGGGGGGGGCCTATCCACGCCGCGCCTTCCGGTACGTGGTCGCCACTCGAGAACCTTTCCGCCCCAACGGCCATCGGTTCTACGTACAATGTGCCCCGCCCACTGCCACTTAAGTTTAGCGATTCTTTTTTTCTCGTGCTCGTAATGCATAAGCGTGTCTGTCTAGGGGGCACGGTCGACTCGAATCGAGGCATCGAGATTTACGCGGGCAAAATCGTGGACACTTCTAGAAATAAGATGAATAGAAATGAGACAGCTATACTCACGGTCCTTGTTGTGCATCTCCTCGTCGGTGTACATGTTGGTGTGCATGTTCCAGATGAGCTGGTGCGCCACCACCTGTGACTTGCGCGCCAGCGACTTGATCAGCTCGGACACGTAGCCCATCTGAAATAATACAGCATTTTACTAATCTCGTACAGTAATTATATAAAAAGTTAAATATAAAATTATACATACAAAACACATAAGTCACATAACTACAACTTAGAAAAGTTGAAAAACCCCCGATATTTTTATTTCAAAGTCCAATATCTCAAAAACGGCTGAACAGATTTTCATGAAACATGACTAAGAGCACTCGGGATTAAATTATCTATAACACAAAAAAACCGCATTCAAATCGGTCCATCCGTTTGGGAGCTACGATACCACAGACAGACACGTTTAACTTATAACACCACTCTCTTTGCATCGGGGGTTAAAAATCATTATAAAACCTAACCAAGGGTGCAGCCGGCAGCGAGGCGGGGCCTAAGCTACCGGTGGTCAGGGCGACAGGAGTACCACCTTCTGTATCTGACCCTTGGTCCAGCCATCTAGCGAGAGCCTCTTGAGGTGATGGTCGACTCTTCGCTATTAAACCGTTAGCCGAAACGACTATCGGGACGATGATCGTCGAATGAACATCCCACAAGGCGGTTACATTATTATTATTACGTATCTCCGATTGAAATTCACGGGTCGAACCCCCGTCATTTTGAGGGCGTGCGTGCGGATATAGATCCAACACGTAGATGCCCTTTGGAGACGAAGTTTAATGTGATGTAATACACCCGCTAAGAACGGGTACGTCGATAGTTACTCGTGACCCGGATCCAACAGGCGTTGGGGCTATCTAATGTAAAGAGACGTAGAACGTCCCCATTTAACGGTGTTTGATAATAAATTATTTTGATTTAGCAAAAATAACTTTTTCATCATCATCATCATATCAGCCGAAAGACGTCCACTGCTGGACATAGGCCTCCCCCAAAGAGTGCCAAAGTGACCGATCCCGCGCCGCCCGCATCCAGCGGACTCCCGCAACCTTTACCAGGTCATCAGTCCACCTTGTCGGGGGCCTACCCTCGCTGCGTCTTCCGGTACGTGGTCGCCACTCGAGAACCTTTCCGCCCCAACGGCCATCGGTTCTACGTGCTATGTGCCCCGCCCACTGCCACTTAAGTTTAGCGATCCGGAGGGCTAACAACTTACCTTTAAAATAACTTATTAGATTAACAAAATAATCCGCAGGTTAAATGAAACATTACCTTCTTTTCGGTTCTGGGAGCATGACAGTTCTAACCTTACCTAACCTACATTTCTGGTAGCTGTTCGGTTCTATAAGGGTCATGGTTCTAACTTAACCTACCCTACGTTTCTGCTAGCAATTGGATTACATATTGTGATTAATAAATGGCTTACCATATAGTATGACTTAAGAATTCCCTTACTTCAAAAATTACTTGTTCCTATATAATACCATGCATACTTCCAATCCTTTTTAAAGCTGTAATTAGTTTCCTAGTCTTTTACCGAAGTTACAGATCTCTCACTTTAAAATTGTTTTGTTCCCCGTACAAACACCAGACTAATTTTAGCCCATTTAGGGGTTGCATGTTTTTAATCCCCTTATGGAATCAATTTCAAACATTCTAAAACAGAAGTTCCATATCTCTTTCTTTGAAAATGTCTTGCTCTCCATACAAACCTTGTACCCCCTGCAAAACTTTGAACCCTATAGGGGATGAAATTCATAAAAATCTGAAATCAGTTTTGTAGTCTTTTAAAAGACCGAAGTTACAAATCTCTTACTATAACATTTTCTTGGTATCAATATAAAACCTTGATTCCCGTTTTAACCCCCCTTAGGGATGGAAATTTTCCAAAATTTTTAATAAATAAATAAATAAAACGCTGATATTTTATACTTTAAAAAGTGTTCTTTCTACAACGTTTTAAGTATCTATCTAAAAAAAAAGTGTTTCTCATACAAACCTTGCACCCCTTTTTAACCCCCTTAGGGATTAAATTTTCTAAAACGCCGGAAGTACTTTTTTTCTAATAAGTAATATTTCTACAAAGTTTCAAATCTCTAGCTTAAAACAAAGTATTTTCCATACAAACCTTGCATCCCTTTTTAACCCCCTTAGGGGTATAATTTTCTAAAACTGACAGTTCTTTTTTTGTATTCTAAAAAGTAATCTTTCTACAAAGTTTCAAGTCTTCTAGTTCAAAAATAATGTTTCCCCTATACCAACATATTTATCACCCCTATTTAACCTCCTTAGGGGTGGAATTTCCTAGAAAGTACTGACCGTGTCGTGGCGCCTGCTGGCCGCCTGCGCGGACAGCGGGTGCGGCGGGTACTGCCGGCTGAAGTACTGACCGTGTCGTGACGGAGCGCCTGCACGAGCTGCGGTATGTAGAGCAGCACGGCGGAGGAGGGGTAGGAGGTGAGCGCGTTGACGGCCGCCTGCGCGGACAGCGGGTGCGGCGGGTACTGCCGGCTGAAGTACTGACCGTGTCGTGGCGGAGCGCTTGCACGAGCTGCGGTATGTAGAGCAGCACGGCGGAGGAGGGGTAGGAGGTGAGCGCGTTGACGGCCGCCTGCGCGGACAGCGGGTGCGGCGGGTACTGCCGGCTGAAGTACTGACCGTGTCGTGGCGGAGCGCTTGCACGAGCTGCGGTATGTAGAGCAGCACGGCGGAGGAGGGGTAGGAGGTGAGCGCGTTGACGGCCGCCTGCGCGGACAGCGGGTGCGGCGGGTACTGCCGGCTGAAGTACTGACCGTGTCGTGGCGGAGCGCTTGCACGAGCTGCGGTATGTAGAGCAGCACGGCGGAGGAGGGGTAGGAGGTGAGCGCGTTGACGGCCGCCTGCGCGGACAGCGGGTGCGGCGGGTACTGCCGGCTGAAATACTGACCGTGTCGTGGCGGAGCGCTTGCACGAGCTGCGGTATGTAGAGCAGCACGGCGGAGGAGGGGTAGGAGGTGAGCGCGTTGACGGCCGCCTGCGCGGACAGCGGGTGCGGCGGGTACTGCCGGCTGAAGTACTGACCGTGTCGTGGCGGAGCGCTTGCACGAGCTGCGGTATGTAGAGCAGCACGGCGGAGGAGGGGTAGGAGGTGAGCGCGTTGACGGCCGCCTGCGCGGACAGCGGGTGCGGCGGGTACTGCCGGCTGAAGTACTGACCGTGTCGTGGCGGAGCGCTTGCACGAGCTGCGGTATGTAGAGCAGCACGGCGGAGGAGGGGTAGGAGGTGAGCGCGTTGACGGCCGCCTGCGCGGACAGCGGGTGCGGCGGGTACTGCCGGCTGAAGTACGCGAGGGCTTCCACGGGACTCACGCGCGCCCATGTAACCATGTGGACCAACTGGAATTAATAAAAAAATTAAAACAACCCTGACACATCAAACATACATCTCGAGGAAGACTGCGACTTTTGATTGTTATTTAAATTCAAGTTGTCTGGAAGATTATAAATATAAGAAGACTAGCTACAAAGAAACTTCTACAACATCAAATTAAGAAATGATTTGCGAAATAAAAACTATCCTCTATCCTTCCAAGGGTCTCAAATGATCTCTACGCTAAATATCATCTAAGCTACAATACTGGTTTTTTTTCCTAAATCCATTCAGTAGTTTTGAAAGCAAAATTATCTTATGCCAAAAGTCTTCGAAATTTCCATCTCCATCCCCAGACCTTTAACGGTATTAAATTAAGAAATGTTGAACAAACAAAACAAATTAACAGTTTAAATCTAACATTACCTTCTTTTCGGTTCTGTGAGTATCGCAGTTTTACCCTAAACAAACGTACATTTCTGGTAGCTGTTCAGTTATGTAATGGTGGCAGTTAACCTAAACTTCTTTTAACGTTGGATTTAAACTTTAACCCCATTAGGGGTGGAATTTTCCAAAACGCTCTCTAATATTGTAATCTATCTACAAAGTTTCAAGAATTTAGCTAAGAAAAGACAGTGTTCCCAGTAAAAACCTTGCACCCTATTTTTAACCCCTGTAGGAGCAGAATTTTCTAAAACGCTGATTTTTTTTTTTGTATTTTAATAAGTAATCTTTCAACAAAGTTTAAAGTCTCTAGCTAAAAAAGCAAAGCTTCCCCCAAACAAAAATCTGCACCCCTTTCATCCTCCATAGGGATGGAATTAAAAAAAAACCTTAATTTGTATTCAAATAAGTAATATTTCTACAAAGTTTCAAACCTCTAGTTAAAAATATAAAGTTTCGCCAATACAAACTTTGCACCCCTTTTTAACCCCCTTAAGGGTGGAATGATCGAAAACGGTGAAATTATTTTATTTGTATTCTAATAAGTAATCTTTCTACACAGTCTTTAGCTCAAAAAAAGAGTTTCACCCATACAAACTTTGGACCCCTATTTAGCCCCCTTAGGGAACTTATTTCCAAAAATCCCAACTCATCTAGGGATACGCCCACGTTATGAAAGTAACCTAGAGTGCAAAAATACTGTACCATTAGTAGTTTCGGCTGTGCGTTGATGAGTCAGTCAGTCAGTCAGGACTTCTTTTATAGATATAAATTTAGATTTTACCGAACACTGCTTACGATTTCACACTGTTCGATGCAAGCCAGCCTCTCAAGCGGCAACAGGGGTGTAGATAATTAATAAAATAATCAATTATGTTATATTTTCTCGAAAACGGATTAAAAATGAAGTCAAATGGAGAAAAAATCAACGCATGAGGTTAAATAATCACGTGTCCAAAGTTTTAAGAAAGGGTATGTTCTGTCCCTTTTTCGTAAAACTAAAACCCAACTTCATATGAAACGATGAGGTTCGCAGCTTGTGACGTCACTAGAAGACGGCAACGTGCCGCGCCCCATCGTGTTCGGCGCTGCCGTCGACGCGGCCTGCAGCCTTGCATATTGTGACGTCACACACTGTTTGCGTTTTCTCTCTCTAACAAGCAATATTAAAACGGTTGTACCTCCGTAATTCTTTGAGATATCCGAATGGGATTTTCGTCACTAGGCATATTTTTTTGCCTTCTTTCTTTTGGAGTAATAATAATTTATCTACACACACACATCATTAGTGCTCTAAAATGCGTTCAGAAACCGTAGGAAATGACCAGCATTATTACAACCGATTTTACTATGAGAACTTTCTTGTCTGTGGTAGTAGGTAAAATCTGTACTGTAATGTTGTTACAGTACAGATTTTTGTATCGTTATGAGTTTAAAATTGTAACAGCTGTCAAAACTCAAGCGGGTCTCTATTCTAGTATCCATAGATATTAAAACATTTATCGATACGAAACGTCAATTCAGTATGATCTATTGGATAAATGACATTAATATTCAATTATTTTTAAATTATTTAATCATATTGGTTAAGGGGCTACCCGAGGTTTCCATCGATTTTTGACAAGTTTTGAATCGTATCTCCTACTTTTGCACTACAGATAGAAGAATAAATCAAACTGTTATAGGTTCTTCAATCTTTTTAAACATTGTCTAAAATAACACTTATTTTGTATCTCTATTGACGTGAAAGATCTAACACATACGAAATCTATATATTTGGGTTCGTCTGTGACGTCCCTAAAAACTGGTCCAGGGTTTTCATTTTAAACCAATTAACACAAAAGTTATGGCCAGAAGCCGGTTTTTTGGCCTAAAATTGTTCAACTTCGATGCCAAATATCTCGAAAACAATGAACTTTGAAGTAAATATGGGATACTATATTGCTTAAAGCCGTTGTTGTTAATAATAATAAGCTACAAAAAACCTAAGAAAACTAAGAGATTCAGATCGAAGGTACGATCCCAGACGCCAATTATGGGAGCCCCTTAACAAATTGTACGCTATATGATAATTATTTCAGTCCTGTATAAGTTTTGCATGTCGTTCACCGACTGAACACTGTACTGTTGTACCTCAACACCCTGTACTATATTTATAAGTATTCTGGCAAATAAAATAATTCTATGCTATTCTATTCTATTCTATGTTTTTTAAATATAAACCGCACGACATTTCATCTCGGGTGATATGAGTATTGGGACTTCATTCGTTTGTCTATGATTAAAAAAACCATTCGTCATGACGAATTGCCGCCATTGCTGTTGTCATTTATTGTCGGTTTTTTGCTGTTGCTTACATACTTATGATATGTGTAGTGTATGCAACTGTACATAATTAGGCCTTAAAACACTCGTATGATCCTATTATGAAACTCGCTAACGCCGGTTTCATAAAACCACACTCGTATTTTAAGGCCTCTCATTATGGATCAGTCGCATAAATTACTATTTCGAGTTTACACCCGTATTAGGTCGACACATGCAGCGTGCGGCGACCGCGACAGTGCAAAGGACATTAAGTTATCCGCAGTCGCCTGCGGTCGCATATTTATGTGACTTACTCGTATGTCAATAGAACTCAACAGCCAGGCTTTGTAAGCGAAGAAACTAATGATAAGATGACGGTCGTTAGTCGAAGTTTCAAACAGGTTCCGCGGCCACATTACACGAACGAAGCAGTGTACAGTAGCCGGCAGACTACTTGGAATTACATTTCTTTGTGTAGTAATGTGTATGTGTATTTTCTAACTAATTACCAAGTACTCGTTTCGTAATGTAATAAAAATAAAAACCAAACATCGTAAACCATTTTTCTGTCTGTCTTTTTACAACTACGTTACTTTGTGGTTTGTGGTGGCATCAGCTTTGCTTTTCGTAATAAAACTCAACAAACAATTTGAATATTTAACAGACTACAATACCTCAATAAATAACTTTGACATAAAAGTAAATGAATCATTATTACAGAAAACTAACCGCTTACCATTAGATGGGCGGTACGCTTGTTCGCCACTGATGTGGTATGTAAATTAAAATCACTTGATGACTGACCGAAAGTGTACTATGGCGATTGCGGGACGTGGGCGGGGTGCGGGACGCAAACTTCAACCGATCTACCAATCAGGCGCCCGACACGCTGCCCCCCGCTGCCGCACCTCACCGCCCCCTCCCGCACCTCACCGCCCCCCCCCCCCCCCGCGGACACCTAAAATTCGCTTCTGCGCAGCCAAGGTCATTTGCGCAAGTTGTTTGCCGTCTACTGTAATCGCCGCTTTACAGCATGCGTGTCGATTACTAACCTCATGCGCGTCGTTGAGTAGAGTCTCCGTGGTGACGAGGTACTTGAGGGCTTGCGGGATGTGGCAGACCGCTGTCGGCTGCGCCTGCACTTTGCGACGCATCTCCGCGGCTATGCTTTCGTTGTTTAGCCTGTAACAACACATCGATGAACAACATGATCCTCCTAGAGGTTTTCCCGGTTTTATGACTCGCGATATTGGCGCAGGCACTAGTTTTACGAAAGCGACTGCCATGAAATATATTCTAGGATTTGCACATACTACAACCAAGCGTGTTCCTCTTTCTTGCAGCTTCGGCTAAACTCGGCTTTCGCGCACGTCTGGGGTGTCGATATACCCGATTACGGTAGGAGCCAAAAATGACGTGAGCGTGAGCGTGAGCGTGACAAAGCGCGTGCGAGCGCGGCGTGTTTTGTTAGCCAGAGGACCTTCGAGGCGAGCTTGGCGTAGTCGCGCCACGTGCGGTCTGTGTTGGGCTTGGAGCGCCACGTGGCGATGTTGTCCCTGTCACTCACCTCTCCGGCAGGAACACGGCCAGCGCCGGGCTGATGTCCCAGGCGAGCTTGGCGTAGTCGCGCCACGTGCGGTCCGTGTTGGGCTTGGAGCGCCACGTGGCGATGTTGTCCCCGTCACTCACCTCTCCGGCAGGAACACGGCCAGCGCCGGGCTGATGTCCCAGGCGAGCTTGGCGTAGTCGCGCCACGTGCGGTCCGTGTTGGGCTTGGAGCGCCACGTGGCGATGTTGTCCCCGTCACTCACCTCTCCGGCAGGAACACGGCCAGCGCCGGGCTGATGTCCCAGGCGAGCTTGGCGTAGTCGCGCCACGTGCGGTCCGTGTTGGGCTTGGAGCGCCACGTGGCGATGTTGTCCCCGTCACTCACCTCTCCGGCAGGAACACGGCCAGCGCCGGGCTGATGTCCCAGGCGAGCTTGGCGTAGTCGCGCCACGTGCGGTCTGTGTTGGGCTTGGAGCGCCACGTGGCGATGTTGTCCCCGTCACTCACCTCTCCGGCAGGAACACGGCCAGCGCCGGGCTGATGTCCCAGGCGAGCTTGGCATAGTCGCGCCACGTGCGGTCCGTGTTGGGCTTGGAGCGCCACGTGGCGATGTTGTCCCCGTCACTCACCTCTCCGGCAGGAACACGGCCAGCGCCGGGCTGATGTCCCAGGCGAGCTTGGCGTAGTCGCGCCACGTGCGGTCCGTGTTGGGCTTGGAGCGCCACGTGGCGATGTTGTCCCCGTCACTCACCTCTCCGGCAGGAACACGGCCAGCGCCGGGCTGATGTCCCAGGCGAGCTTGGCGTAGTCGCGCCACGTGCGGTCCGTGTTGGGCTTGGAGCGCCACGTGGCGATTTTGTCCCCGTCACTCACCTCTCCGGCAGGAACACGGCCAGCGCCGGGCTGATGTCCCAGGCGAGCTTGGCGTAGTCGCGCCACGTGCGGTCTGTGTTGGGCTTGGAGCGCCACGTGGCGATGTTGTCCCCGTCACTCACCTCTCCGGCAGGAACACGGCCAGCGCCGGGCTGATGTCCCAGGCGAGCTTGGCATAGTCGCGCCACGTGCGGTCCGTGTTGGGCTTGGAGCGCCACGTGGCGATGTTGTCCCCGTCACTCACCTCTCCGGCAGGAACACGGCCAGCGCCGGGCTGATGTCCCAGGCGAGCTTGGCGTAGTCGCGCCACGTGCGGTCCGTGTTGGGCTTGGAGCGCCACGTGGCGATGTTGTCCCCGTCACTCACCTCTCCGGCAGGAACACGGCCAGCGCCGGGCTGATGTCCCAGGCGAGCTTGGCGTAGTCGCGCCACGTGCGGTCCGTGTTGGGCTTGGAGCGCCACGTGGCGATGTTGTCCCCGTCACTCACCTCTCCGGCAGGAACACGGCCAGCGCCGGGCTGATGTCCCAGGCGAGCTTGGCGTAGTCGCGCCACGTGCGGTCCGTGTTGGGCTTGGAGCGCCACGTGGCGATGTTGTCCCCGTCACTCACCTCTCCGGCAGGAACACGGCCAGCGCCGGGCTGATGTCCCAGGCGAGCTTGGCGTAGTCGCGCCACGTGCGGTCCGTGTTGGGCTTGGAGCGCCACGTGGCGATGTTGTCCTCGCCGGGGATCGTCTGTTCGGGGCGCCCGTGGGGATTGTGCCAGGTCACTAGGAACTCTATTTCAACTGCCTGAGGATACAACATTTGAAATAAAAAACAGCAATATTTCTATTTGAAATCCTAAAATGAAGGTAGATTTTATGTTTGATTGGTATTTGTAGAAAAGAGATACCATATTTCCTCAGTTCGGATGTTTATGACGTCATCGCCCAAGTAACACATAAGCTGCATACAAGCTGGATTAATCATTTATTTATCATTCTATACAACTTAAAGCTGATTAAGCTTGCTGAACTAAGGCTGTGTCAGCGGATATACAGCTCTCGTAATGCCAACGGAAGCCCCAAATTACCCAGCCTTGAGCTCTTTAATGGCTGCACAGGATTTAGAAATAGCTGGGGTAACGCCAGCGAACGAAAAAGACATAGAAGTCTAACTAACACCGTAAAATGGCCCCACAAAAGGGGTACCATGGTAGGCGGGGCGTCAGAGGGTTGCCAGGCTGCCGTTTAGTTCCAACATGGCTGCCGTGACAAACTGTTAAGAAAACCAAATGTTCAATTTCATTAAATAAGCCTTGTTGTATTGTAAAATGGTGTGCGAGTCGTTCGGACAAGCACAACAAAAAAGATGGAATCACTTTTCTTAAGGAAGTACATAAACATTGTACAAGCAAGCTGGACATTGCAACTTTTATGTTTATATCGCACAATTCTATTGCGTCGCTTACATACCTACCTATAATTTGCACCGTTATATAAAGTATGTTTGTAATTACCTTTTAGTGTCAATAAAATCACTCCACAGAACACATCATTTACTTTGACAATAAACTACATTAATTCCATGGGCAAACAGCCCGGAACATTGGTCCTTCGAGCCGAATCTAGTCCTAGTGAAGTATCAAGCGTGTTAGTAAGCGGTTCATCGCTACATCTCCGACCATGACTCGGAAATATGAATTTTAGGGTTTTTTTCCTTATTTCTACCTTTAGTTGTAGGCAGCATGTACAAGCAAGCTGTACATTGCAACTTTTATGTTTATATAGCACAATTCTATTGCGTCGCTTACATACCTACCTATAATTTGCACCGTTATATAAAGTATGTTTGTAATTACCTTTTAGTGTCAATAAAATCACTCTACATAACATATCTTTTACCTTGACAACAAACTACATTAATTCCACGGGCAAACAGCCCGGAACAAACATATTATTTTGATTTTATTGTTATGATCACATTTTGTATAGGGATGGTATTATGCCAACAGACATCATAACTTTTTTAGTAAGTGGTTATTATGTTAACCCTTGAATTTCATATCAATATTTAGTAGCTTTTATCGATGTCTCTCCAAGTGTAAAAGGTAACAATATTTTTTTTAGATTTCCAACAGATCCAATTAGAAAAGAAATTTGGAATAAAGCAGTCCCTTTGGAACGGCATGATTTGAAATAGCATGCAAAAAAAAGACTACGCTTTGTTCTTTACATTTCAATCAGGAAGATATTTACGTAACAAACAAGGGTTTGAAGAAGCTCAAGAAGAGTACAATCCCAATTTGTACGGTATGTTTACTGATGTACGGTATGTTTATTTATGTATTAGATACCTGAACTCTCAGCCCTACCCGGGTGAAAATAGAGAAAACTAATTCACCTCCGTAAACCCCTATAATGCCATACCGCTCTTAAAAACGGCTCTAACGATTTCAATCAGAGCCGTTTTCGAAACCGTGATAACAAATATATATACAAATACTGCTTGTTTAATTGTATATACATACATATTGGCGCGTGATTAATTATTTCAATGATTGGTATTGGAATTCAATTAATCGAGTAACCGTAAATAATGTCGAGAAGTTCACTATTTCTTTAAGTGGGTAGTTTTCGACATTGTTGAAATCAAGTTGATTTATTTCGGATTATCCCGAATGGAGTTGTAAGTGTCATGGCGGCGAGGGACGTCATTCGTTGACAGCGCCCCGCCCGTGATGGTCGCTTGCAGACCCATTGGCTTTTTAATCGAGATTAATTATTGCAATCCTGTTATATTTTCGGTCTTTATCAATTTAATTGAATAGTATTGTGATTGAGTTATACAGTGTGTATATTTTATATTACTTCAAATTGTAACCAGAGGTACGTGTTAGGGCTATGAACCGATATTTCAAGAAAAAATTAAGTTAGTCTTAACTACCAAAGAGTAATTAATTTTTGAAATTTTATCGAACGGCAATGTATTGCGTACACTGTGACCTGATGACACATGAAAGAATCGGGTGACATGTGACGATTTATTGTGACGTCACGTCAGTAAGACAAAGTAGTGATCCACTGCCTGCTGAATTATTTTATATGAAAAAAAAAGTTTGCTTTTTTAAAATAATTTTACGATAAATATATTTATTAGTGCCTATACTAAGACCCCCTAAAGTTTGTGGTTATATCAAATATACACGCTGTATAGTGTGACTTTTATTTCGCGAATAACTATATCCCTCGACATATACAATATGCTAATGCTATGTATAGCTAAATAGTAATAGAATCTTTAGTTGACTCCACCTCTGTGATCATCGGAGAAAGGATTTAAATTAAGACAGTAATTATGTATAATTTAAATTTAAAATGAAATAAAAGATATATTTCTTAACCAAAAAATATCACGCGAATGTTATGATAACTAACTTCCTTCTTGTTGCATGTAATCATTCAACAATTATCCATTTTCGCTGTCACTGTCAAATGGCTGACGTCCGACGTGATGCACGACGGCTAATCACAGCAATGCATGCGTAGATTGACCAATCACATTCATTTGTGTTGGGTAATAAGAAATAGGCTGATATTTTGGGCAGCTGTGATTGGATGCGCTGTTGGTTATGCACACCGGGCTTTAGGCACGCATTTGGGTAGAAATTTGTAAGGAGCTCGTCTTCTATGCTTTTTTCGTTCGCTGGGTAGCGCTGCATAGGCGCTTAAACAGCTCGATTGTGCAGCTTATGCTCTACGATTCAGCGCTTGTAATGCTTTTATTCAGGGCTAAGAATAATTGGGTCTGGATAAAGGTAAAACAAAAAATAATATGCATCTAACATTTAATTATAAATTTATAATTCTCAAACACAATGGATCATGGTGGCCTTCGATCAAATGAAGTGTTTCATATTTTGACAGCTGCAAAATTTATAACTAAAATATAAGTTGAACATTTGTTATTATATAACCATAACGTATTTTGAGTGCGGTGGTAATTTTATTTTGAATGTACGAGTACATATCAATTTACAGTTAAATTTTCACGCGCCTTTTAAATAGAAAGAATTTTAGGAATTATGGATTACATAGGAGTAATGTTGAGTGATAACATTTCTTTAAAGAATACTGTCTGAATCTCAATTATTTATGATTTGTTAAGTTGTGTTCTCTAAATCAGCTCATAATAAAGAGATTTCAGTCTTAAATTTGTATAAAACATACATTGTTGAATATTTGATGGTGTATATCGGTCATTCGACATGGCGTCGATTTGTTAAGCAGCCTTAAGTCTTTTTTACTCCTTTGTTATTATTTTATCTGCACAAGGCGCTTCGCAACCAGCCTTACACCAGCCGAAGGTTTCTGAACCTGCTATGAGCAAAAGTTGCGACTAAAGGCTGAACAATAGCATTCGAATTAACTGATATAATGCTTAGAGACACCTGTGCAGTTGACATGTACACAAGAGCTTATCATCATTTATTTAAGATCTTGGCTCTTGTCGGTGGAGTAATCAATTCTGTTCTATTCTCTGCTTTTTCCTTCAACTCTCTATAAGATTCAACTGCAATGTTTTCCTTTAGCTGCTCCATGTAAGCTCTTAGTGGTCTTCCTCTTTTTCTTCTTCCTTCTATCTTTCCCTCTATTATAACTTTAATGAAGTCATCGTGACGAAGAAGATGTCCTATCATTTTTCCTCTTCGGTTCTTAATAACTTTTAATAAAGTTCTTTTTTCACTGACTATACGCAAAACCTCTTCATTAGTCTTTTTCTCCGTCCAACTGATCTTTTCTAATCTCCGCCAACACCACATCTCAAATGCTTCCAACCTTTCCCTGTCCCGTTGTGTCATGGTCCACGTTTCGCAGCCGTAGAGAGCAATGCTCCAGATGTACACCTTAACCAGTTTCTTCCGAGTTGAGCGTGATATTTTAGCTGTGAGCAAAGGTCTTTTTGAATTGAAGGCTTGCTTGGCCATGGCTATCCTGGCAACAATATCAGGTACATCTAGAATCATCTGTAATAATGCTGCCCAGATATGTATTTAAACTTATAATTACTTACTTTTAGCTTATAATTGACCTAATAAACCAGCCTTACACCAGCCGAAGGCTTCTTAATTAGCTATAAGCATAAGTTGCGACTAAAGGCTGAACAATAACATCCGAATTTACTGATATAATGTACTCTAAGTACATTTTTACCCTCTTTTGCAGCGCTTAATCAGCAAGGCTGTACAAGACTAGAAAATCTCTCCCTTGTGCAGTCTTGAGTCTCCCGTAGAACTCTTGTATATCTTAGTAAAGCTTAATACTTGTTAAAGGCTGTCTTATTACTAAACATTCAGCCTGTGTGCTACTTGGGCGGATATGTCAAAAGAAATTAAGCGTTAACACACCTTCGAAAATACCTTTTGAAATTGCCACCGTTTTTAGCGAAATGAATGCCTGGCCTGACTAATCTTACTTAATATTATAATGAAAGTTTGGATGTTTTGATACGTGTTACTGAATCATGCAAAAGCATGGCTAGTCGGATAATGATTAGTGCCGAGATTTTAATCACAAAAATCATCCTGGAGATTAATGTTTAAGATGCAGCTATAATATTTACCATTATTTTGTGACCAAAATGTTGAAAAAACCTAAAATAATAGCTACACAAACGTTTCTTCTTTATAGTCTATTTTTTTATTCCGTAGACTAAAATGACATTTCATGTATTGCTAGTTTTTTTACGTCTTATAAATAGTGATGTGCTACAACCGGTACTAACCGAAAATAAACGATTGGGAGTTACTTATATTTGTTGATGAAGCGTCTGTAACACAATGAATGGATAATCCGTGACGTGCTAAAAACGAGAGAATACGCACTGAAAACATCCGATACCATATACTACTAAAATAACGAATGCCAAATACGTAAACCAAAATGGCGTCGCGTCAGGTCGGCGATACGTCAATGTAATTTTAAATGTTTGAGTACATTAGTAGTGAGTAAATATTATTTATTGTTTATTTCGTGTCATTTTGTGAGTAGATTTTATTTATTGTTTATTTTGAATCTAAAATTAATTCAACATTTTATCGGTTATTCACAAACCGATATCAAAGACCAGCACTGTTTGTATCTAGCTGGTCACATTATTTCTACGTTTGACATTTGTGGTTGTCATTTTGGTCTACGGAATAAAAAAATAGACTATAGTTTATGCTAATTTCAAACAATAATTACGATTTGAAGTAATGTGAAACAAATACAAATAGTTTATTTGTTCAACATGGGTAAAATTGTACATAGGCACAGATCTTAAATATGTGTAGGTGTTACTGGTATCACCATGTTGGGCCACAAGGCATACAAATTTTAGCCATGGACTGTCACTACGGGGGGTGTACAGTTACCATTAGTTGACGTTGAAGTCTGACAGAAATTCGTTAACAGTAGAATATGCTTTGTTCATTAAAAATTTAAACAATTTGGTTTTTAAATTATTTATGTCCTCTATATTTCTTATGGGGTTCGGAACTTTATTATAAATTCAAACAGAACGTGTTTTAATCCAACAATCAGCGTCTGGGACGTCACTCCTGTCAAAAGTCAAAACTTAGCCAACTCTATGACATCTAGGGACGAACCGCGGACAATTATGGCGAGTGACAGACATGAGTGACGTCACAGGAATTTTGGATCCGTTTATGTGCGAAAGTTTGACTATAAAAATAGTATTTTAATTTTTTAATACTTTCGTGGACCATTCTACATGCGATTCTTTCAAATAAAAGCGAAATTGAAAATATTGCATCTTCTCTATTGACGTTGCGGTCGCAAACCCGAGCGAATGCCTGCCATATTTTCTCAGCTATCCTGCGTTCTTTTTGTTTCGTTCGATATTTGTACATTAGTACTACCCGCCGTACAAGAAGTGAATCTAATCAAGAATAGTAGGATATTTCCCACTTTATTAAGTAAAGTACGTTTTGTTGTAATATCTAAAGAAACAAAACAAATGCAACTCTGTTCCAATTTAGAATTACATAAAGGATGACTTGTAATAAATAGACCTTGCTCGAAGTGGCTAGAATTTCCTGCATGAGTTCCAAAATGAGTTTGAGTTACTTACCATAAGTTCCAAAATGAGGTTCCTCTTCCTAACATAATCCTTGACGAAGGTGTCCTGTGACTTGGCCGGCGGTTTCACGCTCCGGTTGGACCGTTTGCCGGCAATGCTGCCCGCGCCGCTGCTGAGCGTCGTTGTTGACATCGGTACCTGGGATAATATACCTTATTTTATGTGGGTTTATGACTATTTTGGAATGAACAGAGCAATGAGAGGCTTTGGGATTTGATGGTTACTTTTACGGTGGTGAGGCGATAAATTTCATACAATCGGTGACAGAAGAGAATATAACAATCGTTTATTCGAGACAAGAAACAAAACAACATCTAGCCTAGCACCATACAATGAAAATTAGCAATGAAATATATTGTTCTTGAAAGCTACAGTAGCCCAGTGGTTCAGGCATGCGGCTGTCAAACGGCGGTGGTGGGTTCGAATCCCGGCTCGTACCAATGAGTTTTTCGGAACTTATGTACGGAATATGATTTCATATTTACCGTTAGCTTTTCGGTGAAGGAAAAACATCGTGAGGAAACCTGCATACATCTGCGAAGAAATTCAAAGGTGTATGTGAAGTCCCCAATCCGCACTGGGCCAGCGTGGGGACTACTGCCCATTCCCTCTCATACATGAGAGGAGGCCTGTGCCCAGAAGTGGGAACGTATATAGGCTGATGATGTGATGTGTGATATTGTTCTTGTTGTCTTTTGAACCCCTTTTCTACGGGCCATTTCTAGGGCTGTTAGAAGTCGATGTTACAACAAATGTTCTAAGAAACCTATCTCATATCTCATGTCTAACGAGACACAATAATCACAAGGAATAGTTGATTGATCTGTCTATGTACTAGTATGAAATTTCTCGCCATAAACGCACAACTACCGTTGGTAACATTTGCCCGTGGAATATGGAATTTCGATACTTAGAATGTTCTTGGTTTTAAAAGCGCTAGCTGGAAATACGTAGTAGGTAAACTACAACTTCCCCATTTACTACTAATTTATACTAAGATCCCCATTTTCTAGCTCCAAATCCATGCGTCGCTCTATATCTTGCAGAGTCATTTTTGCCAAAGATTAAAATTAGATTAAAGCATCAGGTAACTGACGGAATAAGTATTAAGCATACTGCAAACAAAGTTGAAATACCCCCGACATTTTAATTTCAAAGTCCAATATCTCGAAAACGGCTGAACAGATTTTGATGAAACACGGCTAAGAACACTCGGGATAAAATTATCTGACACAAAAAAAACCGCATTCAAATCGATCCATCCATTTGGAAGCTACAATACTACAGACAGATACACAGACAGACACGTTAAACTTGTAACATCCCTCTTTTTACGGGTGTTAAAAAGTCCCGGCGGTCTACACGTAAGGATGATGCGTCGGAATAGCAAAGGGTTCGAGTCCTGCCTTGGCCTACATTCTACATTAATGGATTATAATGATCTGACAAGCGTCAAGTAAAATCACGTAAACCCGAATTTGGTTAATCTTTTTCATATATTAATATGTTTCCGAGCTCATTACAACACGATGGCTCGGCGAATTTGCAATGTGATTGGGAAAGGAAACGAACGACACATCAGCAAAAGTATCTACACGGGTCAACTGCTAATTATTCTGTCAACAGGATATGGACTATTTAGATCATTTTTTGAGCGTGTCATTCTGCGTAGGTTCATCTGCTGCCGACTCGATAAGAATATACCAGTACGTAGCGTGAGTGAATAGGCGTAGTCTAAGTATGTTCAACATTAGAATAGACTTCGTATAGTTTTTATTCATGAAAATACCGACTTTACAATGGCCATAAGCTGTATCTCCACGCTTCAACGCGGCGGGCGGCATGCCGCAAGCTATAATATAGAGCGAGATAGAGAACAGAGCTATAGCTACGTAGTAGAGAACAGAATGTTACCTTTCTCGCTTTATCATAACCTCTAAGGCCTATTTAAAACCATTCTAGATCGCAACATAGTTGCATTTGTTTTGTTCGATTTTAAAACCAAGCAAAATGAACTCTATATCCGATTGCTGTTGAATCCAATTTTATTGGCATTTTTTCTGGTATGATGGGCGGCTAGAAGATAAGATTGTTTTTCCTCTGGCTTACTATTTAGCCTAGTTATCAGCGATATGAAGCCGGCGGTTTCTGGTTCGAATCCCGGTAAGGGCATTTATTTGTGCGTTGCGCACCCGTATGCCGTCCGCCACGCTAGAGTGTATATGCGGCCAGACAGTAATAGTAACTCATGAATGTTGCCACATAGTTACATGTCAAGCATTTTTAGCATGTTCAACGCTACAGAGTTCACTTACCTCCAGGTAGTTTGACTAGGGTCAAACGATAGCCAGTATAATTATAAAAAAGAAAACCATTTAGACGAAAAGTGCATAGTTATAAGGTATTTGACTGATGAGTATTGAAGTAAAACTTTGTAAATCTTACTAATAATGTAAATGCGAAAGTTTGGATGTTTGTTACTCAGTCACGCTTAAACGGTTCGACCAATTTGGATGAAATATTGCACGAAGTTAGTTTATAGCCTGGATTAAAATATAGGATCGTTTTTATCCTGGGTCCACGCAGACGAAGTCGCGGGCGGAAGATAGTAAAATAATAAGGAGATATATGAATAAGTAACATTAACTTGAAGTTGTTTCTTATTGTGTTTAAATGTAAATTAATGTAAGTTGTAATGTTCAATCAATCAAATATTTATTTGCATAAAATACAGTACAAGTGGATGTAATAGTATTACGAATAGTGTCGTGTATTGATCCGGTTTAGCCGTGCAAATATTCATTTCACTCTAAAATTATTTTTTTCTACTCCTGTACTTTTATCTGTCATTTACATAGTCCCGAACACTAATATACAGACATACAAAATAAGTCTGCAGAAAAGTCTATACTCTATTCCCCATAACAGTACGGCACAACCGTGCTGTTTTGTCGCCAAAACGATACGCTTAGCAGCTATACGCTTCTAAACCTGGGTAGTGCTACATTGTGCCACGGACTACTAGACACGATCGAGTAGGCCGCGACGCGACTAATCTAGAGGGCCATGCCGAAACATAAAATACATTAGGTACTACCAACTTAACAAACCACTGAATGTATTTACTTCAAATAAATTATTGTACTAAAGGCATTGATGCCAACTTAAGAAAAACCTTGGTCTTAATATGACAGTACTGGCAAGTTGAATTAAGAACAAAACAGACCATAAACAAGAGGTGTCAATGTGTCATGTTTCCAATTTCCCACCAAAGTTGCAGTTCAAAATTAAAAGACGAAATATGTCAAATATGATAACTATTCGTTATTAATAACTTCTTAAGATTTGATTCGTGTTTGTGAAGTGAAGAAAAATGTGTACGTTCCTTTTAAGATGGACGAAGAAGAAAATAACTGCACCGCTGATGAAATTGCGTGAGTAGTAATAGAACTAACGGAAAACTTACTGCCTGAAAAGTCAAATTATGCTATTTATTTAAAATAGTCGTAGAAAAAATATTGTAGGCAACGGTGTATAACTTGGTCTTAAAACGCTCGTGGCGTCTTTAATTGCGATGCTCGCCAAGGCTCGCATCGCAACTCACGACACTCGCGTTTTAAGACCCTACTTATACAACAGTTGCATAAAATACTATTACATAATTATTTCCATTATACATATATTATTATTTACATTTATATTACATGACAAAAAGAAGAAATAATTCATATAATCACAGTTATAAATATACATCTGTCAAATATCTTTAAATAGTAAAAGTATTTTGAAGTGTTAAGTAATATATATTGATAGACTTCACGTGTAATTTACAGATGATTCTGAAAAAAGTTTAGAGTATGAAACAAAAAGTACACAATGTCTTATAATTATAAATATACATCATCGCGCACCACAAAGATAAATCACAAAAACAAATGTGAATATTTGTATTACACAACAACTGTGATTATGCGTCATGTATTTCGCAAGAATCAATATAATGCTGTGGCCACACTAACGAGTAATTTCATTAATTATCGCGATAGTGGACGTTAAAGGTATTATCGCAATAATCATATATTTAAATCATGCCTCTGATTGTGTCAATAATAAAAACACCACGTGCCACTCAAAAACAAACCATGACACGGCGCAGTAAGGAGCAAGTTAGCTTACCGTGTTGATCCAGCCGGTGGTCTGCCGGTTGCCCATGTCGCTGTTGACCGAGGACCTGGCGTCCGTGGGCGAGTTTGACGTGTATATGCTCTGCTGGCTGCTCGGGCCCAGCAGGTCGAAGTCACCTGGTACATTTATACAGGGTGATTTTTTAACCGTCTTAGAACCGAAGCCCAGCTAAGGGGATGCCTTGATTTGAGTCGAACACGCCCCCTTGACAGAGACACGCTTATGCCTTCCGCACACGAGAGAAAGAGATGTAACACTTTTCGGTAATGGATTTTAGTACAAATTTTGATAAATACCTAATTTAGTGAAGTTTTATTTAAATTTCATCAAGTGATATTTAAGATGAGATAAAATACTATAGTATTAACTTGTGTCGTAAAATAATGTATCGTTTGAGTAGGCTGAGTAAAAATAGGAAAATACAGACCCATCTTTAGATTTTTTTTCTATCGAGTAAATTTTAAGCAATCGTGTATCGATCAAATCAGATAAACAATCATATAGTCAAGAATCATATATCTGAAAATCAGACCTTATTTTTTCTTAATCTAGTCAGAACGGCGTTTCAAAGCACGCAATAATTTCCAATGCACCACCTTAATGTATACAACGTGTCCCAAAACTCAACGATAAGCCGGCACCAGAGGATGGAGCTGCTTATGATTAGTCGAGAAAAAATAAGGAAAAAAATATATCTCAATTATTTTAGAAATTACAGAAAAAAAATGAAATTCATCGAAAATCGACATCCCTAATGGTATTTTTATTTTATTTTTTGTTTTTGGAAACTTAAGTAGCCCTGCTATCTAACACAGTTCTTAAAAATACCATAATACATGTAGTTTTTACACAAAAAATAATAAAAAAAATCAATATTAAAAAAAAAAAAATTGAGATATATTTTTTCTAATCATAAGCAGCTCCATCCTCTGGTGCCGGCTTATCGTTGAGTTTTGGGACACGTTGTATACATTACAAAGAACTTAAAAAAAGGTTTTTTTTTAATATTATTGTTTTCTTGTTGTATTTTGTTGTTACTAGCTGCTATCTTTTGTAGATAGGTACGAACTCTAAACGGGTGAATGAACTTTGCACCGCGCGCCATACAGGATTTTTCACACTTTATTACCTTTTATTACTAAAAGCTTATCTCATCATCCTCCTAGCGTTATTCCCGGTAATGCCCCTAAAGGAGCCCGGAGTCCGCTTTGACACCTAATCCCAAGATTTGGCATAGGCACTAGTTTTACGAAAGCGACTGCCATCTGACCTTCCAACCCAGAGGGAAAACTAGGCCTTATTGGGATAGGACCGGTTTCCTCACGATGTTTTGCTTCGGCGAAAAGCTAACTGTAAATATTCCATACGTAAGTTCCGAAAAACTAATTGGTACGAGCCGGGATTCGAACCCACGACCGCCGCTTGAGAGCCGCATGCCTGAACCACTAGGCTACCGTAGCTCCGCCACAACCCACAATACAAAAATTGGAAACAACATTTGAATCAACTATTATTGGAAATAGAGATGTTATGTTTTAAAATTACACATAGTAAAACAAATTTTCATTTGTTCCAGTTCATAATGGTATAAATTTCAGTGAAGAGGAGAATAATAAATAATAATAAATATTAGGGGACAATCTTACACAAATCGAACTAGCCCCATAGTAAGCTCAATAAGGCTTGTGTTACGGGTACTAGACGACGATATATATAATAGATATAAATACTTAAATACATAGAAAACATCCAAGACTCAGAAACAAATATTCATGCTCATCACACAAATATTTGTTCTTACCGGGATTCGAACCCAGGACCTTCAGCTTCGTAGGCAGCGTCACTACCCACTAGGCTAACCGGTCGTCAAACGTGTGCCTTTGAACAGGCATTTGGGCGGTTAGTGATATAAAAAATCAAGAAAGGCACGCAAGACTAATGAAGCATTCGAATATACATTCCATATTTGTTAATATAACGTTTGGTTTACAAAATCCGTGAGGTCTACTAAGTACTTACAAGTTTCAAATACAAATAATTTATTGTCTGAAAGTGAGTAATTATAAAGTTGATAGTGGTTCGTCACAATCAGCCATTATACCTATGGCGCACAATATTTAAAGATTCTACAAGCACGTCATTGAAATTTATTGTCCAAAAAATAAAATTTCAATACTAAGAATATGTGTAATTATTTTTTGAAACTCCCCAATCGGCCTCCGCTTGCGTTTCGAAATATAACCCACCGCCTGAAGAAGGCTTGTTAGAATGAAACTGTCCATTTTTTTAAATTAAATTTAACCTCGATATCACTCTCACTCACCAATATCACTGGTCTTCAAATATTTCTTATCTGAATGCATCAGTTGCCAGAACTTGATGAGGGATATAATGTCCTCCCTCAATGCGCATGAAGTTTTACTCGGACATTGCAGCCCTCGACAGAAGTAGTCCAAACAGGCGCTGTACACTCTCTCCCTCAAAATGTTCCGGGCGAGGGAACGAGGCAGGATGTCGCCTTGAAGGAGGGACAGGCCGCAGGATAATAGTCTGTAATGTGAAGTAGTTTAGGTTCATTACAGTGTGAATGCAAGTTGACATAACATTGTGCATCTATCTTTTTTTACTCGCAGTCAATGTCTATATGAGATGAAATGGCAAATTGATGTGACGTTACCTGATGAGCAGAGCGTTAAGGCAGGTTTAGGCAGGGTCAGGGACTGACTTCGAATTCGAGCCAAGTCAGCGCTGACCCGAGAAAAAACCAATGTAAATTGATTTGAAGCCAGCACCGCGGTGGGAGGTCAGCGCTGACTTATTATATTCGCACACGAATATTTTGAGGTCAGTCGATACTGACTTGTGCACTTACCCTGACTAAACCTGCCTTTAGGTTTGGTTTGGTATGTCAGTTGAAAATGGGACTTTATTACCGAGCGACAACATTGATAGTGCAACTTACCTGAACCTAACACCCACTGCTTCGACGTGTCTATTGATGTGGTCCCGAACATCCCCCACGGCCAGTGGTAGAGCCCTGGAACATTTATTCATTTGTTCATTGATTGCAATATGTAATAAGTTGCCTAAAATTTTATTTTTGGGACAAGCTTTTATTGCCAACTGTACTTTACTGTATACCGCCATTAACTACTCGTTAAGACGATTCTAACGAGCCGAAACTCAATGGGGGTACCTATGTTGGCCTTTAACACTTTCGCAGCCGGACTAAACACACCAGAAACCGACAGAACTCGCTAGGCGTGTAGGTTCATACTACTGCCCGCCTAGCGGGCTGAGCCGGTATATGAGAAAACATTATTTGTAACTATGGGCCTTAGTTGCCTCAAATAAATGGTTATTATATTATTATTAATTTCTAAGCATGAGCTGCTGGTAATTAATGTCAGCGGGCTGAAGCCAAGTAGATGACATTTGACTACGTTGTTGCATATTTTATTAAAATTATCATAATCATAATATCTTTATTTGCTTTAAACATTACCGGATACAGGTGTTACAGAATAATTGGTAGGTTTACATGTTTAACCATAATTGGTACGCAAAAATAATTCCATAAATCTATGTATGTATCATTCATTGTTCTATACCTCGTTTTTTTTCAGATTAGAAAAATAACGGTCGATTTCGACACTTTAGCTGTATTTTTTTCAGCCATATCCGGGCAAAATATAAATGAAACTACTTTTTTCCACTATTAGTGATACGCTTAAGCCGATACGATGCAAAATGGGAAATTTTAAAATCGTTTTCCCAAAAATCGCACGACGACAATCGCACGACTTTTCTAATCTGAAAAAAAACGAAGTATAGTCTAAGTCATCGTCCACCTGCAAAAACTATCGCACGATTCTGAACGTATTCAGTATTGCGGCTTTCTGCATCTGCATGTAAGTATTTCGTTGCAATGCAAAGATGAGCTTCAGATTGTGATGGAGGTGTTTAGGAATAACGCCAGTGGTTGACGATGAATACTTTTTCCTGGTTACAGATCCTGGTGACGTCATCTTTAAGGTTTTCTTGTTTTTAATCACCGACGCAAAGAGAGGGTTGTTATAAGTGTCCGTGTATCTGTCTATGGTAGCGTAGCTCCCAAACGTACGGACCGATTTAAACGCGTTTTCCTTTGTGTCATAGATAATTTAATCCGGAGTGTTCTTAGCCATGTTTCATGAAAATATGTACGGCCGTCAGATATTGGATTTTGAAATGAGAATGTCGGGGGTTTTTCGACTTTTAAAATCTTTTTTCAAAGTTAAATTATTATTATTATATGGTTCTCGCACTGACCTGTGGAGCATGCTCGCGAGCATCTCGACCTTCTCGTGGCTGTTGTACTTGGCGGTCTCGGCGAGCTCGCAGAAGTAGCGCACCCACACCGCGTGCGCGGCCACGGAAGGCGGCCGCGGCTCCAACTTGGCACCTAGAGTACATTTTACATTTAGATACAACCTCACAACATAATCGCTAAACTTAAGCGGCAGTGGGCGGGCACATTGCACGTAGAACCGATGGCCGTTGGGGCGGAAAGGTTCTCTAGTGGCGACCACGTACCGGAAGGCACGTGGGTAGACTGATGACCTGGTAAAGGTCGAGGGAGTCCGCTGGATGCACTAGCGCAGGACCGGTCATTGTGGCACTCTTTGGGGGAGGCCTATGCCCAGCAGTGGACGTCTTTCGGCTGATATGATGATGATGATGACACAATATATAGTGTCAATCGAAAGCAAAAACGTGGCAGGCAGACCTCATAAGGGGAGCCAATAAGGCACGGCCATACAATATGCAGCCCGATAATGTGCGTCTACTACTTCGAATGCGGACTGGGTAAAAAAAAAACTAAATTTAACAGTAGCCTTTCGGTGAAGTAATTATCGTGAGGAAACGGATTTAATCCCAACAACGTCCCGCTTTCCCTCTAGGTTGGAAGGTGAGATGGCAGTTGGAATAATAAATTAATTTTACGTCACACCTGGCCATAACGCTGCGCGTACGGGAAAACTCGCATTGTGGCCAGGTGAAGACGTAAAATGTTGTACTTACCACGGGCGGTAATTCGTAAAGCCCAAGAGCGCATATTTATGGCCCTCACCTTCGGCTCGGGCCACAAACACCTGCGATCTGGGGCATTCACGAATTCACCGCCCTAGGAACATGATGTACTATTATTATGCAAGTAGGCCGTAATGGCACTTTTACAAGTCAAAATTGAAGAACACATGTCCGAATAAGCTATATCAATAATGGAGCTGTTCTGGGCTCTGGTTTGGTCCATGCATTTCTGTCAGTGAGATAGTCCTCAACCCTGTAATAAGTCTTCGACATCTATGTTTTATTCAAGTAACTTTTATGAGCTGTTAAGGGTAGAGCCAAAATTTAATTAGGTTGCTTTCGTAAAACAAATGCCTAGGCCATCCTGACTCCTTCCGCCGCTCCACCCGTGTAATACAGAGAATCCGGGCGTAGCCGCGGGACTAAATATAGCCTATGTCAATCCGGAAGGTCTATTTATACTGGTGAAAGAAATTTTGAAATCGAATAAGTAGTTCTGGATATTAACACCACACGAACTTATAACCTCTTTTAACCCCCGACGTAAAGAGAGGGGTGTTATAATATAAGTTTAATGTGTCTGTGTATCTGTCTGTGATATCGTAGCTCCCAAAATCTGTTCAGCGCTTTGACGTTTTGACGGTTGAACTTTGAAATGAAAATGCCTGGGGGTTTTTCAACTTTTCTAAGTTGTATTTATATAATATTAGTATGGATAGAATACCCTCGTAGGCGGCGAGCGGGCTGGTCTCCTCTGATTGTGGGGAGAACAGCCCCATGCGGCGGTCCACGGTGCACTGCCAGGCGGCGAAGATCTCCTGCAGTAGACGCAGCTCCAGCTCGGGCCGGGCGGTTGTTAGCCACTGCCAGCACTCCACTGCCGACGTCACGGCGTCTTCGGTGAATATCTCCACTTGGGACCATGCTAAAATAGAAACGTGTGGAATAAGGAATCGTAAAGCATTTCATTTTGCATCGGCACAATGCGGTTAGCAACTGTCAAATGTTTGACTAGATGGCGCCATCATAGATCTCCCCCAATCACTAGCCTTTTTCTATGGGATTTGGCTTGATTCTAAACAAGGAAATTCCGAATGAAAACAATAATTTGATAGATTTGGTAGGACTGACAGGTTCATCCTATGCTGGCGCCATCTGCAAATACCTTCGCCCGGCCAACCCCATTGGCGCATTATTTACATTACTACAGAAGCCGGGAAGTAAGGGATTGCCGGCCGAGTACATATAGACGGCAGAGCGTAGCGAGGTCGGAGAGTTATGAGGCTGGTAACCCCTTTCACGCCGAGGTATGTATAGTTGCTTTACTCAAACAAACAATTAAATAAATAAAAAAACTCCAAGAAATCAAACTTTCATTCACATGGCTGTACGCCGTGATGCTGTGCCACAAATTGCGGAATGGAAATTATAAAAATCGGGAAAGTGCGAGTCGGACTCGCGCACAAAGGGTTCCGTACCATTACATATAAAAACGGCAAAAAATCACGTTTGTTGTTTGGGAGCCCCCTTAAATATTTATTTGTTCTGTTTCTTAGTATTTGTTGTTATAGCGGCAACAGAAATACATAATCTATGAAAATTTCAACTGTCTAACTATCACTATCTTGCGGGCCTAGGCCTTAAAATGCCATTACGGATTTATCGTCTCGCTGCGAAACGTGACACTTCGAAGCCCATTCTTCAGCACGGCGTGCAGGCCTGGTCATAGTGTGTGGACACTCACCGACGTCTTGCAGCAGCGCGCGCGGCGTGCTGGCGTCGTGCGCGTTCTGCCTCGCGTGCACGAGCAGCGCCGTGGCGCGCCACAGCGCGGCGCGGTGCGCGGGCTCGCTGTCGCCGGCGCTGGCTTCTTTCAGCACGGCGTGCAGGCTTGGTCATAGTGTGTGGACACTCACCGACGTCTTGCAGCAGCGCGCGCGGCGTGCTGGCGTCGTGCGCGTTCTGCCTCGCGTGCACGAGCAGCGCCGTGGCGCGCCACAGCGCGGCGCGGTGCGCGGGCTCGCTGTCGCCGGCGCTGGCTTCTTTCAGCACGGCGTGCAGGCTTGGTCATAGTGTGTGGACACTCACCGACGTCTTGCAGCAGCGCGCGCGGCGTGCTGGCGTCGTGCGCGTTCTGCCTCGCGTGCACGAGCAGCGCCGTGGCGCGCCACAGCGCGGCGCGGTGCGCGGGCTCGCTGTCGCCGGCGCTGGCTTCTTTCAGCACGGCGTGCAGGCTTGGTCATAGTGTGTGGACACTCACCGACGTCTTGCAGCAGCGCGCGCGGCGTGCTGGCGTCGTGCGCGTTCTGCCTCGCGTGCACGAGCAGCGCCGTGGCGCGCCACAGCGCGGCGCGGTGCGCGGGCTCGCTGTCGCCGGCGCTGGCTTCTTTCAGCACGGCGTGCAGGCTTGGTCATAGTGTGTGGACACTCACCGACGTCTTGCAGCAGCGCGCGCGGCGTGCTGGCGTCGTGCGCGTTCTGCCTCGCGTGCACGAGCAGCGCCGTGGCGCGCCACAGCGCGGCGCGGTGCGCGGGCTCGCTGTCGCCGGCGCTGGCTTCTTTCAGCACGGCGTGCAGGCCTGGTCATAGTGTGTGGACACTCACCGACGTCTTGCAGCAGCGCGCGCGGCGTGCTGGCGTCGTGCGCGTTCTGCCTCGCGTGCACGAGCAGCGCCGTGGCGCGCCACAGCGCGGCGCGGTGCGCGGGCTCGCTGTCGCCGGCGCTGGCTTCTTTCAGCACGGCGTGCAGGCCTGGTCATAGTGTGTGGACACTCACCGACGTCTTGCAGCAGCGCGCGCGGCGTGCTGGCGTCGTGCGCGTTCTGCCTCGCGTGCACGAGCAGCGCCGTGGCGCGCCACAGCGCGGCGCGGTGCGCGGGCTCGCTGTCGCCGGCGCTGGCTTCTTTCAGCACGGCGTGCAGGCTTGGTCATAGTGTGTGGACACTCACCGACGTCTTGCAGCAGCGCGCGCGGCGTGCTGGCGTCGTGCGCGTTCTGCCTCGCGTGCACGAGCAGCGCCGTGGCGCGCCACAGCGCGGCGCGGTGCGCGGGCTCGCTGTCGCCGGCGCTGGCTTCTTTCAGCACGGCGTGCAGGCCTGGTCATAGTGTGTGGACACTCACCGACGTCTTGCAGCAGCGCGCGCGGCGTGCTGGCGTCGTGCGCGTTCTGCCTCGCGTGCACGAGCAGCGCCGTGGCGCGCCACAGCGCGGCGCGGTGCGCGGGCTCGCTGTCGCCGGCGCTGGCTTCTTTCAGCACGGCGTGCAGGCCTGGTCATAGTGTGTGGACACTCACCGACGTCTTGCAGCAGCGCGCGCGGCGTGCTGGCGTCGTGCGCGTTCTGCCTCGCGTGCACGAGCAGCGCCGTGGCGCGCCACAGCGCGGCGCGGTGCGCGGGCTCGCTGTCGCCGGCGCTGGCTTCTTTCAGCACGGCGTGCAGGCCTGGTCATAGTGTGTGGACACTCACCGACGTCTTGCAGCAGCGCGCGCGGGGTGCTGGCGTCGTGCGCGTTCTGCCTCGCGTGCACGAGCAGCGCCGTGGCGCGCCACAGCGCGGCGCGGTGCGCGGGCTCGCTGTCGCCGGCGCTGGCTTCTTTCAGCACGGCGTGCAGGCCTGGTCATAGTGTGTGGACACTCACCGACGTCTTGCAGCAGCGCGCGCGGCGTGCTGGCGTCGTGCGCGTTCTGCCTCGCGTGCACGAGCAGCGCCGTGGCGCGCCACAGCGCGGCGCGGTGCGCGGGCTCGCTGTCGCCGGCGCTGGCTTCTTTCAGCACGGCGTGCAGGCCTGGTCATAGTGTGTGGACACTCACCGACGTCTTGCAGCAGCGCGCGCGGCGTGCTGGCGTCGTGCGCGTTCTGCCTCGCGTGCACGAGCAGCGCCGTGGCGCGCCACAGCGCGGCGCGGTGCGCGGGCTCGCTGTCGCCGGCGCTGGCTTCTTTCAGCACGGCGTGCAGGCCTGGTCATAGTGTGTGGACACTCACCGAAGTCTTGCAGCAGCGCGCGCGGCGTGCTGGCGTCGTGCGCGTTCTGCCTCGCGTGCACGAGCAGCGCCGTGGCGCGCCACAGCGCGGCGCGGTGCGCGGGCTCGCTGTCGCCGGCGCTGGCTTCTTTCAGCACGGCGTGCAGGCCTGGTCATAGTGTGTGGACACTCACCGACGTCTTGCAGCAGCGCGCGCGGCGTGCTGGCGTCGTGCGCGTTCTGCCTCGCGTGCACGAGCAGCGCCGTGGCGCGCCACAGCGCGGCGCGGTGCGCGGGCTCGCTGTCGCCGGCGCTGGCTTCTTTCAGCACGGCGTGCAGGCCTGGTCATAGTGTGTGGACACTCACCGACGTCTTGCAGCAGCGCGCGCGGCGTGCTGGCGTCGTGCGCGTTCTGCCTCGCGTGCACGAGCAGCGCCGTGGCGCGCCACAGCGCGGCGCGGTGCGCGGGCTCGCTGTCGCCGGCGCTGGCTTCTTTCAGCACGGCGTGCAGGCCTGGTCATAGTGTGTGGACACTCACCGACGTCTTGCAGCAGCGCGCGCGGCGTGCTGGCGTCGTGCGCGTTCTGCCTCGCGTGCACGAGCAGCGCCGTGGCGCGCCACAGCGCGGCGCGGTGCGCGGGCTCGCTGTCGCCGGCGCTGGCTTCTTTCAGCACGGCGTGCAGGCCTGGTCATAGTGTGTGGACACTCACCGACGTCTTGCAGCAGCGCGCGCGGCGTGCTGGCGTCGTGCGCGTTCTGCCTCGCGTGCACGAGCAGCGCCGTGGCGCGCCACAGCGCGGCGCGGTGCGCGGGCTCGCTGTCGCCGGCGCTGGCTTCTTTCAGCACGGCGTGCAGGCCTGGTCATAGTGTGTGGACACTCACCGACGTCTTGCAGCAGCGCGCGCGGCGTGCTGGCGTCGTGCGCGTTCTGCCTCGCGTGCACGAGCAGCGCCGTGGCGCGCCACAGCGCGGCGCGGTGCGCGGGCTCGCTGTCGCCGGCGCTGGCTTCTTTCAGCACGGCGTGCAGGCCTGGTCATAGTGTGTGGACACTCACCGACGTCTTGCAGCAGCGCGCGCGGCGTGCTGGCGTCGTGCGCGTTCTGCCTCGCGTGCACGAGCAGCGCCGTGGCGCGCCACAGCGCGGCGCGGTGCGCGGGCTCGCTGTCGCCGGCGCTGGCTTCTTTCAGCACGGCGTGCAGGCCTGGTCATAGTGTGTGGACACTCACCGACGTCTTGCAGCAGCGCGCGCGGCGTGCTGGCGTCGTGCGCGTTCTGCCTCGCGTGCACGAGCAGCGCCGTGGCGCGCCACAGCGCGGCGCGGTGCGCGGGCTCGCTGTCGCCGGCGCTGGCTTCTTTCAGCACGGCGTGCAGGCCTGGTCATAGTGTGTGGACACTCACCGACGTCTTGCAGCAGCGCGCGCGGCGTGCTGGCGTCGAGCGCGTTCTGCCTCGCGTGCACGAGCAGCGCCGTGGCGCGCCACAGCGCGGCGCGGTGCGCGGGCTCGCTGTCGCCGGCGCTGGCTTCTTTCAGCACGGCGTGCAGGCCTGGTCATAGTGTGTGGACACTCACCGACGTCTTGCAGCAGCGCGCGCGGCGTGCTGGCGTCGTGCGCGTTCTGCCTCGCGTGCACGAGCAGCGCCGTGGCGCGCCACAGCGCGGCGCGGTGCGCGGGCTCGCTGTCGCCGGCGCTGGCTTCTTTCAGCACGGCGTGCAGGCCTGGTCATAGTGTGTGGACACTCACCGACGTCTTGCAGCAGCGCGCGCGGCGTGCTGGCGTCGTGCGCGTTCTGCCTCGCGTGCACTAGCAGCGCCGTGGCGCGCCACAGCGCGGCGCGGTGCGCGGGCTCGCTGTCGCCGGCGCTGGCTTCTTTCAGCACGGCGTGCAGGCCTGGTCATAGTGTGTGGACACTCACCGACGTCTTGCAGCAGCGCGCGCGGCGTGCTGGCGTCGTGCGCGTTCTGCCTCGCGTGCACGAGCAGCGCCGTGGCGCGCCACAGCGCGGCGCGGTGCGCGGGCTCGCTGTCGCCGGCGCTGGCTTCTTTCAGCACGGCGTGCAGGCCTGGTCATAGTGTGTGGACACTCACCGACGTCTTGCAGCAGCGCGCGCGGCGTGCTGGCGTCGTGCGCGTTCTGCCTCGCGTGCACGAGCAGCGCCGTGGCGCGCCACAGCGCGGCGCGGTGCGCGGGCTCGCTGTCGCCGGCGCTGGCTTCTTTCAGCACGGCGTGCAGGCCTGGTCATAGTGTGTGGACACTCACCGACGTCTTGCAGCAGCGCGCGCGGCGTGCTGGCGTCGTGCGCGTTCTGCCTCGCGTGCACGAGCAGCGCCGTGGCGCGCCACAGCGCGGCGCGGTGCGCGGGCTCGCTGTCGCCGGCGCTGGCTTCTTTCAGCACGGCGTGCAGGCCTGGTCATAGTGTGTGGACACTCACCGACGTCTTGCAGCAGCGCGCGCGGCGTGCTGGCGTCGTGCGCGTTCTGCCTCGCGTGCACGAGCAGCGCCGTGGCGCGCCACAGCGCGGCGCGGTGCGCGGGCTCGCTGTCGCCGGCGCTGGCTTCTTTCAGCGCGGCGTGCAGGCGCGCGCCAACGCGCCATATTGCCGCCTCGCCGCCGCCTTCTGCCGCCACCGCCCCCGTCACCTAAACATTGCTCATTAATTGATTGTGCCTCTAGGGAGCAAAATTAAATATTTACGGCGAGGGCGGAATATTGAATCCTGAGTGTAACGAGGGATTCAAGCGATTACGATCAAGACGGAAATAATTTTGCAATCAGGGTTTATCAGGGAAGAAAAGCACAACTTTAATCCTTCAATTGAGGGCAACAGTGACTATGAAGACTTTAGTATCGAGTTGACTTACTTCACCGGCGTATCGGCTCCGCTGTGAGACGACAGCGAGAAGCGCGGCCGAGTCTTGTGTCACGCAAGGCGGGCGCTTCTCGAGCGCGGCGCGGGAGAGCGGCGCGGAGGCTCGGTTGAGTCCCGCGGCGCCCAGCAGGGCGCCAGTGGCGAGCGCCAGGCCTACGTGGTGCCAGAGCGTCGAGTTCGGGACCTGACAAAATGTATTTTTTAAGACAATAAAAACCGGTCAAGCCCGTGTCGGACCACGCACAACGAAGGCTTTCCTGCCTATTAAAGAGGTCGTATTGTCACAAAAATACGGCACTTTTTTCGGAATTTCATTACACTCATTAACTATATAGCGGCTAAAAAATACAATACAGGCGGCAGGCGGACATGACGAAACTATAAGGGTTCTTTTTTGCTATTTTAGCTACGAAACCCTAAAAAAAACTTTACTTTGACTAATATCACTTCATTACTAATAACCACAATACGTCGCCAATCCTGAGATTGTCCACTGTCTGAAATGTGACAGTGTTAGGGTGAGTAACACGGTGGGTCCTGTCACGGTCGCCATGTAGGGTTCAGAGGATGTGAGTAATGAAACAATAGGCATGATGACAGTAATTGAAAATCACTAAAATATGGTATTTTCTTAGTGCATTTTTAATCATAGAATTCGAAAATTGCTCATATTTTTTTATTAAGTAAGGGATTATTATTTATTTTGATAAAATTAAACTGAAAAATACGGACGCCTGCCATGATATGTTAAACACCAATCAGAGCGCATGACGTCACGTGTGTATAAACAAATACCCATAGCGGCCATTACCACAGATTACAGAGAAAACTTACGTACTGAACGAATAGTAAGACAGGGATAGAACCATGTTATCTGTCAGATCTTCATACGTCATTGTCCCGCTTTCTCGCTCGCACGACTGCGCAAGACTTGTAAACTTTTTAATTTATGTTCATTCAATGAGCAATTGAGCGATCTAGGTAGCAAACGTTTTGACGTTTGGTACCTAGATCGCTCAACGGTCTGCGTTCTTTTTATACATACGTGACGTCACTCGGGACGCCATGACACTGACAAGCGTTTTAGCGCCAATTTGAAATTTAAAAACTAAAATGCATTTTTTTCCTACTTAACTGTTATAATCTCTTGAAAAATCTTATTCGTTGTACATAATTAATGTTTCTAAACATTATAGAACAGTTTTTCAAAATGTGTCATCATGCCTATTGTGTGGTCTTCGTCGCACAAACGGTCCGTTACCTCGGTCAGGTTTCAGGTTATCAATCAGACCTAAGCTAGCTTATAGGGTGAGTACCCTAAACTGGTAATTAGTTAGTTAAGGGTAGGATGATGTATGTTATGTAATTGTAAATGCAGTGCCAAGGAATGAAACTCACCTGGTTTAGATACTCCTGCAAATGCGACCGTGTGGACTGCGGCGCCCATTTCATGGCCTCCTGCACTATACCGTAGCACCGGTCGGCGAAATCTTTCACTATTCCCTGAAAACGAAGATCATTGAAAATGCAGTCCCAGGTATTTAAAGAATGAAAAAATTGTATAATGGAATGTAAGTCAACATTTAAAAGAATAGACTTTCATTTGTTTTGTCTGATTTCCGAACATGTGAAAATCCTAAACGATTATCCGAAACGCTTCGTTCAATTTCCATTGCAGTTTTTTTTGTGTGAAAGAGGTTAGCCCAAGGTTAAGGTTGGGTTAGCTCCTGAGAAGGAGGTTAACGCAATAACAAACTGCTTGCAATGGAAGTGTATGTACAACTTGATGTGCTGTGGGTACGCAAGGGGTAGGCCCTTTTGGAAATATTTTTTATGTATGTGTATCAAGAGAACGTACCTCTCGACCCTCCAAGGTGTCTTGCAGCTGCAGCGTGAAGTCGGTGCCGGGTACTTTGAGAAGTGGCGTCTCCTGGTTGGCATCCAGGTCCAGGCTGAAGCTCAGGACTTGCAGAATGTCCAGCATGGACCAGAGGACCTGGGACCGGGAACAGTTGGATCAACAGTTGCACAGTATTTTCTACTTTTAACGAATCAAATAATGTTATTGAATATTCAATTCGTATATGTTTAACGGAGAAGTTACTACGATCAAATTTTGATAATAATTATTAAATATAGAGGTCACTAGTAGTTGCGACAGTAAACGCAAGGCAAACAGGAGCAGAATTCGCTCTAGTCAACTAAGCTATCGGAACAATCTGACTCGGTCGTCAAATTCTTCAACCAGTTCCCTCTCACAGCGCCTTATTGAGGCGTGTAGCGATATCTAGATGACTCAGGCATTTTAACGTACCCTACAGTTCCACAGCAAATGCGGGAACCGGTCGACCAGCCCGGCTACCCACTTGGCAGCCACTCAGCGGATCTGTTTGTGTATTCTTGAAATTGAGCAGTAGCCACAGAGCATGAAACTTACCGCACCGCCTCGCCTCGTAAATGTACTAACTACGGAGTTGATGCAGTGAGCGCATGCCCGTACGAATCCATATAAAGAATACTAACCGCTCGAGGCGAGGCGGTGCGGGTCAGGCGCCGGGTGGCTCTGACATTTACCAAACACGTAGATGTCGCTCTTCGACTACAACCCTCCCTAAGGTGTAATTTAATAGTGAAGGGATAGAAGGTTTCATCATTACGAGTGCAGCCCACGGTAGCTTAGTTGGTTTGGAGCAACGCACGGCCTGCAGAGGTCGTGGAGAATATTGTTTATTTTTACAAGCTTTTATTTAGTCCCACCGGCCCCGTGGTCTGTCTGTCTGTAATTAAATCTTGCAAGTTAAATTTTAACCACTTCCCGGTTTCCGATTGAGCTGAAATTTTGCATGCATGTATAAACCGGATGACAATGCAATGGAGAAGTGCAAGAAGGAACCCCATCGAGTTTGGGCTCGTAAGAATAGTCTCAATGAGTAGTTGATGATGGTATACAGAAGAGTACAGTCGGCAATAAAAGCTTGTACCAAAAATGAAATTTTTGACAGAAACTTGTTCCTCCCTTGGTCAGAATTTACTGTACAGCTCCACAGCAGATGCGGGAACCGGTCCACCAGCCCGGCCAGCCACTTGTCCGCCACTCAGCGGATCTGTTCGTGTATTCCTGAAGTTGAGTAGTAGCCACAGTGGGCATGCCACTTACCTTAAACTTCTTTAGCGGCGCTGTGCACTTTTTGGGATGGGGATAAATTGTTAAACTCGCCACAGGTGTAGAAGCGTAGGTCACGTGACCGTAAGATTTTCGATAGTATGATGCTTAAGGTGATTCGAGACAGGCCGACCGTAAGACGGACGGGGCATGGGGCCGGGGGGTCGCGAGTTGAGGGAGGGGGGGGGGGGATGTTTTTATAAGCAATTCGCAAGTTGTCACTTCTATCGGCACTCCCGTAGTGCAAACCGGTCTTTTTTTTCTTACTTTGGTCAGAACTTACTCTACAGTTCCAGAGCAGATGCGGGAACCGGTCCACCAGCCCGGCCAGCCACTTGTCCGCCACACGGCGTATCTGCTTGTGGATGTGGTTGAAGTTGACCAGGAGGAACTGCGCGTGACCCTCCAGCTCGCGTTCCCGGGACTCGTCCTTCACCTTCTCCGACATCACGTCCAGGAACTTGAGGAACACTTTGTCGCCGACGCTGGGGAAATCCATTTAATGCTAGGGAGGATACAACATCATAGCAAAGAGGCTAGCATATCTGACTTCGCGGGAGACGAGAAAATCTATCCATCTAAAGAGTCGCTGAGTCGCGGCGCGCGACGTGACTTAAGGCGCCGTAGGTTCATGGTATTCTCTCCCTGTCACTGAGCATAAGCGTGAGCAAGATGGAAGAGCGTGTTCGGAAGCGCGGAAATCATGTTTTTAAATTTTAATTTTTTGGCCGTTTAATTAAATAAAAAAGAAAACACTGAGTTCTCTCAAACAGGATATTTCCGATTTTTAGAAGCCATTTTATTATTTTTAGCTTTTGTGCATAATTTGTAACGAATATTTAAAGTGTATTTTAGAACCTTTTACAGCTATGTTAGTGATTTAAATCTATCGAGCGAAAATTGCTAAATCATGTTTTTAAACACTGATCTCCCTGCAGAAAAGCCTATTCGTATTTTTTTTAAACCATATTATAATAAACAGACGCATTATATTGTTTCAAAAACTCTGTTCGCTTAACTTCGCTGAACCTACGGCGCCTTAATAAGTAATTTATTTATTTACAAATACCTTGAAGACTAACATATACATATCAATAGTTTGGGACTAGGTCGATTTGTGTCAGATTGTCCCCAAATATATTTTTTTTTATATCAATACAACGTATTTATTTTGCCGCCTTAGAGCCGAAGCCTACTTAAAGTATCCAAAACGTGCTATATCATTCTTGAAAAAAGTTTTTAGTAATAAAAGGTAATTTAAATTTGAAATATCCTGTATGGCGCGCGGTGCGAAGTTCATTCACCCGGTTAGAGTTCGTACCTATCTACATAAGATGGCGGCTAGCGGTCGCTGCGGTCACTCGGCTGGATCCTTTTTTTTAAGTTCTTTGTATTGTAATGTATACATTAACTGGGCTTCGGCTCTTAGACGGTTACAAAAACACCCTGTATAAACTTAATGACTAGAAAAACACACGAAAAGTTGCGCAATTTCGTGGTGTCAGGTAACCAACCGCCAAAACGTCGGAACTTGATTCCCTTCTGCCAAAATTCTTCCTTAGTGAAGGTCGACAGACGGTCTGTTGGAACTCTGACCACAAAGGAATTAAAATTCACGTTCCCTCACGACCCTCAGGATGTATCCGGTCTTCACGTGCACACACTCCACTACTTCCTCTATGCTATGCTAGCCAAAGGAGTCAGGAGTTTAGGAACGTAGTTCTAGTTTGCTTTGAAGTCAACATACAGCTCTGTGACAATGCGATTGAGATGAAATTTGGTATGGAGACAGTTTGAGACTAGGACCTACATAGGTTAAGTCTTCATCCCTGGAAATCATCCAGGAGTGCAAAGGGGAGTGGAAGATTCCATGGGAGTGCCATAACCGATGCTGAGCTTGTGGGAAGTCTAGCATATTCAAACAATTAATTAGTATCCGCGGACGAATTTGCATGCAAAATGTAGTAGCTTATAAAATGCACCAAGGGCTTGTCCATATTATAATACGTCGATTTTTGACCCACCCTATCATCATCCTCTTAATTCCTTGAATGGAAGGGTCCCCGCCTTATAAAATGACTACCATCATCCCATTGTCAGACCTGTTTTGAAATTACGTAATATATGGATAGCCCCCCCAAGTCCTGTGTAAACGGAGAGTCATACATACCTGGCGACGCATTGCCACATCATACTTTTGTCCTTCTGTAACGCTGTGTCGCTCAGGTACTCGATGATCGGCTGCAGACTGGGCTCCGGGGAGTTGGTCACCCTACACAGGACGAATTAGGGTGGCAACATTGTATTACTCGACCGCAAGAAGTGTTAAACCGGTGGCCGTTGGGGCGGAAAGGTTCTAGAGTGGCGACCACGTACCGGGGGTAGAGCCAGCTCAAGGTGGACTCGTGACCTGTTAAAGGTTGCGGGAGTCCGCTGCAGGCGGGTGCCGCAGGGCCGATTTATTTGGCACTGTTGCATCTTTAGGTTAATATGATGATAAATAAGTTTAGGGATGGAGCTGATCGGCCATATTACGTCAGTGTGTATGAATTGACAGCTATCCCATACACGTATCGCGGTCGTATATATATTATTCTGCCCCGTTAGCTAGGAAATCACGTGACAGAGTTTCTTAGAAAAAAATAAGAACTTGGGACTTCTATCATGCTTCGAAGATGTACAATATGGAATGGGAATTATGGGTTAAAAATCCACAAGTGTAGGGCCTGTCACATTTTCTCACAGCACACGGGACAGAATACGGTGAGGACCAAATTCTTCGCCAGTAGCTAGCCTGGTTAGTCAGTAGTTAGCCATACAAAACGATGAAGAGAACAAAGTTCCGTTGTGACACAAAAATCATCCCATATAATTGAATGGTTAATTTTCGTGTCGCAACGAAAAACTTTCATATAAAGTTTAATTGAGTGAGTTAGGCTGGCTAAGAATTTGGTCCTTACCCAATACAAAATAGTTAATTGACTATATATTGCATGAACGTTGCCTTCAGGCCGTCACACAATTTGTCACAACTTGGTATAGTTAGAATACCACGTTGTTGTTGTTGCTGTTTCATTCCAAATATAGTAAGTTGTTGAGATAAATTGGTAGGTGGGTTTGTCTTGAAGCGTATGCACCCCTTTACTCACCTCAAAGTCTCCAACCAATAAACGCTCAGCAGGTACATGCACGGCGCAAACGTCAGCTTGTTCACTATAACCGACACGTCCTGCGGATGATCCAACAGATTCAAGATCTGCGTCTTCAGTTCCTGCAGCTCAGTCATCGACACAGAGTCGTTTCTCACAGCGGACGTGTACTGAAGTTCGCGCAGATCCGAACGGAGTGAAGTTTGCGAGACTAGATATGGCGACTTTACTGCAATCTCTTTTACGCCCGCGTACCATTCCTGGGGCCATAAGCCTGTGGAGGTGGGTCGGTGTGAGGATTTTGAGGGGGTGATTGTTCAAAAGCTATGTTGTGTAAGTATCTTGATTTTGTATCTTGTAATTACCCATGCGTAGTCTAGATCATTCTTGATCAGTGATCAGTGATACGAAACTGTATAACGATTGCATGTCCATAGCCAACTTTTTTCACATTAGGTACATAGCTTTTGAATAATCACAATTAAATTCAATACATTCAGGTTTTTTAATACAAGGGATCTTCCAAGGGGAAACCCCAATACTCACTCGAGAAAGCATTCTAACAGAGACTAGAATATTATAAAAGCTGCCAATGTTAGACAAGGTTCCTTCTAAATAATAGTTTCAAAGGTGGCGTGGCATAAGCAATATAAGTCTCGTATAAATGGTGCTGAGACATTAGCGTTGGCGAATTAACTCCTTGTCATAGTTTTGCCGAGGGACTATAATATAGAGTTCTAAAAGAAGGTAGTGTACAGGTTTCTAAATGGTTGGCAACGCGCATGTGAAACCACTGGAGCTGTAAGCGTCCATAAGCTTCGTAAGAACCGCTTTCCCATCATAAGCTTGATTTCCATCGACATGGTATTAAATAAAATACTTGAAGCTCATTCGTTTTTGCGCAAGCGAATACTAACTAACAGACCCTCGGAATTAGGAACATCAGGTCATTAGGGAGGCTTTTGTCAAGTGAATAAGCTACACCGCTTAATCAACACCGCCTATTGCAACTATTATTCCAGAGGATATAATGACCTCGACATTGGTATACACAGTTAATTCATCTTTGCGCGCTGCTGTATGAGTGCGTGCGCTTGTAACTACGTAGGTTTGATTTGTGTGTCGCGTAGATAAAGGATTTGATAGACGGAGTCCTAGCGAATGCTCATAAGGGATAGAAGTAAATTAAACTGACTAAATTGAAAAGGATCAGAAGACTAGACATCGCATGTCTATATACTTATTTATGTACGATTCTCACCGAACGGGCCGGGCCGGAGCGCATTCTATTACATGCAAAGGAATTTGAACCGTCTATACAGCAGATGCAATTCATATTTGATTACGATCCCCACCGACCGCGTCAGTATTAGCTGCCGCCTCGCAGTGGATGCACGATGCACTCAAATATGAAATGTAACTACTTTTTATACGGTTCAAATTCCTTTGCATGCGATAGAATGCGCTCCGACCCGGCCCGTTCGGTGAGAATCGTACATTAGTTGTATTGTGTCAGTACAATATTTTGACATGTGGCGACCAAACAAGCTGACGAGAAACACAAAAGCCTATCTATGCGCGCTGAAGGACAGGAGATTTGACATTGTGTCTCGTTCCAACTTGTGGTATTGTCTGTGCTGACATCTTTGTCACACATGTTTGAATGTGTGAGCGAGTCCCTCTATTCTATCCTTTCTCTATAGTATGACATCACACGACAGTCCACGTTACAGGCGCACTCTCACAAAGCCGCGCAAAAGATGAATTGATCTATCTATAGTTTTTATAATTTACTAGACTCCAATTCTACTAACAATTTCCTACAAAATCAGTGAAATAAATATCTTCGAATGAAATGGTATTTTCAACAAAGGGACATTCACGGAAATAAAACTTAGTTAATACCACGATGTCTTGAAGCCGGGATATAACTCAATATTACCCGCAAAAAAGGGTACAAGCTAGTTAAATAAGTCTAACATTGCACTATGGTTGACCTAAGAAGCACACGCCGAAATACACACACTACGAAACGCCGATATAACTAAACAGTTTCGTTAGTAGGTAATAAGTTTTTGAAATATGTGATGCCGTAATTATCACGTAAATAGTTTTACTGTAAAGAAATTCATTACGCTTTTAAAAGGCCATGGGCGGCTAGAGATTGCTCTTTTTCTATTAACAGCATCACAGTTCCAAAGAATCTGCAGCCTAATTCCAAAACCTAACGAACTGCCATAGGGAGCTTCAAATGAAAATCGATAACCTCTGATGCAATTAGTTTAACCCATTGGATACCGAGCAACGCGTTACATCGGATTCCGCACTGTAGCTAGAAATCACTCGTAGAGTCATGACTTGTATGTGAATTTGCCCTGAATGAGTTAAAAGCAGTCCGTAAGTTTCGCAACGAGGCTATATAATACTAATACGCAAAAACCAAAGGACACACATCTAACTCTCTAAAAGCGAGTTTACTCACGCTTGCGCATGGCTACGGGCGTCGCCAGAAGAAGAGAACACGTTTAGACACGTCTGTACTTATACATGTCGTATACAGGTGCCAGTATGAGACGTGAAGGGAAAGTACAGTCGTCTACGTTCGTGGTGTTCCACTCATAGTGTATGGGCTGAGTACACGCTCCTCTATGTGCCGGGCGTGAAATGTCCTTATAAACAGCATTTGTTTTATATGGACGCTGCACGCTCCGCTCGCAGCGGAGCATGCACTCAGGCCGTACACTAAGGGTGATAATCGCTTGAACGTTCCGCGTTAATTGTATTATCTTTGGAAGACACAAGGCGATTTGAACACCATTAACGCGCTGTTGTAGATTTAATCATGTAGAGTATTCTGCTCTATGCATACTTTTTTTTAAAATAATTAATGCTGCATTATATTATTTGAAAAAAAAAACCTTGTCGCACTGGGAAGTCTAATGACCCAAAAAACTTCAAATTTTACGGCGTTCATATACTTGGAGATGCCTTATCATTAACCCTTCGCATTAGATTCTGAATAAATTATTTAAAAAAAACAATTTGTTCGGGTTCGGTTCCTAGATGAAACAAGCATTTATTTTGAAAACTTTGGATGCACTATTACCACAGAATAGATAATAGTACAAGTACAGAAGGGACACTCCTCTGATCTTTACAAAGGGCGCTTTTTTCTCAGCCAAAACATTAAGATTTATGGCCCTCTGACGTCGTCGAGGACGACGTCGACGTTCATCGCTACAAGTACATGCCGGTTCCCCAACGTTGGGGCACCGGCATTACTTGTAGCGACGAACGTAAATCGCGGAGTGTCCGCCCCTTGCTATTACTTACATTTAAAAATAAAACAATGATTAGAACAAAATACCCATTCATCATACAAAATCCAATATCATATCTCAAAATCTCAATACGGGTACTTTTCCTTCACCGCGCATAGCCGTGAGACACCTTTTATAACCCGACCAAACGAAGTAGACAATGGCTCCGATGATAATAAGTATGTATTTAATTAGTCTAATTGGCTTGGGCGGGTATATAATCTAGTATTTCAATATAAAGTCATAGATAGAAGAGCTGAATCGACAACAGATATTTTTTTGCAGTCTTACGTTATACGGAATTCGTTTCGTTACAAAATCGAACACATTCGCAACTGGATAATTTTTTATTACCTCCTCCAATCGGCTAGTCAATTTAAATTTATTCAAAAACCATATTTCATATACTCAGTTTTTTTACTTGACTTGACATGATTAAGGGTTTTTTTAATAATTTCCTCAAGCTGGACTGGAACTAGCGACCTTCTGGCCGGGCCAGCACTCAACCACTGAGCTATCGAAACCGACATTCTTTTTGCAATAATTTCGGCTTCAATGCCTTAGCGATATCTACCTAGACAGACTTACTGCCTAAATGTAAAAAAAGTGATATATTATATGTGACTGCGAATTTATTGCAAAGGGCATAATGTTGTTCAGATATTTTTGAACCTTTGAAAACGTGCGTATTTATGGAACTTGACTGTACACACGATATCCAAGAAAAATATTTCCAAATTCTGTAGAAATAAGTAAAAGGTACACATTTAAGTGCCTTATTCAGCTGTCAGTTTCATTTTGCAAAAAAATTAAATGCCGTCAAATAGTTCAGAGTAAATAGTCAAGAGTTAGCGAATCGTATTAATATTCAACATAATAATAAGTATAATTACGTGATTCCGCCGCCGTGAACCCCATGACTACGCAGTACAGCCAGTAGTCGCGGAAGAGCTTGTGTAGTCGCGGTTTTGGGTTCTTTATCGGGGGTAGTCTTTTGACTAATACCTGTAGAACATTTAGTATGTCAGCAACATGACCTACCAATAACAATTAACCCATTCGAAGCAAAGCAACGCTACGCCCGCTACGCATTCTCGGCCTTCTAGCAGAGACCGCTCGTAGAGACACGACTCATATACCTATGGGCCTTGAATGGGTTAAAAATAAGATAGATAGATAACTTATTTATTTGGCACTTTGCAACAAAATAAAAAAACAAAAAAAAATACAGAAAAAAACGATAAAAGAACATGTAAAACAATTGTGGTATGGAGAAAGAATTATAAATTAAGGCTAAGACATACTTGTGCGTTGTTGCGTTGTTATGTTATAAGTTACTTTAAGGCGCCGTAGGTTCAGGAAAGTTAAGCGAACACTGTTTTTGAAAAAATATACTACGTCTTTTTATAATAATATGGTTTAAAAAAATACGAATACTAATCTTGAGGCTTTTCTGCAGGGAAATAAGTGTTTAGAAAAATTATTAAGCAATTTCCGCTCGATAGAAAAAAAACACGAACATAGGTCTAAAAGGGTTTAAAATACACTTAAAATATTTGTTACAAATTATGCACAAAAGCTAAAAATATTAAAATGGCTTCAATAAATCGGCGATATCATGTTTGAGAGAACTCAGTGTTTACTTTTTTATTTATTTATACGGACAAAAAATTAAAATTAAAAAACATGATTTCCGCGCTTCCGAGCACGCAATTCCATCTCGCTCACGCTTATGCTCAGTGAGAGGGAGAGAAGACCATGAACCTACGGTGCCTTGAAAACAAAGTTCCGACTTTAATTCAGTACTTCGACAAGGAACATACATGAACGTAACCTGTCCACTTTACTACATGTATTATTGAAGAGTTCCCTAAGGTATCGGTTCATAAATAACGGAGTTCTGAGGTAACAAACAATTAAAAAAAATCATAGAACCGAATTGAGTACCTCCTCCTAGACTAGACGCACAGACGGACATGGACAACACACAAACTATAAGGATTCCTAGCCCTTGACTACGGCACCCTAAGAAAGAGCTGTTGTCCACTAGAATCCCCTAGCCCGATACCCCGGAGGAAAAAAAGGTTAGGTTGTTAGGTGAAATGCGACCCTACAGCGCGCGAGCCGAGCGAGCGAAGCGAGCGTGAGGTGGTAGCGTCCGGCGAAGCGCCATAACCAAACATTATCATTTTTTCCTAGTTCAATCCATACTTAATATTATAAATGGGAAAGTGTATGTGTGTGTTTGTTTGTCCGTCTTTCACGGTAAAACGGAGCGACGAATTTACGTGATTTTTTAAGTGGCGATAGTTGAAGGGATGGAGGGTGACATAGGATAGTTTTTCTCCCCGAAATCATAGAATCATAGAAACTAAAGGGGTGAAATGAGGGGGGGGGGGTAAAAGTTTGTATGGAGCTGCGATATAAACGAGTTCCACGCGGACGGAGTCGCGGACAGAAGCTAGTATAAAATAATTGCCGCTAGGTTCCCCTGGGTGATCGGGGTCAGGCGGTTAACGTGGATAACGTGAAAAAAGAGAGTGGAGAAATAGTTATTTGTGTCACAAGGGAGCAAAATAGTATATTTACGGCGAGGGTGGTGTATTGAATCCTGAACGTAGCGAGGGATCCTACAATAGAATCCTGAGCGTAGTGAGGGATACAAGTGTTTACGCCCGAGACGAAAATAATTTTGCTACCGAGTGACACATACTATTTTTCACACCGACTATGACGAAATTTAAAAAAGCTATTGTTAAAATATATCTAAATTATCTTAATTTTTATAAGTAATTTTTAAATATTACGAAATATTTATAAATTTTTATACAACATTGTTATAGTTAAAACTTGAAATATGTTCGTTTTGAATCGACTACGATGAAATTACAATCGATTATTTTATTAACATCTGTGTTCAATTGGCACATTGCGTACAAATGTTCCAATGCCAATGTATAAATTAAAAAAGTAGCTTGAACAGAAAAGCAGCGTTTTGGTCCCTCTCGTCGTGGAGCAAAACTTACTTTTCCGAATGACAGGTGTGAAATAGTTATTTGTGTCACAAGGGAGCAAAATAGTATATTTACGTCGAGGGCGGTGTATTGAATTCTGAACGTAGCGAGGGATCCTACAATAGAATCCTGAGCGTAGCGAGGGATTCTAACGTAGGATCCTGAGCGTAGTGAGGGATACAAGTGTTTACGCCCGAGACGAAAATAATTTTGCTACCGAGTGACACATACTATTTTTCACACCGACTATGAGGAAATTTAAAAAAAGCTATTGTTAAAATATATCTAAATTATCTTAATTTTTATTACTAATTTTTAAATATTACAAAATATTTATAAATTTTTATACAACATTGTTAGAGTTAAAACTTGAAATATGTTCGTTTTGAATAAACTACGATGAAATTACGATCGATTATTTTATTAACAACTGTGTTCAATTGGCACATTGCGTACAAATGCTCCAATGCCAATGTATAAATTAAAAAAGTAGCTTGAACAGAAAAGTAGCGTTTTGGTCCCTCTCGTCGTGGAGCAAAACTTACTTTTCCGAATGAAAGGTGTGAAATAGTTATTTGTGTCACAAGGGAGCAAAATAGTATATTTACGGCGAGGGCGGTGTATTGAATCCTGAGCGTAGTGAGGGATACAAGTGTTTACGCCCGAGACGAAAATAATTTTGCTACCGAGTGACACATACTATTTTTCACACCGACTATGAGGAAATTTAAAAAAGGCTATTGTTCAAATATATCTATATTATCTTAATTTTTATTACTAATTTTTAAATATTACAAAATATTTATAAATTTTTATACAACATTGTTATAGTTAAAACTTGAAATATGTTCGTTTTGAATCGACTACGATGAAATTACAATCGATTATTTTATTAACATCTGTGTTCAATTGGCATATTGCGTAACAAATGTTCCAATGCCAATGTATAAATTAAAAAAGTAGCTTGAACAGAAAAGTAGCGTTTTGGTCCCTCTCGTCGTGGAGCAAAACTTACTTTTCCGAATGAAAGGTGTGAAAAAAATATTACCGCAATGACGGGTATGAGCACGCCGAGGTTGCCCGCGCTGCCCGAGCACTTGAGCACGGGCGCGGGCGAGCGGTCGCTGGCGCGCTCGCCGCCCAGCCCCAGCTGCACGAACAGCTCCAGCAGCCGCGTCAGCAGCTCGAGCCGCGCGCCCGAGCCGCGCACGTTCGCCGCGATGTTCGCGAGCGCGTTCAGCACCGCGCCTGACACGTGTCTGTGATAAAGCACAGCTATAATAACTACAGATTAGACAAGTTGAAAAACCCCCGACATTTTCATTTCAAAGTCCAATAAATATTTTGAGAAGCCAACTCGCACGTGCACACAGTAAATTTCGTCGAAAACAATATGGCCGCGTAGATCAGAGAGCATTCGTTCTATCGACGCCATCTATCGTGAAATTATGAAAGCGCTTTTCCGCTATCCGGACATGGATGGCACTGTAAATGATGTAAAACACGGAAGATATTGAAAGTTGAAATTTCCCGCAGTCGAGATTGCCCCGCTGCACCTTATCAAAAACGGCTGAACAGATTTCGATCATAGTAAAAATTGAAAAATTATTCGCCACGAGCGGGATTTGAACCCACAACCTCTGGAATCCGTCCATCGCTCTGCCAATTGAGCTACCGTGGGTCCGCTAATGGCGACGATCAATTTTCCACTATGATCGAAATTTCAAATTTCGTTAGCGTACGTTTCTGCTTAATAAACATTTAAGGCGGAACAGATTGTCATGAAACATGGCCAAGAACACTCGGGATAAAATTATCTATGACACAAAAAAACCGCATTCAAATCGGTCCATTCCTTTGGGAGCTACGATGCCACAGACAGACACGTTAAACTTATAACACCCCTCTCTTTGCGTCGGGGTTTAAAAATCACACAAATAATCAGGCGTCTGTACCATGGCACTTGTATTACTACGTCGTACGCGGCGGAGGCGGCCTTGACTGTGATCACGGTGAACACTGCGCATGATCTCATCGTGCGCGGGGCTAGCTAGAGCAACGCCTAGTCTAGCGTGCCTGACGTGTACCTACCTGTACTGTTTCCTGTCGTCCGTGCTGTGGTACGCAGCGGAGGCGGCCTCAACTGTGATCACGGTGAACATTGCGCGGGGCTAGCTAGAGCAACACCTAATCTAGCGTGCCTGACGTGTACCTGTACTGTTTCCTGTCGTCCGTGCTGTGGTACGCAGCGGAGGCGGCCTCAACTGTGATCACGGTGAACATTGCGCGGGGCTAGCTAGAGCAACACCTAATCTAGCGTGCCTGACGTGTACCTGTACTTTTTCCTGTCGTCCGTGCTGTGGTACGCGGCGGAGGCGGCCTCAACTGTGATCACGGTGAACATTGCGCGGGGCTAGCTAGAGCAACACCTAATCTAGCGTGCCTGACGTGTACCTGTAATGTTTCCTGTCGTCCGTGCTGTGGTACGCGGCGGAGGCGGCCTCAACTGTGATCACGGTGAACATGCGCATGATCTCGTCGTGCGCGGGGCTAGCTAGAGCAACGCCTAGTCTAGCGTGCCTGACGCGTACCTGTACTGTTTCCTATCGTCCGTGCTGTGGTACGCGGCGGAGGCGGCCTCGACTGTGATCACGGTGAACATGCGCATGATCTCGTCGTGCGCGGGGCCCGCTGGGCTAGCTAGCGCCATGCAGCCCAGCTGGTCCACTATGAGGGTGTCCAGCGATGACGGTGCGCGACATAACCTGGAAAGACAGTCACTTTAGTAGAGGGTGACTTAAAAGGTCGAGACATAATAAGATACCTACTATACCAGCGGTTATACATGGCGACTTTTTATGCAGGGATAAAAATACGATACAGTATCAATGCAGATGAATATCTATGGCAAGCGGGACTATACAGTCGCGATTAGATCGCTGCAAAAAGTCGCCGTCTGTAACCGCCCTAAGAGTTAAAAGCGCAAATTAAATCCGGTGCGAGGACCCATTGGTCGTTTTTGGTTTCCACTGACAATATCTGAGTCTAGTCCTCTTGGACATCCAAAAAACGACTCTATATTCTTTAACACAAGGGACAAAATCGAATGACCAATAAGCACTATACCTTTGTTGAAAGAACTGTAGAATCGTCTCGGTGGTCTTCGGCGTGTCTTTCAGGGCTACTGCGACGTGGCCCAACATAATCACTATGTTGGTGCTTATTAGTGACGATTCGCTGCAAAAAAAGATTTTTTCCTTGATTTTATAAAAGTTCACCAGTGATGGGCAAATAGCGCCACGAAATGGAAACCTCAGAACTCGAAAAGGAGACGCGGCATACCTCGTCGGCGTCAGCGGATGAGTTGGACTCCTTTTTAAAGGGCTGGCCAGATCAAGCTCAAAACCGCGACCAGTGGAAGAAGAGGGGGGAGGCCTTTGCCCAGTAGTGGGACACATCAGGCTCTATATATATTATAAAAGTTGTCATGGACTAATTTATGCGAAACCAATCGGAATAAAGGCTCCTTCGGAAAATGATTTTTGGTTCAAGCTTATATTGCCGTATTTACTTTATAAAAGCGACTGCCGTCTGACCTCCCAACCCCGAGGGAAAACTGGACCTTGTCGGTATTAGGCGAGTTTCTTCTCGATTTTTTCTTTCACCGAGCAGCCAAATATCAAATTAAATTTGGTACAAAGGTTTTTTTGTAAAACTTGGTCGACCCGACGACGACTCCATATTGAAACTCGCGTGTCTTACCACTCGCCTCCAGTGGTTCTCATGTACTCAACGCATCCTATAATTTTAGCGTAGTGAACGCATGTAACACCCCTGGTTGACCAAGGTCGCGGTAACCAACTTGGTATCCTACTAACATTGTAAACTTGAAAGTTTGCATGTTTAGAAGAAAGAAAGAAGAACGTTTATTTAGCATCTCAGTCACACAAATATTAAGAGTAATACATTGCAATAGGTGCTAAAAAGGTCGTCAGCTTAGTTTAGATGTTTGGATGTTTGTTATTCAATCACGCTTAAACGATTCAACCAATTTGGATGAAATTTTGCACAAGGATAGTTTATAGCGTGGATTATAATATAGGATAGCTTTCATTCCGTGCCCACGCAGATGAAGTCGCGGGCGGGCGCTAGTAAAAAAATATTCTCACCTGTCACTGGTCTCAGCCGTAAACAGCCGATTGCTCACGGACCCCACCAGGGCCGGTACACAATAGGGATCCACGGTCAACGCCGCTTCCAACGCCACGCAGAGATTCTCTATAGCGGCGTCTCGAAGTTTCTCGAAGGGCGTGGACTTGACCGGGACCCCGGACTCCGTCATGCCTTGGAGTTCTTTACCTTGCACTGGAAAGTTTTGATTGCGTAAAGGGTCTGGTTAAACTGGGACGGATCTTTATAAACTTACTTAACACATTCACTGTCCGATAGGTGGGCGCTGTGCTCGAAGGCGCTTTTCCCTACATACGGAGTTCCACATATTATCACACACGCTACACGCGTAGCGTTACGGAATCTTTGGCATTGAATGTGTTAAGATCAAATAATGATATTCAATCAAATGGAGTTCGCAACCGCTTTAATTTTTTATGAAGGTTGACCAGATTTAACCAATGAAGTTTCGAATAGACTTTGTTAATTGTAATTGTATCTAGCCCACTGTACTAGAAAAATTGGCAATGAAATTTGAATCAACTATGATTTTGAAAACGAGTAGTTTGTGTTGCTTTCAAATCGAATGATACAAAACAAATGCAACTCTATGCCAATTTAGAATGGTGTACATTTAAATGAAAAGGAGGATGCCTCTTACCGCTTTCTCAACCATTTGTGGTAGGATTGTCTCATCCTCGTTTCGTTATTCCCGGTTGGGCCCTAAAGGAGCCCGGGGTCAGCTTTGGCACCTAATCCCGAGATTTGGTATAGCCACTAGTATCACGAAAGCGACTGCCATCTGACCTTCTAACCCAGAACAGGCGCGGGACACTCCGCGATTTACGTTCATCGCTACAAGTACATGCCGGTGCCCCAACGTTGGGGAACCGGCATGTACTTGTAGCGATGAACGTCGACGTCGTCGCCGACGACGTCAGAGGGCCATAAATCTTAATGTTTTGGTTGAGAAAAAAACGCCTTTTCTAAAGATCAAAGGAGTGTCCCTTCTGTACTATTATCTATTCTGTGCCCAGAGGGAAAACTAGACCTTACTGTGATTAGACCAGATTCCTCGCAATGTTTTCCTTTACCGACAAGCCGCTGTTAAGTAGGAAATGACACGTAGAGAGATTGAAAGTCGCGTGGTTCTTTGTGGTAGAATTGACTAAATGACCAAATTATGTAATAACCCTTTCAATGCCTCTTGGCAGTTCTGTTTTTAACTAGCATTTGCAACAAGGCTTACGTTTAGGCATTGTATGTTCGTAGCGAATGAGTTAATTTATCGAACTTTACGCAAATACACAAATGGACAAGCTATTTCGTGAATTCTTCTAAACCCGGATTCCCTTTTTCACCCACGAACGTTTCACCGAATGCACTATTTCGCCGAATTTTCAATTTAACGATTTTTTCTCTCAGAAATAACTTTTTAGGTATAAGTAGCTATAGGTTATTGTGTAGAACCAAATGGAGGTTAGGTTTGTTTCATAACAGTTTACAGTTTCTGAAAAAAGAATGCTTTCGACGAAATAAAAATTCGGTGAAACATTCAGTTGATGAAACATTTCTCGGTAACACAAGAGTACACCTTTTAAACAGGCTAGGCGAGGTGAGGTTTTGATTAAAACTGTTTTTGAGACACACACACACAGAAAATCAGACACATTCTTCCTGATCGTTCGGTTAGTATATACAAGTTTTTAAACAGCTATTTTATATAGGTAAATACACTAACACTGGCGCGATTGGGACGAATCGAATAATCTATCATATCATTATAAGAGCATCGGCCCCATACATTCGCGCCAGGTTTGGGCATTTAGCTATAAACTACACGATATTCAGGGCCCATTCTAAAAATCAGGATGGATAAGTAAAAACCGGCCAAGTGCGAGTCGGACTCGCACACTAGGGTTCCATACCGTACTCGCATGATTTGTAGCTAATTAAACTTTATTTTGGGTACTGGGTGTCCCTTTACGCCGGTTACATTTAAACAGTAAGTATTTATTAAGCGATATGTACAAAAAAATACAGTTTCTGGAATTATTCCTTTAAAAGTAGAGGATTTTGGTATCAAAATATGCGACGTAAACAGCGGATCATTTTTAAACGACTTCAAAAAGGAGGAGGTTAATTAATTCTTCGTACACTTTTATTTTTTATGTATGTTCCCGATTACTCGAAGATGCCTGGGCAGATTTATATTTTTTATTTTTATTTGATAGGTTAGGTATTCGTCCCAGGTGTTGCGATGATCATCAGGTCAGAACCTGGAGAAATCGAAGGATCTCTTCAAATTTTATAGACACTTAGCGATTGAGGCATTCGTAACTCATGCATTTGCTTTCGCAAAGCAGTTCACTGGGTAAACAGGAAAGGAAATGTGGAAATGTTCATGTAGTATGGTCGGTTGAAACTTTGCTTTTAAAGTAAATTATTAACGTAAACATGGTAAAGGGTGAAAATCATAAAAAATTCACAAAGTTTTAAGGCGTTACCCATATAAAATAAATGGGTAATTGTCGTTACAAAAAGGAGAAAGTTAAAGCGTAGATTAGATGAAGGCCTTAAATATGTGCATTTTTTTTTCACCCAAATGTGAATATACTTCTGAACGGTTTAACTTCGTAGTTCGAATTTTGTTAGATATCGGGCCCTAAATATCGTGTGTATCAACTGTGACACTTAAATATAAATATAATGTAATACTATTAATACCTGCTAGCCTCGATTTTTCTACAGAGGTGGCATTGGCTAAGAAAGAAGAGTTTTATTAACAAACCAAAATACAAGTATTACTGTTCTCAAATTAAGTGTGTGCTGTAATAATTGATGTAATGAGAAGCGTACTGTGCTGTTCACACTACAGAGTCGTAGCCGAGATAAGACTTGAAATGAAATGAGGCATTTCTCGCACGGCTAAAACCTCATGGAAATTTTAAATGGATTGGAATTTGTTGAGTAGGACCCAGACTTTTGCGTGCGGATATTCATAGATTGTAGGGAGAGAACGCTTTTTATCGATATTATCAGACAATTAACTGTATACAAAACCACAATAAAATTACTGAACTTACTTACTTATTAATTACTGACTCTAAATTCAAATCGATACGTATTTCAAAAGCATATTATAAGCTAAACACTTCTATTTATACTGTAAATTTATAAGAATCTCATCCTGAAATTATGTATTGGATACTGTTTTGAAAAATATAATTTGTTTGGATACTCTTTTGGCTGGTGATAGTTTATCAACATTCGTAGGTGCATGTAATATGCCTATATTGAAGAATAAAGAACTTTGACTTGGATTACTCTATCAATACGGTTAATTTATTTAAATAAAATAACGCAAGCAGATACCTACTTATCTTTTATTTGTGTTCTTTTATATTTCCTTGTTATTGTGTTGTTGACATTGTCTTATTATTATATCTTAATTTTTTTTTCTGTTTTTGACGATTGTGATAAAAAGTCTTATATTTTTGACATGTATGCAAATCTGTAATGTATTTTTTATCATAAAATAAATAATCTAATCTAATCTCTTCTCAACTCTTTATAGGTATCAAATAACCATTTAAATCTCAATCAGTAGGTATTTCATATATGTCATAAAGGTTGTGAGAATTCTCTCGCATAAAATTTATTAAAAAATAAAAACACTTTATCGATAACATTCATAAACATTGGTGTTCTCTCCAACAACTTGTCAAAAGCCGCATCCAAAAACCCGAGCTCTAGTTATGAGTGAGCGGGAGGGTCATATACAATTTTAACCGTGTAAGAATAGTACCACCTGACTAGCCATAAATACTCAATAATAAACTGTGAATGCTTACATGTGACTTTCATATGCTCCTTTCCTGTTTTTTCTAATTCTAATTTATGTAATTTAAACAATATCGGCGAGGGAGTGACTAGGAAGTCCCTCAAGCAATATATCGAAGTGTTCGCAATCGTGGGGAACTTCGTTGCTAATTTTCCAAGGCCCTGCAAACAAAAAGAAACCTTAATAATTCCCCAGTGAGTTCGGAATGAAATGTCAATTAAGAAATCTGCAGGCTCAAAAAGCAAAGGTTTTCATGTCTGCTATTCAGAAGTCATTGTTGCCCTCACATGAGGGATCAAAGTTGTACTTTTCTTCCCTGATACTGTTTTTCAGAAAAGAGTTGTTGTTGCCCCAAATGAGGGATTTATAATTTTCCTCATAGCAGGTGTGAAAAGAAGTATGTACCACTCGTTAACCAAATTATTTCCGTCTAGGGCGTAAGTACTTGAATCCCTCGCTAAGCTCAAGATTCTATTTCAGAATATCACGCTACGTTCGGGATTCTTTAGTAGAATCTTTCGTTTCACTCAGGATTCAATATTTCACCCTCGCCGTAAATATATATTTTTGTTCCCTTGAGACACAATCTACTATTTCAACCTTATTAGCTTTAAAACAGAGTCGAAAAGTCATAAAATCTACACGCGTGCAAAAAATACTAGGGGTTAGGTAGTTGTAATTGAAAATTGAACTCTGCTGCTAAGACACAAAATTGGATTTTGTACTTACCTCAAGGCAGACCATTAGGAGAGGCATGTGGGCCAGTATCAACTTGTGATTATGATTTGAGTTTATTTTCTCAGTCAGACGGCCGCACAGAGAGTCGGCACCTAAAATAGAACATTATTAGCTTGCATTGTTGAACACTTTAATACACGAACAAATAGATGGTGGATCAACTTTTTTGTGTAGTTATTGTTCGTAAGTCAGGAGAGAACTGTGTCAGAGTTGCTTAGAAAAAATACTATAACATGAACTCCTAGATTATCCATAAAATAATAGACATAAGATAATCAAAACCACGAAAACATTTTATAGGATTTATACCCAAAAAACACAGTTATAATAACTACAAAAGTTCAAAAACCCCTGACATTTTCATTTCAAAGTCCAATATCCAAAAAACGGCTGAACAGATTTTCATGAAACATGGCTACGAACACTCGGGATAAAATTATGTATAACACACGAAAAACTAAACGAAAATCGGTTCATCCGTTCGGTAGCTACGATACTACAGACAGACACGTCAACTTATAACCACCCCTCTCTTTGCGTCGGGGGTTAAAAAAGTGCCCCAGCAACAAGGAGCTACCAGAAAAAGTTGATTCACCTCAATGTTAGTCATGAATACATGTCGTAAATTATACAGCGTGTTACATGTTGTATATATAGGAAATTCCTATTGCAGCATGTTACGTTCCTAAAACAAGCATTTTGATGTCACGATAGGAGAGTGGGTCAAACTATTAGTAGGTATAGAGACACCAGTAGCCCGTATTACGAAGCGACCAGTTACAATTGTATTCTGAACAGGCGATTCAAGTCTAATCATCATCATCATCATATCAGCCGAAAGACGTCCACTGCTGGACATAGGACTCCCCCAAAAAGTGCTTAAATGATCGGTTCAGCGCCACCCGCACCCAGCGGACTCCCGCGACCTTTACCAGGTCATCGGTCTACCTCACAAGGTCACAAGTCATGGCCACTCGTTATTGGCCAAGCGTGTTTGAATTGCCTGTTTAGACTAATGGGGTATACATATTATGTGATTTTACCCCAATTTGTCAGTACAACATGTCGAAGTCATAATTGCATGCAATTTGTCAGTACAACTTGTTTGGCAGTTGGATCAGCAGGGCAACATGCCTTCAGACGATAGTAATTAGTCAGCTTCTGATAAATTGGGGCCGACAAATCATGACATGTATTACCCCCATAAAATTGTAAAATGTAGCTTCTCGAAACTGGCCACAGAGCGCTTACAAAAGAAAAAAACTGGTTGGTATTCACATTTCGAAACAAATATCAATCGGTCTTTATGAAACTGTTGTCGATCGAAAGTCAACCTTAATGTTAAAATATTAAGCTTCATAATCATGCAGGCGTTAATTTCAATAGGGTAGCTCGGGGTCACTCTCAAACCCACGATATACCTCTACCTATTAATATTGTTAGATCGTTTATAAGGGCCGGCACCCCGTACTCCTTTTCAACTGTAAAACCATAATGAAATATACATAAATATGGATAAATATAAAATATGGACTATCGTGATGATTGAACCAAGGATATAAAAGAACAGAAAAACATGGATAGAAACGCATTATAGTCACATTTAAAGGTACTGTTAGACTAGAGCATTCACTTGTAATAAGCATTCTAGGGAATTGTATTGTATATTACTAGTAAAAGCTCACAAAATAAACAGGAGCGTTTGAGCCAGCATTCTAGCGAAACGACAGTACAGTAGAATTATTTGGGGTTAACCACTGACAGATAGTGTGCCTTCATTTAATTTTCAACTTTAACCTCATACAAATTAAGTAGTTATTTCTAAATCGGTAGACGTGGGTAACAGTATTCTGAAAATTGCTTTATTTGTATGACCCTAAAGTTGAAAATTAAATGAAGGCAAAGTATCTGTCGGTGGTTAACTAAGAGTAATCGTACTGTATCTTTGCTTCGAGCTTTTTGCCGAGCCGAGCAATTTTGTTACGCGATCGTCACGTCTCTTCTTGAAGACTACATTTTTTGACGAGCATTTACTAGGGCGTTCGCTAGAATGATCGTGAAAGGTTCGTAGCGATGTTTGGCTCTATGCTTGGCTCTGTACGTTATTCAGTTCGACACATTTAAAAACAGCGAATGCTCGATGTTCTGTTAAATGTCTGTAGGCTGCGTTGTAGACAATTATTTTCCAGTTCCTATTTCACCAAGTTAACTATAGGGGTGTAGACACTAAATAAAATAATCAATAATGTCGTATTTTCTCGAAAAAGGATTACCAATATAGTCAAATGGAGAAAAAAGTAACGCAAGAGGTTGAATAATCACAAAGGTATAAGTGTCCAAAGATTTAAGAAGGGGTATTATACACCCTTATTGTCACTGGAAAATGTCAATTTGGCGTATCTTGCTGGGTCGACATGTACTGGACACAGTCCAACGACTATACGTTCACTAGCAGATGTGGCAATTGTCGAGAGGTCAAACCTACAGGTCAAGATAACAGCAACTTCGGCTCGCGCAATATCGTATCCATTAACACTTTAACGCACCTAGCATACTCATACACCATAGGCGCTTTCCGCTACTCAGCGGAACCACGGGATTGGCTGCGAGCGAAGCGATTCTTGGCAGTGCATGTATTGTACCTGTTTCGTCGCCAATGGCCCAGACGAGCAGGTCCACACACGCCGAGTTGGCCATGACGTTGACCTTGAACTTGTTCACCGTCGCGTAGTTGGTCTCCCTGTCTTCCTTCTCCGAGGCGTCGTGGTGGCGGCTCTGGAGCTCCGTCTGGCCGCTCAGGAACAGGCATTTCACGAATTCCTGTACAAAATGCATGCATAGCGAGTAAATGGGAAATTCGTTCAGATAACTAAGAAAAGGCGGAGAGTGGTGCTTGGAATTTGCTGCTCCATTATATTAAAACTTTCGCAACCGGACTAAAATTCACCAGAAACCGACAGAATTCGCTAGACGTGCAAGTTCATAGTACTGCCCGCCTAGCGGGCTCAGCCGGCACCTGAGCAAACATTACGAGTACCCCGCTAAGCGGGTTTTTGGTTGCGAACGTGTTAATGACGATTTTAAATAAAATTTTATGGGGTTATAGTCAATGGAGTGCCAGGCCCTTATTTCATCAAATCGACAATTGTCGCCTGACAATGCCAATTCGCTTTACATGGCTGCGTCGACCGGTTAAGCTGGTTGCTGGACAGCTTATTGACTCAGCAATGTACGTGGAAATGTCATTGTCAGGTGACAATTCTCAAGGTGGTGAGATAGGGCCCTGATCACTTTCACTACTTTGACCTATCCCTGATGCAGTATAGTTCCGTTGAGTGCGACAAAGTACTAAAATGATCAGCTATATTTGCTGTTCTTTTCATATACGATTCCATGAATTTGCCTCTATATAATAAAATTGCAAAGTTAGCTCTGATTTTGAGTTTTCGTAGGTCGAGTTTATTAAAGCCAGTACCTTTTTATTGCTATTCAAGTAAAGTGCGAAAGAGACACACCACCCAACACCGCTCCCGCCGATACCATCGGGTGGAAGAGCGTATTTCGCTATGACAGGCAATCGGAGGATATTCCATTAACTGACCTTAATTTTTTAGGGTTCCGTGACCAAAAGGTAAAAACGGGACCCTATTAATAAGGCTCCGCTGTCTGTCTGTGTGTCCGTCTGTCACCAGGCTGTATCTCATGAACCGTCATAGTTGGACATTTGAAATTTTCACAGATTATGTATTTCTGTTGCCGCTAAAAACACAAATACTAAAAAACCGGCCAAGTGCGAGTCGGAGTGGGGCTCCCATACAACAAACGTGTTTTTTCCCCGTTTTTATAGAACCCTTCGTGCGCGAGTCAGACTCGCACTTGGCCGGTTTTTGTTATTCTCGTATAGTTTACGAATATCATATCAACATTTACAAGCCAACAAGCTACCAGTGCCAACTTCGATCGTTCATATATCTATATCTCCATCGCACTTTCTCATATGAGAGACAGAGGGAGATACACGAGCGAACGTTGGCGTTTTGCAGTAGTCTGCCTGTGGCTATTCATCTCAGTCGTCTTTGGTTGAGGGTATAATCAAGTCACCTGAACATCTTTCGTAAATGGTCCAGGTAGGTCCTTCTGATGCTGCAGTATTTCTCTCAACAGTGTCACCATCACCAGATTAAGAGTTTCGGAGAACGATTTGTAAGGGAAAACCTGTCGAGACATAAAATAATAAATTAATATTATGGGACAATCTTACACAAATTTAACTATGTGCCAATAAGGCTCGAGTTATGGGTACAAGACGATGATATATTTTATAGATTGAACACATCCAAGACAGAAACAAATATTATACTCATTGCAGAATCATTTTTCATTACCAGGATTCAAACCAAGGACCGCCAGCTTCGAAGTATACCGGTCGTCACAATACACACGTTCAACATTGATAAAAGTATAGAGGCAAACAAGTTTCACTTTCTATTAATGTAGTCATTCTGCGTAAAACAATTGTGTAATAAATGCAGCATTCAAAATAACAGTTGAAGCGGACGAATGGCCATTTCGAAAGATAACCATATCCATCCATACTAATATTATAAATGCGAAAGTGTGTCTGACTGTCTGTAACCTCTTCACGCTTAAACCGCTGAACCGATTGAGATGAAATGTGGTATGGAGATAGTTTGAATCCCGGGGAAGGACAAAGGATAGTTTTTATCCCTGAAATCATCCCCTAAGGGAGTGAAATGGGGGAGGGGGTGAAAGTTTGTATGGAGCTGTGATATAAACGAGTTCCACGCGGACGGAGTCGCCGGCAGAAGCTAGTTCTTAATAAATTGCACAATTCGTGGTTCATATGCAACACTATGCATGAATAAATAAAATAAAAGCACCTGTATTTGCCCAGCCGCGTATATATCGTCCGCCTCCTCATCCAAAAACGCCAGCAAATCCTTGGTCAATATCTTCTTCGCGTAAGACAGGATATTCTGCAGATATCTCACGTAAAACTGAACGTTGACCCTCCTCTCCGGGGACTCGGAGAACCTCATGTACGGGAACTGGTTGAAGCTCGACCCGAACTTGTGGAAGAAATACGTGGTCGGGTCGTAGGGCACGGAGTGGTAGCTGTTGAGCGAGCCGCGTTTGAGCGTGCCGTCTATAGTGTCGGTCCCATTTTCCATTATAAGCTCTACTGGGTTCAGATTCCCTGGAAATTGTCGAGTGTATGAATATGGTGTTACAAGTCTCATCAAGTCTCAGCCGAAAGACGTCCACTGCTGGACATAGGCCTCTCCCAAAGAGTGCCAAAGTGACCGGTCCGGCGACCTGCATCCAGCGGACTCCCGCGACCTTTACCAGGTCATCAGTCCACCTTGTGGGTGGCCTACCCACGGCGCACCTTCCGGTACGTGGTCGCCTCTCGAAAACCTTTCCGCCGCAGCGGCCATCGGTTCTACGTGCTATGTCTCATAGGAGCATATAATAGTTAGATATTAATAATAATAGTCATTCGCCTCATGAGATAAAGGGCATGTGGGATGTTGATCCATCGATCATTGTTCCGATAGTTGTTTCGGTGAACGGTTTAATAGCAAAGAATCTCGACCAACATCTTAAGAGTCCGCCGTAAGCTCGATTCTCCATACAAACGTAGTTACGCTCTCATTTTAAAACTACCTACTTGTTTGATTGTAACGAAACTTTGCATGTACAATGGCATGAGGTATATCCAGGTCTGTAATTAGTTCATGTAGCTTCAGATACCATATTATAGTAAAAACTAATTACAGACATAGATATACCTCATGTCATTGTATATGCAAAGTTTTGTCACAATCCAACGCGTAGTTTTAAAATGAGAACTAAACTCCGTTTGTATGGGAAGGTGAAATTTGGCCGAGCTCACTCTTAAGAGACTCTCTTGAAGACTGGGTCAAAGTTCAGATAGAGAAGGCGATACTCCTGGAGACTGCGCAGATAGTCAGGAGTTTCCTGTCTCTGTCGCCCTGACCACCGGTAACTTAGGCCCCGCCCTGCTGCCGGCGGCACTAGGTTAGGTTTTCATAATGATTTTAAATATGTTTTGTATTTTACTTTTTATATAGTCATAGTTAAATCCTAGCCTAAAACTGCATACGATTAAAGAGAATAATAGTATTTCATACAAAAACAATGCTTAATATGATTTATTTTGTTCAGTTGGTAATGTTTTTATACCCATTCTTTCAGGGTAAATAATATGCTATTCAGTGTCGTTACAATGGAATTCATAATATTCTTTGATTTTTATAAATCATCTACAATAGTAATTAGAGTAAAGTTTTTTTGTTTAAAATCTCACAAATTAAATTATTGATTATGATATGATTACGATTATCCTGGTGCAGTTCCAATTTAGAAGGGTACAATCAGCATCATAAACATGTATACAGTTTTGGTGGTTCTAGAGTATTTAAGCGATAAGGTCCTAGAGCCACTAAATGTGTATACATGTTTATGACGTCTACTGTACAAATAAATAAATATTAAGCGGACAACCTTACATACATCGAACTAGCTCCGAAAGGGCTTGTGTTATGGGTGGTATATACTAGATCACGATATATTTAATAGATATAATCACTACATAATATTAGACAGTTGCTTCCCGCTGTCTGTCCATATGTATGCTTAGAACTTTAAAACTACGCAACGGAATTTGGTGCGTTTTTTAAAATAGATATAGTGATTCATGAGGAAGGTTTATATGTATAATATAGTACCCGTGCGAAGCCGGGGCGGGTCGCTAGTTACTTGTATACATAGAAACCAAACAAGACTGGGAAACAAATATTTGCCGTTGCCGGGATTCGAGCCCAGGACCTTCAGCTTAACCAGCAACCTTTGGGCGGCTAGAGGTTAATAATAAACCCCTTTGGGCGTCTAGAGGTTAATAATACACCCCTTTCAGCGGCTAGAGGTTAAGAGGGAGCGTACCGCCAGGGAAAAATCAGAAATCACCCGCGCGCCCCGCACCTGCCGCGCTGATGCGTCTATTGCTGCCCCGCTCCTTCTCGCATAGTATATGCCCCGACAGTCAGATGAAACATGATGAATACCTATGAATAATAGGCATGATGACTCATGTTCAAATTGATAACGTAGTGATGCGAAATGTATAGTAAACCATCAAATTACCGTTATAAAGTATAAATAATAAAATATAATTAAAATCGTAAAAAGATATGAACCTTGAAAGTTTAGAAAAAAAAATTTTTTTTATTGTACAAGAGTAAATTTAAAGGTACCAATAGAATCCTTAGGCTTTTATAGAAACAAAATTGTACAACAATTATGTACTTAAACGCAGTATTCCGCGAATGAAACAACAATTTAAGAACCTGATTTTCCATACGACGATACATGTAGGTAATTTGTATTAACATCATACAAACATTACATCATAAAAAAATTTAGTCATCATCCCTATTATAAAAAGTGGGAAGCAAGACAAAATCTGTACCTATATTTGAAGATATTATTTTCGCTATTAAGTCAGAGGTTCGAGAGCTATAACTGAAATATGACCTTCCGTTTTTTAGGGTTCCGTACCCAAAAGGTAAAACCGGGACCCTATTACTAAGACTTCTCTGTCCAGTCTGTCTGTCTGTCATCAGGCTGTAACTCAAGAACCGTGATAGCTAGATAGTTGAAATTTTCACAGATGATGTATTTTTGTTGCCGCTATAACAACAAATACTAAAAAACAAAATAAAATAAATATTTAAGGGGGGCTCCCATACAATAAACTTTTTTTTACTGTTTTATAGATAATGGTACGGAACCCTTCGTGCGCGAGTCTGACTCGTACTTGGCCGGTTTTTTATTTACTAAATCACGTAAGGGTTACAATGGCTAGTAAAAACCTAAAGCAAAAAAAAGCCATAATCGAATTAAAACTTTTGTGAGACATGTCTAAAATACTACTAATAAAACCACGGTTAAATTCACGTATTAAATGTCACGACAGGCGACATGTTTCGAACTCTTCGGGAGTTCTTCTTCAAAACAATCATCGAAAACACTCATCCTGAAGAAGAACTCCCGAAGAGTTCGAAACATGTCGCCTGTAATGTCATTGAATACGTGAATTTAATTGTGAATTTATAAGTAGCATTAAAAAAACTGCTATATATTATGAAACCTTCGATCATGTCTATGAAAGTCAGATTTTCAGGCCACAGTGTTGCGGCCAAATTTTTCAATTCTGATCTCGGATTCCTGCTTGGAGACAATGGAGACGCTCTGGCCCTTTAGTTATCAATTTTGAACATACTGGTAGGTACTAAAGAAAAACTGCTTAATTGTGTTTACTTTTTTTAATATAAAAATGACCAAGTTCGCAGGCAATAATTGTTGGAATCTGCACCCTCGATAACCCTAAAAGCGACACCCGTGATGACTTTACAGAAAAAAAATGTCAATAATGTCACTACGGGCGACATGTTTCGAAATCTTCGGGAGTTCTTTTTCAGGATGAATGCTTTCGCGGCGGTGTCGCTTGAATCACGACAAGATTCAAGGGAAACCGCCGCGAAAACACTCATCCTGATGAACCCCCGCAGAGTTCGAAACATGTCGCCCGTAGTGACATTTAATACGTGAGTTGAACCTTGTATTAGTATTATTTCAACATGTCTCACGAAAGTTTAAATTCGAAAAACAATGTCCGCCATCTTGGAATTCAAAATGGACATCATTTCTCGAAAAGCCTGAAAACGTACATTGTTCTTTAAAAAAAAACGCGCATCGCAATTTACAACAAATATTTCAAAAATGACGATTTTGAAATTAACCGGATTTATTCTCAACTAGCGATCCGCCCTGGCTTCGCTCGGATACTATATTAAATTATATTATACATATAAACCTTCCTCTTGAATCACTCTATCTGTTAAAAAAAACCGCATCTAAATCCGTTGCGTAGTTTTAAAGATCTACGCATTCATAGGGGCAGACAGCGGGAAGCGACTTTGTTTTATACGAGTACTATGTTGTAGTGATAGTGATAATCTTTCATAAAGTAAATACACGCTCGACAGAAAAAATGTTCGTGTAGTTTTGCATGTACTGCACAAATTATTCTAAGAAGCCGGTCGCCGGCCGATCGCTGCGTAATCTTATGGTTGTATTTTGAACTTTAAGGTCTACATGTTAAGGTCGACTTTTAAATATATTATTTCAAAATATACCAAAATATCTACTGGAATGTAATGATACATTCATTCACTGGACGAATATACTGGGTCACAATATTATTAGAATAATTATGTTCACCGTGCTGTCGTGAGAGCACAGAACGTAGTCCTCTCGTCTCAGCGGAGCGATTGCGATTGACTCCGCCCGCGAACGGCAACAGAAGATATACCAAACTGCACGAAACACGCGACGGGAGAAACAGTATCGCGCTAAATAAAAAAGACCTATACGCCAAATACGTTATACCTCAATAAGTCTGAAAAGGGACTACATAAAAAAACGCCGCTCGTCAAATCACTAGGCAATATCAAGAGCTATTATACGCTAAATTTTTACGTAAATTATATGCACGGGAACGGCACACAATTGAAATTAGGTAAAAATAAGACATGTTTTGGCGATTGTTTTCTATCGAGGCAATTTTGGTTTTGTATGGTTTTTTTCAGACAAATAGATTGCAAATATGATGTAGTTTTTGTATGTTCATTTTCCTGGCATTCGCTTTAGTTTGTCATAGGTAAATATTCAATCTAAGAACTCCGATTTCGCGGAGCGCCCCCTCTTAACAATACACCCCTTTGGGCGGCTAGAGGTTAATAATAAACCCCTTCGGGCGGCTAGAGATTAATAATAAACCCTCTTGGGCGGCTAGAGGTTAATAATACACCCCTTTGGGCGGCTAGAGGTTAATAATACACCCCTTTGGGCGGCTAGAGGTTAATAATAAACCCCTTTGGGCGGCTAGAGGTCAATAACACACCCCTTTGAGCGGCTAGAGGTTAATAATAAACCCCTTTGGGCGGCTAGAGGTTAATAACACACCCCTTTGGGCGGCTAGAGGTTAATAACACACCCCTTTGAGCGGCTAGAGGTTAATAATACACCACTTTAGGCGGCTAGAGGTTAATAATACACCCCTTTGCGTACGATTGTCAATTTACCTGATAAAGACCTCGGTATGATTGGGCGGAACTGGTTGAATTTTCTCTTCTTGTCTAACGTCGAGTATTCGAAGTTGGGTTCAGGTTCCTTGTTCTTGACTGGGCTCGGCGGCTGGGGGAACAGGCGGCACAGCAGTGGGGGGTCGATGGTGGCGAACCGACCCATGGATCGCGCCAGACCTGGCGGAAAATAATCAAGGTACACATTCCATTCATTTAATTATACGTCACCATTTACATTGTATATGCATTGTAGAATAGAAGGGAAAAAAAGTGGAAGGTCGAGGAAATCTTACATGGAGCTAATCAAAGAAAAAATAAACGCTTCATCATATAGAGAAATAAAAAGAGAGGCAGAATGGAGAAATTGGAAATTACTCCACCGACAAGAGCCTCGCTCTTAAATAAGAAGAGAAGGTGCAATTTTAAGTAGGTTGGTACGTTAGTCTGACAGTAAGCGGTTACAGTAGCCTTTGGACGCCTGTCCCTGACGGGGACTCGAAGGTGTGTTGTACCTAAAAACCTGTACACTCTTCATGAACAACCCCATACTGAAAAACCTCGTTCGCGGAGGAAACACCCCTAGAATTGCAAGCGTTAAGCTACTTTAACAAGTTACCATCAGGGGCTCGTTTCACGAAGCTACAAGTAACAAATTACAAGCGGAAGTCTCTTTCCAATACCTCTTGATAGAAAGAGACTTCCAGTTGTAATTTGTAACTTGTAGCTTCGTGAAACAGGCCCCAGGTGAGCCGGTTGTTTGCCATCGAGGTGGTATAATGTTTAACGAGGGTTGTAAGTGGAATATTGCGAACTAGAGTCTATCAGAAGTCCGACGCCGAAGGCGGAGGACTTTTGATGACTCGAGTTTGCAATATTCTTACGCCCGTGTTATACACAATGTTTTTACACATCACATTTGTTAGGAAACAAATACATTTTAGATGAAATTAATACAAATCGTAATAAAAACCGCAACTGTCAGTTGTCCATTTTGTTGAATTTGATGTGAGGCGCGTATGGCAAAGACCCTTCGGTTTACAGCCACGATTTGAAAACACGTAAAAACATTTTACACATAGACACATAACTACATACTAAATCTGTAAATAATTCTGTTAAACATGTTTTAGCAGTGTTTTTAAGTTTAAATTTATTTATAAATACGTTTTTGACATCGTATTTGATATAAAACCTCTTTGCTTTGTAACTGCCGCATGAGTGACAGATACAATTCAAGAAAAAAGCCATTACGCTCGTGGGCGTAACACAGGCAGCTCTGTATGTCTGTACATTATGAAGCCCTTTTCGAGCAAGTGTGATGAAAAAACTATTACAAACCTATAAGCACCGGTATGGTCCCCCGGCACAGTTGTAGCTTGGTCACCGTGTTGGCGTAGTCTTTGGTCTGGTGACAGTCCAGGATGAGCTGGGTCAGGCTCGCCATCAGCTCTATCTGGGCGGTGATGATCTCCTCCCGGAGCGAGGGCTGCTTGGTCGCCACATCGGAGAGCAGCGTGTTGAGACAGAAGCTGAACTTCTCCGACATGGGTATGCCTGTAAAAGGGCATTTTTAAATAATAAAAAAAAAAACATTTATATGAAACTAGGTTCTGCCCGCGACTCCGTCCGCGCGGAACTCGTTTATATCGCTGCTCCATACAAACTTTTACTCCCCCATTTCACCCCCTTAGGGGATGATTTCGGGGATAAAAACTATCTTATGTCACTATCTCCACTTAAAAAATCACGTCAATTCGTCGCTCCGTTTTGCCGTGAAAGACGGACAATCGAACAAACACATACACTTTCCCATTTATAATATTAAGTAAGCATGGATGGCATATATAGGGGTGGACGGTCACCCTTCGTACAGCGAGGCACATCATACAGTAGTCATAAATAGACAAATTTTGTGGAGTACAGACATATCTTTGCACGCATTTTTTCCCAAGATATAATATTATAAAATAAAAATACGGATGTGTTCATACTCCACTTGTACGAAGGGTCATCATCTTCCCCTAATTATTTTAATTCAATGGATTGTAATTTTACTCTATGCTTATGTCATAAAGAGGATTATAGTCATTATTCGCTTGCAATAAATTGCATACAAACAAATCATTACTTTTGTAGAGCTTTACAAATTACAAAAGCGCATTACAAATGTAACAATCGACAGTGATGAAACTATAGTTAGAATGAAAGGTGTAGTCTGTCTCATTTCAACTACAGCTGGATATGTGTCCGTTGTTCCGATAATGTGCTACATTTGTAATAAGTAACAATAGGAACTTAAACATACATCAGACTATGTAAACATATATTATAATGTACAGTCGACCCCAGATATACGTAGGGCGTTCATTAAGTTCGCGGTATCGGCATGATTACGTCTCATGATAATAATTTTTAATTGTTGTTCTTACTGTGCCAGTATTTATGAATATACTAAATAGGTAAAAAAAAATATTTCTTTAATAGTTACATAAAGGCGATGGTATAGAACATAATCTGACGTCACTTAAATCATTAGAAGGATATTGTTTGAAATATTAGGGGCGATTTGATTTCGGTAAAATTCTGTTGTGCTCTGGATATTGATTTTAAAATGATAAGTACATTTGTCTATTTTGATTCCTCGAAGTAAAATAAAACCCTTATTCATCACATTTTAAAAGCACCTAACAAAGTTCAAGCAAGGTTTTATTGGTCATAAATTTATTATTCAGAATTTCTAGAAATTGAGTGAACATAGGTGACAAATACACATTTGTCCATACGGTTTGATTAGTGATTAGTGCGAGTTCATACATTTGCTGCGAGTGCGAGTAGCTTTTGTATGGACTCGCACTAATCAGTAATCAAAGTGAATACAAAGATAATCCTACCCAACTTAAGGAATTGGTCTAAGAAAAAAAAATCAAAGAAAAATAAAGAAGTTTGTTAGGGTACCAGGGGTGTTATTTATTGACGCAATTCTATACATACTTATAAGTAGTTACCTATCCTGTCGTCTAGACCAACTCCTTCGCTTCTTATTCTTTGATAGTGAAAACTCCTCAATAAAATCTGTTTAATGGCGTTAAACATAAAAAAACTTATATTAGACGAAATGCGTCATTTATTAATGACGCACATTTAAAATATTTTTAAACAAAAATGCATTTAAAACATGAAAGAGTGTATATCAAAAAAAATAACACAATACAAATAACTTCTGGTTTTTTATGCTAATACCGAGAACTTATTGAACGGGCTTAGTTTTAATTTTGTTTTTTCATCATAATTCACTAGAATAAGGTATAAAAGTGCATATGTTTTCACTTTGACGTCAACTGTACGCTTTGAAAGGAATCCAATCATAATCATACCACCTGTTCAAATTCAGCAGGTATAAAATATGTTGATCACCAATTACGTGAGTCAGTTGCCAATAAAATGTTGTACAAATTGTGCAGTTGGTGATACTTTGTATCATGGTAAGTCTTTTTTTAAGTAAAATTACACTAAAATATTTATATTTGAAACAACTCATACATAATCACACTGACTATACTTATTTCAGAGTACCCAAATAGCCTATCTGAGGAAGTAAAGTGCATTAACTCATACACGCCATTGTATAGATATATGTACATTGGTACTATTTATAATTTTCTAGTTTCGTTGGAAACCTATTTGGGCTCGTCGATATATTACCCCATAAAAGTTCCAATCTAATATCACTACATCGTATTACATGTATTTTCATATATATTTTAACTGATGAAGAAAGAACTGGCGGGTTTCTCTCGCAACGCATCAGCATTGCAATTCAGCGAGGAAATGCCGCCAGCATCCTCGGTACACTGCTTCAAGAAGCTTTTTTAGATTCAACTTAGTTTTAATTGAATGTAGTTAATGTTATTTATCATCTTGTATATACTTTAGAAAATAAATGTATTTCAATATATCATTTGCCTAGTAATAATGCTGTAACTATGTTTCTAGATGCGGCCCCTGCCTCGCGCGAACCGTATTATACATTCATTTCTGCAGCAAAGCTACCTGTTTGTCTGATATAAAAGAAATGTGAAATTAAACTTTTCAAACATTAACAAATGCTTTCTTACCCCATGAATGTAAACTGTGTTAAATATTTACTTTAACTAGCTTCTGCCCGCGACTTCTTCTGCAAGGACCCGGGACAAAAACGAGCCTATATTTTAATCCAGGCTATAAACTATCTTCTTGCAAAATTTCATCCAAATCGGTTGGGCCGTTTAAGGGTGATTGAGTAACAAACATCCAAACCTTCATGCTTATAATATTAGTAGGATTACTTTCTGCAGTGCTATAAAAAGATCAGCACACTTTGTATGTAGGAGTGATCTCCGGAACCACTTATCCGATTATAATTTTTTCAACCTGTCTATAGAATGGACTTTCTGGACGGACATGAGTGAACTAGCCTCAAAGTAAGTTCAATAAGGCAATAAGGAATCCAGCAGGCAGCATCACTACCCACTAGGCTAACTAGGTAATGTCGTCATAGTACCATCTTAGTGTTTGAAAACCAATTGCCAGTGCCACCAAGTGCTACCAGGTTAAAAGTAAATACTGTATACAGTAATCCCAAAGCAACTCACGGTCACCACTCTTGATCCGACACACCGACTCTTCAAACTGTGCCGTAGTGAGACACTTCAGCACCTTCAGGAAGTAAGGATGCAGCTTATCCTGGTGCTGCATGCCACTTTGAAGGTAGTATAGCCCCAGGGCTATGCACGCCTCCATGCTGCGGGTGGTGACCACAAGCGATGTGCCCGCTTGTGGGCTCAGCATGAATAGAGTGTTTACCTGAAATAGGGACAATTGAAGATTAAAAGTAGAGATGCAATGAATACCCGGCCAGTATCCAGCCACAATATTACCATCCGGCCGAGTACCAAATAGTGGTGTAGTATCCAACATAACCAGATAGTATTTTAACATATGGCACCCGCACCTTTCATTAAATAGAAACTTATAAAACTTTCCATACATTCCGATTTTAATGAACTCTGCTTAGATGGTTTGATGCTACCCAGCCTAATGCACAAATATAATTATATAAAGACTCATGATCCTCCTAGCGTTTTTACCGGTTGTGCTCTTAAAGGACCTGAGGGTCTGCTTTGACACCTATTCGCAAGGTTTGGCATTGGTACTAGTTTACGAAAGCAACTGCCATCTGACCTTCCAAGCGAGAGAGAAAACTAGGACTTAGGATTTGACTAGTTTCCTCACAATGTTTTCCATGCCACACCTTGTATGCTTGACTAGTAGTCTTTACCCTAAACCAAATAATGTAATATGAAATAACTCAAATATGAAATATGTAAAATTTCCCAAACATTATATTTCCAATTAAACTAACATACAGCCTTAGAGTCAATAATGTCTTGAACCTTGGAAGGTCAAGGCCCAACACAACATAGACTAATGTTGTCATTCTAACTATACAAGTGAAGACATAGGAATAACCACATTTCCTGCACATTTATATCAAAACATACTAATTATAAAGCCTGGATGAGATCATAAGTATCATAACAAACTTAGCAAGGAAATAATATATCAGTCATGGTAATTTAATTTAAAGAATTATTAATACAATAACTCAAAGATCTGCTTTGGGAAATGGGTTCAAAGTTCAATCCTACTGAGTAAAAAATAACATATGCAATGAGTTCTTGCTGAAAACAGGATTTCGCAAAGTTTATTGCTCAACATGTAAATTTACGTACTTTTTCCCATGGCGTCGGCTGGATGTTCGACAGACACCTGGCCAGGTGCTGCACGGTCTGCTTGAAGAATTCGTTTTCGTCCATCGACATTGTTTATGTTGTTACTATACCAATCATTTTTTATCCCGATAGGAAAATTAGTGACTATTGCATGTCGCCCATCAATAACAATATAGGCTGGGCTGACATTGACAGTAGCCGGCAGTGTTGCCGTATTATAACTTGAAAGTCAGGGGATATACAGATTATGTGATTTTACCCCAATTTGTCAGTACAACATGTCGAAGTCATAATTGGGTGTAGCCTTAGAGCATTAAACCAACCGGAGTGGCCATTGACAGGCGTTCCCCTCTGCCAAAAGTATATGACCAGTGGTCATACACATTGTATGGACTAACGTTTATCTGATGTAGCTATTTTCACGTTACGCATACATTTGACGTTCCCCTCCCCCGCAAAAATCGGCAGACTTTTTATGTATAGAAAATGACTCATGGCCACTCCGGTTGGTTTAATGCTCTAAGGGTGTAGTGTACAGATGCAACAATCCGACCACATGTGCATGCAATTTCTCAGAACAACTCGTTTGATAGGGTATATGCACCAAGCAATAAGTCACAGCAACCTAGAGACGCAGCTATAAGAAAGAAAGAGACATCAAACGTTCATTTCATTCACTTTAAAGGCGGTTGCTGTGACAAATTGCTATAATGTGGATTCCCCATGATAGTTGGATCAGCAGCCCAACATGCCTCCAGATGATAGCAATTAGTAGTAGACAAATCATGACATGTATACATCCCATCAGGCGCCGTTCACATTGTGCGATAATATCACTCCGATGTCCGAATTATAATTATTTTAGCTAATAGAAAGTTACACTTTACCATAAATATTTTACTTAACGAGAAGTAAAAGAAAAATTTAATTCATCCAATTATACAAGCTAAATAAAATCTAAGAAGGATTCTATAGCTGACGCCAGAGCTTCGAGGGAAAAATCTATTACACCCCTTGCAATTTGTCGCAACAACCTTGTTAAAAATGAGGCACCTAGTGGTTATGTTCTCTTTGATTACACCTTTCATCCTGTATGATTATGTATAGATTGCATCGTTTTTAATGTAATGTGCTTCAGGCATAGGGTGATCTTGTTCACATTAGCCGCTGCCAGACGAGCGAAATCGGCGGATACCATACAGTCCTCCGCCCGCTGTGCATACGTTCATACCTACTTAGCGTAAGCACGGCGTCCTAGCGTACTGAGCGCATGCATGCAGTTCACTGCGTGATTTCGGCCCGTCCGGATAATAAATTAATAATGGATGTGCGGTGTCCGTCAAAACCAAGGCCACTCTGTATTATTACATTTATTACGTTTGCCTTTCTTCGGCAATTCATCGACGTCCTTGTCTGCAATCTAGACCTGGCAACATTTAAATGCTGTATAAGGTAAATACCAAGCTGGGATGAACGTCAGCATTCATTACAGCTTGGTATTTACTACCATAATTATGTCTTTAATGACGATGGTAAATAACGTATTTAAAGGTTATCTTATGTATTATGGTGGGTACACACCAAGCCAACGAACGGCTATGTATCTCACTCTAACAAATAGCTGTCACGTAAATGCTTCGCGTTCGTTGGTCGTTCGTTTGCTCAGTGTGTACCCACCATTATAAAATGTATATAGACGACTACTTTAGCCTAGTTGCTAGTGACCATGCCTACGAAGCAAGAGGTCCTGGGTTTGAATCCCGGTGGCATTCATTTGTGTGATGAGCACGAATATTTGTTCCCGAGTCAAAGATGTTTTCTGTGTATTTATCCATACTAATATTATAAATGGGAAAGTGAGTGTGTTTGTTTGTCCGTCTTTCACGGCAAAACGGAACGGCGAATTGACGTGGTTTTTTAAGTGGAGATAGTTGAAGGGATGTAGAGTGACATAGGATAGTTTTATCCCCGAAATCAACCCCTAAGGGGGTGAAATGAAGGGGTCAATTTTGTATGGAGCTGCGATATAAACGAGTTCCACGCGGACTGAGTCGCGGGCAGAAGCTAGTTTATGTATATAAGCATACATAACGAACCATGCTACGCCCGCGAACGAAGAAAAAATAGGGGAAATAATCCGAGTAATGCGAATTTTGGTATAGTTGTAAGTAAATGTAAAAACAACATACTAAAAGTACCCAAAGCCAACATACTAAAATTTGACCTTTTACACCCCCCTACCCGTTAGTTCCACCCCTCCCACCGGTACTTTTAGTAGGTATGTTATTTAAGACACATTTACCTACAACTATATCAAAATTCGCTTTAGGCCGAAGCGCACCGACAGCGGTTGCGGAGCGGCGCGGTGCGGTGCGGAGGCGGTCCGGGTTGTAATGTTCGAACTAATACAAAAGGGTCCGCACAGAATACCGCGCCACGCCGCGCCGCTCTGTGCGGTGCGGTTCCTTTTATATTAGCTCAAACATTACAACCGGTACTGCCTCCGCACCGCTCCGCCACCACTGTCAGTGCGTTTCGGCCTTCACATGGATTATGTCCTCTATTTGGCATGCAGTATTTGGTCTTCTTTAGGTATAATACGCGGGCAATTATACTATTATATGAGTCGAGTAGGAAATAAATGGGGACAGGACACCAAAGGCAATATTACCAAAGGCAATAAGTATTTAGTATTTATTTATGGCCCAGCATGCACAGCGAGTATATTATAGGCACTCTTGACGTCCGCGGTGATATCCTTGGCGGGCTTGTCGTTCGTAACCACCCAGGTACTGCCGCTCTCTCCGCGCTTGTATGCTTCTATGATTCCTTTGGCTGCGGATTCAACTCTGAAAAGAATATGTTTAAGGCATTTAAGTAAACCTATAATACCTATAAGGTTGACTGTACAGAGCACAGAGCGGCTACAGCGAAACGAACCCGAAGTTCGTTCGTGTATCCCTCTCTCTCGCCGTCGCTCTAATGTACGATTCCCACCGAACGGGCCGGACGGAGCCGAAATTTAACGTCTATATTAAAGCTTCAAATTCCTTTGGCAACTTGCAAAAAAAGCGCAGGCGCGCTCCGGTCCGGCCCGGTCGATGAGAATCGTACATAAGAAAATGCGAGGATTGGAGGGCTACCGCGAAGTGAAAACGAACTTCGTTCGAATAGCTTCCTCTCTGTCGCTCGAACCAGCAAGTGCAACAGAGACGGAGATACACAAACGAAGTTCGTTTTCGTTTCGCGGTAGCCCCTCTGGGCTGTTATTCGCTACGCGCTACCGCGAAACGAATAGGTCTTTCGTGTATATACCTACATATGTATATCCTTGTCGCTCAGATTAGCAAGTCGATAGAGAGGGAGATACCTAGAGCTCTGTTGTGGGTTTTTTTTTTTTTTTCTAAGTTGGGCCCCGAAGGGGCCCTTAACTAATTGCCAATGACACATACAAGAGTATGACTAAAACAGAAAACTAATAACATATATACAATTACAAAAACCTAACGGCCAACACCGAGAGACGGGTGGGGAACTAAACTAAACTCAAATACTAAAACATAAAAACATAGAAAAACACCCTATCCGCAAACACTCGCCACGTGCCGCCCGCTTGCGCCTTTTTTCGTGCGGGGGAAAAAGTGCAAACAGGCAAAAATAACTAAACATAAGTAAAATATACAACAGACAGAGGAACAAAATTATCAATTAAGTAGTATTATTTACAACGGAAATTGAAGGAGGACGGGTGAAGTGGCGGACGTTGCCGGAGCCAAAGAAGCGCCTCGTCAAAGAGGGCCTGTAGAGAAGCGAAGGAGATAGCGGGGGAGGAGAGGGGGGAGCAGTCGCACCCGCACTGTTGATAGGCTGGTGGGCGAAGCTGCGCTCAAATTCACCCACCACACCGGAGTCCGCATTCAGGTCAGTAAAGGAGACCCCCGTGAGCCCGTCCGCGCGCGCCGCCCCGCGACGCCTCTGCTGCCGCTCTCGGGCGCGGAACTCAACGTCAGCGTCCCGCTCCATGTTTCGCTCCCTGGTGATGGGGTCGTCAGGGTACGCGAGGACGTGCCTAGGCCGGCGGCACCCGGCCCTGAGCGCCGGCCCGGGCACGTAGTCGATGGCCTTGCGGATTAGCGGATTGCTACTGAGCGCTGCCTTCTCGAAGTATCTGATGGAGAGCTCTGTTGTGGGCACCCAATGCTCCCTTCACTCAAGCAGGACTTACTTCTGTAATTTACTGTGTTTCCGGATCTCCACATACTCAGCGTCGAAGTTCTTGTCGAACGAGCCCATTTTCTGCGGCGTGAGTAAAGCCGTGTCGGTAGCCCCCAGACACACGGCGAGTACTCGCACCCCAGATTTGCTGTAGTGCTCATCCATCTGGAAAAATCCAAGTTTGACTTGATTAGACTATCCTACTATATATATATATATATATATATATATATATATTTATGACTATCCAGCGAGGAAACGCTGCCAGCATCTTCGGGACAATGCCAAGAGGGCCCAATTTTTTAAAATAATTTTTAGTTTTTAATTTGATTTTTAATATTTGTCATAGTTTTATCCTGAAATTAAATCGAATATACAATATAATATACATATCAATCACGCTTCAACGGCTCAACCGATTTGGATGAAATTTTGCATGAAGATAGTTTAAAGCCTGGATTAAAATATAGGATAGTTTTTATCCCGCCTGTTGTTACGTTTATCTAACATTATGTACTCTTGTAACATGTTTTTTCTTATGTTGTGGTGCAATAAAGAATATATTATTATTATTGTATGTTCTTTCCATATCTCGGGACCATGGGGTCCCGGACTTTTGGAAGGCATGCGTGGGGACAAAGCCAACAGCGCAGAGGCCCTTTAAAACAAAAATAATCTAAAGCGGAAAGGGATACACATGGCGGATACCATTTCCGAGCGCACAACATGATACACCCGGTGATGGTCCCCGCCAGGTGCAAAGACTATTGCAGTGCAACACTGTGCTGCGATGGAAACTAAGGTCATGGGTTATTGGGTTGAATGGTGGGTGGTCTGGAAAATGGGTTATGGGAGGAGACTAGCGGACACCTGCCGTGACAATAAGTCTCAAAATTGTGAAAAGGCAGGCGGTGACTTGCCAACTCGTTAAGTGGGCCCCACAAACAGTCGCACGCACAGTGCGACAATGGAGCAACACGTCTGAGCGGCTGTGAGGTTGTTGAGAGGTGAGTCTGCGGCGCGCCAGATCCCGGTAATCCGTTCAAGGGCCACCGGCGTTATGACATTTTACACTTCCAACCTGGAGCATAGGTTCCGCTCTTGCGACTCCACTCTGGCCGGCCGGTTAAGGCAAGCACAGAGGCGAGGGCCAGATCACTCGGGCCCTCTGGAGGTTAGGGGTCCGCGGTGTCGCCACTCACCGTCAGCTCGCCACAAGCTTATTATTATCCCTTGTCCACGCAGACGAAGTCGCGGGCGGAAGCTAGTAATATATACTTAATACTCCAACGGGACGAGCCCCACCTGCGGTGATTAACTGCAATTTAGTACTTGGGTCTTCAAAAAAGATCGGCTCCGTTGAGCCTCACCAGAGCACATGAACGACATGAACGTGTTGAGGTAGTCATCGTGGCCGAAATCGGCCGGGAGAGTATACAGTCATGACTAGATACTATACTAGATACCGCCGGTGAGTAGACCCGGGATAAAAACTATTAAGTAACAAAACATCCAAATATCCAACCATCCATTGATTTGTCGGTCAATTCATGAAGAAACACCACACTTTCCTCTTACCTAACCTTTTCCTTTACATAGACAAAACAGAAATCAGTACGCAATTAACAGTGGGAAAATTTTGCTCTTCCTCCAAGGTAGTTGCATAACTTTTAGTTTCAATGTTTTACAACTTGCGCCAGACCCGCAACTGCGACCGGTGTGTCGCAGTTGCGGGTCTGGCGCAAGTTGTAAAACATTCAACATTCACAAACAACAACAGGCCTTTAGGGGGCCCAGTAGACTGGGAGCCAGAGCACCTGGCTGGCACAGCGCTGCCAGTGCCAACGACGAAAGGTTGATGATGGTGCCGCCGTGGCTACCCGTCTCGCCGCATGATCTCCAGAACTCGGGGAGAGCTACTTAACTGAAAGAAATCAGTCACAATAGTGCCAACAGTTAACTCACTCCAAGGCAGTTGCTGAACTGAAGAACAGCGCTCTTAGTGGCCCAGTATACTGGGAGAAAGGCCGACTGGCACAGCGCTACTGTTGACGATATGTTGATGATGGTGCCGCCGTGACCTCCTTCGTCACGCCTCATCATCTCCATAGCCCGGAGAGAGCTCGTAACGAGAGCCAACTAAAAGAAATCAATCATTACGCCATTAGTCATACACAAGCACCTTCAACAATGCCGTGTAGTGGTAATTGGTAGTGAGAGTGCCTACGCTACGAAGCTAAGGTACTGAGGGGCTACCGAGAACGAAAACGAACTTCGTTCGTGTATCTCCCTCTCGCTCGCTCGAACTAGCAAGTGCGACAGAGATGGAAATGAACTTTGTTCGTGTATCTCCGTCTTTGTCGCTCGAACTCGAGCGAACAAGTGCGACAGAGAGGCAGATACACGAACGAAGTTCGTTTTCGTTTCGCGGTAGGCCCTCTGATGGGGACCGATTTTTAACTTTCTAGCGCTCGAATTCAAAAGCGAGCGGTAGTTATTTTTGAAATCATCACCCGAAGTCGAAAGCTAGTGATTGGCTACCGATACTTTTGCGTTTCGTTGTATGCAAAAAGTAGATAACTACCGGTTTTTCAAATTTGAATTTTCAACATACCTAATGTAGAAAATAGTACTTTATTGGAAGTTATGTATCTATAATATAGTGAATTGATTAATTTTTAGTATTAATGAGTTTCATAATAGAAAATAAAACAAAAGTAAGTAGTGAGTAATAGTAAACGAAACGCTTATTTTCCCGCCAATAGACTTACGGTTTTCAACCACAAAATTCTCCAAGAAATTAAATATAATCGTATGTAACAACTCATCGGTTTATCATCAAATTGTCGACACTCACTTCGTCGAATTTCACTTCAAAGTCAACGTTTCATGTATTTTCATTTCGTCGACAATTCAGTTCGTGGAATGGTCACTACAATTAATTTTAAATCGTGTATTTTTACTTGTCGGATGTTTCATTAAATAGATGAATTATGTCGTGGAAAACGTTTTGTGATTTATTATTATTTATTATGATAAATTATTACAAGGAGTATTATTTAAAATTAAAATAGTTAACATACACAGCAGGGACCCGCCCGGTATCCCCTTCGAGGGTTTTTGAAAGGGTTTTTCGTAATGCTTTGCTTACCAAAGCCGATGCTCATCAATACCCATTCATTTGGCTTTTAAAGCGCTTTCAATACGATTTAGCGCTTCAACCCTTTAAAAAGCGCTTAAAAAAGCCTTTCGAAAGGGTTTTTTTATCAGTAGCGGTAGCGCCCCGTAAGGGAAGCCCTTCATACGGCTAAGTAAAATCAATGAGTTTACAATCAATAAAGGACAGCAAGTGATTTGGGCTATTAAACGAACGACTAACCCGTTCAAAGGCTTTTTTCTGGGAAGGGGTGGGCGGTTCCCTGATACACAGTTATCTATGGCAATTATTTTAACCTAACCTAAACCTTACCAAACCGCCAGCGTGTCGACGTCACCCCGCTTCGCGGGGTGCCTATTTCCGCTCTGAGGGACACAAGTGAACCCTAACCTAACCTACTTATAATATTTATTGTAAGTTATAATAATTATTGTTGCCGTTGTATGTTTTTTTACTGCGGGGGGCTTGGCCCCCCGTGCCCCCTATTTCTACCTATACTTGTCTAGTTGAACCCCTGTAATCAGTTATTGTTTGTTTTTGTAATGTTGTAATAAAATTTCGAACAAATGAAATTCGTTGTTTTGTTATTCTGCCATTTAAAAATTATACAAAATAAATCATTTGCAAAATAATATTCCCTGAACAATTATTCCATGAAATGATAAAAATTGGAATGATCTGGTCATGAAATAAAATTACACCAAACAATAATCCGTGAACTAAATGTTACTTGAAACGTTTTCGATGAAGTAAAATTCGATGAAAAGTTTGTCGACAAAACAAGGGACACCCCAACTCATCACTTAGCATCGAATCTTTTAATTCAATAGTCAGTCCAAACTTAAATAGGAACAAGTGAAGTGTGAAAACGTTCTACCAATATAAATAGAATTGAAGACTCGAGAGTGGTCACTCGGTTTTCAATTTCGAAAATAGCATTTCATCGTTTTTGACCGTTTTCGAGTGAAAGATGCAAGCGCTCGAAATTAATAAACCGGCCAAGAGCGTGTCGGGCCACGCTCAGTGTAGGGTTCCCTAGTTTTCCGTCCGTCACAGTAAGTGTCCCCACTTAAGCGTTAAACAAGCAATACTTAGCGAACAATTTTATTATTAGACAACGAACGACCAAAGACAACTGAGACAATTCGAGCACGAGACATTTTCGACCTAATGTATGGGCGCACCTGCTCCGACCCCATTAAATCAGGAAAAATCTTAACACCGCCATGTACCTACGATATGAGCGTTCCGCGTACAGCGACATCTATCGGCAAATTAAGTAAACTATTACGCGCGAGCTTAAGGTATGGAAGATGATTTGTATGGGATAATTCTTTATTGCGTGAACCGATTTTCACCCTTTTCACTTTATTTGAAAGCACGTCATTTCATTGTGATTTTTTAGAAATTACAGGAAACACCTGCTTATACGGTTAAATTACAAACTTTGTTCAGAAATTATTTTGTAATTTTTTTCAAAAACAATTCAATCTATCAAGTTCAAAATAATTTTCCTAGACAGTTTTTATAAAGTTCTACTTTTGAGATTTTTTTCATATTTTTAAAACTTATGGTTCAAAAGTTAGAGGGGGGGGGGGGGCACATTTTTTTTACTTCTGGAGCGATTATCTCCGAAAATATTAACATTATCAAAAAATGATTTTCTGAACCCGTATTCATTTTTAAATACCTATCCAAAAATATATCACACGTAAGGGTTGAAATTAAAAAAAAAAAAACACTCCCTACTTTACGTATAGGGGAGGCACCCTAATAAAACATGTTTTACTGAGATTATCCGCGGACGAACGGACAGACACGGCGAAACACTATAAGGGTTCCTAGTCGACTACGGAACCCTAAAAATCGGTTCGCTTGTCGAATCCCGATGAAAACGACGAGAGAGGGTGGGCTGACATGCTGACCCATGTTGGTATGACACAGGCATAAACCTTTGCGACAATCTATGAACTAAGATTGGACATCGAAAGTGAATAATGGGACATTATCTTCTACAATACAAAGTTAGCAATCAGTTCGCTACACCCGATTAAGCGAATATATTTGTGTGATTTTTTTATACGCAATGTAGGTACCTACTTACCTAATATTCTACTATCTAGATATAGTCGAGTCCAAAGATACATTAGGAACACGTTTTAAAGATAAAGAACATAGTGAAATAACAACGTGGAAAAAATAAGATAAGATAGGTAGCTAATCCGTTTCCGATTCGACAAGCGAACCGATTTTTAGGGTTCCGTAGTCGACTAGGAACCCTTATAGTTTCGCCATGTCTGTCCGTCCGTCCGCGGATAATTTCAGTAACCGTTAGCACTAGAAAGCTGAAATTTGGTACTAATATGTATATCAATTACGCCGACAAAGTGGTAAAATAAAAAGTGGAAAAAAATGGTTTAATAGGGTACCTCCCCTATACGTAAAGTGGGGAGTGTTTTTTTTTTTCATTTCAACCCTAACACGTGATATATTATTGGATAGGTATTTAAAAATGAATAGGGGTTTAGTAACATCATTTTTTGATAATGTTAATATTTTCGGAGATAATCGCTCCAGAAGTAAAAAAAAAAAGTGTCCCTCCCCCTCTAACTTTTGAACCATAAGTTTTAAAAATATGAAAAAAATCTCAAAAGTAGAACTTTATAAAGATTTCTAGGAAAAATTATTTTGAACTTGATAGGTTAAATAGTTTTTGAAAAAATTACAGAATAAACATGAACTAAGTTTGTAATTTAACCGTATAAGCAGGTGTATATTGTACCTGTAATTTCTACAAAATCACAATGAAATGACGTGCTTTCAAATAAAGTAAAAAGGGTGAAAATCGGTTCACGCAATAAAGAATTATCTCGTTATCTCGAATTTAAGCTTGCGCGCAATAGTTTACTTAATTTGCCGATAGATGTCGTTGTACGCGGAACGCTCATATTGTACATGGCGGTGTTAAGATTTTTCCTGATTTAATGGGGTCGGAGCAGGTGCGCCTATACATCAGGCCGAAAATTTGTTGTGCTCGAATTGTGTGACTTGTCTTTGGTCGTTCGTTGTCTAAATAATAAAATTGTTCGCTAAGTATTGCTTGTATTGTTCGCTAAGTATTGCTTGTTTAACGCTTAAGTGGTGACACTTACTGTGACGGACGGAAAACCACGGAACCCTACACTAAGCGTGGCCCGACACGCTCTTGGCCGTTTTTTTTAATTTCGAGCACTCGAATCTTTCACTAGAAAACGGTCAAAAACGATTAAAAGCCATTTTTGAAATTGAAAAACGAGTGACCACTCGTATTCAATTCTATTTCTATCGGTGACATTGCTAAGCTTAATTGAAGGTCCTCAACTGGCTCCATTTTTAACCCCCGACGCAAAAAGAGGGGTGTTATATGTTTAACGTGTCTGTCTGTATATCTGTGTATCTGTCTGTGGTAGCGTAGCTCCCTAACGGATGGACCGATTTGAATGAGTTTTTTTAACCGACTTCAAAAAAAAGGAGGAGGTTCTCAATTCGGCTGTATTTATTTTTTATTATTTTCAATGTTTGTTACCTCAGAACTCCGTCATTGATGAGCCGATTCGAATTTCTATTTTTTATTTGTATGTAGGTAGGTGGGTCCCATTTTTTTCAAAATTCAGTTAGATGATGGGATCCATGAGGAATTGAGGGGTCTCCTCAATTTTATTAGGCACGCGTGTAGTGGTTTTGGTATTTTTTGTTATAACTCGTGTATTTACATCCGGAATCATAAATTTGGAGGCGAGGAATTGATGATGAAGACCACAGATGACTTATTGAATTCCTCAATTATGTACTTAAAAGTGCAAAAGTACGCCATAGGTTCTGATAAGATTCCGTTGAAATAGGAACTACTGAAGTGCCATTGGTGATGATCTTGGGGAATCGATGGAATTCCTTAAATATTATCGGCCCACATACAGCGATTCGGTTTTTTTCTATAGTAATCAACGCATTTTTTGCTATCGGAAATCAGTTCATGTGGTAAATTGTAAAAAAAAATAGGAAAAGTTCTCGTGGCTTGGCGGAGTACTAAATTAAAGTCGGTTAAGACTTTGTTTTTAAAGTAAATTATTTGTGTCATAGATAATTTTATCCCGAGTGTTCTTAGCCATGTTTCATCAAAATCCATTAGCCGTTTTTGAGACATTGGACTTTGAAATGAAAATGTCGGGGGTTTTTCAACTTTTCTGAGTTGTATATAGTTATGAAATATCAGTTCCAACTTACACAGCCATGAAAGATGTTGTGGGAAAGGGAAATATACTGCCTGTATTTTCTTTAATAGGACTTAAAAGTTGGTGATGATAACCAAGTTTGTCATTTTTTTAGTATATTGCATTGGTTGGTAGGTATACATACATACCTACCTGGCTACCCACATCAAAACCGTGGCAATAAAGGTAAACAAATGTAGCGATAGACCAAAAGTAATTTCAGAATGTGTTCAAAACGCGACAGTAAGTAACAAATAAAAACGTTTTAATTTTTGTATAATTATTGCTTCGACCTGGATTCAACCAGTGACCTTTTGTTAGACCGCGCAGATTGCTCTTAATCAACTAACTTAAGGCGCCGTAGGTTCAGCAAAGTTAAGCGAACAGTGTTTTTGAAACAATATAATGCGTCTGTTTATAATAATATGGTTTTATTAAAAAATTAAAATTAAAAAACATGATTTCCGCGCTTCCGAGCACGCACTTCCATATCGCTCACGCTTATGCTCAGTGAGAGCAAGTGAGAGGGAGAGAAGACCATGAACCTACGGCGCCTTAAGCCGAAGCTCTTATTCAACTAATATTTCAAACAGTGTGAACGCGATAATAGTGATACAGTAAGTACCTATGAAACACATTTTGAGTATTTTGGCACATTACGAAAAGAATTTGGTTAGAATCTCACACTAAGTAGTTTAACAAAAGTACTGTCTATATACAGTACTTAACGACCTCCTGGTCCTACGCAGCCTTATTCCAGAGTGTTGTCTGTACAGCACTACCTATTATCGTTTCAAGTCAAGCTGTCTGGAATTCTGTAAATACATGAAGTTTTGAAAACGTCGAGGAGTCGCTCGCGAGGCTTTGGCCTCGCGGCCGCGGGGTTCAGTGAATAAACGTGTTAAAAGTATGTGTGACTGTGTTACTATACTTCTGAGCACCTTTTACACTACCTAGCTACCTATACGTACCACATTGATCAATATCTCCTTCCTATAAGTCTGCCAGCTGTCATTCATGATGCCGGCATTGTTGATCACAACGTCGATCAACCCATGCTGGCCTCTGACGTCACCCATGATGCCCAGGAACACATCTTCATTGGTGACGTCACACAGGTAGAACTTCACTTTATTGGATCCGTACTTCACATTCAATTTGTCTTGGAATGCCTCTCCTGTGTCTTTGGCGATGTCCAGAATGGCTACATGCTGAAACATTTAAAAAATCTTACGTATTTACTATAGAAAAAAAACTGATTGTAACTAATTTAAACACATAAGTATGCACGCGGAAATTACTAGTATAAAATGTAATAAATAAATAATACCTAATATACAAACTGCTAGCATTAAGCGAAAATAATACTTATAATAGCCAAAAGGTGAAATTGAATCCGTGATTCAAAATAGCAAAATGTAAATAATAAGATTAAGCCTTATCGCTGGAAATGTGACATACTTATTTAATTTATCACAGTGTCCATGATTCTGACATACTTTAAAATAAATAAATAAATATAAGGGGGACACGTAGAGAGACGTGTTAACATAACTTGGAAGAAGTTTTGGAGTATGACTGACGTCCTTTTGAGCACACTTCCATTATATCTAAAACGAAAAATACTAGATACATGTCTACTTCCCACTCTTAACTTAATCCAAGAAAATTAAGCCGAATATGGGCAAATAGGGGAAATAATTCCTGTAGTTTTGTAAATTGGTACAATTATACCTAGTGGTGTCCAGATAAACATACCAAAAGTCCTCGAGGGTGGGGGCTGTGCTGAGGGTGTAGGGGGGGGTTGAAGGTACCTTTTTTCATATTTTCGTACATATCTCGAATATCTGTACGAAAAGCGTTATGATAACTTCAGACAAAAGTTTCTACATAAAATTTTCTACAAAATTGGTCATAAAGATTTTTACTCTACAATCAATACTTTGGGAGCTACAGGATGTTAAAGTAAACAAAGAGATAAAAAATAGTTAATTTAAGAAAACGTCGTTTTTTCGTAGTTGTTCATCATAACTATTATAATTACTTTAGATAAAAGTTTGTCCATAAAATTTCCTACAAAATTGGTCATATTTATTTTTACTCTACGATCGATACTTGAGGAGCTACAGGATGTTTAAGTTAAAAATATTATCGATTTAAGAAAACGTCGTTTTTTCGAAGTTTTTTATCATAATTCATTTTGTGTTTAGGATTAGCAAGCTCAGTCACCTGCTTATCGAACATACAATTCCCATGTCAATCCATTGAGAATTTCTAAACAAAACAAACCAATAAAGCTGCAAAACCACTGATTTCTCACTGACATAGATGTTTCTCCGGGAAAGAGTGCAACTACGACCTGTTGATGTATGGAACAAGTGGAGGGTCTCTCCGTGCGACCCCCAGAAAAATCTGACATTTCATGATTTGCCTCGGGGTAAAAAGTTGGAGTACAGCCTGGCTAAACGGTCAGACCTAGATCAGGGGTGCTCGACCAAATGTCATAGGGAACACCGTGCAGTTTTTGATGACCAAAAAAAAAATTAAAAAAAACGGTACGACAAGAAAATTAGTAAAATTATTTTATAGGAATTTTTATGTAGAAACTTTTGTCTGAAGTTATTATTACGCTATTCGTACAGATATTCGAGATAGGTACAAAAATCTGAAAAAATGTACCTTCAATCCTCCCCCCTACACCCTCAGCACAGCCCCCACCCTCGAGGACTTTTGTATGTTCATCTGGACATGACAAGGTATAACTGTACGAATTTTCAAAACTACACGAATTATTTCCCCTGATTTGACTAATTTTGTTGACGTATCGTTTTTTTTTAATGTTTTTTTGGTCATCAAAAACTGCACGCGGTTCCCTATGACATTGGTCGAGCACCCCTGACCTAGGTCTGACCGTTTAGCCAGGCTGTACTGCAACTTTTTACCCCGAGGCAAATCTTGAAATAACAGATTTTTCTGGGGGTCGCACGGAGAGACCCTACACTTGTTTCATACATTATCAGGTCGTAGTTGCATTCTTTCCCGGAGAAACATCTATGTCAGTGAGAAATCAGTGGTTTTGCAGCTTGATTGGTTTGTTTTGTTTAGAAATTCTCAATGGATTGACATGGGAATTGTATGTTCGATAAGCAGGTGACTGAGCTTGCTAATCCTAAACACAAAATGAATTATGATAAAAAACTTCGAAAAAACGACGTTTTCTTAAATCGATAATATTTTTAACTTAAACATCCTGTAGCTCCTCAAGTATCGATCGTAGAGTAAAAATAAATATGACCAATTTTGTAGGAAATTTTATGGACAAACTTTTATCTAAAGTAATTATAATAGTTATGATGAACAACTACGAAAAAACGACGTTTTCTTAAATCAACTATTTTTTATCTCTTTGTTTACTTTAACATCCTGTAGCTCCCAAAGTATTGATCGTAGAGTAAAAATCTTTATAACCAATTTTGTAGGAAATTTTATGTAGAAACTTTTGTCTGAAGTTATCATAACGCTTTTCGTACAGATATTCGAGATATGTACGAAAATATGAAAAAAGGTACCTTCAACCCCCCCCTACACCCTCAGCACAGCCCCCACCCTCGAGGACTTTTAGTATGTTTATCTGGGCACCGCTAGGTATAATTGTACCAATTTACAAAACTACAGGAATTATTTCCCCTGATTTTATTAATTTTCATGAACTAACTACGGATGTCAGTCATGGAAATACACAAACAACATAAAACAAAAAATCAAAATCAGAGTTTGTCAAAGGGCAATCGAAAGAAAAATCCTAAGGGTCAAATTAATTGATAAAATACGCCACACAAATATCCGAGAAAAAACTAAAGTTATCGATGCTCTCGAGCATGCACTCAAACTAAAATGGCAGTGGGCGGGTCACATCGCCAGGATGTCAGGAGAAAAATGGACGAAGATACTAACTATTTGGCCAGGACCAGGAGGAAAACGAAGAGCTGGACGTCCACGAGCGCGCTGGGCAGACGATATCGAAAGAGTATCTACAAACTGGCTTACTGAAGCACAAGACCGTGAACGGTGGAAGAGGTTGGAGGAGGCCTATACCCGTCAGGGGTCCTAACACTTTAGCATATAAATAAAGATAAAGACTACACACTAAGTTTTAAAAATATTGTAATTTTAAGTGGTTACGGAATAAAAAGGCTTTTTTTTTTTTTTTTTTTTATAAGGGGGACAATCTTACACAAATCGACCAAGGCCCATAGTAAGCTCAGTAAGGCCTGTGTTATGGGTTCTAGACGACGATATATATAATAGATATAAATACTTAAATATATAGAAAATATCCATGACTCTGAAACAAATATTCATGCTCATCACACAAATTTTTCACACTTTGTTAACAAGCATAGTGCATGAAATAGCTGTTTTTTTTTGGTAGAGCTCAGAACTCGAAAAGGAGACGCGGCAGACCTCGTCGGCGATCTCGACTCCTTTTTAAAGGACTGGCCAGATCCAGCTAAAAACCGCGAGCAGGGGAAGAAAAGGGGGGAGCCTTTGCCCAGCAGTGGGACACATCAGGCTCTACCATAATAATATAATAAAGCAAAGTTGGTCTATGAAACTGTAACCCGACTACTGAAAACTATCTGAAAAAGAAACTAGTGCAAAACATGTCACGAAATGGTTCCGCCTCAGAATAATGCCGACTCAAGAGCCAGCGCAGATGTTACGGCCAGAGGATCTAGTATAAGTTTTACTGAACAAAACGTTACGACCGCGTTCGCGTTTAGCTGTCAAATCTCATAAAAATTGAGGGTAAAACGCAAACGCGATCGTAAAGTTTTATTTCGGTAAAACTTATACTAGCTCTAGTAGTCTACTAGTATCTGACCAAAAAAAAACCTTTGAAAAAAGGAATACCTTGACTCCTTCTTCCAACAGCTGTATGACGACACTGGCGCCAACGCCGTTGGCCGCACCAGTGATCAATACAACTTTGTCTTTTAGATCGTACATGTTTCTGCGCCTGCGTCGGTATTAGCACTAACTATATATATGGATTAAGCTGATGTTCCGCTTCGCATTCCCCGATCTAGTACAAGGGGTTTATTCCAAACTTCCTTAGAATCACCACTTAACGAAACATTTTATTTTATTAATAATTTAACGTGGAAAGAAGAAGAAGAACTGACTAAAGACACAGAAGACTAAAGATACGCTTCATCAAATCATCAGTCAATGTCTGGGTAGCTCAGTTGGAAGAGCGCTGTACCGGCAATACTGATGGCACAGGTTCGAGACCTGTCTTGGGCTTCAGACGATGATGGTTTATTTTTCCTTTATATTTAAGTATTCTCTGTATCATTTCGTTCCTAAGAATCTTAGAGTGCAATGTGCAAATTAGAAAGGGAAGAGTAGATTTTCTCGTCTCTCGTCGCGTCGCAGCGTCAGTTGTGCTAGCCACTGATATTAGTTTCCATCGGGCAAACTCGGAAATACGAATGAACCCGAAGTAAAGGTACTGTTACACACGATCTTTCTTTAGTGGCACGAAAGCATGCTAGTTTCGAGCAAATAGCATGTGTTAGTATATCTGGAAAGTTGCTAGTAAGTAGCATGATCCTGCTATAACGAGCGAATTTGATGATAATACATAACATACCTTCGTAATACAGAGTATAATGTAAAGTATGTTTTTCTAGATTGGATGTTCAGAGCATTTTCCTTTTTTTAGCGGCATGAAAGTACGAACTAGTTTCGAGCAAACAACATGTTTTGTGCAGTCAAGTGCAAAAAAAAGTATCGATAGCATCCTCTCCTAAATAAGTACCAAAATCTGACATAAAAGTTATGGGACATATTTATGAGTAAGTTGTATGCACCCATATTTTTACACTTGACTGTGAAACATCACACATCTGGAAAGTTGCTAGTAAGTAGTATGAGGCGTTGATCTCAGACGGTCCTGAAGGCAATTTGCCTAGTTGGAGTTTTGCCCACATTGCAGTTTGACCACCGAGCACCGAGCCTAAAACGCAAAGTGACCACTTATAGGTAGGTTAGGTTCGTTAGGTTTCTTCAGATGCCCGAAGGGCAAACAGACCAGAGATAGGAGCCCCGCTCCACGAGGCTCCGTCAATATCGCTAACGTAACCTCAAAACGACGAAAATGTGATGTAGGCAAATTGCGTTCAGGACCGTCTGAGACCAACCCAGTACGAGCATGCTATTTGCATACATAATAATTGAGTATGCTTAGACAAGAATGCTATCTCCTTAAGTTGTTAACATACAGTTCAATTAACAAGCGAACTTGATGATAATACGTAACATACCTAATACCTACATAATAGAGTATAATGTAAATAATGTTTTTCTGGATTGGATGTTTTGAGCGTTTTCCCTTTGGTCTAGCTTTCCACGTGATAATTCAATTGTTTTACAATAACTGCAAAAATAATACCTATCGACATAAAATGTAAATATTTGAATTACGTAGTACTGAATGTATTTTATGTATTTTAAAATACTACTAAATTTCTACTTCCCTGAGGGGTGAAACGAAGACAAACTATTCAAAATATTCAAATGTCATCCATTTTGAGAATAGTGTCCCACGAAGCGGTAAATTATAGGTACTTTATGATTACTCACTGCACTGATTAGATAAAACAAACTTATGCCGATGCCGATGTAGCGTGATTTGACGTTATTCGAATGTTATTCTTCTTGTTATCTATGGATTTGTTCAGGGTTCGGAACCGCTGAACCGATTTATATGAAATATGGCATAGAAATAGTTTGAGTCCCGGGGAAGGACATATAAGATAGTTTTATCCCGGAAATCACACCCCAAGGGGCTGAAATGGGGAATGAAAGTTTGTCCATGCAAACTCAACTACGATATAAACGAGTTCCACAAGGACGGAGTCATGGGCAGAAGCTATAGTTAGTAATTGAATGTAGTTACTTAACTTTGTAATAATGATTTGAAACATGTGGAGTTTCCTGACATGCTTATGAATTGTTGTGATAATTTATGTTGTAATTTAGATCATAGAAAATACTTAGATCATTTGTATTATAATTTATAATATACAATGTGTAAGTGTAATACGGGCGATAAATGAAATCGGACATAGTATTCATTAGTGTAATCATGAAGTAAAAGGTTTTTTTAAGTTGCAGGTCATTACGACCCCATAATTATTATTTTTAAAATTTCTGAACAGCAATGTACTGTAAACATGGTTGCGGTACCGTAATGTCAAGTGTTCATTAGGAACTGTCAACGAGCGTTTAACGTGAGTGTGTTTGCATTACATTGCTGGCTGGATTATTTTGTATGGACAAAATTATTGTTGCAACTTTAAGTAAATGTTATCTAATTACCTTTACTTTGTCCTATACTAACCACCGTTAAGAAGATTCGCCCGTATTAGACTTACACACTGTATATACCTAATTACTTTGCTAAGTGAGGCAGCTATTTTCACTTGAGTGATAAGTACTAAGCGTGTCATACGACGGTAACCTATCGAAGTTTCGAAAAACACTTGCCCGATTTTCACTTGTCCGAAAACGGTAAACCGAATTCTCATAATTCATAATCCATATACTTCGTTCACCATACTTATGAAATGTCGCTGGTTTGTTTTCCCACATTATCGTTTTCCCAAAAGTCAATAACCAGAAGAACGATTGCCAACTTTATTATTTTACAACCGAATTGTTAACCACCTTTTTATATTTCCGATGCTACCTAAAATCGAAATATCATTTTCCCTAATTTCATTTTACTGCAACGATTAAAAAACATTTAGATATGCTAAAAACCCTACAGATGCGCCCTTTAATATTGCGATGCGAAAAAAAACTTTCGCTAATAAGTTGGGTTAGGTTAGATTTAAAACTGTGACCTTACAAAATAAACAATTGATAGAAAAGGGGATTAGATTAGGTCAAAACATTTAAGCAAGTCGAGTGCTGCACAAGTTCTTAAAAAGCCCATAAAGGGCTCGGGGCTAGCCCCCACACTAAAAAAAACAACAAATGATCGTCAATGGTATTATTTGTAGGTTAGGTTATGGTTCACTTGTGTCCCTTAGAGCGAAAGTAGGCACCCTGCGAAGCGGGGTGACGTCGACACGCTGGCGGTTAGGTTAGGTTACATGCTACAATTTTGATTTTTTGATATAGCGGGATATTAACATTTCGGACTTAATACTTTTCGGTACTATAAACTTGTTGGCAAAGGATCCTTCGGAATTTTATTAAGTGTCTATTCGAATCTCAAGCGAAACAAAATTGCAACGACCTGCGAATTGGGAAAATAATAATATGGGAAATGTGCTTTAGGGCAAACAAAAATTCGGCCAACTAATAAAAAGGGAAACGTTTTCGGGATTTTAATATTCAGAATAACGATTTTCGAGCTTATGATAGGTAACCCATACGACATGTTACTGCCCAGCTAGCACGATACCTTTTATCGTTATGTTGTACGTAACGTTTCAGTATACATTTTCGATGTAACGTAAAATTTTTCGTGCTTGGACCTCTGGTTGGAACAAATATGTCAAAATATGTCAAATAATAATAATAAATATTATAGGGGACAACCTTACACAAATCGACCTACTCCCAAACTAAGCAGAGCTTGTACTTTGGGTACTAGACGACGATAAGCATACTTATATCTTAAAATAATACTTAAATACATAGAAAACATCCATGACTCAGGAACAAATATTCGTGCTCATCACACAAATAAATGCCCTTATCAGGATCGAACCCGGGACCTCTTGCTTCGTATGCAGGGCCACTATCGCCTAAGCTAAAGCGGACGTCAAATAAGCGCAATAAGCGATGGACGGATTCCATCCAGCGGCGCTACCACGAACTTCGAAAGTCGAAGTTCGTAATATATGCATCCCTGTCACTCGAGTAATGGAGTGCGATAGAGATGGAAATACCCGAACTTCGACTTTCGAAGTTCGTGGTAGCGCCGCAGCTCGTGGCGAATAGTTTTTAAATTTTCCATTGTGATCGAAATTTTGAATTTCTATAGAGAATGTTTCTGCTTAGACATTTACTGTTACTATTTAGGTGGAGGGGGGTGTTTTTTCCAAAATTATTCTTTCTTTTTTCAAGCCATTCGCAAGTTTTCACTTCTGCCGGCATTCCCGGAGTGCAACCCGGTCTTTTTTTTTACTTCAAGTCATATCTTATTTGGGTGAGGGTCAAATTCTTGGCCAGTAGTTAGCGTGGTTAATAAAAAAGTTCCGTTGTGACACGAAAATTAACCATACAATTGAATGGCTAATTAAAAAAACGGAACTTTTTAACTACTATAGGTACCAATTAACTAGGCTAACTACAGGCCAAAAATTTGGTCCTCACCCATTTATGATTTTAATTACTTAAGTAGGTATACCACTTACAATTTACAAAGATAAAATTAAAAGTTAAAATTAAAATTCATATGGGTGTATGTAATATTAAGTAAGTAATTTGTTTTGAGTAGCATGAGCTTTTCCAGATAAACGTGGAATCCTAATTTGCTACCGCGTATACAATCTTCTTTTTATACTCGTCGACCTTATTGTTTGAATTAAGACTTCGTACACGAAACTTAAATCATATACTTTTTACTATGGAGCTCCCAACTCAACATTTCATAACTGTTGAGACAACTGAAATGAAATTGACCAATCACGTGGCGCCTTTACTGTACTATAATGTAATTGACCAATAGGACGCCTTCATGAGAAAGTCAAAAGGTAAATAGACATCAACGCACAAAAAAGAAAAAGCCGTTCGTTGCACTTCGTTTTCAATAGATACCAAGTTTGTTTAATTAGTTCAGTTGACTCGTAAAAAAAGTATGGTATACAATAGTTATATAATTAGCTTTTTTATACTCGTCGACCTTATAAATGTTTGAATTAAGACTTCGTACACCAAACTTAAATCACGTACTTTTTACTATGGAGGTCCCAACTCAACATTTCATAACTGTTGACACAACTAAAATGAAATTGACCAATCAAGTGGCGCCTTTACTGAACTATAATGGATTTGACCAATAGGACGCCGTCATGAGAAAGTCAAAAGGTAAATAGACATCAACGCATAAAAATGAAAAGGTCGTTGGTTGCACTTCGTTTTCGATAGATACCAAGTTTGTTTAATTAGTTCAGTTGACTCGTAGAAAAAGTATTGTTCACAATAGTGTCATAATCAAGCTTTTTAATCTCGTACCTTACTTAGGCCACTCAGCAAGCTTCGTGGCCTAAACACGGTACTCGACTAAAAAGCTCTCTATTATAACACGATTGTGAAAAATACTATTTCACTCCTTCCATGATAGGTAATTAAAAACACGATAATTAAATTAATATATTTAATTTAAAAGATACTAATATTAGTGCACGGCCGCATGGATTCGTATTTTTCAATGATCATATTCACCCTGGACGACAAATGAGCGTATCTGTTTTAGTTTTAATATCAACCTTTACTATAGTTATACATAATGTTTGTGTCCAAATGTTTTGTATATCGTCAGTAATTTTGAATAGCCCGCAATTCCGAAGATTAAGTAATGCCACCTGCAAAACGCAATGTTTTACCCAAGAACAAGATTTTTTAAGTAGGCATTTCAAAAGGAAGGCTTTGTCATAAAGACTTAGCGAAACAATGAGAGTTGAATAGTTAGACTACGGAACCTTCAGAAAGAGCAAACCATTACAACTAAATCGATTTAAATATATCGGTAGGTATTTATTTATACTTACTCACTGTTACGGCGAGAAAACTGATTAGGCGCCTAAGTACCTACTTAGGTATTTATTTGAATGTCGTTGTTCATGCTGTACGCTTACCGTGAGTTTGACAATGACGGCTTACGCTAACGAGTATCGAGTTTACTATCTGTGCATCCCGCTCGTACTGTCAAAGTGCAATAGAGATGCACAGATAGAAAACTCGATACTCGTTAGCGTAAGCCGTCACTGTCAAATTCATGGTAAGCGTACTGACTCTCACTATAAGTGTTTTTGAAGATTAAATACTCCAAAGAGTCCAAGGATTAGAAGGCTGATGCTTATATTTCGAATAGTTCTTGAAAACGATATTGCACTTTTACTATTCTTCCAGGCGGTTTCATATTTTAGGCGTTCAAATATTTTAATTTGCTTTTTGCAGGCAGAACATCTCGGGTGTTAATGTTAACGTATCATTTTGGGGTCTCTATTGTATCCCATAAAATTTAAGATCCGCTTTTTTCAGTCCATAGTGTTTCCCACCATATTTCCATATTTTTTTTCTAGTCATACTTATTGTCGAAAGTCATAAAATTTAACAATACGTGTTTTTTTAACCGTCTTAGAACCGAAGCCCACTTAAAGTGATCAAAACGTACTAATAATTCGTGAAAAAAAAGTTAAAATTGAAAAATCCAGTATGGTGCGCGGTACGAAGTTCATTCACCCGGTTAGAGTTCGTACCTATCTACATCAGATGGCGGCTAGCGGACACTGCGGTCACTCGGCTGGCTGATTAAAATTAATATTAATACAAAGCAACAATATTATAGCATTATAAAACCTGTTTTTAAGTTCTTTGTATTGTATACATTAACTGGGCTTCGGCGGGACGTATAAAAAAACACCCTGTATAAATTGGAGTTCCGATTTTTGCAGGTTAAATTGATTAGCCATTCAATGTCCCGGTGGCATGCAATTACATAATGTTACAGGCAATAATCTAGTTTATAACAAGTAATTGGTGTACTTAATGTCTTTTTTCGCAAGTCATAATGATTGGTAGTCATCTGATTAGTTAGTCATATCATTCAATGGCATGGTGGTGTCACACTTCATAATGTGCCTATAAACACACTCCCAGAAAAACATTACAATACATAAAATACTATAATAATTTCATCTGAGTGATGTCATTATGACACCTACTTTTTATGACTGTTTCGTACAGAATAGGTACGTTAAAATAAGTATGTTTTATTTGAAACTTTTTTCTATAAAATCAAAAATGGAAGAGATATTTGACTCGAAAGTTGGGAAAAAATCTGTATATATTAATTATATGGATATCAATTTCTGACTATCGAAATTCGGAACAATAAGTTTATGGGAAAGAAAGGGACCCCATTTTCACTCGAACTGGATGAAATCATCATTGTAAATCGAAAATATTAGTATGTGAACTGCTTTTACGTGCTTGTCATAAGTGACACCGCACCACTAACAAATCTACAATTCGACAAAATTGTACAGTTACCATTACCATATAAAAAGTTGTCAATTTGTCGAATTCTACGCTTGTAAAGTTTTGTGGTATAAGCCCCAGTAATTTTTATTAAAAAAGACGTAGGTATGTTTCGCGGGCTTTTTGTTCCATGGTCTTAAACTCTTCTCTACATATAATATTTGTGAAAGTTCGTTGAGGTTGTCAGTGAGACATAATAAGTAGAGCTGGAAGGAAGTTGTATTTATACAACATACATTAAAAACTTCAATAGCGCGTTGCAGAACTTCACCAATTTCCACGCATTTAGAAGGTCATTCTCCAGATTTTTGTCGGCGTCTGAACTCCAACAAACCATATTAGACGTATAAAAAAGTTTGATGGAGTTACGGTGACCCACAGGCCAAATTTGAGAATATTTGGATAAAGTAATCTTTACTTTGCGCACCAGCGCCATCTATCTGTTCGTCTGTTTCTGTCCGGGTATCACGGGAAAACTGTCGAATGGATTAATATGCAACTTTCACTAAAACGTTCAATGGATCTTCGGCCAGGTAATAGGCTATAAAAATTATAAAGATAAGGGTGGAAAGGGGTTAAAAAATGGGGTTGAATTCAGTAAGTATGTTTTTGTATATAAATAGTTTTTTTTAATGCAGAGTAAATACTCACAACTCTCACAAGTTTATTTTATTCTGTCAAATCTTCTGTCAAATCACAAAATTATGTGTCAAAAGTCCCCAAAAACGTTAATACTCAAAATGCCCTCCAGAAAGAGATCGAACCTGACACGAATTTCTAGAGAGGCCGCCAGAAAACGAGTGACAAGATCTCAGGAGTCCGAAGAAGCTTCCCGGGCTTCTAGATTCCTTGAAAACAGTGAAGACATGGAAGCACGTCTCGGCCACGATCGTGAACGCCATTCGTTGTCGCAAGCTTCCGAAGACTATTACGGAACGTGAAACAAGATTAACAGCGAATTCTCGGGCTTCTGAAACATTTACGAGTACACAACAAGAAGACCGCTTCACCTCTCAGAGAAGTCGCACCTCAGTCACCCTATGTATCTTTTTCTAAATCTCTAATTATTATAAATGTTTTTATGGACCAATTCGCGCATGTTTATTTCTCGGTAATCCATACTAATATTATAAATGGGAAAGTGTATGTGTTTGTTTGTTTGTCCGTCTTTCACGGAGCGACGAATTGACGTGATTTTTTAAGTGGAGATAGTTGAAGGGATGGAGAGTGACATAGGATAGTTTTATCCCTGAAATCATCCCCTTTGGGGGTGAAATGGGGGGGGGGGAAGTTTATATGGAGCTGCGATAGAAACGAGTTCCACGCGGACGGAGTCGCGGGCAGAAGCTATAATAAATAAGCAGATTCATATTGAAAATTGTACACTTATAGAATACTAGCGTTCGCCTGCAAATTCGTCTGCGTGGATCCAGGATAAAGCTATCCTATATTTTAATCCAGGCTATAAACTATCTTCGTGTAAAATTTCTTTCATATCGGTTGAGCCGTTTAAGCGTCATTGAGTAACAACCATCTAAATATCCAACCATCCAAACTTTTGCACTTATGATGTTAGTAGGATTATCCTTTATTTTATAATTTATTAATTAAATTTTCACTGTTTTTGGTAAACTTCAGCACAATTCTATCATCGTAGCGAAAATCGAGAATAAATCTCATTCTTTAAAGTATTTAATCGTACGGCATACATTTTTTTTGGCCTATAAAGTTTGTCACTCTTTAGTAGGTGGACCACCCAGGGGACACGTGCAGGGTTGTGGTAGGTAGCTCCTGCGGACGCGAGTAACAGTTGTCCCCCCTTTGTCAAGTGAGTGGGCAACTCGACTGTTAGAAGTTCTTAAGCCGCCCGAAAGCCTCTAATTCGGCTTAACGATTACTGTCATAGACAGCAGCCGGGATCAATTGCTTAGCATGCCTTCCAAAGCACGGAAGCGCTCATTTATATCAACCACTCTAACATCATCAGGCGGTCACCCATCCAAATACTGACCGCTGCCATCTTTGCTTAACCTGCGTTATCGTTTCCGACTCGCAGGCGCCGGCTGTGAGCGGAGCGTTCACTCAGGGCTTACACTTAGGGCGAGTTGCACCAAACCGTCTGTAATCGTAAGCGGTGTTCGTTAAAATCTGAATGTATGGAACGTTTGACAAGTTTCTATGGACTGACAGCTGTCAGCGTCATATTTAACGTTGATCGGTCTGTAATCGTAAGTCGGTGCAACCCGCCCTTAGAGTCTGTCAGGCGAGTCGTATCCCTCATCACGCAAAAACGGCTTAACGGATTAAAATTGATTTTGGTATACATATATATATATATGTGTATATAATAGTGTATAACCTGGATTAACATACGAGTATATAATACTTTTTATTCCGGGAATCATCGTCTAAGGTGGCAAAAGTTTGTAAGGAGCTACGATATAGGTACAACTTAGAAAAGTTGAAAAACCCCCGACATTTTCATTTCAAAGTCCAATATCTAAAAAACGGCTAAACAGATTTTCATGAAACATGGCTAAGAACACTCGGGATAAAATTATCTATGACACATAAGAAACCGCATTCAAATCGGTCCATCCGTTAGGGAGCTACGCTACCACAGACACACACACACACGTAAACTTATAACACCCCTCTTTTTGCGTCGGGGGTTAAAAAGAGTCGCACGCGGACGAAGTCGCGGGCAGAAGCTAGTATCAATATATTAGAAATCATATTACATCAATTTGTAGAGTTGGGAATCTGTAGAATTGGAAATCTGTACAATTGGGAATCTGTCGAGTTGGGAATCTGATGAATTGGGAATCTGTTATGGAAATCTGTAGAATTGGAATAAGAGTAATTTTGACAGCGAATGCCAAGTTTACTATTGTCCGCCGCGGCCAAGCCGCGCCAGTGTGATGCAGGCTTAAACACGATACTGAAAGTAGGTACCTACCTACCTACATATTCATTGTCTCTGGCCTCGCTCTGGCCCACAGTGTTTTTAGAATAATGTTTTAAAGCTTTTTTGGTTTTGTAGCTTCTCTATGTGGTCTATGAGACGCTTGAAGGGAGCAAAACAGAATTTTGCTTCCTTGGCCAAAAAAAATAGATTGAAAAAGAAAATGCAGGGTTCAAAAACTAGTTTTGTTCCCTATAAACGGGCTAGAAAAAACTTGTTTTCGAATAGAAGGAGTGAAAATAACTATTCACTTGTCATGCTCAAAAAGTGCGTCATATTAGGCTTATCAAGCGGCTAAAGTAGTTGGAGGACTATACATTTAACCCCTAAGGATAATATGTATACATATTTATGATTTATAAAACATTTTAAGTTGACCAATCATAACATTTCGCCGTATTACGAGTACATCCACTAATCACAACCCTTTAAAAAAACCGGTCAAGTGCGAGTCCGACTCGCGCACCGAGGGTTCCGTACAAACTAGCAATTAACTCAAGGTAAAGGTAATTTCCCAATATTTGTTAAATTATTTACTTATTTTAACCCAACACAACAGAATTCGATTTCATACAACGAGTAACTTTTACACCAACACCATCAAACTACCAAGACAATTGAATCGCGTTTTTTTTGACCTGCTATTGAAATATACCCGTCCCAACTCCATTCATTCTAGAAAAATCTTAACAACGCGAATGGGGTCAGCGCCGTCTATCGGCCCCATTTGGTACTAACGTGCAAGGGCAATCAGCTTAGTATGTATGTTGGTGTTTTAGCGATTTTTGTTTATCACGTGTACCGATCTCGATTATTATTTTTTAATTTGAAATTAGGGTATTTCTATTATAGTCTTATAGGAATTTCAAAACAAAAAAATACTTATAAAGTTCATTAAATTGCAACCTTAACTAGGGAATGATTCTTGTAAATAAAACAAAAAATATGCTAGATACAGAAAAAAAAAACATTTTCCGTAATATTTATGTTTATCTTAATCACAAGTAATTATTTCAATTATTTCGCTTGAATAACTTCGGAGATAAGGGGTGGGGGAATGGTATTTTTTTTTACATTTTCCTTCATAGATCAAAATTTTCCCCGTGTATAAAAAAAAGAAAAACTGTTTCAAAATGTGCAACTCAAGCCCTTTCAAATGATACCCCCTTGAACCAATAGTTGAATTTTTTTTTGCCCCCTCCTCATATTCGTAAGATTTCATAGAAAATTTAAATATATGTCGAATTGTGATGGCGGCGCCACCAGTTGGCAACGATGTTTATAATTTTAAAGTGGGTAATCTTATGTAAACAATCGGTTGTTGTTTGATCGCTGTCAAGTGGTAGCGACTCCATTTGACAGTTAACGTAATTCATTCGATTTTATTTGCTGGTAACACCCTACTTGATTCAATGAAATTGTGATTTAACTGGCAATGTTATGTTTAGAGTTAAGTTGGCCAACCTGTTGACTAATGTCCGGTGGTTCTTTATTCTGATTGGCTGTCGATTGTTATTTTATGTTGGTACACTGGAAACCCAAGCGTTGGGCTAATATCTTGACGCTGATTGGTTAAACAACTTTGTCCCTCGCTTGGACATGGCTCTTGGCGGGAATCGGTATCTAGCTGGCGGGAATAAACCGCCATTGCGGGACATTCTGTATTGAGCGCTTGTACGAATTAGACGTTCTCGCCAAGAGACTTGTCGGTTTCCTATCTAGTGCATACCTAGGTACCCTAGTATAATGTTAAGGTCTATGGCAAATAAATAGCTTACCGTTAATAGTTGTGTGAATCCGATTCGATATTTAGTTTAGTGTTACTATTAACTATCTTTTAACTATGTGAATGCGAATAAAGCATAAGTGGTATATTTCGTCTGATTTTTATTTGCAAACGTGATAGGAAGTCCGTCGCCATGCCCGATATCCCAGAAGAAGCCCAATTACCCGCTCCGGTCAACCTTTCTCCAACATATATATTAAAAAAATTCATTTTCCATGCACGTGGATGACTCTCATTTAAAACCATTCCAAATTTCAAATTGATACCTTAAGTAGTTCGTGAGATATTTCACTTTGTGACAGACAGACAGACGGACAGAGTCGCACCATAAGGGTTCCTTTAGTACCTTTTTTGGTACGGAACCCTAAAAAGACCGGGTTGCACTCCGGGAGTGCCAGCAGAAGTGAAAACTCAGGCACTCCTTAAAAGCTCAATATCACTAGTCATAACAGTTACATGCAATGAAATCCAATCTCTATGTATTTTAACGACAAAATTAATGTTAATGTTTGCACACGAAATAGTTCAAAGGATGTTTTGACCTAGCGCACTACAATTAGGGTTCAGTTCAATTAACATCCAAAAAATCCAAAAAAATATACGGGTTCGATCCCGGGTTGTGAAGTTTTTTAAAACCGGCCAAGTGCGAGTCAGTCAGGCTTAGTAATAAGGTCCCGTTTTCACCCTTTCGGTAACGAAACACGATAAAATTTGACCCAGTAAATGAGATGACTTGGTACTTTTTCACGTTTCTGGACCACCTGGCACTACTTTTCCCCCAATTAAAACGCCTGGCATTGCGCATTGTTATATTCTAAATGAATATATAATTAGATATTATATCACACCAAACTCAGAGCTCTACAAATTGGTCACCTTCAATTGATTTTTCAACCCCTTCGTTGCCCATCCACTCTCACACCCACCGCTGAAAAGCTGCCAGGCGCTCGAATTAATTAATAATGTATTATGGCATACTAACTAGAGGGATTTCGTTGCTCTATAAATTGTATACCTATTTCCCGTGGCTGGCTCTAAGTCCACATATTACACTTCGAACTATTTACCCTCACTACGTTCGGGAAAATAACCTACTATAAAACCACAGCTCCCTTAACAAAGTTACAGGTGGGTTTTATTGGCCATCCTATAAGTATATATTTTTTTATGTCTAGAAATTGGGCAAAAATAAATGCAATATGGATGTAAAATACCAAGGAAGAGTGATAGGTACAAGAAAAACGAATAACAAATAAAGGAGGTAGACTAAGTAAAAAATAAAGAAAATAATGACGTTTGGAAGAGACTGCAGATTACGCGGGGGGCTAGTACGCTAAGTTTTATGTCGGACATAAAGCAGTAAAGGGGTACTATTCAGGGACGTAAATTCTATACAATCTTTATCTACCCTGTCACCTATACCAACTCTTTTACTTTTACTTTTTATTCTTTGTTATTAAATATCCTCAATTAAATCAGTGTTAATCAGTGCAATTGCATTGATTACAAAAATGAGCCTCATTTCGACCAACGAAAGTTTTTTTTAAAATAAATTAATTTAAAACAAGAAATAGTATATTTCATACATAAAATACGATACAAATAGCTTCTATTTTTAATGCCGATACCGAGAACTTTTTGAATGCCCCTCGTGTATTATAGTATGGATACAAACGCGCCTACAATATTTTGCGAGCAAATGTTTGAAACGTTGTGAGAGCTTTCCATGTTATACAAGGAAACGCTAAATTGAATCATGGACCTATGATTATTTAAGACAATAAGCTATGGTAATAATAATACCACGATCGAACGAGATGGTAGTATACAAATCTCAAGAAGTGTGGCAGAAAGGTGTCTCATTCGTTATCCTTGCCTTGGTTCCACTTTTCTTCTATTTGACGTGTTAGTTGTGAGATATAAAACATTACCCACCCAAATACAATAGGTTCTTTATGGTATGGTAAGCCGTCAACCGTTTTAAGACCAGTTTAAGACCAGTTCTTGTTTTTTTTTTATAAATGACTGTCCAGGTCCAGTGATTGACCCTAGTCTCACCTAAGATAAGATGAAGCCACAGATGAAGCTCACTGGTTCAGTAATATAATATTATCCTATTCACTCCTGTTTTTAAGGTACCTAGATCGTAGTTCTCAGGAAATAGAGATGAAGGGAATTCCATTCATAATTAATTTAGCTGCGTAGAGCCTTTACGTCCCTTGCAGTGGCTCGCGTATGAGCTCTGTCAAAATCTATATTCGTACGCTAAGATTTGAATAGAATCATGCTTTTGCTGTACTCATCAAAATAATGTCTCAGAAAATGTCAGCATAGCATGGAGTTATTATATTCATAATCATATTTAGAAAGAAAGAAAGAAAATAATTTATTAGTGCAAAAACTATACATAAAGTAATTTGCACTAAAGGGCTTGCACTCAGCTTAATGTCACGGAGCTAGCCAGAGGACACATTCCGCGACGCTGATTTTCAGTGAAGCCAGCATTTGGACTAGATGGCATGGCCCTGAGAGAATAGTCGGTAATAATAAAAGAAACACAAAATTTTTAAACCAAAACTAAACAAAAAATAATACATAAAAACAGAACGAATATATTTGTCTATATTTTATTTCTGAAGTTGCAACATATAATAAGACTGTGTTTGAGTGTGTGTGTGTGTGTGAGAGTGAGCAGATGAAATTGCGCGGTAATATACTGTAAATGTGTGCATGGCTGCCTAAAGACTACATTTTCTGCCTATCTATCAAAACTTTCGAAGGGACATTTTAAAAGAAGCGACTGAGTTGGAGTTTCGTATTGGTGGTGGCAAATCATTCCAACACTTGGTGGCAGCAAAACGAAAGCTACCGCGAAAGGCAACCTTGCGGTGTGGATGACTTGCAAGTCGTGATGCGTGTCTTACAGCGCGCTGAGAGAAGTTTAGTTTTTCGAAAAGGTACGCTGGTTCTTTATATTTTATCACCCCGAAGAGTAATGTGGTGAAATGGAGATGCATACGCGAGCTCATGTTCATTAAATCGTATCGATTTAAGAACGGCGTAATATGGGCACGTCGCGGGACGGGAAAACAAAAAAATGCACATGCGTTTTGAATCCGCTGCAAAGCTTTCCCAGTCCGAACCAGTGTAGTGTGACACTCACACTGACACACCCTAACTCTATATAAGTAACCACCCTATGTAATATTAGACACAATATATCTTAATCCCAACGTGAACAGTTGTTTAATTACGTCCATCCTCACATGGCGACCTGCCAGTGCGGCCTTGTGCCGTGCTGGCGGCGCGCTGCGGCCTGCGCTAGCCATTAACGAACGAAATAAGTGAACTTTATTTGAACATTTTTCTGTGACTAAAAAGTGAACAGTGAACAATTACAATGAACCAAGCTATTAGTGCGCAAGATATTGTATAAATTCCACAAATAGTAAAAATAGTAAAAAAACTTTGTAAACTGAACGAGAATTTTAATATTTAAATACAAATAAAAGAACCAGAATATGAAACAGTGCTAAACAACAATTATAATGGAATCGGTGCCGGGAGCTGGGAATGATCGTTGTATGCCGCCGGGAGTAGATGGTGTCGAGGATGGCGTGGCTGATCACGAATGTCAGGATGTCCAGCGCATGCGGTAACGTTCCAGAATCATGAATCCATGAATCGGCTGAATGGTTCAGAAGAACATATATACAAAGAAATGCATTTTTTATAATAATTAAGATACCTTTTAAACTTTGTTACTATTATATAGGCAGGTATCATTTATAATATAACCTACATGGCTACTTGTTAAAAAAGTAGGTAACTATCAAATTGTGTCATTTGTTAAATATAAAATTAAAATAGAAATGTATGATTACCACAGTTGTTTTGTTTTGATTAATTAATTAAACAAGATGACTGTACTGTACTATATTTAAGTGATATAAATAATATTAAGAAGCTTTTTGCCGCTTGATGACGACACACAATTATGGTTAAAAGTGAGGAAAAAAAGAAAAAAAAAGAGGAACAATAAACCTTTTGCATAGGATTATATATATAGTAAAATATAAAGAAAAAAAAACAATATTCATGACATAACTACTTTGCATTCTCAGGAAAACAAACATTATTTGTGACTAAAGTTTCACAGTGTTAATTATATAATCAATTCTTCAAAAATTAATTTAGCTAATCATAAGACTATATTTTTGAATACCGATATATTATAGAGAGGATTTCATCATACTATACAAATAAGGCACGACCCGAACGCACGTGTCAGCATAAAAGGATTGGCATGCAGTTCGTCTGTTATTACATCTCAAATTTCGCAGTAACCTTGAAGCTTGTGCATCAATTTAGATCATTCCAATTAAATTGTCATTAAAACTTTTTGAAGATTGACAAAGTTGCTTATAAAAGTTATAAATGACGCTGACTTTTAACCATATCTTAGATTTTTCTGAATAAATAATAAGATTTAAGGTCTATTATAGGCACTAAAGATTTATTTTTATTAAAGTTGATTATGTGTCCAGTACACACGTACTGATACTTTTTTCTACATGGAGTTAACAATTATAATAAATACGCAGGATGATACATAAGTAAATACATAAATGAATGACAAATATCAATGACAAAGAAAATGTTATATTTAGTATAAGAGTGGTACTTATTTCGTGGAATCGGCTTTGTTAGAATATGAACAGTTTTTGCGGTAAGTATAGGAAAGATTGGGTTAGATTAACGTTGGGTTCTAAAGGTCAGAAGTTTCGTAAAATTGGGAGTTGGATGTGAAGGAATGTATTTTGTAAAGAAAATGGTTTTAGATGAATAATTTTGGGATAGCTCTGTTTTGAATAATATTGTTTTTTTGAGGTAGGTATGTTTCGATTATTTGAAAGTGCTTTAAGCATAGTGTATGGGAAAACTAAACAAAGAAGTTTTTCACTAAGCGATTAGCCTGATCACCTAAGAGCTGAAGAAATTCTTATATGTTTACGTTTTCATAAGGTACGAGTGATTTGAGAGGCATTTTGGATGGTATTTTATTGAGAAGGTTTAATAAATAAAATAAAATGATATCATAGGAATATATGTCTCTCGTTATCTTCGGTAGCTCGAGAGGCGCTGTTGAGCGAGTAGGTAGGTATATAGCAAGAGGTACACCATGATACAAGGCAGGCAGGGAATCCTTGGAACCTGATCATGATTCGGTCGAGTATCAATCGTGAAGGTCCTTGGACACATGGTATGTTGAAATGAAAGAAGTGTTAAAAGAACTGCCTGAATAGTAATAATAAATAGTAAGTGCGCGTTAATAAATAGTAATTACCTTGTATCGTGAGCAAAATAAATATATATATGTAAGGTCGGCCGACCAAGTGTAAATGCGTTGTGTACCTTTGCCACAAGTGAAGCATATTATTAAGATGCACACTTTAAGTTAAAAGTTGTAATGAAAAGGTTATTAAGTTAAAGAGAAAAAAGTATACTATGAAATATGCATAAAAAATGAAGACTTGCAAGTCACTGTTATATATATACATATAGAAGACAATTGTCAAACATTGGACTGACTTTTATCTACGTTACGATTACGATGTAAACGTAAGTAGGATATTTCATGGACGAGGACCTTCAATAACGGATAGTTTGTATGACGTGTTTATTTTTAAGATTTTTTTTATCGTGTTACGTCTAGGTAATAAATTAGTTATACTTAATCTTGTGTTGTCATCGAAGCGTGCAATGTGTTTAGTAGTCATTTAATTTCTATATTGTTTTATTTTGTGTCTGCTCATACTATTTAAAGTCGATAAGTTTAATTGAAAAATGGAAATGATTGTCACGTGTAACAGTAGATTTTCTTTTAAAAAAAAATTAATTCCAAACTTTCTTTATGTCCTTATTTTTTAATCTGTTGATAGTTATTTTTTTGTAAAATTAAATTCTTATGCTTGTTCAACGACTTAAGGGAACTTAGTTAAAAAGTGTCTGGAATTATGAATAGCCAAAAAAAACTGTTAACTGTAAACTTCAAATGACTATATACAAAAAAATGTACTTATACCTACTTACTGACTTAATTCACAAGTTCTATTTTTATTTTTATTTTTCAAAATTATTTCAGTGGTAAAAAAAAAATATTAATATCGATTACAATATTAATGATTTTTTTGCCAAGGAGGGAGGTGTAGTGTGACACTCACACTGACACACCCTAACTCTATATAAGTAACCACCCTATGTAATATTAGACACAATATATCTTAATCCCAACGTGAACAGTTGTTTAATTACGTCCATCCTCACACCAGTAGGCGCCCGCCGAATACAACATCACCGTAATTGAGTTTGGAAAGTATAAGCGAATCACACAGTTGTATGCGCATATCAACAGAAAGACACTCCCGAATTCTGTACAGCACCTTGAGTCTATAAAAGCAGTTTCGCATCGTCTCCGCGACATGCTACTCAAATCTCAAGGATTCATCCATTACCAGACCCAGATTACGAGCTTCTGCAACTCTCTCAAAATGAGAACCTTCTATAGAGACGCGTAGGTCATGTGATGAAATTTTGTCAATCTTTTTCCCTGTACCTAACAACATAAATTTGGATTTGGAGGGGTTTAATATGAGGTTATTTTGGTGACTCCAACTGACTATATTATTCAAGTCTTTATTGACTTTATTTACAGCTATACTTGTTTCATCTATTTTAAATGATAGGTACAGTTGAATATCATCGGCATATATTTGATAATTGCAGTGCTTTATACGGTCAATTATATCGGCACAATATAAACAAAATAGAGTGGGGCCCAAGATCGAGCCTTGAGGTACTCCCCTAGTAACTGATAATCTGCTTGAAATCGAAACTGAATCTGTACCATCTTCATTACAAATTTTGACATACTGTGTACGACCACTGAGGTAGCTGTTAAACCATTTCAAAGAAAGACTGTCAAAACCATAGAAAGCTAATTTAGAGAGGAGGAGGGAAGTATCGATTTATTGGTAATATCGTACTTTTTTTTACTAAACGGGACCTAATCCCTTATACTTATTGCACTAAATAAAGCCATCTTGAGACCTAATTACCAGTTCACTACGGTTGATGAAATTCTTCCAGAGCTAGGAAAAGCCAAAGGATTTTGGCATTTAAATCTTACACAGTCTTACAGTAAACTTACCACATTTTGGACTCCATTCGGCAAATATCGCTGGAAAGTGGTCCCATTTGGTATTCTTTCTTTACCCCAGGATAATTACGTTTTTTTTGTTTGTTTAATTTTCAAATGTTATTCTAAGATGCCTTATCCAAGAATCCTACAAAATTTCCATCGGGAAGTAAATATATAAAAATAAATGGCACATCCATTGTTTTTTGTGTGATTTATTTATTATTCTTAGTGAGCTCCTGTAAATTAACCAAAACAAAAATTAAAATATATATTAATATTTTTCCTCTTTTTTCAGGAATTGGTTAAATATCGATTTTTTTGATGACTAATATTTTGTTGGATTTTGAGTCTACGTAATTACTAAAATGATAATATATCAGTTACACACAAAAAAGCTGCTTTTATGAATTATTTCAAATTTCAATTTTTTTCCATACAAATGAAAATAGAGTGCTTGGGCTACTTCGTCAGATTATTTTCAAAAAAAGAGCGAAATTAATGAAGGTTTGACAGGAGTTGAAGTCCTAGTGGATGATTTATTAGTTTATGGTATAAGTAGGTGATTCCATGGATGAGGCTTTAATAGACCAGAACAAACATCCTGAAAATCTCTTACAATGATTAAAAAACTGCATATTAAATAAAACTATGATAAAGCTTTTGCAAACGTAAAATACTATGGACATGTCTTTACAAATAAAGGTCCAGATCCGTCAAAGTTTGAATCAGTAAAAAACATACCAACTCCAACTAATAAAAAAGAGCTTCAAAGATTCTTGGGAGTTGTAACTTACTTAAGTCGATTCATACCAAACCTTAGCGCAGAATCAACAGAATTGAGACTTACTCATGACACAACAGATTGGACATGGAATAGTAAAACTCAGAAGGAATTTGACAACCAGAAGACACTAAGGGCGGGTTGCATCGACTTACGATTACAGACTGATCAACGTTAAATATGGCGCTGACAGCTGTCAGTCCATAGAAACTTGTCAAACGTTCCATACATTCAGATTTTAACGAACACCGCTTACGATTACATACGGTTTGGTGCAACTCACCCTAATCAGTGATATAGAGATAGAGACGGTGCCGGTTAATGTACAGCCATGATAATGCATGGCCAAAATAATGTACAGCCCAACAATCCGCGTCCATACTGTATACATGGATTATCAGGCAGTACATTATTGGGCCGTGCATTATCACCCTGAGCAAACTTGGTCCGGGGCAATAATTGGAAGCCAATTTTGTCCGGGCTGATAATGCACGACGCAATAATCCGAGTCCACAAAAAGTGGACGCGGATTATCAGGCGGTACATTATTGGGCGGTGCATTATCACCCTGAGCAAACTTGGTCCGGGGCAGTAATTGGAAGCCAATTTTGTACGAGGTGATAATGCACAGCTCAATAATCCGAGTCTACAAAAAGTGAAACTTTTTTATAACGTTTCATATGGTTTGACGGAGTTTAGATGCCGACAAAAAACTGGAGAATGACCTAAGGCTAGAATATGCTCGGAAATTGGTGATGTTCTGCATCGCGCTATTGAAGTTTTAAAATTATGTAGTATTAATACAGTTTCCTTTATGTACCTCTTGATGTCTCTCTGACTAGGTACTCGTACATCAACGAATTTTCACATTTGTAATATCAGTGTGAATTGATGTGAAGTGTGATGTCCTTTAAACAACATGAATGAAAATAGTGTTCCTAATTAGGTATGTTTCTCTGTGTTTCTCCTAGACCTAAACGAGAGACGCGCAAACCTTTGTTTTTGACAGATTATGTATGTTTAGCCCTTGTATTTTTCCCCAATGAGAATGCAGAAATGTTTAATTTCTTTTTCACTTCTCATGCTCAAAAAGTGCATCATATTAGACTAGGCAAGCGGGGCTAAAGTAGTACATTTAGCCCCTAGGGAAAATATGTATACATATTTATGATTTATAAAACATTTTAATTTGACCACTCACAACAGTTCAATATTATATCCACCAATCACAACTCTTTAAAAAAACATTAGTATTTGCTATCTATTAACCAGAATACAGCTAGACATTAAAATCGACCAATCAGGAAACAGAATTCAATTCAAACATTGGGTGTTTTTCAAGCGTGGTTAATTGCATACATGACTCATGTATGCAGTTAACCACGCTTGAACGTTTCGATGGAGCTATAGTCGGTCAGAGGCGTTTATTTTTTTAATTATTGTAAATTAGGGAATGAAAAACTCCTAAAGTTTGAATTGAATTCTGTTTTCTGATTGGTCGACTTTAATGTCTAGCTGTATTCTGATTAGTAGACAGCGAATACTAATGTTATTTTAAAGAGTTGTGATTGGTGGATGTAATTGCATGACATAAGCTATGAAGATTGAGCGGGATAGACTACGCCGCTATTAGACGGTCAGAGGCGTTTATTCGTCTTCTGAATATTTTGTATTGTAGCTGTGTCAAAAGAGTTTATTAAAAAGAATGGCGCCAAATTGAACAATCTTTTCGCCTTGGTATAATTGTTGATTGTGGATGGATAATCTTTATTTTTACTATTTTCTCGCAGTCGAAGTGAAAAGTAGAGTGTATAACTCTGGTCTAAAAGCCATATTACCCCTCGAACTATTTCCCCTCACTTCGTTCGGGAAAATATCCATCTCGTGGTAATATGGCTTACTTTAGAACCTTGTCATACAATATTTTCGTATCGTATACATCATAATTCGTAAGATGGTAAGTAGGTACTTACAGTAAAGTTGAGCGTTGTACCTACTTTATATCGTATCTTGAATAATTAATGTCAGTACTTCATATTATTTTTAAAAGGTATGATATAGTTTAATTATGATGATGATGAGGTTTATGAAATAGTTTAGTTGAATTAGGTATAGCAAAATTTATAAAGATTTGTACAAGTAATATTGTACTTCGCATACCTATATTTGGTCTAATCTTAATTTAATTAATTTGGTGTAGTCTGCAACTAGTGTTGATTAATTTGTTATCCTTGTAGTTACTTGTAGGTAACGTATATTTTGTATTTATTTTTTTGTCAAAATAGCGAACGTGTTGGCATTGGCTCTATAAAGGGTCGAACACACAGCACCGTCGCGGGCGCGCGGCGCGTCGCGTCAGTGTGACGCCAGACAGCGCAGCGCGCGTTGCGTACGGAATGCTGGCGGGTTGATGCGCGCGATGCCGGCTGGTTGATGGCGCGATGCGCGAGTGCTCTGTGTAACCGGCCGTCCCGCGCTCGTCAAGCGCCGCTACCGCCCCGCTGGCAGTCTGTTCGACCCTTAACGTAAGCATCCTTTGCCTAATGCGCGCGCTTTTTATGACAAGTGACGTTTGGCAGCAGATCACGCTGAGCCAGCACGGCGACATTGTAATCTCTCATAGAAATAAAGTCATTTGTCAAGAATAAAAGTAGTTTTAAAACAGTCTTCTTTAGGTGTAAACGAGGGCAATTATATTGTTCTATGAGTTGAGTAGGAAATAAACGAGGAAACAAAGGCAATATTACGAAAGGCAAATATATATTTATTTATGGCCCAGCATGCACAGCGAGTATACTATAGGCTTTCTTGACGTCCGCGGTGATATCCTTGGCGGGCTCGTCTCTCGCAGCCACCCAGGTACTGCCGCTCTCTCCGCGCTTGTATGCCTCTATGATTCCTTTGGCTGCGGATTCAATTCTGAAACGAATATAATTCCGTGATCCTAAAGTAGTGCAGTTACATCTAGTTAGTTAGAAGCAAGATAGAATCATGATGATTCTGGTACAGGCAGAAAAAAGAAAAAAAATCCTCAATAGAGGAAGAAAGTGGAGAAAGTGCAAAAGGCGTTTCTTCGCTTTCTTTACAAGAAAAAGTACGAGTTCTTATGTTCTATCCCTTTCTGTATCCTACCAAGTACTTACTCGGGATATTAGGTTTCAATTCCCTAATGGTATAGGCGCAATATCGACCTTTTACTCTTTTTATCGGATTTCACTTCTTTTTGTAGAAACGTGGGCTTAATGATTTATTTTATTAGGTTTTCTTATTTGACACAGTTTTTTTTCTTTTAAGGATAGATATGTATAACTATCTCTCATATATATATTTTTTTCCTAGTTTTTATAGTTTTCCCTTTATGTGACCATTAAACCCTAACTCTGTACCAAATTTCAGCTCTCTGAGTTTATGGGAAGTACTAGTTCTATTTTGATGATCATGAGTGAGTGAGTGAGTGTCATAAATGCGAAACTTTGCTTTCGCTTAACTTCGGAACTAAATGACCTACAGACTTGAAGTTTTGGATTTTAAGTAAGTATGTGATTACTGATTATATTAAAAAAATAAAAAAATTAAATTAAAAATCATTTATTTCGGACTATTAATCCATAATTTGTTAGTAACAGTATATTTACAAAAAAAAAACTAGTGTTAGTAACAAGTAACTTACAAGCTAATATCGGCGTGAGGGGGCACGCACCGGAGCATGCGCCTCGTCCCAACACCGCATTATCGGGCAGTCCACCCGTTCAACAAGCGAATTCAGGATGCTGTTGGTACTACCCCGTACCCTCCGCATGAGTGATGCCACCCTACTGCGCATTATTGCGTGGTATCCCGGCACGCCCGCCGCCGCGAACATGCCAGACGCAATGCAATATCGGGGCAGACCCAACAGCACCCTGAAAGCATTATTGTACTGTACTCTTATAGCATTGACAGCCCGCTGCTTATACCTAACCCACAGCGCACACGAGTATAAGGATTGACAAAATGCTTTAAATAAAGTAACTTTGACACCCTCACTACACCGTGCGAACCTACGAGCCAGCATATTACACCGGACTGCCAATGCTCGGCGCTCTCTCTCTATGTCGAGATCGTCGCATAGCGTCTCCACTACCCAGTGCCCCAAGTACTTAAACTGTGAGACTCTTTTTAATGCTGTGCCGTCAAGTACCACTGGCGGGACAATATCGTAAGTTTTATTGCCCGCCTTGAACAGCAGCAGCTCACTCTTCGTCGCTTAAATAATAATATTAGCTTACTGGATGACGAAAATTTCTGCGTTCTGGTCTTATCCAAAGGTTCTCAAATAGGGGCCTGAAAATGCGGCGAAATAGTTCCAGTAAAGGATGGTACGGCAGTGTTTGCTTCGCACTCGATTTGGCGGATTTTTAAGGCGCCGTAGGTTCATGGTCTTCTCTCCCTCTCACTGAGCATAAGCGTGAGCGAGATGGAAGTGCGTGCTCGGAAGCGCGGAATTCATGTTTTTTAATATATTTTTTTGCCGTTTTAATAAATAAAAAAGTAAACACTGATTTCTCTCAAACATGATATTGCTGATTTTTAGAAGCCATTTTAATATTTTTAGCTTTTGTGCATAATTTGTAAAGAATATTTTAAGTGTATCTTAGACCCTTTTAGACCTATGTTCGTGATTTTTTTCTATTGAGCGAAAATTGCTTAATCATGTTTCTAAACACTGATTTCCCTGCAGAAAAGCCTCAAGATTACTATTCGTATTTTTTTAAAACCATATTATTATAAACAGACGCATTATACTGTTTCAAAAACTCTGTTCGCTTAACTTCGCTGAACCTACGGCGCCTTAAATATCATTTATTACTAAGGAGGTATAGCTTGTTTCTTATGGTGTACATGTATGTTAAATAGTTTAAGTTTACCAGTGCCTTTGCATATGCTGTATTGCGTACCTAACAGTTATAGACAGGAAGACGCGATGGCCCGAGGCATTTCCGGTAAAGGACATTACCGCGGAAACGGTAGCAAAGAGCATCTACGATGGTTGGATAACTAGGTACGGGTGTCCACTCAAACTCACCAGTGATCAGGGCAAGCAGTTTGAAAGTAGTTTGTTTGCTAGTTTATTGAAGATTTTGGGAATTAGGAAATTTAGGACAACACCTTACCACGCTCAAAGTAATGGTTTAATTGAACGTCACCATCGATCAATGAAAGCATCTTTAAAAGCTAGTTTAGAAGATGCGTCATGGGTAGATCAGTTGCCATCAGTCATGTTAGGTATTCGCGCAGCATTGAGAAGCGACAATGGCGTCAGCGCTGCCGAGATGACTTTCGGGAAAAGCCTACGTTTGCCCGGCGATTTTTACGACGTCACAGAAACTCAGGTAAGTGACGACAGCAGTCTGGTCGAAAGAATTCGTCACACGATAAGTAAGTTCAAGCCAGCTTTAAAATCACATAGTAGTTCTAGAACATTCTTTGTACATCCAGATTTGAAAACTTGCAGTCATGTTTTCGTTAGAGACGACACTGTTAGGCGTCCGTTGAAATCACCATATGATGGCCCTTACCGTGTGATTAAACGTTTTGATAAAGTTTATAGAATCAAACTCCCAGAGCGCACAGCTAATATCTCAATAGATCGCTTGAAACCTGCATATCTATTAAATGACACAAGCGACACAGTGACGGACCAACCGACTACCGACTCTCAGACGAATTTGCATTCTAGTGACATGAACTTAGAGTCGATTCCCCGAACGACGAGGCGCGGTCGAGTCGTTCGGCGACCGATTCGTTTTGATGAGGAATTCTCGTAGGTTATGACGTACTCAGTCTAGGTATATAGTTTTAGGAATACAAAAAGATGGTTCATATTATTTACTTGTGTATTATAAATGTTAGATTTAGTACAGTACGATTACCGATCAAAAGGTCAACATAAGTCAATTTGTCCAAATGTATTTCTTATGTTACACATTATTGTTTAAATGCAATCAGGCCATTAAAAGCGCACGTTTAACAATTATGTATAGGTACATAGATTTGCTTTGTAAGTCATTGCACAAGAAAAAGTATGTTGCTTATTAACCAATTTAGAATATATTCGTGATATTTAAGGAAATGTTTTCAACCATAATTTCATTCCACAGAAACATTTCATTGCTAAAGTTCATTATGGGCTACGGTCAAAGTAAACACGACGATAACGAAGTTATAGCCCAGGCTCAAGTGGTATCTAATGTTACCCAAGTTGAAACGCGATTGAACACCATGTCAATTATTTTAATTGTTGTTGCAAGTTTAATAACAATAAGCATTTTACTCGCGATGCGACGACATTGTGTGAAGAAAACCAGGAACTGGTTACGGAAGGAAGCAGGAGCCGCAGGGTGGTCGACACCAGTGGTCCGAGTCCAGACCCTGCCGCCCCAAGCAGGGCAACCAACAACAGTTTGTTAACGTAGTCTGCAGATAGAGTTTCATAATTTCCCTTGTGCAAGTGACCTTAGGTATTTTGTGTATTGTGTGAAAGTTATTGTAGGTACGTTAAGGTAAACACAGTGTTTTTATTTCCCATATGTTTATTATAAAAAAAGCGTATTTACATAATGCAGCAACAGGTATTTAAATGTTGTCATTCAGTTTTTTTTAACATTTCTATTTTACCGAAGAAACATTGTCATTAAGGTTCATTTTTGCAGTGTTACATTCCATCGGTATGAATTCGTAGTATTGCCGTCCGAGCGCGGTGAACGCAAAACAGCCTGAGTAAGATATTGAGTTACAACTATAAAGCAGGTCTCACCCCGGCAGCGATGCGATACTAAGCTATTCATACTGTTTGATATGAAGTTTTATTATTGTGTAAAATTTTTGTCCCAAAATGTAGGGCACATGTTTATATCACGTTTTGCCTATGTGGCACAAAACGTACAAGCCGCCAGGCGCGGAGTGCGCGGCTCGCACTAGTTGTTCCCCGCCTCTCGACTTGCCCGGTTTAGTCCATTATTCGCATAGTAAATAAGTAAATTCACTCTTGAGTAAGGAAGTGTGACCTTCAGAATTAAAGTGTAAATTCATAGAACAATTTGTGAGACTTTTAATAAACATTATTTTTAACCACATCAGTGACTTTCCTTCTGACAACATACGAGTAAATTAACAAGTTAAACACCAAGAACTTGTACACATCCTTTGCCCAATGCGCGCGCTTTTTATGACAAGTGACGTTTGGCAGCAGATCACGCTGAGCCAGCACGGCGACATTGTAATCTCTCATAGAAATAAAGTCATTTGTCAAGAATAAAAGTATTTTTAAAACAGTCGTCTTTAGGTGTAAACGAGGGCAATTATATTGTTCTATGAGTTGAATAGGAAATAAACGAGGACACAAAAGGCAATATTACGAAAGGCAAATATATATTTATTTATGGCCCAGCATGCACAGCGAGTATACTATAGGCTTTCTTGACGTCCGCGGTGATATCCTTGGCGGGCTCGTCTCTCGCAGCCACCCAGGTACTGCCGCTCTCTCCGCGCTTGTATGCTTCTATGATTCCTTTGGCTGCGGATTCAATTCTGAAACGAATATAATTCCGTGATCCTAAAGTAGTGCCGTTACGTTTAGTTAGAAGCAAGATAGAATCATGATGATTCTGGTACCTACAGACTGAAAAAAGAAAAAAAATCCTCAATAGAGGAAGAAAGTGGAAAAAAGTGCTAAAGGCGTTTCTTCGCTTTCTGTACAAGAAAAAGTACAGTTTCTATCCCTTTCTGTATCCTTCCAAGTACTTACTCGGGATGTTAGGTTTCAATTCCCTAATGGTATAGGCGCAATATCGACCTTTTAACCACCGCTTGTCGTATTCTGAAAGGTGAGTCAGATTGCTCCGACTTGTTCACAAGAATATGCTCTCTGTTCGTTCCGGACAAGTACCTACCTCCGTGGCCGCAGCCTCCTGGCGGAAGAGGCGGCTCGCACGGCAGCGCACGAGCACTCAGCACGGCCATCATGGGACGGCCGCGACATACTCTCGATTTTTCGCGCACTATATACCTCTTGTTCTAAGTGTCCTAATAAGAGAGAGACGGATAGTGCGAGAAAAATCGAGCTCGCGCGCCGTCGCGTGATAGCCGTGCAGGTCACTCAGTTGTCAACGCGCAATCACTACTTAACAAAGTAATTCTGTATTGTGATTTGTTTGCCTACAAGTGGAGTAAACTTCTACCTATTTTTAAAATATTCTGTAACTTAAATCCCATTAAAACATTCTGTAAAAAACTAGCCAAGTCTCGATGGAGCTGCTTGTTTATCTCTAAAAAGTAATGAAATCTGTGAGATATTTTGTATTGCACTCTCTCAGGCATTCTTATTATTCTTTATTTGCTTATCAATCACACAACTTCATTGCATTTAATAATAATAATAATTATTATTATTATTATTATTGCATTTATGGATACCTAAAACTATGTAGTATTTTTTCCATGTATTATTGTATTGAGCGTTGAGGTGAGCTAGCTTAAAACAAGTTACAGAATACGGGGCTGGACTGTTTTCGAGTGGTGGTGAGTCAAGTCGCCAGACACGCCAGAGTTCCAACCAAGGCCTACATTTATCTCTAGCTATCAACACAATGAATCCTCAAATCACCAAAGGGTCGGCAGCGCGCTTGTGATGGTTCTTGTGTCGCAAGGCGACCATAGGTGACGGTGTCTGTTTACCATCAAGCAGCCCATATGCTAGTTTTACACCATCGTGGTATTAAAAACACTCGAAAAGGTTGCCTATGGTCACGCTGAGCCGCTACCGCGAAACGTATAGGTCCTTCGTGTATATGACATGTGTATATCCTTGTCGCTCAGATTAGCAAGTTCGATAGAGAGGAAGATACCTAGAGCTACAGCTCGCTTGTGGGCACCTATTGCTCCCTTCACTCAAGCAGGACTTACTTCTGTAATGTACTGTGTTTAAGAATCTCCTCATACTCAGCGTCGAAGTTCTTGTCGAACGAGCCTACTCGCTGCGGTGTGAGTAAAGCTGTGTCGGTGGGCCCCAGACACATTGCGAGCACTCGCACCCCCGATTTGCTATAGTGGTCATCCATCTGGAAAAATCCAAGTTTGACTCGATTAGACTACAGTCTACGAGATTTGGGACTGGTCTTTTGACAGTTCCAATATGACGTAAAGAGTGATGTGGATAATAGATACTGCAATTTGGTGATGGGTGCTCACGTGCGCGATGTGTACCCACTTGGGTGTTCATAAAAAGATCGGCTACGTGCCTCGGCCTCACCAGAGGGGCTACCGCGAAGAGAAAACGAACTTCGTTCGAATATCTCCGTCTCTGTTGCTCGAACTAGCAAGTGCGACAGAGATACACGAACGAATTTCGTTTTCGTTTCGCGGTAGGCCCTCAGAGCACATGAACGACATTAACGAATTGAGGCAGTCGCCGTGGCCGAAATCGGCCAGAAGAGTACGAGGGGTGTTCAATAAGTTTTGAGAATCAGCATGATTTGGTCTCGTGATGATAATTTGTGATTGTCATTCCTATTGTGCCATTATTCAATAATACACTAAAAACTTTCGAAAAGATTTCATTTACTTGTTTTTTTTTTATAGCTAAACAAATATGATTGTATTGGAATATATTCTGACGTCAGTAAACTGGGAGTATATTTTGTTACATGTTTGGGGCGGTGTTGGCAAAACTCTGGTGCGGTAATAAAAAAAAAATAAATTAAAGTGTATTTAATATTTTTAATTATTTTTACACAGGGTGAATCTAGGTGACAAATATATGAATATAAATACGAAGGGAGAGTGATACATCATAATTCTATAGCAATTAAGTTAAATTAAGGCAGTCTCAGAAAAAACCAAAGAAAAAAAAAACAATTGTATGAGTTTTTTCTTGGCCGAGCTTGCCGATTACCAGGGCTGTCTTTCGGGCTTGTGAATTCTATGAAACTAGTTACCTACAGTGTAATCTAGACCAACTCTTTTACCATTACTTATTCTAAGATATTTGAAAACTCCTCAATAAAATCGGTGCAAGTGCGTCGATGTAAAAACTAGTCTTCATTTCGCTTATGCAAAGTTTTCTTTTTATATGAAGCAAAATTAAAACATTTTTAATATATTATTTAGGTAAGTAAAGAAACATCCGTACATCCAACCATCCATTGATTTGTTGGTTGGTCAATTCACGAAGAAACACACCACACTTTCCTCTTACCTAACCTTTTCCTTTAAAAATAGGCAAAACAGAAACCGGTTCGCAACATTTCTCGTGGAATTAACGGTAATTATTTGTGCAATAATGCCCTTACTCCGCAGGCAGTTGCTGAACTGAAGAACAGTGCTCTTAGTAATCCAAAGTACCGGGAGCCAGTGTACCTGGCACAGCGCTGCCACCGACGAGAGGTTGATGATGGTGCCGCCGTGACCTCCCTCGTCTCGCCGCATCATCTCCATAGCCCGGAGAGAGCTAGTTACGAGAGCTAACTAAAATAAATCAGTCACAATAGTGCCAACAGTTAACTCACTCCAAGGCAGTTGCTGAACTGAAGAACAGCGCTCTTAGTGGCCCAGTATACTGGGAGCCGTGCGCCTGGCACAGCGCTGCCACCGACGAGAGGTTGATGATGGTGCCGCCGTGACCTCCCTCGTCTCGCCGCATCATCTCCATAGCCCGGAGAGAGCTCGTTACGAGAGCTAACTAAAATAAATCAGTCACAATAGTGCCAACAGTTAACTCACTCCAAGGCAGTTGCTGAACTGAAGAACAGCGCTCTTAGTGGCCCAGTATACTGGGAGCCGTGCGCCTGGCACAGCGCTGCCACCGACGAGAGGTTGATGATGGTGCCGCCGTGACCTCCCTCGTCTCGCCGCATCATCTCCATAGCCCGGAGAGAGCTAGTTACGAGAGCTAACTAAAATAAATCAGTCACAATAGTGCCAACAGTTAACTCACTCCAAGGCAGTTGCTGAACTGAAGAACAGCGCTCTTAGTGGCCCAGTATACTGGGAGCCAGTGCATCTGGCACAGCGCTGCCACCGACGAGAGGTTGATGATGGTGCCGCCGTGACCTCCCTCGTCTCGCCGCATCATCTCCATAGCCCGGAGAGAGCTCGTTACGAGAGCTAACTAAAATAAATCAGTCACGATAGTGCCAACAGTTAACTCACTCCAAGGCAGTTGCTGAACTGAAGAACAGCGCTCTTAGTGGCCCAGTATACTGGGAGCCGTGCGCCTGGCACAGCGCTGCCACCGACGAGAGGTTGATGATGGTGCCGCCGTGACCTCCCTCGTCTCGCCGCATCATCTCCATAGCCCGGAGAGAGCTCGTTACGAGAGCTAACTAAAATAAATCAGTCACAATAGTGCCAACAGTTAACTCACTCCAAGGCAGTTGCTGAACTGAAGAACAGCGCTCTTAGTGGCCCAGTATACTGGGAGCCGTGCGCCTGGCACAGCGCTGCCACCGACGAGAGGTTGATGATGGTGCCGCCGTGACCTCCCTCGTCTCGCCGCATTATCTCCATAGCCCGGAGAGAGCTAGTTACGAGAGCTAACTAAAAAAATCAGTCACAATAGTGCCAACAATTAACTCACTCCAAAGCAGTTGCTGAACTGAAGAACAGCGCTCTTAGTGGCACAGTATACTGGGAGCAAGTGCATCTGGCACAGCGCTGCCACCGACGAGAGGTTGATGATGGTGCCGCCGTGACCTCCCTCGTCTCGCCGCATCATCTCCATAGCTCGGAGAGAGCTAGTTACGAGAGCTAACTAAAAGAAATCAATCATTACGTCAGTAGTCATAACAAGCCCGATGAAAACGACGGGAGAGGGTGGGCTGATATGCTGACCTTTAATTGCTCGTGGTTTTAATTGAACTGAAAAATATTATTCAATATGTTGGTATGACAGAGTGACAAACCTTTGCGACAATCTATGAACTGAGATTGACATCGAAAATGAAAAATGGGACACACCCGATTAGCGGTTCTCTAATTTGTCGCCGAAAATTGTATTGCCGATTATCACTTCGCAACCAACATTTCGCATAATGTCATTTCGCCGAATGATCATGTGTTAACTTATCAAAAGGTTTAGTTTTATTGCCCGACCTCACGGTTACCAACTGTATGCTTGGCCTGTTTTTCATAAAGTAACTTTTTGACTAATATACATTTCGTAGTATAACGCTTACCAAATGTTTTATTTAGTTAGGTTTAATTTAGTTACTATGTAACATATAATAGTACATTTTACAACTAGTGTGAAAATAATGTCTTTTTACTGTCGCTTTCAGCTCGTGGCAAGATACCTCGGTACTAGTGGTAAAAGACATTTCACACGTGTTGTAAACGACGTTTTTTAATACAATTGCGAAAAATAATAAATTAATATATCATTGCGATAAAATATGCTTGCCTACAAACCGCTAGCGCGGTCAAACAGGTCGCGCCCCGCCAGCAACCCGCCGCGCACAGGCCGCGCACCCGCGACGGTCGCGTCTCGCGACCGCCACTTACTGCGTTTCGAAAGTATAGTTTGGAACTAAAAAGTAAAAAGCACTAGTTCGAGAAATTGAGCTTCTCGTACGCTACGCAGCCACAAAAAGTACCACTTTTTGAGCAACTGTATTAAAAAGTGTATTTATAAAGTGGGTAAGCGCAACCGCCCACTTGTTTTTATGAAAATGAACTCATGAAGCTACCTGAATGAATCGCATCATTGCAGATAAGTGTTTACCTGTTTCTGTGTTTTACTTTTATACTGTTGCTTGGTGGAATGTATGTATGTATGTGTTTTTTTTAAACAAACACTACCACCAATTATTTTAACCTAAACTAAACCTAACGTAACCACCAGCGTGTCAACGTCACCCCGCTACGCGGGGTGCCTATTTCCGCTCTAAGGGACTAAGTCTCTAAGAGCTAACCCTAACCTAACCTACAAATAATACCACTGTTACGATTATTTATTGTTTTGTAACTGCGGGGTCTTCGCCCCCAAGCCCCCTCTTTAGTTGGCTTCGTCCCCCTAACCCCCTACCATCCTTGTATCTTATATACACATTGAATAAAAGTCTGACTATGTTATGCTGTCTTGTTCTTTGAAGTAAAAGGTTGGCTTATGTAAGAAAAGGGAACTGTTGCACAAACGAAACGTTATTCGGTTAATAGTTGTTTGTCCAACTGAAAGATTTGCAAATGATAGGTATGCCAAAAAAATAATGTCATTATAATAATCGACTTTACAATAATTCTACCAAATGAAACGTTGTCATACAAAAATTTGCCATTAGTTAGTGGTCAAAGTGAATCATCGGCGAAAAGTTGGTTGGCAAGTGAAATGCGGACATAAAAAATTTGTAGAAAAGGCAGAACCCCCCGATAAGGAATATATTTGTACGATTTTTTATACGCAATGTAGGTATAATATACATTCTATATTCTACTATCTAGATAAAGTCGAGTCCAAAAATATGTTAGGAACACGTTTTAAAGATAAAGAACATAGTGAAATAGGAACGTGAAAAAAATAAGATAGGTAGCTAATCCGTTTCAGTTACATTGCTAAGCTAATTGAAGGTCCTCAACTGGCTCCATTTTTGGTACGACTTTAGAATCGTTGTCATCGAGTTCATGGCTCATTTTTTTAATATAGATTCTACTCATTAAAAAATGATTCCTCACCAAATTTCAAGTTGTGAAAACCCATAGTTTTTGAGAAAAAAAATATTAAAGTTTCCATATAAATTTCCATGGATGGCGTCATTACGTGTGACTTTTGACACTTTTTTTTTACTCCGCGTTTCGAAATACGTGAATTACCAAATCTTTATTACGCGTAATACCTAAGACAGCGGCGCTACCACGAACTTCGAGGTATTTCCATCTCTATCGCACTCCCTTACTCGAGTGACAGGGATGCATGTATTACGAACTTCGACTTTCGAAGTTCGTGGTAGCGCCGCAGGTCGGTGTAGGTACACCTAAGTGAAATAACACATTGTCGGTTCTGGCGCTTCGCCGGCCGCTGCCGCGGCACGCTCGCTTCGCTCGCTCGGCTCGCGCGCTAGGGTCGCGGTACACCTAATACTCCTCCTCGCTTCGCTCGTCGTCGTACCTACACGGACCTGCCTTAGAGTATGTCGAATTAGCCTTTTGCGTTTATTTTATTATATTTACCTACATTTATGATATTATATTAAATATTAACCGTAATTGATTAAAAACTTACCTAAAGAACATCTACCAATATCAACACGTAAAAAGGAACGCGCACAAGTGTCATTGTCAGTCAAAATCGCCTCGAAATACACAGTAATGGAAATTTATATGGAAACTTTAATATTTTTTTTCTCAAAAACTATGGATTTTCACAACTTGAAATTTGCTGAGGAATCATCTTTTAATGAGTAGAATCTATATTAAAAAAATGAGCCATGAACTCGATGACAACGATTCTAAAGCTGAGCCCCATTTTTAACCCCCGACGCAAAAAGAGGGGTGTTATAAGTTTAACGTGTCTGTCTGTGTATCTGTCTGTGGTAGCGTAATAGCTTCCTAACGGATGGACCGATTTGAATGAGATTTTTTGTGTCATTAGATAATTTTATCCCGAGTTTTATCCATGTAAATATCATATCATGAAAATCTGTTTAGCCGTTTTTGAGATTTTGGGTTTTTCAATGAAAATGTCGGGGGTTTTTAAACTTTTCTGAATTGTAGTTATGAAATATCAGTTCCAACTTATACAGCCATGAAAGATGTTGTGGGAAAGGGAAATACCTACTGCTTGTATGTTCTTTAATAGACTTAAAAGTTGGTGATGATGACTAAGTTTGACAGTCTTTATTAAAAGGGAATAAGAGCTATTCACGTCTTCGATTGCGCAGTTACTTTTGATGCAGACTGTACCTACCTGGGGATCGATTTTTGAATCTCACCAAGTGACTAATTCTCACCGATGTGAGTGATTTCCGAAAGTTCGTATTTTTGAAACTCATCGGTGATTTACATTTACCTGCGGCGATCAATTATACATTCATCAACGGTGTACTCTCGTGTCCGCAATGTGCGAGGACCTTTACTCATAAAATAGGCTTCGTGAGTCACATGCGAGCACATGAGCGCCAAATTCGGAGCTGAAGCAGTTGCCGTGGCCGAAATCGGTCAGGAGCTCATCACATCACATCACCTATGATATCGATTTACGAGTGCCCCTACCCACTCGTAATTGAAATCACCATGCGATTGTTTTTGACAGTTGACGTCCATGACACTGACAGATACGCTACGCTTTACGTTTGAATCTGTTTTAAGTTATATAGTAAAACAAAATAAAAACCGGTATCAAGGACAAAATCTGCGTAAAAAGGAACGTAACGGGAAGATTGTCTCTGACTGACATTGTAAAATTTCTGCATGTTGGTAAACAGCGTGTGACTTTCAAAGAAAAGGCTTTTGGAAAATGGTGACATTAAAGTCATATCACCAGTGAGATTCAAAAATCGCACTCCTGGCTACCCACATCAAAACCGTGGCAATAAAGGTGAACAAATGTAGCGATACACCAGTTAAAGTAATTTCAGAATGTGTTCAAAACGCGACAGAAGTACCTAACAAATAAAAACGTTTTAATTTTTAATCATTGCTTCGAGCTGGATTCAACCAATGACCTTTTGCTAGACCGGGCAGATTGCTCTTAGTCAACTAACTTAAGCCGAATCTCTATTCAACGAATTGTTCCCAATTCTACAGATTTCCATTACAGATTCTCAATTGTACAGATTCTCAATTCTACAGATTCCCAATTCTACAGATTCCCAATTCTTCAGATTCCCAACTCTACAGATTTCCAACTCTACAGATTCCCAATTCTTCAGATTCCCAATTCTACAGATTCCCAATTCTACTGGTTACGTGCACTTCAGATAATAACCCTAAAAATCGGTTCTGGCGCTACGCCGGCCGCTGCCGCGGCACGCTCGCTTCGCTCGCTCGGCTCGCGCGCTGTAGGGTCGCAGTACAACTAACACTCCTCCTCGCTTCGCTCGTCGTCGTACCTGCCTTAGAATTGGGAATCTGTAGAATTGGTAATCTGTAGAATTGGGAATCTGTAGAATTGGGAATCTGTAGAATTGGGAATCTGAAGAATTGTGAATCTGTAGAATTGGGGATCTGAAGAATTGGGAATCTGTAGAATTAGGAATCTGTAGAATTGGAAATAAGCCTATTCAACGAATATCCGTGAACGCGATAATATTTAGTGATACAATAAGTAGCTAATTACTTATGAAACACGTATATTTTGAGTATTTTGGCACATTACGGCAAAGATTTGGTTAGAATCTCACACTATAGTTTATTACGTAATTACCTACTGTCTACAGTACTTAACGATAACGACCTCTAGGTCGCCTATGGAGCCTTCCAGAGAGTTGGCTGTACAGCACTATTATCGTTTCAAATCAAACTGTCTGGAATTCTGTAAATACATAAAGTTTTGAAAACGTCATGGAGTCGCCCGCGAGGCTTTGGCCTCCCGGCCGCGGCGTTCAGTGAATAAACGTGTGAAAAGTCTGTGTGGCTGTTATGTGTGTTACTATACTTCTGAGCACCTTCCCTACACTACCTAGCTACCTACACGTACCACATTGATCAATATCTCCTTCCTATAAGTCTGCCAGCTGTCATTCATGATGCCAGCATTGTTGATGACCACGTCGATCAACCCATGCTGGCCTCTGACGTCACCCATGATGCCCAGGAACACATCTTCATTGGTGACGTCACACAGGTAGAACTTCACTTTGTTGGATCCGTACTTCACATTCAATTCGTCTTGGAATGCCTCTCCTGTGTCTTTGGCGATGTCCAGAATGGCTACATGCTGAAACATTAAAAAAAATCTTACATATTTACTATAGAAAAAAAACTGATTGTAACTAATTTAAGCACATAAGTATGCGGAAATTACTAGTATAAAATGTAATTAATAAATAATACCTATATACTGCTAGCATTAAGCGAAAATAATACTTATAATAGCCAAAAGGTGAAATTGAATCCGTGACTCAAAATAGCAAAATGTAAATAATAAGATTAAGCCTTATCGCTGGAAATGTAACATACTTATTTAATTTATCAAGAAATAAACAGTTCAAATTTTAAATAAGCAGTTCAGTGTCCATGATTCTGACATAATTTGTTAACAAGCGTAGTGCATGAAATAGCTGTTTTTTTTGTAGAGCTCAGAACTCGAAAAGGAGACGCGGCAGACCTCGTCGGCGATCTCGACTCCTTTTTAAAGGACTGGCCAGATCCAGCTAAAAACCGCGAGCAGGGGAAGAAAAGGGGGGAGCCTTTGACCAGCAGTGGGACACATCAGGCTCTACCATAATAATATAATAAAGCAAAGTTGGTCTATGGAACTGTAACCCGACTACTGAAAACTATCTGAAAAAGAAACTAGTGCAAAACATGTCACGAAATTGTTCCGCCTCAGCATAACGCATGTGCATGGCAACCCTGGTCATGTAAACAAGTAACTAACAGCTCTGCGTTATTTTATTTACTAAACTACACCCAAGAAGATAAATATTGTAAAGACAGTGTCGATATAAAGGCTACTGACCTGTTTTAGGTTATCCTCCATTTAAAACAGTGAAGAAAGCGAAAACACAATCCAAACACTTCGGTAAGATGCACATATTTATCCGTTAACATCAACATCAGTTTAAAAGGCCCAAAACTAACGGGATTCGCCTAATATTTCCTGAGCGGCGTCAACAGATGATTGGGCGCAGCGCGCAACGTCAACTCAACTGACACTTGACAGCTTGACACATTTGCAGAGTACCAACTGAATAAGCCGAAGTATGTTGCCAGGCTAATTAACACATTTCGCACCAACTTGTCAGCGCTGGCGCATACGTTGCGTTCCAATTTACGTATCAGATATACTGAACAGGGAAGCGTTCCTAACTGAGTAGGTGCATGTGCATACCTTATTACATACCTTATTGTAACAAAATGACACTAAACTGCGCTGGATGTCTGAGTCCAATCGAAGATGATGTCTCAGTAAAGTGCCAGGCTTGCCAAGCTGACTACGACCTGCTATGCGCTAATATACCAAGGGAAGCATTCCCCACGCTAACAAGTGAATTTATCGACACGTGGGTTTGCTTTGAATGCCGCAGCAAGCTACCGAAAGGTGATAATACCCACACGCCAGTGCGCATCTTGGGGCGCAACTGCAAGAAAGACACTAGCCTCAATGATACTGTCCTGACTGCCGGTATTTGTGACATGTCAGATTCCCTGAGGCCTGAGGCTGTGGCCTCGGATTCTAGGAGCATTACGATCCGCCCAAAATTACAGCATAAGCAATCTTGTACGCCACTAAGCCAGAACCAGGGTGGTATGTCAATTGATACAATTCGAGATGTTATACTTGAGGAGTTCAAGAAAGAAATAAATGACTCAATTTCTACAATTGTCAATAAGCTCATTGCTGACCATAACCCAGTCATGCTCATGCAGAGTGAAGCCCTTCAGCAACCGTTAAAAAGGGAAGTTGATGGCCTTAAGAAGAAAGTTGCGCTTCTCGAAGGCAAACTGGAAGAATATGATCATCGGCTCCGGGTACTTCTAAAGGAGCAGGAGAAGCATGGCCAAACCACTGACCAGTCATCACCATACGATCATGATAGTGCCCCAGTTGCTATCACCAGCACACCCAAGGGGTCCTCTCAAGGAAAAGTAGGGCTCAAGAGTACAAAAGGTAACACGAAAAGGACAGATGCCATGCTACACGGACACCAGCGTGCATTAAGGGTGAACGAGGCCAATATGGAGACTAACAGAGATGTTTTGGTACCCGCAGCGTCAGCTTCGCCCTCTGTGGGTCACTTGGATAAAACAGTGCCACTGGAACCTGGCTGTGCTGAAAGTCCTGAGGCTATGGATGAACACCAAGGAAAATTTAATCATGTCACCGCTAGGCCACAGCAAGCCACCAGTAGTGTGTGTGACATTACCACTTCCGACTCTAAGCGGTCGGACGGAGCGTCTCCTGGGGCCCCTGCAATACCAGCTGCTGGCACACTTTCCTATTCTCAGATGACGCAGCGTAAGGTTATCACTCAGGAGCATTCACAATCTTCGTCTGGAAGCGGCACTCAACAGGAGCTTCGTAAGCGTGGGTCGCAACCCCCGCGACAGGTAGTTAAAGGTGTCGGCCAATATCACAAGTTGCAGACTATTGAACCGAGCAGGAGGATACATGCCTGTTTCTTTAAGCCAGATACTACACCTGAACTTATTAAGTGTCATATGAAAGAATTAAGTCAGGAAACCTCCTTCAAGGTAGAAAAACTAAAATTACGGCATGAAAGTTACGCCTCATTTATAGTCACAGTTCCTGTAAGTCTTTATGAACTCTTCATGTCTGCTGAAGCTTGGCCAGTCGGGACTCGGGTCAGCGAGTGGTTTCAGCGAGCCGCCGGGAGCGCCAACAGAGTTCGCTGCCACCCCGCTCCCGGCCGGAGATCAAACCAGAAGGGTGACGAGGCCACGCTCGCGCAGTCACAGTAGTGGTTGTAGCGCCTCCACGCTGCGGATAGTGTATCAAAATGTTCGCGGCTTAAAGACCAAGCTCAAGTTTTGGCGTCACAACGCGGCGCTTCTCCAAGTGGACCTCATTGCTGTAACTGAGACCAACCTGGACTCGTCAATCAGCGACCCAGAGGTCTTGCCTCACGGTTGGACGATGCTCAGACGTGACCGGGGCGCTAGAGGCGGTGGCGTGCTGTTAACGGCGAGACCTGGTATCACTCTGCGTCGACGGTTAGATTTGGAAACACTGAGCGGTGAAGACCTGTGGGCGTCCGTTACGTACAACGGTTGTGAGTTGTTCGTTTGTGTGGTATATCTCAAGCCCAGTGCTGTTGACTCAGACTACATGACGTGGTTCTGCAAAGTCGAGGATAATTGTGAAGTTATGCGAAATCCTAATTTTGTAATTTTAGGTGACCTAAACTTAAATAGTGCTAGTTTGAATGTAAATTATTATCTTAATTACTTTTTGACATTTTGTAAACTATCTGAGCATAATGACATTATGAATGATAAGGGAAGTAAACTAGATGTTGTGTTAGTATCAGAGTACACGGGTGCAGTCAGAGTATGTACAGCGTGGGAAGGCTTAGTGGAACGCGCCGATGTGTACCATCCCCCGCTGGATATAATGGTTACTCCGGATCGTCCCGGGAAGGCGGTGGTGGTTCATCCTAGCAACATTGACCCGGCCACAGACTGGGATTTCGGTAAAGCTGATTTTCCTTCCCTGTATAACTTCATTTCTGAGGTAGATTGGAGCCTCGTTTTGGCTGTGAATTGCGTGAATGGGGCAGTCGAGCGACTTTACTCCCTACTGTATAGCTGTTTTGATAACTGTGTTCCAAAGAAGAAGCGTAGTGTGAAAGTCACTAGAATGTACCCAACTTGGTTTCCAATGGACGTTATCAAGGATTTAAAAGTCAAGGCTAACTTGCATAAGCAGTGGAAAGCCTCTCGTGATCCAACTGTCTACAATCGCTTTAGTCAGCTGCGGGCAAGCATTAAAGTTAGAGTTGCGAGCGCGTATGTTGCCCACATTGATACTATCCAGCGGGACATCAAAATGAACCCCAAATCATTTTGGAAGCATATCTCTGACTTGCGGACGAAAGGTGGTTTTGAACCCAATATAACGTATAAGGGCCAAACCTTTAATGGGCCAGCAGCTTCAGGAGCTTTTGCGGACTATTTCAGCAGCGTGTTCCTTACAACCGCACCTAAGTTATGTGCTGATCGGGCGGGCTTGGCTGCCAGCAATCATTTAATTGGCATTTCAAGTTTTGCACTAAATGAAGTTGGTAGCGGCATTGATAAGTTAAAGCCAAGATCCTCTGTCGGCCCGGACAATATCCCTCCTTACATAATCAAAGCTTTTAAATCCGAACTTTTGTCTCCCCTAACACACATATTTAATCTTGCTCTCAAATCCGGCACCTACCCCGATTATTGGAAAACCACTAGAGTAACCCCCATCTTAAAGTCTGGCGATAAATCTCAGGCGGTTAATTACCGTCCTATAGCTATTTTAAATTCATTAGCCAAGGTGTTCGAGAGTGTTCTGCACTCGAAGCTATATAAACAGGTCGACCCTTACTTGGACGATGCACAACACGGGTTCAGGAGGGGCCGCTCTGTAAATACCAATCTGCTTTCACTTGTGAACCACGTCTCAAAGAAACTAGACGAGGGAGACCAAGTTGACGTGGTGTACCTTGATTTCCGGAAAGCGTTTGATCAGGTCGATAATGATGTCCTATTGCAGAAACTCTCCTCAATAGGATTTGCACCTCTGCTCTTGCGATTGTTTTCCAGTTACCTGAAAGACCGCAGGCAATTCGTTCGACTTGGATGTTTTGATTCGGATCCTTACCATACAAAGTCCGGTGTAAGTCAGGGTTCCATTCTCGGACCTTTTCTTTTCACGATAATGGTGAACGACCTTACCAATTGTCTCCCTGCTGGTAGATCCTTATTGTACGCCGACGACATCAAAGTAGTAGTGGATATCAAGACTCCAGCAGATTGCCGGAAAATGCAGTGTAACTTGGATGCGATCCACCGGTGGAGTGTCGAAAATCGCCTGTATCTTAACGCTTCCAAGTGTTACATTATGAGTTTCACTCGATCAAAACAGGCTGTACTCGCTAGTTATTCTATCGATAAAATACCCCTCTCTAGAACTTATTCCATAAAAGATCTCGGCGTAGTGTTCGATCATGAACTTACGTTTCATAGTCATATGCGCTCTCTAGTTGGTGAAGGTTTTAAGCGTCTGGGTTTTGTTTTCCGCAATTGCAAAGACTTCACACATGTTGGTGTTATGAAGTTACTCTACTCGGCACTTGTAAGATCCAAACTAGAGGCTAGTTCGTGCGTTTGGAATCCGCACGAGTCGACCTATGCACTAATGCTTGAAAAGGTACAGAAGTGCTTCCTGCGCTATCTTTTTAAGAAGTTGTACGGTTATTACCCCCGAATTTACCCTACCGCTTATCTACAGGGCACCCTCGGATATAACTCGCTGGCAACGCGCAGATTGTTTGACCAGCTGATCACAACTCTTCGCATATTGCGTGGTCGTCTCGATTGTCCCAGCTTGCTCAATGAGGCCTGTCGCCTCTTTGTACCTGATGGACGTGTGCGTTTTCGAGCAGATCGTTTGCGGCTCTTTGCTGTCCCTTTCTCTCGTACGGTCGCGCATCGTAACTCTCCTGTATGCCGCTCCCTGCATGCGCTCAATGAACTTAACGCGAAGCAACTCTCCTGCGATCTGTTTGCGGATGGCTGGACGGTTGTCGAAAGAGAGTGCTTGAAGTTGTGTGAGATGCTCACTTAGTTATTAGTGTTATTATTTGTTTTTAACTTGTAATGTACCTAATATACCCATGATTTTATAGAAAAAAATTGTAATGACCTAGGATATTTCCTGTAATGTTACATTTTTTTGTTATTTTTTTTTTTGTGTCTATAAATAAAAAGAAACAAAAAAAAAAAAAAAATAATGCCGACTCAAGAGCCGGCGCAGATGTTACGGCCAGAGGCTGTAAAGTATAAGTTTTACCGAAACAAAACGTTACGACCGCGTTCGCGTTTAGCTGTCATATCCCATACAAATTGAGGGTAAAACGCAAACGCGATCGTAAAGTTTTGTTTCGGTAAAACTTATACTAGAGCCTCTGACCAAAAAAACCTTTGAAAAAAGGAATACCTTGACCCCTTCTTCCAACAGCTGTATGACGACACTGGCGCCAACGCCATTGGCCGCACCGGTGATCAATACAACTTTGTCTTTTAGATCGTACATGTTTCTGCGCCTGCGTCGGTATTAGCACTAACTATATATAAGGATTAAGATGTTCCGCTTCGCATTCCTCGATAACTTAAAAGGGGTTTATTCCAAACTTCCTTAGAATCACCACTTAACGAAACATTTTATTTTATTAATAATTTAACGTGGAAAGAAGAAGAAGAACTGACTAAAGACACAGAAGACTAAAGATACGCTTCATCAAATCATCAGTCAATGTCTGGGTAGCTCAGTTGGAAGAGCGCTGTACCGGCAATACTGATGGCACAGGTTCGAAACCTGTCTTGGGCTTCAGACGATGATGGTTTATTTTTCCTTTATATTTAAGTATTCTCTTCCTAAGAATCTTAGAGTGCAATGTGCAAATTAGAAAGAGAAGAGTAGATTTTCTCGTCTCTCGTCGCGTCGCAGCGTCAGTTGTGCTAGCCACTGATAATAGTTTCCATCGGGAAAACTCGGAAATACGAATGAACCCGAAGTCTTATGTTATACACGCTCTTTAGTGGCACGAAAGCATGTTAGTTTCGAGCAAATAGCTATGTTAGTATATCTGGAAAGTTGCTAGTAAGTAGCATGATCCTGCTATAACGAGCGAATTTGATGATAATACATAACATACCTAGGTAATACCATGTAATACCTACAGAGTATAATGTAAAGTATGTTTTTCTAGATTGGATGTTCAGAGCATTTTCCTTTTTTTTGCGGCATGAAAACACTAGCAAATAACATGTTTTGTGCAGTCAAGTGCAAAAAAAAGTATCGATAACATCCTCTCCTAAATAAGCACCAAAACCTTAATCCGCTGACACAAAAGTTATGGGACATATTTATGAGTAAGTTGTATGCACCCATATTTTTACACTTGACTGTGAAACATCACACATCGGAGAGTTGCTAGTAAGTATGCATATATAATAATTGAGCATGCTCAGACAAGAATGCTATCTCCTTAAGTTGTTAACATAAAGTTCAATTAACAAGCGAACTTGATGATAATACATAACATACCTAATACCTACATAATAGAGTATAATGTAAATAATGTTTTTCTGGATTGGATGTTTTCAGCGTTTTCCCTGTGGTCTAGCTTTCCACGTGATAATTCAATTGTTTTACAATTAAACTGCAAAAATAATACCTATCGACATAAAATGTAAATATTTCAATTACGTAGTACTGAATGTATTTTATGTATGTTACTTGAAAAAACAAGATAAATTATACGTAATTTCCGACAAAATACTGCTAAATTTCTACTTCCCTGTGAAACGAAGACTAACTACTCAAAATATTCAAATGACATCCATTTTGAGAATAGCGTCCCCACACGAAGCGGTAAATTATAGGTAGGTACTTTATGATTACTCACTGCACTGATTAGATAAAACAAACTTAACGATGTAGCGTGATTTGACGTTATTCGAATGTTATTCTTCTTGTTATCTATGGATTTCTTCAGGGTTCGGAACAGCTGAACCGATTTACATGAAATATTGCATTGATATAGTTTTATCCCGGAAATCACACTCCAAGGGGCTGAAATGGGGGATGAAAGTTTGTATGGAACTACGACGGTTCCACGAGGAAGGAGTCGTGGGCAGAAGCAATAGTTAGTAATTCAATGTAGTAACATAACTTTGTAATAATAATTTGAAACATGTGGAGTTTCCTGACATGCTTATGAATTGTTGTGATGATTTATGTTGTAGTTTAGATCATAGAAAATACTTAGATCATTTGTATTATAATATACCTAATTACTTCGCTAAGTGAGGCAGCTATTTTCACTAGAGAGATAAGTACTAAACGTGTCATACGACATGTTACTGCCCAGCTAGCACGATACGTTTTATCGTTATTGTGGTGTATCTATGTCATGATTACTCTGTCAATGTCTTATAAATAACTGTGTCACATTTTTAGCTGAATAAAGCCAATATTTCCAATGGTTTCTCTTTAAGTACTCCGTACGTATCAGTTATGTTGTACGGAACGTTTCAGTACATTTTCGCTGTAACGTAAAATTTTTCGTGCTAGGGCCTCTGGTTGGAACAAATATGTCAAATAATAATAATAAATATTATAGGGACAATCTTACACAAATCGACCTACTCTCAAACTAAGCAGAGCTTGTACTTTGGGTACTAGAAGACGATAAGCATACTTATATCTTTAAAAAAATACTTAAATACTTACATAGAAAACATCCATGACTCAGGAACAAATATTCGTGCTCATCGCACAAATAAATGCCCTTACCGGGATTCGAACCCGGGACCTCTTGCTTCGTAGGCAGGGTCACTACCGCCAAAGCTAAAGCGGACGTCAAATAAGCGCAAGAGCGATGGACGGATTCCATCCAGCTCGTGGCGAATAGTTTTTAAATTTTCCATTTTGATCGAAATTTTGAATTTCTATAGAGAATGTTTCTGCTCAGACATTTACTGTTACTATTTAGGTGGAGGGGGAGTTTTTTTCCAAAATTATTCTTTCTTTTTTCAAGCCATTCGCAAGTTTTCACTTCTGCCGGCACTCCCGGAGTGCAACCCGGTCTTTTTTTTTTACTTCAAGTCATATCTTATTTGGCGGAGGTTCAAATTCTTGGCCAGTAGTTAGCGTGGTTAATAAAAAAGTTCCGTTGTGACACGAAAATTAACCATACCTACAATTGAATGGCTAATTTTCGTGACACAACGGAACTTTTTAACTACTAGGTACCAATTAACTAGGCTTACTGCAGGCCAAAAATTTGGTCCTCACCCATTTATGATTTTAATTATATAAGTAGGTATACCACTTACAATTACAAAGATAAAATTAAAAGTTAATATTAAAATTCATATGGGTGTATATAATATTAGGTAAGTCATTTGTTTTGAGTAGCATGAGCTTTTCCAGATAAACGTGGAATCCTAATTTTGCTACCGCGTATACACTCTTCTTTTCACTCCTTCCATGATAATTAAAAACACGATAATTACATTAATATATTTAATTTAAAAGATACAGATATTATTGCACGGCCACGGATTCGTATTTTGCAATGATCATATTCACCGGACGACAAATGATCGTATCTGTTTTAGTTTTAATATCAACCTTTACTATAGTTATACATAATATGTCTTGTGTCCAAATGTTTTGTATAGTCAGTAATTTTGAATAGCCCGCAACTCCGAAGATTAAGTAATGCCACCTGCAAAAAGCAATGTTTTACCCAAGAACTTTGTAGAAAGATTACTCATTAGAATACAAAAAAAATGATTTCTGCGTTTAAGAAAATTCCACCCCTAAGGGGGTTAAATAGGGGTGTAATATTTGTATGGGGGAAACATTATTTTTTAAACTAGAGTTTTGTAACTTTAGGTTATTTTTATAACGTGGGCTAGGGATAAGAAGGGATTTTTGGAAATACCTCCCCTAAGGGGGTCAAATAGGGGTGCAAAGTTTGTATTGGGGAATCTTTTTTTTTTAGCTAGAGACTTGAAACTTTGTAGAAACATTACTTATTAAAATACAAAAAAAGTAATTTCTGCATTTTAGAAAATTCTACCCCTAAGGGCGTTAAATGATGGTGGAATATTTGTATGGTGAAAACATTATTTTGTAAACTAGAGACTTAAAACTTTGTAGAAAGATTACTTATAAAGGTACAAAAAAAGTGCTTTCAGCGTTTTAGAAATTTCCGCCCCTAATGGGGTTAAATGGGGTTGCAATGTTTGTACGGGGGAAACATTATTTTTTGAACTAGAGACTTGAAACTCTGTAGAAAGATTAATTATTAGAATACAAAAAAAGTGATTTCTGAATTTAAGAAAATTCTACCCTTAAGAGGGTTAAATATGGGTGCAAAGAGGGTACTTTATTTTTTGAGCTAGAAACTTGAAACTTTGTAGAAAGATTACTTATTGGAATACAAAAAACGGCAGGCAGCGTTCTAGAAAATTCTACCTCGAAGGGGGTTAAATAGGGGTGCAAAGTTTGTATGAGGGAAACTTTTCCTTTTGAGCTAGAAACTTGAAACTTTGTAGAAAGATTACTTATTAAGGTTACGAGAAATTGAAAGAGCATTTAAAGCTCAAAAAAATGCATAAGGGCATTAAGTGGTATTTCAGCTAGAGAGTCATGTAAGCCTGTTTTTAAAAGGCTCCCCTTGCCGTGCATGTACATTATAATAAATAGATTTGCATGCCTACTTTTATAAGGTATTGACATATGGACATTATTTACCATACCATCTTTATACGTACATAATTTTAAGCAAATAAACAAATTTCACTTCATTTCATAAGATACAAAAAAGTAATTTCAGTATCTCACTCATAATAACTAAGATCCCCATTTTCTAGCTCCAAATACATGCGTCGCTCTGTATCTTGCAGAGTCATTTTTGCCAAAGATTAAAATTAGATTAATGCATCAGGTAACTGACGGACTTTATATCTTTGTCATCATCAAAAATCTACGCGGACGAAGTCGCGGGCGGGCGGCCGCTAGTGTGCCTATAAACACACTCCCAGAAAAACATTAAAATACATAAAATACTATTATAATTTAATCTGAGTCATGTCATTATGACACCTACTTTTTATGACTGTTTCGTACAGAATACGTTAAAATAAGTATGTTTTATTTGAAACTTTTCTCTAAAATCTAAAATGGCCGAGATATTTGACCCGAAAGTTGGGAAAAATCTGTATATGTAAAAAAAATTATGGATGTTGTGTCATTATTGGTTCTGGCTCTGGCGCTTCGCCGGCCGCCGCCGCGGCACGCTCGCTTCGCTCGCATCACGCTGGCCTCGCGCCATCAACCCGCCAGCACTACGTAGCGCTGCGCTGTCTGGCGTCACGCGTCACACTGACCTACCAGTGGCTTGCGCGCGGCGTGTTGCTGGCGGGGCGCGACAGAAGCGGGGCGCGTTGCCGCCTGTTTGACCGCGCTGGCAGTTTGTAGGGAAATATCGCGCGGCGCGCCCGCGACGGTGCTGTGTGTTCGACCCTTTAGAGGTCCAATATCTTGACCATTTCTAAATTCAGAGAAACAAGTTTCTATAAAAACATGCTTATTTATACGTATTCTTTACGAAACCGACATGAAAAATAGGTGTATCCATAACATCACTCGGATTAAAACCTTTGATTTGCCATTGCAAACCGTTTTGCGGGTGTACTTATATGTCTTGAAATGTTTCTGAGTAAAATTATCATTTATCTGTATGACTATGGGTGTTATAGATTTAATTCACTTTAGGCATTAAAACGATATGAATAACAACCATTACCTACGTTGAAATATATGCCTAAGAATAGTTATACATACCTAATTATCGGTAGACCTTTGATCGTAATGGACATCAATTTTCTGACTTAAGTGATTATAATACTTTTTATACTCAACAAAAATTGTGAATATTGATGTTTATGTATATATATTAATTATATGGTTATCAGTTTCTGACTATCGAAATTCGGAACAATAAGTCTATGGGAAACAAAGGGACCCCATCATTTTCACTCGAACTGGATAAATCATCATTGTAAATCGAAAATATTAGTATGTGAACTGCTTTTACGTGCTTGTCATAAGTGACACTGCACCACTAACAAATCTACAATTCGACAAAATTGTACTTACCAATGATGTAATATAATAATGAGGTAGATACGTTGTCTATACGAAAGACCGTGTTTAAAAATGGCCAGGCAACACACATGACACATGGAAGAGCTGCGAATATTGTAGCTACACACTAATAAGGGTATCAAATGAGAGCAGGACGGTATGCTTATTTCCGGGAGCGAAAAGAGACAAGTAAATGTGTTGTGACGTACGATGCAGAGAAACTATACTTGTCTCTGTCATGCCGTCTCGCTTACATGGACAAAGAGTATTAATAAATCAGACTAGACACTGCCTCTTATCATATTCTCGTTACGTACTATTGTACATTTTATACGTCTCGATTCAAGATGCTCGGCTCTTCACACAAACATAGTTTCTTTCTAGAGAGTGTCGAAATATACGTTTTTTGTTGGCATAAACGGCCGTCAAGTGACTGTAAACCTGAGTACCTATATGCTTTTAATTGCAACTCGATACGACCTCAAAAGGGAACTGTAGAACTGTTTAGGAGCGGAAGTTTAAATTGACAGTTTGTACTAGTATTTTAATTTTTTAATACTTTCGTGGTCTGTCAATTTCTATATATCTGTCAATTTCTCTCTCTCTCTCTCTCTCTCTCTCTCTCTCTATCTCTATCTCTATCTCTATCTCTCTCTCTCTCTCTCTCTCTCTCTCTCTCTCTCTCTCTCTCTCTCTCTCTCTCTCTCTCTCTCTCTCTCTCTCTCATTTAATGTTGTATACTTAATAAACGGGCAATCACATTTATTGTAACAGAGGCATTTTAAGTTTTATCAAGACGGGATTTATTATATAAAGTTAGCATAGTATGAAACTAAATAAGGATAATAGAGATACATATATTTCTACAATAATTTCAAAACCATTAAACTTGATTTGACTTGAATAATCAATCCTGAATCGTATGCCTACGATCTTATCAAGACCCCTCTGTTAGTGTTATTCTTTGATCGGCAAAGATATTGCGTCTCTATCGCACTCACGCTTCGGGTATATTTTTATTGCACTCAACATGATCTGGAAATTTCTTTTATGCACGTAATTATTGAATACGTAAAATGTATTGATATGAAGATAAAAGTAGATTACTTACGAATGATACGTTATCCCCTGGCTTTTTTAGTATAATTAGTGCAAAATCGCATCACACACGACGGCATCTTTTATTTTTTGCGCTGCAAATCTGACAACTGCGGCACGTTTGCACGCAGCCATTGCCAGCGATACTGAGGCGAGGTCTGCGGTCTGCCAATTGCATGAGTTTTAGTGTGCCACTTTTGGAGCGCTTGTAACATATCTACCTAATTTTTATATTACATCATTGACAGTTACCATATAAAAAGTTGTCAATTTGTCGAATTGTACGCTTGTAAAGTTTTGTGGTATATAGGCCCCAGTTATTTTTATTAAAAAATACGTAGGTATGTTTCGCAGGCTTTTTGTTCCATGGTCTTAAACTTCTGATATCAATATATTAGAAATCACATTATATAAATCTGTAAAGTTGGGAATCTGCAGAATTGGAAATCTGTACAATTGGGAATCTGTAGAGTTGGGAATCTGATGAATTGGGAATCTGTAGAATTGGAATAAGAGTAATTGTGACAGCGAATGCCAAGTTTACTATTGTCCGCCGCGGCCAAGCCGCGCCAGTGTGATGCAGGCTTAAAACACGCTACTGGAAGTAGGTACCTACTGTAGTGAAAAATAAAATAAAAGATCACTAGCAAGATCACGATCGTAATTTTAATAGTTCTAACCGAAACATTTATACATTTTAAACAAAGTTATAATATCCCGACGACGTGCTCGCGGCAACCAAGTCGATCCCAAATGGGTTATTACAATTAGGTACAAGTAGCACAAACGGCTTCGCGAACCGTACAGATCCCTGGCACAGGGCACGATACGTCAGAGAAACGCATCTGATGGTAAAAAAAACCTTCCACCACGAGGGTGGGCAATAGGACACCGGATAGCGGATGATGTGAGATGAGATGGGTGTATGGGTGATTGTGGAGACGATAGCCGAAAGCAGGAGAAACGAAAGGAATGAATCGCGTGGGCGTGCTGATGCCTTTAAGAATTTTGAGAAGCGGAACCGGATGGTTGATATCCCGAACTAAAGATAGCGCCCTGCGCTCAGTTCGTGCAAGGATCAGCAAGCGTGGGTGTACACAATAGCGTCACTAAATCTAAATCGCGGTTACATAGGCAACTAATTAGAACTAACAGAAGGTAGACGATTATTAGGTTTCCGGAGACTTCCCTGACACTTGACTTCCCTGAGACTTCCTGAGCTCCTTAGCTAGTTGAGCCGCTGCGACGAACCGTTGATCCACTTCAGGTAGGCTCCTTTGAATGAACTCCGCATTCCGGGAGTATAAAAACCCGCAGTGATAGCACGCAGGAATCGTGGGCACAAGCTTCTTAAACAGGGTAACGACCTGACGGAGTGGGTCCTCGTACCCCGATAGGGCAAGCGCTGGGTTGAGTACCCGCACCAGAAAGCTACGACAAAAATAAAGGTAAGATCTACGATATTTCTTGATGCGACTATGAACTGCCTAGAGACTTATACCACCAATGCTTACCCAGCACGTCCTCGACGGCTGGCCTTTGAATACAATCACACTCGATGTAAGACGACGCTTGTGAATTAGGAACCTCCTTTTCCTTCACACAATAGCACTTGGTGCTGGCGGCCAGAATCTTCGTTGCTTGAGATTCACTCCAACGCCACTAAGTTTTTAAAACGAAGAATACTATCCCTTAGTTCTTAGCCTTAGTTCTAGTTATAAGCTTGGATAAAAACAACAGTCTCGAATCACAATAGTTGTTTACTTGACCAATGTCAACTGCTTCTCTGACCTTCGAAAAGCACCTAGCACCAATCATATTTGAAAAATCGAATTGCCTTTTTAAAATTCAAATTGTCCTTTTAAATCCCACCAGTACAAATACGCTAAGAGTACTGCATGTACCGAGGCCGTACCAGGGAGTCTTAAGTTGTGGACGCCACCTACCGGGAAGACGTAAAAGTCCTAGAGACACAGACAACGATAACAGAAAACACAAGTGACCATGAACCCTGAAGGAAAAAGGTTCAAGTAATATGCGTTAGATGGCGCAGATACTAAAATCAGTAATTTAAAAATTCAGCGGTTTAACCGACAGTGTTGTTCTGCAGATGAGTTAACGCTGCACTACCTACCTACATATTTATTGTCTCTGGCCTCGCTCTGGCCCACAGTGTTTTTAGAATAATGGTTTTAAAACTTTTTTGGTTTTGTAGCTTCTCTATGTGGTCTATGAGACGCTTATCAAAACAGAATTTTGGCTCCCTTGGGCAAAAAAAATAGATTGAAAAAGAAAATGCAGGGTTCAAAAACTAGTTTTGCTCCCTATAAACGGGCTAAAAAAACTTGTTTTCGAATAGAGAGAGTCGTGAAAATAACTATTCACTTGTCATGTTCAAAAAGTGCGTCATATTAGGCTTAGCAAGCGGCTAAAGTAGTTGGAGGACTATACATTTAACCCCTAGGGATAATATGTATACATATTTATGATTTATAAAACATTTTAAGTTGACCAATCATAACATTTCGCCGTATTACAAGTACATCCACCAATCACAACCCTTTAAAAAAAGACCGGGTTGCACTCCGGGAGTGCCGGCAGAAGTGAAAACTCAGACACACCTTAAAAGCTCAATATCACTACTATCACTAGTTATAACAGTCACATGCAATGAAATCCAATCTCTACGAGTATGTATTTTAACGACAACATGAATGTTATGTTTGCACACGAAATAGTTCAAAGGATGTTTTGACCTAGCGCACTACAATTAGGGTTCAGTTCAATTAACATCCAAAAAATCCATAAAAATATACGGGTTCGATCCCGGGTTGTGAAGTTTCTTAAAACCGGCCAAGTGCGAGTCAGTCAGGCTTAGTAATAAGGTCCCATTTTCACCTTTTGGGTAACGAAACACGATAAAATTTGACCCAGTAAATGAGATGACTTGGTACTTTTTCGCGTTTCTGGACCACCTGGCACTACTTTTCCCCCAATTAAAACGCCTGGCATTGCGCATTGTTATATTCTAAATGAATATATAATTAGATATTATATCACACCAAACTCAGAGCTCTACAAATTGGTCACCTTCAATTGATTTTTCAACCCCTTTGCTGCCCATCCACTCTCACACCCACCGCTGAAAAGCTGAAAGGCGCTCGAATTAATTAATAATGTATTATGTCATACTAACTAGAGGGATTTCGTTGCTCTATAAATTGTATACCTATTTCCGTGGCTGGCTCTTAGTCCACATATTACCCTACGAACTATTTACCCTCACTACGTTCGGGAAAATAACCATCTCGTGGCAGTGTGGCTTATTTTAGACCCTTGTCATACAATCTACTATTAAACCACAGCTCCTTTAACAAAGTTACAGGTGGGTTTTATTGGCCATCCATATATATTTTTTATGTCTAGAAATTGGGCAGTATAAATGCAAAACATATGGATGTAAAATACCAAGAAAAACGTATAGTAAACTAGCGGCCGCCCGCGACTTCGTCCGCGTAGATTTTTGATGATGACAAAGATATAAAATAGGTAAGTGAATTTTATTCTTAGTTAAAATGGTCTAGACATATTACATATCAAATAGTGGCAGACACTGATATGCAATTGTTAAAGAATTTTTAAAGATTTTCCAATCAGATTACGGGAATGGTTTGCAGAATGCTTAATACTTATTCCGTCAGTTACCTGATGCTTCAATCTAATTTTAATCTTTGGCAAAAATGACTCTGCAAGATATAGAGCGACGCATGGATTTGGAGCTAGAAAATGGGGATCTTAGTTATTATGAGTGAGATTAAAAAAAAGATAAATATCGTAAGGCTGTTAAAAAACAATCTTAAACTCAGCACTGGAAATCGAGAAATTGAGACAGGTTAATGAAAAATACATCTCTTTAAAAAATCCAGTGTTCCCTGTACAAAACCTTCAACCTTTTTTTAACCCCCATTGGGATAGAATTTTCTTAAACGCTGAAATTACTTTTTTTGTATTTTAATAAGTTAACTTTCCAACTCAAAAGGAAAAGTTTCCCTCATACAAACTTTGCACCCCTATTTAACCCCCTTTGAAGTAGAATTTTCTAAAACGCTGCCTGCCTTTTTTTGTATTCTAATTAGTAATCTTTCTACAAAGTTTCAAGTCTCTAGCTCAAAATAAAGATTCCCCCATACAAAATTTGGACCCCTATTTGACCTCTTTAGGTATTTCCAAAAATCCCTTCTTGTCCCTAGCCCACGTTATAAAAATAACCTAAAGTTAAAAACTCTAGTTTTAAAAATAATGTTTCCCCATACAAATATTGCACCTCTATTTAACCCCCTTAGGGGTGGAATTTTCTTAAACGCAGAAATCACTTTTTTTCTATTCTAATGAGTAATCTTTCTACAAAGTTTCAAGTTCATAGTTCAAAAATTAATGTTTCCCCCATACAAACATTGCACCCCTATTTAACCTCCTTATGGGTGGAATTTTCTAAAACGGTGAAATTACTTTTTTTGTTTCTTAATAAGTAATAAGTAATCTTTCTACAAATTTTCAAGTCTCTAGTTAAAAAAATAATGATTCCCCCATACAAACTTTGCACCCCCATTTAACCCCCTTAGGGATGGAATTTCCAAAAATCCCGTCTTATTCGTTGCCTACGTCATAAAAGAAAGTCCTGGTGTAAATTTCAAGTTTCTAGTCCTAGTAGTTTCGGCTGTGCGTTGATGAGTGAGTCAGTCAGGACATAGGCATTTATATGTATAGATAGACTAAGTAAAAAATAAAGAAAATAATGACGTTTGGAAGAGATTGCAGATTACCAGGGGGGGCTAGTAAGCTAAGTTTTATGTCGGACATAAAGCATTCGTCCCATTCTGGCAAATATGCGAGTATATGAGGGACAAATGCTTTACGTCGGATTACTATTAAGGGACGTAAATTCTATACAATCTTTATCTACCCTGTCACCTATGCCAACTCTTTTACTTTTACTTCTTATTCTTTGTTATTTAATATCCTCAATTAAAACAGTGCAATTGCATTGATTAAAAAATGAGCCTCATTTCGTCAAACAAAAGTTTTTTTTAAAATAAATTAATTTAAAACAAGAATTAGTGTATATAATAAATAAAATACGATACAAATAGCTTCTATTTTTGATACCGATACCGAGAACTTTTTGAATGCCCCTCGTATATTATACTATGGATACAAACGCGCCTACAATATTTTGCGAGCAAATGTTTGAAACGTTGTGAGAGCTTTCCATGTTATACAAGGAAACGTTAAATTGAATCATGGAGCTATGATTATTTAAGACAATAAGCTATGGTAATAATAATATCACAACCGAACGAGATGGTAGTATACAAATCTCAAGAAGTGTGGCAGAAAGGTGTCTCATTCGTGTCTCATGTCCTTGCCTTGGTTCCACTTTTCTTTTATTTGACGTGTTAGTTGTGAGATATAAAACATTACCCGCCCAATTAAAATAGGTTCTTTATGGTATGGCTGATTGACCCTAGTCTCACCTAATGGTAAGCGATGACAGAGCCTAAGATAGATGAAGCTCACTGGTTCAGTAATATAATAGCCTAATAACTCCCTTTTTGAAGGCACCTAGATTGTAGTTCTCAGGAAATAGAGATGAATGGAATTCCATTCATAATTAATTTAGCTGCGTAGAGCCTTTCCGTCCCTTGCAGTGGCTCGCGTATACAGGGTGACATTTTAATCAGTGTCCAAATTTTTTGTAGGCATTTGGTATCACTAGTAGACTCCATTTTTGAAAAAAAACTGGTAGGTATTTTTTTTAATTATAAATTGTCTATCTCAAAAGAATTATCCGTACAGCGTGGTTACTGGGCATTCAGTATCGCGCGGAGCGGGGCGGGGCCGGGGGAGGGGAGGGTAGTCGTGCGCAAACCTTACTACGCGCTGAGGTGCCCGCGCGGTAAGGTTTTTTTGGGATAACTTTAAGCAGCCCTTACTAAAATTTTTTGTACACGTATTTTATAATTTTTGCTGACGAATCTTGTACTTGAATTTGGACACTCATTAAAATGTCACCCTGTATAGCTCCTCTGTCGAAATCTATACTCGTACCCTAAGATTTGAATAGAATCATGCTTTTGCTGTACTCAAGTCTCAGAAAATGTCAGCATAGCATGGAGTTATTATATTCATAATCATATTTATTGGTAATATTGTATTTTTTTACTAAACGGGACCTAATCCCTTTTATTCCACTAAATAAAGCCATCTTGAGTCCTAATTACCAGTTCACTACGGTTGAGGAAATTCTTCCAGAGTTAGGAAAAGCCAAAGGATTTTGGCATTTAAATCTCTCGGAAGAAAGTAGTAAACTTACCACATTTTGGACTCCATTCGGCAAATATCGCTGGAAAGTGGGCCCATTTGGTATTCCCTCTTTACCCCAGGAAAATTACGTGTTTTTTGTTTGTTTAATTTTCAAATGTTATTCTAAGATGCCTTATCCAAGAATCCTACAAAAATTCCATAGGGAAGTAATAAAAATAAATGGCACATCCATTGTTTTTTGTGTGATTTATTTATTATTCTTGTTGAGCTCCTGTAAATTAACCAAAACAAAAATTAAAATATCTATTAATATTTTTCTCTTTTTTCTGGAATTGGTTAAATATCGATTTTTTTGATGACTAATATTTTAGTGGATTTTCAGTCTACGTAATTACTAAAATGATAATATATCAGTTAAACACAAAAAAGCTGCTTTTATGAATTATTTCAAATTTCAATTTTTTTCCATACTAATGAAAATAGAGTGCTTGGGCTACTTCGTCAGATTATTTTCAAAAAAAGAGCGAAATTAATGAAGGTTTGACAGGAGTTGAAGTCCTAGTGGATGATTTATTAGTTTATGGCTTGTTTATGGTATAAGTAGGTGATTCCATGGATGAGGCTTTAATAGACCAGAACAAACATCCTGAAAATCTCTTACAATGATTATTAAAGTTTAACTGCAAATTAAATAAAACTATGATAAAGCTTTTGCAAACTTAAGTAAAATACTATGGACATGTCTTTATAAATAAAGATCCGTCAAAGTTTGAAGCAGTAAAAACATACCAACTCCAACTAATAAAAAAGAGCTTCGAAGATTCCTGGGAGTTGTCACTTACTTAAGTCGATTCATACCAAACCTTATAGTACGGTGGCAAAATCGCAAAAAGTCGTCTCCTTCACGATTTTCGTGGACATCTCTTCTATATACCTAATACTGGAATGGATGTGTTCCTTGTTGTCTCCAGGGTACGAATCTGCTGGTTTTAGTTAAGGGAGAGGGGGACGGACATAGCTGTGACGTCATAAAGATGGCCGCCTACGGTCATCAAATTTTGTTCAAATCTCGGGTTCTATTTTACTGATTGCTTCGTGTGAGGTGTCATTTGAAAGCTTATTAAACATACTATAATTGATTTCTAGAACGCTATGACGTACAATCAACACTTTTTTAATTATTAGAAAAAATAAGATTTTTTGTACCCCGCGCGTTTGAACGAGTACTGATAAAACATGCTTGTAACTCAATAAATAATAACTTTAGCGAAATAAAAGTTATTATAAAAAAGGAGGTCATTTTATAAGCTTTCCAAAAAAAATAGTATTTGTTGGTGTACACTAATAAATAACCAAGTAATAATAAATTTTGTGAATTACGCACCAAATAACTATCACCACGCTCGTCTCTGCTAGCGATCGCTGGCGTCACATCGCGCCTTTAGAAACTCTTTTTTTGTTTTCTGAGTAATTATACGACTCAGACGGTCATGATACGCACCTAAAGCAGTAAAATAAAGGCCACCTCAGGAACTTTGTAGCCCGAGCCGAAGGCGAGGCGAGTGCACTGAAGCGTACTTTTTCACCCCCCACACACAATTTTACGTCTTCTTTTGGCTGACAAGTGAGATTGTTATTGCCAATTTACGCCCGGTTGATGTAAAATTAGTCTAGTTCCTAGTATTAAGTTGAAAATAATTAATAAATCAATGAACGCAAGCAGCTTTATTAGACAACTAGCTTCCGCCCGCGACTTGGTCTGCGTGGACCCGGGATAAACTGATCACCTAACTGACCTATATTTTAATCCAGGCTATAAACTATCTTCGTACAAAATTAAATCCAAATCAGTTGAGCCGTTTAAGCGTGGCCGTGGTTGAGTAACAAACATCTAAACATCAATTATCCAAACTTTCGCATTTATAATATTACTAGGACTAGTTTTTGCCCGAGGTTACCTGTGTTGTACTTTGACTTGTACTTTCCAAATCTGACTTGTTTTGGTTAAGTATTTCCTCGCAAAAGAGAAGTGAAAAACAGCTATAGGAAAAGCGGCAGAGAGATTTGTAACTGAAACGTTGGACGCACCGAGTGTGTGTCCGCTTGGTGAGTGTTTGAGTCTTGTATGTGATAGAGAAAGGGGGGGTGTGTGGCCGCGTTGGCTTGCCGTACGGGCATTTGGCCCTCAAGTTCGCTTGTAAAACACTCGGCGGGTATGGTGTCCAAGAGCGCGCCCTGAAGGGACGCCACAGACCTTCGTCCCTATACGGAGAGCTCGGCCTGCCGCCTCGCTTACCATGCCGCTCTCTTTCGGGTCTTCGGCCCTCAAGTTGTCCGCGCAGGCTCGCGTGGAGAGCGCGCTCTGAAGGGACGCTTCAGACCTGCGGCCCTACGGAGCCCAGCCCAGGAGTAAAGTATCCGAGAGCGCACGCACTCTGGAGGGTCGCTTCCGGCCTTTGGCCCTCCGACTCACGTAGAGAGCGCGCTCTGAAGGGACGGTTCGGGCCTTGCTCTTAGATTCGCTGGTAAGACACTTAGGAGTAACAAAGTGGCCATCTGGCTTGCGTGGAGAGCCCGCTCTGATGGAACGCTTCGGGCCTTCGACCCCACGCAGAGCTCACAGCCTGCCGCCTCGCGCGCCATGCTGTTTTTTCGGACCATATCGGCTCTCAGGTTTGCTTGTAGGACAAATAGGAGTACTGAAGAGTCCACGTGGACCCGCCCTTTGGGCCTTTGGCCCTTTGGCTTACGTCGAGAGCCCACTCTGAAGGAACAATTCGGGCTTTCGGTCCTACGCAGAGCCTGGCCTGCCGCCTCGCGTGCCATACTGCTCTCCTTCGGGCCTTCGGCCCTCAGGTTTGCTTGTAGGTCACTTAGGAGTAGTAAAGTGTCCACGTGGGCCCGCCCTTTGGGCCTTTGGCCCTCTGGCTTGCGTGGACAGGCCGCTTTGAAGGTACGCTTCGGTCCTTCGGCCCTCAAGTTTGTTTGTAATGCATTTAGGAGTAGTAAAATGTCTGCGTGAGCTCGCCCTTCGGGGTCTTTGGCCTTAGTACTCGCGTGAAGAGCACGCTCTTGAGGGATGCTCCGGGCCTTTGGCTCGTGTTGGTCTGTTCGAACTTGTTTCCTGCGAAACTGCTACTGCTTGCAGCTGCTTAACTATGGAGCTCCATAGTTCGCTAGCTATATCTATATCTATACGCATCTCCAGAGAAAAAATATGCATGGGCATGGGGCAAGAGCGGCCTTGTTCCGAGTTTGGCTCCTAGTCCTCGGGCTGGATTTTGGCGAAAGCTTGCAGCCTACAGTCAAAGAAGTTATGAATTTAAAATGCCTCTTTATTGAAACATATTTATCTGTCTAGGGGGCGTGTACGACTCAAATCAAGGCGTCCCCTGAAACACCGTATTTATTAATTCGACTACAGGAACACACAGGAAGGCGTGGCGAGAGCTTATGAAGGCCTTAAGGGGATGCCTTGATTTGAGTCGTACACGCTCCCTAGACAGAGATACGCTGATGCCTTCCGCCCACGAGAAAAAGATATGTAACACTTTTCGGGAATCGCTGTTGTGGACTCGATAAATATCTAAGTTGGTGAAGTTTTATTAAAATTTCATAAAGTGAGATTTTAGATGAGATAAAATACTATAGTATTAACTTGATTGTGTCGTAAAATAATGCATCATTTGAGTAGGCTGAATAAAAAAAGGAAAATACAGACCAAACTTTGGTTTTTTTTATAAATAAAATCGGATAAACAATCATATAGTCAAGAATCATATATCTGAAAACCTCTTATTGTTTCTTAATCTAGTCAGAACAGCGTTTCAAAGCACGCGATAATTTCTAATGAACCGCCTTAAGCACCACGGGGATGCCCTAGGGCAACAACAACAACAGCAACACCAATAGAAACAACAGTACCTTTCATTTGGGAACACCAAAATTGAACTCTCATAGTATTTCAATCATACGCATCGTGCCGGTTCCCGCGGACTTGCGTTACGGAATTGGCCATAAATGACAGGTTTATTATTTAACGACAACAAATTGCATATTATTGGAAAGCTAATGAAATGTTTGATATTTTCTATTATAACATTTATCACGCTAAAGTATCTCTTTCTCGAATTATGATGGTAAGAAAGCAGAACGTCTAAGGTAAAAAAACATATTTTTTTAATTATTTTCCAAACGGTTGAATGTACGTTACAGATCTCAAAGAATGAATTATAGAACATTTAATACGCATTCAAATGACACCTCGTATGAACCGATCAGAAAAATAGAACCCGAGATTTGAACAAATATCGATGACCGTCGGCCGCCTTCTTTATGACGTCACAGCTATGTCCGTCCCCCTCTCCCTTAGCTAAAACCGGTAGATTCGTACTCTGGAGACAACAAGGAACACATCCATACCAGTTTTAGGTATATAGAAGACGTGTCCACGACTTTTATCAATATTGGCCAATTTCCGCCGTACTACTTGTAGTTTTCCCCAATGAGAATGCAGAAATGTTTAATTTCTTTTATAATTTGTAATTCATAACATGGTAAGTAGGTACTTACAGTAAAGTTGAGCGTTGTACCTACTTTATTATATCCTATCTTGAATAATTAATGGCAGTACTTCATATTATTTTTAAAAGGTATGATATAGTGAATGATGATGATATAGTTTAGTTGAATTAGGTATAGCAAAATTTATAAAGATTTGTACAAGTAATATTGTACTTCGCATACCTATATTTGGTCTAATCTTAATTTAATTAATTTGGTGTAGTCTGCAACTTGTGTTGATTAATTTGTTATCTTTGTAGTTACTTGTAGGTAACGTATATTTTGTATTTATTTTTTTGTCAAAATAGCGGACGTGTTGGCATTGGCTCTATAAAGGGTCGAACACACAGCACCGTCGCGGGCGCGCGGCGCGTCGCGTCAGTGTGACGCCAGACAGCGCAGCGCGCGGTGCGTACGTAATGCTGGCGGGTTGATGCGCGCAATGCCGGCTGGTTGATGGCGCGATGCGCGATTGCTCTGTGTAACCGGCCGTCCCGCGCTCGTCAAGCGCCGCTACCGCCCCGCTGGCAGTCTGTTCGACCCTTAACGTAAGCATCTGTAGGGCACATGTTTATATCACGTTTTGCCTATGTGGCACAAAACGTACAAGCCGCCAGGCGCGGAGTGCGCGGCTCGCACTAGTTGTTCCCCGCCTCTCGACTTGCCCGGTTTAGTCCATTATTCGCATAGTAAATAAGTAAATTCACTCTTGAGTAAGGAAGTGTGACCTTCAGAATTTAAGTGTAAATTCATAGAACAACTTGTGAAACTTTTAATAAACATTATTTTTAACCACATCAGTGACTTTCCTTCTGATACAAAAATTAACAAGTTAAACACCAAGAACTTGTACAGTGGTGACCCAGACCGAAGAACGCAGTGACTTATAAATACCAGTGGTGTGTGCGAACAATTTTTAGCTACAAAGAAACTTTGACCGTGTTTCATTATTCTGCGCAGCGGGGGCAACTCAAAGGGATTAACCGGACAAGTCAATTTTAAAGGCATTAGAATAAAGATGCCAAACGATGGAGCCGGACCGTCCACCGTTGATGGGATACCACAGCCGCAGGCACCGGGGGGCGCGCCGGCGTCATTAGATCAAAGGAGATCGGACGAGCAGCTGGACCTGGCAGCAGTATCGGTAGCATCCAGGTTACCAGAGTTCTGGGCGGACCAGCCAAGGCATTGGTTTATACAAGTGGAAGCCATTTTAAACCCACAACACTTAAGAGATCAAGCTAAATACGACCTTGTATTAGGTAAATTGACGAAGAGCGCAATTGGGCAAATTACCGATCTATTGCTGCAACCACCGAGTACGGGCAAGTATGATGCGCTCAAAGAGAAATTGCTAGTGATTTACGAAGATTCTGCGAAGGCCCAGTTACAAAAGCTCCTCAGTGACATGGAGCTCGGTGAACAGAAACCATCACATCTGTTGAGGAAAATGCGTGATCTCGCCAGGGGCAAGGTGCCCGATCAGACGCTTTGCATATTGTGGCAGAACCATTTACCACAGGCGGCGAGAGCTGCAGTGGCTGTCGCAGATAGCCAGAATTTGGACAGTTTGGCGGCCATTGCCGACAAGGTACTGGAGGCAGTACGCCCAACACCTCACGTGGCGGAAGTGCAGGCCACATCTTCGCGCGGCAGGAGTACATCACCAGGAGATATTGCAGCCATATTAGCCAGTATCGAGAAGATGAATACCAGAGTGACAGGATTGGAACAGCGGGAAAAGCAGACCGACTGTCATCGGTGTCAGCAACGAGGAAGATCAAGTTCGAGAGGCAACCGGTATCGTTCCACATCACGATCGCGAGGAAGGAGCAACACCAGGAGAACGCCTGAAAGCGCTGATTGGCTCTATTCATACCATTACAGATATAGAGAGAAGGCGCAACGTTGTGTACCACCATGCGTGTGGAAGAACAGGTCTTCGGAAAACTAGAAGGAGTACAAGAAGTGGCGGAAGCTTGTACTGTCACGCCGTCGCACCGCCTATCAGTGACAGACTCAAGGTCAGGTATGCGTTTCCTGATTGACACTGGCTCTAATGTCTCTGTACTTCCGGTAAGGAATAAGTTTTCAATTGGTGAAAGTTCAGATTACAAATTGTACGCAGCTAATGGTTCGGAAATTAAAACTTACGGTACCAAGACGTTAGAACTTAACCTCGGGTTAAGAAGAGCATATCGGTGGTCGTTTATTATAGCTGATGTAAAACAACCAATTTTGGGTGCAGATTTTCTGAGATATGGCCTTCTTGTAGACCTTAAGTCAAAAAAATTGATAGATAATGTGACTAATTTAAATGTAATTGCCTCAATAGTAGATTGTGAGAACCCATCAATTAAAACTGTAGATGAGAACCATCCTTTTCATGCATTGTTAAGTAAGTACCCGGAAATTACCAAGCCAGTTTCCTTTAGAGAACCGCCTAGCCATAGTGTAAGACATCATATAGAGACTAGAGGTCCTCCAATTTTTGCAAGAGCACGCCCACTCCCTCCCGATCGTTACAAGAAAGTTAAGGAGGAATTTAGAATCATGCAGGATTTAGGTATATGTAGACCTTCTAAGAGCCCGTGGGCAAGTCCGTTGCACGTTGTTCCAAAAAAGAACGGCGAACTTCGCCCATGTGGAGATTATAGACGATTAAATGAAGTTACGAAACCAGACAGGTACCCAATCCCTAGATTACAGGATTTTACATATATTTTATCGGGAAAAAAGTACTTTTCGAGATTAGATATAAATAGAGCGTATCATTTTATACCTATAGCTGATGAAGACGTGGAAAAGTCAGCCATAATCACTCCTTTCGGCTTATGGGAATTCCCAAAAATGAGCTTTGGATTAAAAAATGCTGCACAGTCTTTCCAGAGATTTATGAATTCGACCGTTTTTCCAAATTTAGACTTCCTATTTTGTTATATCGATGACGTCTTAATAGCTAGCGATACAGAACAAGAGCACGAGCGTCACCTCCAGACGGTTTTCGAGAGGCTAAACCAGTTTGGAATCACCATCAACGTGTCGAAATGCTGTTTCGGTAAGTCGAAGCTGGATTTCTTAGGTTTCCAGGTCTCTACAGAAGGCATCAGACCGTTACCAGAGAAAGTACAGGCGATCACAGACTTCGCGAAACCACAGACCATCCAGGACTTACGACGTTTTTTAGGTATGGTAAATTTTTATCGTGCGCATTTACCAAACGCAGTAACATACCAGAAGGAGCTCAACAAATACTTGCATAATAGCAAGAAGAGGGATAAGACTCCAATTCAGTGGACCCCGGAGGCAACTGCAGCTTTTGAGCAATGTAAGCTTAGCTTGACAAATGCGGCTACGTTGTTTCATCCCCGTGTAGATGCGCCTTTAGCGTTAATGACCGATGCTTCAGACTATTGCGTAGGGGGAGTACTTCAAATGAGGGTAGGTAATTCATGGAAACCTTTAGGATATTTTTCGAAAAAGATGACTAGCGCTCACCAAAAATATAGTGCTTACGATAGAGAACTTCTCGGTATTTTCCTAGCTGTTAGATACTTCCGAAAAATGTTCGAAGGGCAACCTTTAATTATATTCACAGATCATAAGCCTTTAACTTATGCATTTAAGAACGTAGATAGCAACAAAGAAACGCCACGACGAGCTAGGCAGTTGTTATTCATAAGCGAATTCACTACGGACATTCGATACGTAGAAGGTAAGAATAACATCGTCGCTGATTGTTTGTCCCGAGTCGAGACCATTTCCTGTCCTAAATTTTTTTTTTTTTTTTTTTTTATGTGATAGGAGGCAAACGAGCAGGCGGATCACCTGATGGTAAGCGATTACCGCCGCCCATGGGCACCTGCAACACCAGAGGTGTTGTGAGTGCGTTGCCGGCCTTTAAGATGGGAGTACGCTCTTTTCTTGAAGGTTTGAAGGTCGTATCGGTCCGGAAATACCGCAGGCGACAATCCAATGTATAGATTACAAAGAATTAGCTGAGGCACAGGAACGTGACAACTATGTTGCAAGCGAAACAGCGAACACAAACAACAGCTTGAGTTTCAAGAAAGTGTTTTTGCCTACAAGCGATAAGTCGATCTATTGCGAAATATCAACTAGCCATATTCGACCTTATCTACCTGTTGAGTTCAGGAAAATAGCTTTTGATTCCGTGCATAATCTAAGTCATCCGGGGGTCAATACCTCTAGGAAAATGATTGCCAATAGATTTTTTTGGCCAGGAATGAACCGCGATGTAGGTTTATGGGCAAAATGTTGTATACAGTGTCAACGCGCTAAGGTAACTAGGCACACTCTGTCAGAGTTTAGTGAGTATCCATCAGCGGACAGATTTGAGCATATCAATTGACATTGTCGGGCCTCTTCCTACCACAGGTGACGGGTATAGGTATTGCGTACCTAACAGTTATAGACAGGAAGACGCGATGGCCCGAGGCATTTCCGGTAAAGGACATTACCGCGGAAACGGTAGCAAAGAGCATCTACGATGGTTGGATAACTAGGTACGGGTGTCCACTCAAACTCACCAGTGATCAGGGCAAGCAGTTTGAAAGTAGTTTGTTTGCTAGTTTATTGAAGATTTTGGGAATTAGGAAATTTAGGACAACACCTTACCACGCTCAAAGTAATGGTTTAATTGAACGTCACCATCGATCAATGAAAGCATCTTTAAAAGCTAGTTTAGAAGATGCGTCATGGGTAGATCAGTTGCCATCAGTCATGTTAGGTATTCGCGCAGCATTGAGAAGCGACAATGGCGTCAGCGCTGCCGAGATGACTTTCGGGAAAAGCCTACGTTTGCCCGGCGATTTTTACGACGTCACAGAAACTCAGGTAAGTGACGACAGCAGTCTGGTCGAAAGAATTCGTCACACGATAAGTAAGTTCAAGCCAGGTTTAAAATCACATAGTAGTTCTAGAACATTCTTTGTACATCCAGATTTGAAAACTTGCAGTCATGTTTTCGTTAGAGACGACACTGTTAGGCGTCCGTTGAAATCACCATATGATGGCCCTTACCGTGTGATTAAACGTTTTGATAAAGTTTATAGAATCAAACTCCCAGAGCGCACAGCTAATATCTCAATAGATCGCTTGAAACCTGCATATCTATTAAATGACACAAGCGACACAGTGACGGACCAACCGACTACCGACTCTCAGACGAATTTGCATTCTAGTGACATGAACTTAGAGTCGATTCCCCGAACGACGAGGCGCGGTCGAGTCGTTCGGCGACCGATTCGTTTTGATGAGGAATTCTCGTAGGTTATGACGTACTCAGTCTAGGTATATAGTTTTAGGAATACAAAAAGATGGTTCATATTATTTACTTGTGTATTATAAATGTTAGATTTAGTACAGTACGATTACCGACCAAAAGGTCAACATAAGTCAATTTGTCCAAATGTATTTCTTATGTTACACATTATTGTTTAAATGCAATCAGGCCATTAAAAGCGCACGTTTAACAATTATGTATAGGTACATAGATTTGCTTTGTAAGTCATTGCACAAGAAAAAGTATGTTGCTTATTAACCAATTTAGAATATATCCGTGATATTTAAGGAAATGTTTTCAACCATAATTTCATTCCACAGAAACATTTCATTGCTAAAGTTCATTATGGGCTACGGTCAAAGTAAACACGACGATAACGAAGTTATAGCCCAGGCTCAAGTGGTATCTAATGTTACCCAAGTTGAAACGCGATTGAACACCATGTCAATTATTTTAATTGTTGTTGCAAGTTTGATAACAATAAGCATTTTACTCGCGATGCGACGACATTGTGTGAAGAAAACCAGGAACTGGTTACGGAAGGAAGCAGGAGCCGCAGGGTGGTCGACACCAGTGGTCCGAGTCCAGACCCTGCCGCCCCAAGCAGGGCAACCAACAACAGTTTGTTAACGTAGTCTGCAGATAGAGTTTCATAATTTCCCTTGTGCAAGTGACCTTAGGTATTTTGTGTATTGTGTGAAAGTTATTGTAGGTACGTTAAGGTAAACACAGTGTTTTTATTTCCCATATGTTTATTATAAAAAAAGCGTATTTACATAATGCAGCAACAGGTATTTAAATGTTGTCATTCAGTTTTTTTTAACATTTCTATTTTACCGAAGAAACATTGTCATTAAGGTTCATTTTTGCAGTGTTACATTCCATCGGTATGAATTCGTAGTATTGCCGTCCGAGCGCGGTGAACGCAAAACAGCCTGAGTAAGATATTGAGTTACAACTATAAAGCAGGTCTCACCCCGGCAGCGATGCGATACTAAGCTATTCATACTGTTTGATATGAAGTTTTATTATTGTGTAAAATTTTTGTCCCAAAATGTAGGGCACATGTTTATATCACGTTTTGCCTATGTGGCACAAAACGTACAAGCCGCCAGGCGCGGAGTGCGCGGCTCGCACTAGTTGTTCCCCGCCTCTCGACTTGCCCGGTTTAGTCAATTATTCGCATAGTAAATAAGTAAATTCACTCTTGAGTAAGGAAGTGTGACCTTCAGAATTAAAGTGTAAATTCATAGAACAATTTGTGAGACTTTTAATAAACATTATTTTTAACCACATCAGTGACTTTCCTTCTGACAACATAAATTAACAAGTTAAACACCAAGAACTTGTACACATCCTTTGCCCAATGCGCGCGCTTTTTATGACAAGTGACGTTTGGCAGCAGATCACGCTGAGCCAGCACGGCGACTATGGACGACAACATCAACACGCGACGGCAGAGCTACGCATCGCGTCATACGGAAATTATACGTAAGAGAAATATGTGATTATTTATAAAGACTTAGATTGTTTAGAGTAAATAAAGAACCCAGTAGTTAGAATCCCCATAGTAATTATTTACATAAAACACCCTCTCATAGCATTCATTTGATATTGTAAACATTAAAGTAAAATCCCAGTACAAATTGTATTAGAAAGAGAGAGGAGATGTTGCCTATGCGCGAGCGCAGCGCGGACTGGCCGCCATGGAGGGGAGGGGTGTATCGCGCCAACATGACCGTAACGAGAGCCGCGGCCACCGAGCCTGAATTAGAATTTAGTACGGCGCATTTTCACTTTACAATTAATATGTTTACATTTATACCTTTACAACGGCTCATCGTATCAGAATGATTTATATATTGTTAGAAAGCTTATTAAAAGTTCTATTAAATTTTTAAACTTACAAATAAGTAAACTCAGTAGGTTCAGCGCAAATGATGAATAAGTGTTAAGAAAGGGACCGAATTACGGTTTGCCCGATTTCCATGTACGATTATTCAGATAAGAAAATATTTACGAACCCTACTGTACTTATAAGATCTCAAGCCATATTAGAACTTTGTAAATCAGCTTAGTCTTCCGCCCATTAATATGTATAACATCCCAATAACATCTTGCAATGTAAATTAGTCAAGTCAAAGTGGGCGTAACCTTTATTGTCTCACTCAGCACGTCTTGCTCACCCACTAGCAGGTATAAATAGCAGGTACGGCCCGGAGCAAATCAGTGTGTGTCCGCTCGTCACTCCTGGAAGTAACATCTCTACAAGCAACTAGTACCAGCAAGAAAATCAGCAAGCAAGCATCAGTTCCAGTATCCAGTTCCAGTAATCCAGTTTCATCAACGCCGGCTGCCGCATCGAGCAAGTGGGAGTTTAGTCGATCGGGTCCTTCGACCGGATCAATCTACGAGTCACCGATCACGCCTGGGGCGATAGCGGGGCGTTCCCCTCGTCCAGGACGATGAATCGAGGTCGAGCTCGGGCCGGCGCGACGGGTGCGCACGGCAATCGACTCGGCTACGCGGGCCGCGGGCACCGCAGGAGCAGCACATCGGGCACCGGCATAACTTCGAGTGAAGATAGTACGAGCAACATCACATCAGGCGTCAGGTCCCTCACATTCCACGAGGCTCACGACCGAGCCTCGCCATCTGAGCGGGCACTCACGAGGGACCTGGACCCAGTCGCGGCGGAGAAAATGAAGAAGGAGTTGGAGGAAATGGCGCGTCAATTGGAAGACGCCGAAAAGAAGATAGCCGTCCAGAAGGAGGACTGGCGCAATAAATTAAGCAAGCTCAGGGAAGCTTTACGTACCAAGGAGTACAAAAACCCGGGTAAGGGTTCGGTTATTAATAGACAGACCGCCGGTCGTCTATCATCGGATTTGGGGGGTCCGATCAATCTACGTGTACACACACGCACACCGTTCGAGGCAACGGTACCGCACTACGGGGCACACGCAGCGGCAGCGTGCGCGAGCCCGACTTCGCGGAAGCCCATGGAGGGCATCAACTCCGTCGCGACATCAGCATCAACAGTGGACTGTTTCCACACATCCGTAGAGCAGCCGGGAGACGCCAATGCCGCGGCCGATCTCCCAACATTGAAGCCCAGCGAGAAGAGGATAGCGTGGGCAGAGTGGCGCCGCAGACGCAGCGACCACCGGGATAAGGAAAACGAGGCGCCGAAGGCGCGGAATAAAGCAGAGAGGAAAATATACATAGCTCAACCATCAAGGGAACTAGTTGAATCAGCCTGCAGGAAGGCCAAAGAAAGAAAACGGGATCAACTAAAACTGAAGATTACCATACCAGTCAAGCAGCCACCTGAAGCAAACTCATTAGAAGTCGTCGAACAATCATCGAAGAAATTTAAACCCGGAGAATGGGAACTTTAACGTAGCGTCAAAATAATAAGTGTTAGAATCAGTGAAAGAAAAGTCAATCAGTGAAAGTGCCTAAGTGATAACACCGTTGCAACCAATAGTGCGAGGCTTCGCCTCACACTAAAGGGGGAGAATTATGGACGACAACATCAACACGCGACGGCAGAGCTACGCATCGCGTCATACGGAAATTATACGTAAGAGAAATATGTGATTATTTATAAAGACTTAGATTGTTTAGAGTAAATAAAGAACCCAGTAGTTAGAATCCCCATAGTAATTATTTACATAAAACACCCTCTCATAGCATTCATTTGATATTGTAAACATTAAAGTAAAATCCCAGTACAAATTGTATTAGAAAGAGAGAGGAGATGTTGCCTATGCGCGAGCGCAGCGCGGACTGGCCGCCATGGAGGGGAGGGGTGTATCGCGCCAACATGACCGTAACGAGAGCCGCGGCCACCGAGCCTGAATTAGAATTTAGTACGGCGCATTTTCACTTTACAATTAATATGTTTACATTTATACCTTTACAACGGCTCATCGTATCAGAATGATTTATATATTGTTAGAAAGCTTATTAAAAGTTCTATTAAATGTTTAAACTTACAAATAAGTAAACTCAGTAGGTTCAGCGCAAATGATGAATAAGTGTTAAGAAAGGGACCGAATTACGGTTTGCCCGATTTCCATGTACGATTATTCAGATAAGAAAATATTTACGAACCCTACTGTACTTATAAGATCTCAAGCCATATTAGAACTTTGTAAATCAGCTTAGTCTTCCGCCCATTAATATGTAGGTATAACATCCCAATAACATCTTGCAATGTAAATTAGTCAAGTCAAAGTGGGCGTAACCTTTATTGTCTCACTCAGCACGTCTTGCTCACCCACTAGCAGGTATAAATAGCAGGTACGGCCCGGAGCAAATCAGTGTGTGTCAAACGGAGCCTCCTGGAAGTCACAACAAGAAGAAGAAAAAACTACAAAGTAATAGGAAGTTAGGGACTTGAAATCAAGTCACTTAGGGCAGTGATAGGGCAGTTAGGGAAAAGTAAATAAAAAGTCTATTTCTCGTTATTCCTTCTTTTATTTTGGTAACATCGATTACCCAAAGTGTCTGAGGACACGGGCGAAGCCCAAACACACCATTCGGGCGCCGAGTGGTAGTACGCGCTGTCCGTACACATAGGGGCGGAGCTCGTCCGTCGCCGACTTGTGTCACGGAGCGTGGTCGACGCACTGTCCGAGCACATAGGGGCGGAGCTCGTCCGTCGCCGACTTGTGTCTCGGCACTAGGTCATTCTTAGGTGACTGTGAGGGGCGAGCATTGCCGCGGCCGGTAGCGCGCGCGCTCACTCGCCCAGCCGACGCCGCCGAGAGCGGACGTCGCTCACAGCGACATTGTAATCTCTCATAGAAATAAAGTCATTTGTCAAGAATAAAAGTATTTTTAAAACAGTCGTCTTTAGGTGTAAACGAGGGCAATTATATTGTTCTATGAGTTGAATAGGAAATAAACGAGGACACAAAAGGCAATATTACGAAAGGCAAATATATATTTATTTATGGCCCAGCATGCACAGCGAGTATACTATAGGCTTTCTTGACGTCCGCGGTGATATCCTTGGCGGGCTCGTCTCTCGCAGCCACCCAGGTACTGCCGCTCTCTCCGCGCTTGTATGCTTCTATGATTCCTTTGGCTGCGGATTCAATTCTGAAACGAATATAATTCCGTGATCCTAAAGTAGTGCCGTTACGTTTAGTTAGAAGCAAGATAGAATCATGATGATTCTGGTACCTACAGACTGAAAAAAGAAAAAAAATCCTCAATAGAGGAAGAAAGTGGAAAAAAGTGCTAAAGGCGTTTCTTCGCTTTCTGTACAAGAAAAAGTACAGTTTCTATCCCTTTCTGTATCCTTCCAAGTACTTACTCGGGATGTTAGGTTTCAATTCCCTAATGGTATAGGCGCAATATCGACCTTTTAACCACCGCTTGTCGTATTCTGAAAGGTGAGTCAGATTGCTCCGACTTGTTCACAAGAATATGCTCTCTGTTCGTTCCGGACAAGTACCTACCTCCGTGGCCGCAGCCTCCTGGCGGAAGAGGCGGCTCGCACGGCAGCGCACGAGCACTCAGCACGGCCATCATGGGACGGCCGCGACATACTCTCGATTTTTCGCGCACTATAGGTATACCTCTTGTTCTAAGTGTCCTAATAAGAGAGAGACGGATAGTGCGAGAAAAATCGAGCTCGCGCGCCGTCGCGTGATAGCCGTGCAGGTCACTCAGTTGTCAACGCGCAATCACTACTTAACAAAGTAATTCTGTATTGTGATTTGTTTGCCTACAAGTGGAGTAAACTTCTACCTATTTTTAAAATATTCTGTAACTTAAATCCCATTAAAACATTCTGTAAAAAACTAGCCAAGTCTCGATGGAGCTGCTTGTTTATCTCTAAAAAGTAATGAAATCTGTGAGATATTTTGTATTGCCAAGTCTCAGGCATTCTTATTATTCTTTATTTGCTTATCAATCACACAACTTCATTGCATTTAATAATAATAATAATAATTATTATTATTATTATTGCATTTATGGATACCTAAAACTATGTAGTATTTTTTCCATGTATTATTGTATTGAGCGTTGAGGTGAGCTAGCTTAAAACAAGTTACAGAATACGGGGCTGGACTGTTTTCGAGTGGTGGTGAGTCAAGTCGCCAGACACGCCAGAGTTCCAACCAAGGCCTACATTTATCTCTAGCTATCAACACAATGAATCCTCAAATCAACAAAGGGTCGGCAGCGCGCTTGTGATGGTTCTTGTGTCGCAAGGCGACCATAGGTGACGGTGTCTGTTTACCATCAAGCAGCCCATATGCTAGTTTTACACCATCGTGGTATTAAAAACACTCGAAAAGGTTGCCTATGGTCACGCTGAGCCGCTACCGCGAAACGTATAGGTCCTTCGTGTATATGACATGTGTATATCCTTGTCGCTCAGATTAGCAAGTTCGATAGAGAGGAAGATACCTAGAGCTACAGCTCGCTTGTGGGCACCACTCTCCCTTCACTCAAGCAGGACTTACTTCTGTAATGTACTGTGTTTAAGAATCTCCTCATACTCAGCGTCGAAGTTCTTGTCGAACGAGCCTACTCGCTGCGGTGTGAGTAAAGCTGTGTCGGTGGGCCCCAGACACATTGCGAGCACTCGCACCCCCGATTTGCTATAGTGGTCATCCATCTGGAAAAATCCAAGTTTGACTCGATTAGACTACAGTCTACGAGATTTGGGACTGGTCTTTTGACAGTTCCAATATGACGTAAAGAGTGATGTGGATAATAGATACTAATACCCCAACGGGACGAGCCCGACCTGCGGTGATTAACTGCAATTTGGTGATGGGTGCTCACGTGCGCGATGTGTACCCACTTGGGTGTTCATAAAAAGATCGGCTACGTGCCTCGGCCTCACCAGAGGGGCTACCGCGAAGAGAAAACGAACTTCGTTCGAATATCTCCGTCTCTGTCGCTCGAACTAGCAAGTGCGACAGAGATGGAGATACACGAACGAATTTCGTTTTCGTTTCGTGGTAGGCCCTCAGAGCACATGAACGACATCAACGAATTGAGGCAGTAATTTGTGATTGTCATTCCTATTGTGCCATTATTCAATAATACACTAAAAACTTTCGAAAAGATTTCATTAACTTGTTTTTTTTATAGCTAAATAAATATGATTGTATTGGAATATATTCTGACGTCAGTAAACTGGGAGTATATTTTGTTACATGTTTGGGGCGGTGTTGGCAAAACTCTGGTGCGGTAAAAAAAAAAAAATTAAAGTGTATTTATTTTGATGCCACGAAATTTTAAAATTAAACTCTTCTCATATTTTTTTTAAGCACAGCTCACGTAACAAAGTTCAAGGTAGGTTTTTCTGGCCATCAATATATATTTTTAATTATTTTTACACAGGGTGAATCTAGGTGACAAATATATGAATATAAATACGAAGGGAGAGTGATACATCATAATTCTATAGCAATTAAGTGAGGCAGTCTCAGAAAAAACCAAAGAAAAAAAAAAACAATTGTATGAGTTTTTTCTTGGCCGAGCTTGCCGATTACCAGGGCTGTCTTTCGGGCTTGTGAATTCTATGAAACTAGTTACCTACAGTGTAATCTAGACCAACTCTTTTACCATTACTTATTCTAAGATATTTGAAAACTCCTCAATAAAATCGGTGCAAGTGCGTCGATGTAAAAACTAGTCTTCATTTCGCTTATGCAAAGTTTTCTTTTTATATGAAGCAAAATTAAAACATTTTTAATATATTATTTAGGTAAGTAAAGAAACATCCGAACATCCAACCATCCATTGATTTGTTGGTTGGTCAATTCACGAAGAAACACACCGCACTTTCCTCTTACCTAACCTTTTCCTTTAAAAATAGGCAAAACAGAAACCGGTTCGCAACATTTCTCGTGGAATTAACGGTAATTATTTGTGCAATAACGCCCTTACTCCGCAGGCAGTTGCTGAACTGAAGAACAGTGCTCTTAGTAATCCAATGTACCGGGAGCCAGTGTACCTGGCACAGCGCTGCCACCGACGAGAGGTTGATGATGGTGCCTCGAGCTCGAAATCAGTCACAATAGTGCCAACAGTTAACTCACTCCAAGGCAGTTGCTGAACTGAAGAACAGCGCTCTTAGTGGCCCAGTATACTGGGAGCCAGTGCATCTGGCACAGCGCTGCCACCGACGAGAGGTTGATGATGGTGCCGCCGTGACCTCCCTCGTCTCGCCGCATCATCTCCATAGCTCGGAGAGAGCTCGTTACGAGAGCTAACTAAAAGAAATCAATCATTACGTCAGTAGTCATAACAAGCCCGATGAAAACGACGGGAGAGGGTGGGCTGATATGCTGACCTTTAATTGCTTGTGGAATTGAACAGAAAAATATTATTCAATATGTTGGTATGACAGAGTGACAAACCTTTGCGACAATCTATGAACTGAGATTGACATCGAAAATGAAAAATGGGACACACCCGATTAGCGGTTCTCTAATTTGTCGCCGAAAATTGTATTGCCGATTATCACTTCGCAACCAACTTTTCGCATAATGTCATTTCGCCGAATGATCATGTGTCAACTTATAAAAAGGTTTTGTTTTATTGCCCGACCTCACGGTTACCAACTGTATGCTTGGCCTTTTTTTCATAAAGTAACTTTTTGACTAATATACATTTCAAATCAAATCAAAATCAAATCAAAACATTTATTCGTGACAAACACAACATCGATTAAAAGAAATAATAATAAAAAATAAAACACATTTTTGCCACGAAATGGACCCAGCTCAGCATGTACTAGCTTTGCAGCCAGCGCTGGTCTTCCGCAGGGTCCATTTGGTGAGGACACGGAAAGTAACAAACAAAAATTAATAAAAGGAAAAATACCGTCTCAACTAAAATTAAAACTTAAAACTTATAAATAATTAAATTAAAAAATAAATAGTTGTAGTAGTAATGGTTTGTTGGCCTGCAAAAAGTTGCATCCCAACAAACCGCTACGTGCGTATGGGCCTTAATGGTAAAAGTGAACGCAGCCCATACGCGAACAGTACTACTAGCGCCAACAAACAGAAAACAGACTAAACACCATAGTAGAAATTATTATCTATATCTAAACTAAACACTAAACGTCAAACAGAAATGCACCTGGAGAGGAATCCGTCAGCGGAACGTCAAGAACGGTTTTTTCCAAATTGTTTCTAATTATCGGTTTATTTGCTTGGAACTTCGTGGATTTGACCAGAATTGACCTAAGTTTTCGTTATATATATATATTGATTTATAGGTTTAGGTCTGGGTGACTTGTTTATAGGAGTCACCCATTAGGTTTATTTATGGGGGATCACTCCCCTGGGGACCCGGGGGGGTCAAATTGGACTTCTCCAGTTCCTCCATCTCCCGGCGCTTATATAACTCTCAAGCAGTCTGGAGACCGCGATCTCGTTGCTCGACGTTGCAGAACGGACAAGATGGAACGCAAGGGCTCGGATTTAAATATTAATTCTCGGTCCCGGTCGAGCTCCCGCTCGCGCTCGTTACGGTCTTGCTCTTCCTCAACGGACACTACGGACAAGTCAATGGTGGTTGCCAGCGATATCAGGCTAAGTAATTCTTTTTCAATTTTACCTGACACGAAACCAGACTCTCAGGACTCTGTGTTGGAGTTGGGCCAGGCGTCAGCCCCAGGAGTCCATTCATCTCAGGCTGCCTCTCTTACACATACGGATCAGAATACTCCTCCGGCTCATTTACAGGCTTCGATGCCTTCCCTGCCAGCTTCTACTCCTCGGCTATCATCATCACTGCAGTCGACGGAACGAACCAGTTATAAACGCGGTGATCCCGGCCCTTACATAGTCCATGTTCAATACGACAGTCAGGCTCTAGGTGCCACTTTGCATCCGGTCTCCTTTGGGCAATTCCTCCACCTCCATCACCGAGAATTCCCTAACGTGATTGACGGTTCGGTTAAAGGCTTAGGCCGGAACAGAGTATCGGTAAGCTTCCACTCTTTCACGGACGCTAATGAGTTCCTACTTTCTCCAACCGTGGTTAATAAGAAGCTAAAGGCTTCTATTCCCTCCTTTAACGTTACCAGGATGGGTCTGGTCAGGGGCATCCCAGCCAGCTGGACCCTGGAGGATATTATATCTTATGTGAAAGTTCCAGAAGGGTGTGGCCGGGTAACCAAGGCCAGACGGCTGAATTTCAAAAAAACCAACTTGACAGATGGCTCGTACAAGTGGATTCCTTCCGAGACTGTTGTGTTAACTTTCGATGGGCAAGTGCTCCCTCCGAGAGTGTTTGCCTGCTATAATGCCCTAAAAGTTGAAGTGTACACTTTCCCCACTGTGCAATGTTTCCAGTGCTGCAGGTTCGGACACACCAAGGACAAATGCCGTTCGACTCCCCGCTGCTTTCGTTGTGCCGGAGAGCATTTTGGTGACACGTGTAATGTGGAAATTCTCAAGTGTATTAACTGCAAAGGCGAGGAGGGTCACTCGGCTAAAAGCAAGTCCTGTCCGGAATTTATCCGCCAATGTAACATTAAAAAGGCGATGGCGGAAAACAATATCTCATATGCGGAAGCTGATAAGCTCCAACCAATCTTTGGGAAGTCATTCGCGAATGTAGTAGCTTCTGCGTCTCCGGGAAGTAAAGGCAGTTCCTTCAGAAAGACAGTTTTCTCTAAAGTCCGTTCTCCTCCCCCTCCACGTGCTGGCTACGACAGAAGGGCTCATATGGGCCTTACCAATGAGCCTTCTCCTCAGTTTGCCAACGGAACCGCGCTGAATAATCCGCATGCATCTGCTGCATCCGAAGATGTGATGGCGATTCTTATCAGACTTTTCTCAGTACTGTCTAAAGTGTTCTCTGGCCCCAATAATGATCTGTTGTCCCTCGTTGCCCCTCTTCTTTCCTCTCTTTTCAATTCCCTTAATAATGGCGCAGTCAATTCTGCAATGGAACTGTAGGAGCATCCTAAATAAAAAATCTGATTTAATTTACTTAACTAACAAATTCAGTCCTTTTATCATTGCCCTCTCAGAAATCTGGCTTAAACCAGATTATAACCTCCGTTTTCCAGGTTTTACCTGTTTACAGGATGTCAGAGTAGATGGGTATGCTGGTTGTGCGTTGCTTGTTAAAGAAGGTCTCTCTTTTAGTAAAATTATGGTTCCATCCTCTGAGAACTTTCACATCGTAGCTGCCCGTGTGAATAACTACACCTTTGTCTCCCTTTATATTGCTAATGCAACTAAACCCATTCTTTTTCAGCTCTCCTCTATTTTGGAATCTCTGCCCCTCCCTATTTTCATCCTGGGCGATTTTAATTGCCATCACCGTGTATGGGGCTCTGGGAAAACGGATCCTTTAGGTGAAGTGTGGCTGGAGCTAATGCATCCCCTTAACCTTTGCATACTCAACACGGGCTCCCCTACTAGGCGCTCGAGGCCTAACGAGGCGTCTAGTGTGGTTGACCTCTCGCTATGCTCCCCTTGCCTGGCATCTCAGGTCACCTGGAGTACACTTGACTCTTCTTTTGGCAGCGATCACTTCCCTATATTGATTGAATTCCCTCTCCTCTACCAAGTAAAATCCACTCCTAATCCCCCTCTCCTAAAATTTAATTTACTTAATGCCGACTGGGCGGAGTTCAGGAAGGTAATGAGCGAGTCGGTCTCTCTGTTACCTCCTTTAACACCGAGTGATATTGATAATTGTGCGAAGGAGTTCTCAAGAGCAGTAAATCTTTGTGCTGAGAAGGTGTTCCCTGTTAAAAATGCCGTTTCCGGGAAAATTCCTTCCCCTCCCTGGTGGGACTCACAATGTACTCTGGCCGTTAAAAATAGGAAGTGGGCAGAAAACGAGTACCGCTTTGACATTTGCCAAGCAAAATTTATTAATTTAAGTAAATCAATAGCGGAATCCAAACGCCTTCTCCAATCAAAGAAACGGGATGGCTGGAAGTCCTTTTGCTCCTCTTTGTCTCCTTCTACTCCTGCTCGTTTTCTCTGGAGGAGTATAAGGAGATTTAGAGGTAGCAAACAGGGTTTTGCTAGGTCTCATCCTTTGGGTGGAGACTGGGCCGATTCGTTCATGGATTCTCTCGCTCCGCAGTATGCCCCTAGTAGGTTAGAAGTTGATACTGGTTATTGTTCTTCTTCTTCTGATCCCCTCGATTCTCCGTTCACGATGGTGGAACTAAAACTGGTCCTTGGCTCTGTCACGGACTCTGCCCCGGGCATTGACGGTATTCCCTATTCTTTCATCTCTAACGCTAATGATTCCTTTCTTTCTTACTTCTTGGCTCTCCTCAATAACATTTTCATCTCTGGTACTGTCCCGCAAGTCTGGAAAGCTCAATTAATTATCCCAATCCTTAAGCCTAATAAAAACCCTTCTGATCCTTGTTCTTACCGTCCGATCGCCCTCTCTTCCACTCTCCTAAAAATTTTAGAACATCTTTTAAAAAACAGGATTGAATGGTTTGTTGAAAGCCGCAATTTATTGTCTGACTCTCAATTTGGCTTCCGGAAAGGGAAAAGTACGATGGACAGTCTTGGAATATTTACCTCGGATATCCGCATAGCCTTCTCCCTGAAGAAATCTGTTGTTGCTGCTTTCCTGGACGTTAAAGCTGCCTACGACAATGTCCAGCTTCCGATTCTCTGGGAAAAGCTTTGTCGACTTAAGATACCTTCCAGACTGTCGTGCCTCACACTTAAGTTACTTTCTGAACGACACATCACATTCTGGGGTAATGATAAGACAATATCTCCGTCTAGGCGAATTTGGAAAGGGCTGCCGCAAGGGTCCGTTCTTAGTCCCCTGCTCTTCAATATCTATTCTGCTGATTTAGAGTCTGCTAAAGGTCACTCAAGCATTCTCCAGTATGCTGATGATATTTTGTCGTACTCTTCCGATACTAATATTTTGAAGGCGGCGGACCAAGTTTCCCGATCTTTGATCTCATTAGAGATCAAAGATCGGGAAACGGTTTTGAGCTGTCTCCCTCTAAAAGTAACATTGTAATCTTTTCTAGGAAACATTCTATCCCAAATGTCTCTGTTACGTTAAAAGACCAAGTAATCCCCTTAAAGCAGCATTTTAAATTCCTAGGCTTAGTGTTGGATTCTAAACTATCTGGTCTCGCGCACTGCGAATACGTTAGAGATAAGTGTGAAAAGAACCTTAACATCCTCAGGTGTTTGGCTGGAGTGTGGTGGGGTGCTCACCCTTTTGCCCTAAAAATTGTCTACAATGCCATCGTTAGAAGCGTCCTGGATTACGGAACCTTTTTGTTGGAGCCTGCCTCTGCAGAAGGTTTGCAGCGTCTTGATCGAGTACAATCTAAAGCGTTGCGTATTATTGCTGGAGCAATGAAAAGTAGCCCTATTAACGCCCTTCAGGTGGAATGTATGGATCCTCCGCTTGACCTTCGCCGTCAGTATCTGTCTGACCGCTATCTGTTTCGTACTTTCCAATATTCTATCCATCCCATCTCCCCTAAAATCGTGCTCTTGGACGATTATTTTAACAAGTCTCCTTATTGGACTAATAAGTCTCCTCCCTGTCTAGTAACTAGTTTCCGCAGGTTCAAAGGTATTAAAGACCCAACTTTTCACTCCCCGAATCTTCCTATGTTTGAATTCCCCTACTTTGTAACTATTCTCCAACCCCGTGTTATTCTAGATTTTGATGTTATGAAAGGCGATATCTCTGCAAGGGAATATTCTCGCGGTCTTCTGGCAAAGGACTGGGCTGGGTGGCACACTCTTTACTCTGATGCCTCGAAGTTATCCCCCATGGGCTGTGTAGGGGTAGGTACCTATCACTCGCAGTATCGGATCGTCCAAAAAGCAAAGTGCCCTCCGGAATCTTCGGTTTTCTCTGGAGAGTGCCTTGGTATCCTAAAAAGCTTGGAATACATTATTTTAGCCGGTTTACGTCGTTCCATTGTCTTTTCTGACTCTCGCAGTGCTCTAGAAGCTATTTTAGCTAACCCGTTTACTTCTAAACTCCATAATCCCTTAACCCTGAAGATTAAAGAAGCGGTTAATCAATGCAGTTCCAGAGGCTCTGAGGTCGTCTTGGCCTGGATACCGAGCCACTCGGGTATTGATGGAAACGAAAAGGCGGACTTCATTGCCAAACAAGCAGTCGCTTGCGGTGATAAAGTCCCTTTTAGAATCTGCTGCCATGACCTTCTTTCCCTCCCTCAGCAGTTTTTAAGGAAAAAGTGGAACGCCCGGTGGCGGTCTAGCAGCAGACGGACGGGCGCAACCTATGCTAAAGTTCAACCTGTTTTACCCCTGAAAGTCTGGTTTTCAAAAATTCTTCTTAGTAAACAAGCAACTTCGACAATTATTCGCACGAGGCTGAACCATTGCTGTACCCATGTTCATTTGAGGTGGCTCCGTATTCGGGACTCTTCCCTTTGTGAGTGTGGTCTAGACGAGGGCAGCTTAAATCACTTGATTTTGAGTTGCCCCCGTCTGGACCATTCTGGCCTATACGCTGGCCTCATTTATCAGAAAATCCCCTTGCCTACCCACGTAGTGTCCCTTCTGTTTCCGAATCCTGCTGTTTTTCGGCTGATTTCAAATTTCCTCTCTCTCAATAAATTGAAACTTTAACTCTTCCTACCAGGCTATAAAATTATTTATCTTAGTATGTACTATGTACCTATTCGTATCCATCAACAAAATCTGGTCAAATCGTTTTCTTGTCTCCCCTTCCTCTAGTTCATTTTTCTGACGTGATGCTGGCAGAAATGTCCTATGACGGTTGCCATAATAAAAAAAAAAAAAAAAAAGTCAAACAATCAAAGCAGCATGATATTGTGCTTAAAAACAATATTATTAAGTTAAACTACGTTGACAAACTGAAGTACACATTAAATTACGTTTGGCAACCGTATGGCAATGGATGAATTGCAGATGGGGCATAACCAACAGGTGAGGGAGTGTTAAATGCAGCTAGTTTCATGACACAGATTCTCCTGTTTATGCTGATGTTCTTGCATGAATTTTTTGAGATTAATTCTAAATCTGTTAACGTCCGGCAAGCCTCTAAGCGGCGGCGGGACATTGTTCCAGCACTTCGTGGCTGCATAGCGGAAACTTCCTCGGAAAGCAGCAGAAGCATGTCGGGGAGTCACCAGACATATTATGCGCTGACGTCTTCCACCCCGAGACGAGTTATTAAAGGAGAGTTTCTCGAAGAGATACGCCGGCGCCTCGTGCTTCAATACCCCAAAAAGCAAACAAGCCAAATGGAGCTTACGGCGGTGTTGCAAATTGTCCAAATGTTTTATTTAGTTACTATGTAACATATAAAGTGGGTAAGCGCAACCGCCCACTTGTTTTTATGAAAATGAACTCATGAAGCTACCTGAATGAATCGCATCATTGCAGATAAGTGTTTTCCTGTTTCTGTATTTTACTTTTATACTGTTGCTTGGTGGAATGTATCTATGTATGTGTTTTTTTTAAACAAACACCACCACCAATTATTTTAACCTAAACTAAACCTAACGTAACCACCAGCGTGTCGACGTCACCCCGCTACGCGGGGTGCCTATTTCCGCTCTAAGGGACTAAGTCTCTAAGAGCTAACCTTAACCTAACCTACAAATAATACCACTGTTACGATTATTTATTGTTTTGTAACTGCGGGGTCTTCGCCCCCAAGCCCCCTCTTTAGTTGGCTTCGTCCCCCTATCCCCCTACCATCCTTGTATCTTATATACACATTGAATAAAAGTCTGACTATGTTATGCTGTCTTGTTCTTTGAAGTAAAAGGTTGGCTAATGTAAGAAAAGGGAACTGTTGCACAAACGAAACGTTATTCGGTTAATAGTTGTTTGTCCAACTGAAAGATTTGCCAAATGATAGGTATGCCAAAAAAATAATGTCATTATAATAATCGACTTTACAATAATTCTACCAAATGAAACGTTGTCATACAAAAATTTGCCATTAGTTAGTTGTCAAAGTGAATCATCGGCGAAAAGTTGGTTGGCAAGTGAAATGCGGACATAAAAAATTCGTAGAAAAGGCAGAACCCCCCGATAAGCGAATATATTTGTACGATTTTTTTATACGCAATGTATATTAGGTATACATTCTATATTCTACTATCTAGATAAAGTCGAGTCCAAAAATATGTTAGGAACACGTTTTAAAGATAAAGAACATAGTGAAATAGCAACGTGAAAAAAATAAGATAAGATAGGTAGCTAATCCGTTTCAGTTACATTGCTAAGCTAATTGAAGGCCCTCAACTGGCTCCATTTTTAACCCCCGACGCAAAAAGAGGGGTGTTATAAGTTTAACGTGTCTGTCTGTGTATCTGTCTGTGGTAGCGTAATAGCTCCCTAACGGATGGACCGATTTGAATGAGATTTTTTGTGTCATTAGATAATTTTATCCCGAGTTTTATCCATGTTTCATGAAAATATGTTTAGCCGTTTTTGAGATATTGGGTTTTGAAATGAAAATGTCGGGGGTTTTTCAACTTTTCTGTTATGAAATATCAGTTCCAATTTACACAGCCATGAAAGATGTTGTGGGAAAGGGAAATATACTGCTTGTATGCTCTTTCATAGACTTAAAAATTGGTGATGATGACTAAGTTTGACAGTCTTTATTAAAAGGGAATAAGAGCTATTAGCCAGCGTGGGGACTACTGCCCATTCCCTCTCATACATGAGAGGAGGCCTGTGCCCAGCAGTGGGACGTATATAGGCTGATGATGATGATGATGATGATGAAGAGCTATTCACGTCTTCGATTGCGCAGTTACTTTTGATGCAGACTGAACCTACCTGGCTACCCACATCAAAACCGTGGCAATAAAGGTAAACAAATGTAGCGATACACCAGTTAAAGTAATTTCAGAATGTGTTCAAAACGCGACAGAAGTAACAAATAAAAACGTTTTAATTTTTAATCATTGCTTCGAGCTGGATTCAATCAGTGACCTTTTGCTAAACCGGGCAGATTGCTCTTAATCAACTAACTTAAGCCGAATCTCTATTCAACGAATATCTGTGAACGCGATAATAGTGATACAATAAGTAGCTAATTACTTATGATTATGAAACACGTCTATTTTGAGTATTTTGGCACATTACGGAAAAGATTTGGTTAGAATCTCAGACTATACTTTATTACATAATTACCTACTGTCTACAGTACTTAACGATAACGACCTCTAGGTCGCCTATGCAGCCTTCCAGAGTGTTGGCTGTACAGCACTATTTTCGTTTCAAGTCAAGCTGTCTGGAATTCTGTAAATTTATACATGACGTCAATGATGTAATATAAAAATTAGGTAGATATGTTACAAGCGCTCCAAAAGTGGCACACTAAAACTCATGCAATTGCCAGACCTCGCCTCAGTATCGCGCCGTCAATGGCTACGTGCAAACGTGTCGCAGTTGTCAGATTTGCAGCGCAAAAAATAAAAGATGCCGTCGTGTGTGATGCGATTTTGCACTAACTATACTAAAGCAGCCAACAAAAGCCAGGGGATAACGTATCATTCGTAAGTAATCTACTTTTATATATCATATTAATACATTTTACGTATTCAATAATTACGTGCATAAAAGAAATTTCCAGATCATGTTGAGTGCAACAAAAATATACCCGACGCGTGAGTGCGATAGAGACACAATATCTTTGCCGATCAAAGAATACCACATAAACAGAGGGTCTAAGATCGTAGGCATAAGATTCGTGATTGATAAAGTTTATTAATATAATATAATAATAATATATGTATGACTATTATCCTTATTTGGTTTCATCCTATGCTAGGTTTGTAAAATAACTTCCTTCTTGATAAAACTTAAAATGCCTCTGTTATAATAAATGTGATTGCCCGTTTAGTAAGTACACAACTTTAAATGAGAGACAGAGAGTGAGAGAGATAGGGAGAAATTGATAGATATAAAGATATTGACAGACTGACAGATATATAGAAATTGACAGATATATATATATCTATAATGCGGTCGTAGGTATTGATTGAAATGGTCACTTGACGGCCGTTTATGCCAGCAAAAAACGTATATTTCGACACTCTCAAGAAAGAAACTATGTGTGAAGAGCCGAGCATCTTAAATCGAAACGTATAAATTGTCCAATAGTACGTAACGAGAATATGATAAGACGCAGTGTCTAGTCTGATTTATTAATACTCTTTGTATACACTATACTTGTCTCTGTTTCTGACACAGAAATAGCCATAGCATGCCGTCTCGCTTACATGAGACGGCATGCTATGGCTATTTCTGTGTCAGAAACAGAGACAAGTATAGTTTCTCTGCATCTTACGTCACAACACATTTTCTTGTCTCTTTTTCGCTCCCGGAAATAAGCATACCGTCCTGCTCTCATTTCATACCCATATTATTGTGTAGTTTCAATATTCGCACCTCTTTCATGTGTGCGTAAGCCTGGCCATTTTTAAACACGGTCTTTCGTATAGAGAACGTATCTACCTCATTATTATATTACATCATTGCATGACGTTTTGAACACGTCGCGGCCGCGGGGTTCAGTTCAGTGAATAAACGTGTTAAAAGTCTGTGTGACTGTGTGTTACTATACCTTCCCTACACTACCTAGCTACCTATACATACCACATTGATCAATATCTCCTTCCTATAAGTGTCCCAGCTGTCATTCATGATGCCAGCATTGTTGATGACCACGTCGATCAACCCATGGTGGTCTCTGACGTCACCCATGACGCCCAGGAACACATCTTCATTGGTGACGTCACACAGGTGGAACTTCACTTTGTTGGATCCGTACTTCACATTCAATTCGTCTTGGAATGCTTCTCCTGTATCTTTGGCGATGTCCAGAATGGCTACATGCTGAAACATAAAAAAAATCTTACATATTTACTATATAAAAAAAATGAAGAGCTCATAGTCTAGCGGCGCCTGCGAGTCGGAAACGATAACGCAGGTTAAGCAAAGATGGCAGCGGTCAGTCTTTGGATGAGTGACCGCCTGATGTTTGAATCACATCATCACATCATCAGCCTATATACGTCCCACGGCTGGGCACAGGCCTCCTCTTATGTATGTTTGAATGTTTGAATGGTTAATATAAATGAGCGTTTCCGCGGTTGCCGTGCTTTGGAAGGCACGATAAGCAGTTGATCCCGGCTACAGTGACAGTAGTCGTTAAGCCGAGTTAGAGGCCTTCGGGCGGCTGCCTGCCCAGCAGTGGGACACATCAGGCTAATATAAAACCTTTGAAAAAAGGAATACCTCGACTCCTTCTTCCAACAGCAGTCTGACGACACTGGCGCCAACGCCGTTGGCCGCACCGGTGATCAATACAACTTTGTCTTTTAGATCGTACATGTATGTTTCTGCGCCTGCGTCGGTATTAGCACTAACTATAAGTATATGTATAAGGATTAAGCTGTTCCGCTTCGCACTCCGCGATCTAGTACTTTAAAAGGGGTTTATTCCAAACTTCGTTTAGAATCACCACTTAACGAAACATTTTATTTTATTAATAATTTAACGTGGGAAGAAGAAGAACTGACTAAAGACACAGAAGACTGAAGATACGCTTCATCAAATTATCAGTCAATGTCTGGGTAGCTCAGTTGGAAGAGCGCTGTACCGGCAATACTGATGGCACAGGTTCGAGACCTGCCTTGGGCTTCAGACGATGATGGTTTAGTTTTCCTTTATATTTAAGTATTCTCTGTATCATTTCGTTCCTAAGAATCTTGAGTGCAATGTGCAAATTAGAAAGAGAAGAGTAGATTTTCTCGTCTCTCGTCGCGTCGCAGCGTCAGTTGTGCTAGCCACTGATATAGTTTCCATCGGGCAAACTCGAAAATACGAATGATTCCGAAGTAAATGTACTGTATGTTACACACGCTTTTTAGGACGTGGCACGAAAGCATGCTAGTTTCGAGCAAATAGCATATTATGTTAGTGTATCTGGAAAGTTACTAGTAAGTAGCCTGCAATTTGCATGCATAATAATTGAGCATACTCAAAACAATAATGCTGTAAAATAGTCTCCTTAAGTTGTTAACATAAAGTTAAATTAACGAGCGAACTTGGTGATAATACATAAACATAAGTACCATACAGAGATAATACTCTATGATATTCTATGATAATATTATACAGAGTATAATGTAATGAATGGGTTTCTGGATTGGATGTTCAGAGCGTTTTCCGTTTTTTCTAGCTTTCCACGTGATAATTCAATTGTTTTACAATTACACTGCAAAAATAATTCCTATCTACAAAAAAAGTAAATATTTGAATTACTTAGGTACTCACTGTATGTATTTTATGTATGTTACTCGAAAAAACAAGATAAATTATACGTAATTTCCGACAAAATACTGCTAAATTTCTACTTCCCTGAGGGGTGAAACGAAGACAAACTATTCAAAATATTCAAATGTCATCCATTTTGAGAATAGTGTCCCACGAAGCGGTAAATTATAGGTACTTTATGATTACTCACTGCACTGATTAGATAAAACAAACTTATGCCGATGCCGATGTAGCGTGATTTGACGTTATTCGAATGTTATTCTTCTTGTTATCTATGGATTTGTTCAGGGCTCGGAGCCGCTGAACCGATTTATATGAAATATGGCATAGAGATGGTTTGAGTCCCGGGGAAGGACATATAAGATAGTTTTATCCCGGAAATCACACCCCAAGGGGCTGAAATGGGGAATGAAAGTTTGTCCATGCAAACTCAACTACGATATAAACGAGTTCCACAAGGACGGAGTCTTGGGCAGAAGCTATAGTTAATTGAATGTAGTTACATAACTTTGTAATAATAATTTGAAACATGTGGAGTTTCCTGACATGCTTATGAATTGTTGTTATGATTTATGTTGTAATTTAGATCATAGAAAATACTTAGATCATTTGTATTATAATATACCTAATTACTTCGCTAAGTGAGGCAGCTATTTTCACTAGAGAGATAAGTACTAAATGTGAAATGTGTCATACGACATGTTACTGCCCAGCTAGCACGATACGTTTTATCGTTATGTTGTACGTAACGTTTCAGTACATTTTCGCTGTAAAATGTGACGTAAAACTTTTCGTACTAGGGCCTCTGGTTGGACAAATATGTCAAATCATCATCATCATCATCATCATCATCATATCAGCCGAAGACGCCCACTGCTGGGCATAGGCCTCCCCCAAAGAGTGCCAAAGTGACCGGTCCCGCGCCACCCGCATCCAGCGGACTACCGCAACCTTTACCAGGTCATCAGTATACCTTGTGGGGGTCTACACACGCCGCGCCTTCCGGTACGTGGTCGCCACTCGAGAACCTTTCCGCCCCAACGGCCATCGGTTCTACGTGCTATGTGCACTGCCACTTAAGTTTACCGAATCCGAGGGCTATATCCGTCATTTCTGATGCGATCACGCAGAGAAACTCCCAACATGGCCCTCTCCATTGCCCTTTGGGTGACTTTGAGCCTTCTTATGAGGCCCATTAGTAAGCGACCACGTTTCAGTGCCATATGTCATCACGGGACCCGGGTATGTCCTAAAACTACGACCAAGACCACCGGGGGATGGGCAGCAGCATCCCTGTAGTTCGGTGAAAACACTGCGATCGCCAACCCGCATGCCAAGCGTGGCGATTATACAGCAGCAGAGCTTGTACTATGGGTACTAGACGACGATAAATATACTTATATCGATAAATAAATACTTAAATACATAGAAAACCTCCATGTCACAGGAACAAATATTCGTGCTCATCACACAAATAAATGCCCTCTTGCTTCGTAGGCAGGGAGTAAAGCGACTGAGCGACGTGCAGCCGGCCGGCTGCAGTTGAATGGAACACAGTAGTGATTGGAAGTGGGTTGGAACGTTAGTGCATAACTACGTCCATTTGATGCCCTAAGAAATCCACGCCTGTGGTGCCCCCCTCCCTCCTACCCATGAGCAATTTAATATCGGTGTTATTATATGTTTCCTGTTTCTGGTGCCCCCAAGACGTGATGCCCTCAGCATTTGCTTAGTTTGCTTATGGGTTAATCCGACACTGGCCAGGCTGCGCCAGTGTGATGCAGGCTTAAGGTGGTTGCCACACACATTGACTCGCAATGCGGAAACAACGCACCAACTTCCGAGTTTTCTCCGCATCTCTTCCGTGCGATGCGCCACGTCCCGCGTTCTTGCGCTAAAATCCGTACGGCACTGCGGAGCTCGGTGTGACATACCTACCCGTCCGAGCGCGCGAGTCGTCGTCCGTCTCGCTACTCCGCGCGTCGACTGTCGAGGCGGAGCCAGTGTGTATTACCTTTACCATGCGATTTTTCTATACAAAATCAAGATTCTACATACAAGGGTAAAAAACGCTTAAGCTATGAAGATTGGGCGGTATAGACTGCTGTCTATCTCGCTTTATCGTATGCCCCGTATGCTGTCCGCCGCGCTCGGCCGTTTGGACGCGGCTATTTATTGAGTTTTTTCGTGATGTCAATATTTTGTATCGGTGTCAAAGCAGTTTATCTCTATCTCTATCTCTACATATAATAATTGTGAAAGTTCGTTGAGGTTGTCAGTGAGACATAATAAGTAGAACTTGAAGGAAGTTGTATTTATACAACATACATTAAAAACTTCAATAGCGCGATGCAGAACTTCACCAATTTCCACGCATTTAGAAGGTCATTCTCCAGATTTTTGTCGGCGTCTGAACTCCAACAAACCATATTAGACGTATAAAAAAGTTTGATGGAGTTACGGTGACCCACAGGCCAAATTTGAGAATATTTGGATAAAGTAATCTTTACTTTGCGCACCAGCGCCATCTATCTGTTTGTCTGTTTCTGTCCGGGTATCACGGGAAAACTGTCGAATGGATTAATATGCAACTTTCACTAAAACGTTCAATGGATCTTCGGCCAGGTAATAGGCTATAAAAATTATAAAGATAAGGGTGGAAAGGGGTTAAAAAATGGGGTTGAATTCAGTAAGTATGTTTTTGTATATAAATAGTTTTTTTTAATGCAGAGTAAATACTCACAACTCTCACAAGTTTATTTTATTCTGTCAAATCTTCTGTCAAATCACAAAATTATGTGTCAAAAGACCCCAAAAACGTTATTACTCAAAATGCCCTCCAGAAAGAGATCGAACCTGACACGAATTTCTATAGAGGCCGCCAGAAAACGAGTGGCAGGGGGAGGAATCCGTCAGCGGAACGTCAAGAACGGTTTTTTCCAAATTGTTTCTAATTATCGGTTTATTTGCTTGGAACTTCGTGGATTTGACCAGAATTGACCTAAGTTTTCGTTATATATATATAGTGATTTATAGGTTTAGGTCTGGGTGACTTGTTTATAGGAGTCACCCATTAGGTTTATTTATGGGGGATCACTCCCCTGGGGACCCGGGGGGGTCAAATTGGACTTCTCCAGTTCCTCCATCTCCCGGCGCTTATATAACTCTCAAGCAGTCTGGAGACCGCGATCTCGTTGCTCGACGTTGCAGAACGGACAAGATGGAACGCAAGGGCTCGGATTTAAATATTAATTCTCGGTCCCGGTCGAGCTCCCGCTCGCGCTCGTTACGGTCTTGCTCTTCCTCAACGGACACTACGGACAAGTCAATGGTGGTTGCCAGCGATATCAGGCTAAGTAATTCTTTTTCAATTTTACCTGACACGAAACCAGACTCTCAGGACTCTGTGTTGGAGTTGGGCCAGGCGTCAGCCCCAGGAGTCCATTCATCTCAGGCTGCCTCTCTTACTCATACGGATCAGAATACTCCTCCGGCTCATTTACAGGCTTCGATGCCTTCCCTGCCAGCTTCTACTCCTCGGCTATCATCATCACTGCAGTCGACGGAACGAACCAGTTATAAACGCGGTGATCCCGGCCCTTACATAGTCCATGTTCAATACGACAGTCAGGCTCTAGGTGCCACTTTGCATCCGGTCTCCTTTGGGCAATTCCTCCACCTCCATCACCGAGAATTCCCTAACGTGATTGACGGTTCGGTTAAAGGCTTAGGCCGGAACAGAGTATCGGTAAGCTTCCACTCTTTCACGGACGCTAATGAGTTCCTACTTTCTCCAACCGTGGTTAATAAGAAGCTAAAGGCTTCTATTCCCTCCTTTAACGTTACCAGGATGGGTCTGGTCAGGGGCATCCCAGCCAGCTGGACCCTGGAGGATATTATATCTTATGTGAAAGTTCCAGAAGGGTGTGGCCGGGTAACCAAGGCCAGACGGCTGAATTTCAAAAAAACCAACTTGACAGATGGCTCGTACAAGTGGATTCCTTCCGAGACTGTTGTGTTAACTTTCGATGGGCAAGTGCTCCCTCCGAGAGTGTTTGCCTGCTATAATGCCCTAAAAGTTGAAGTGTACACTTTCCCCACTGTGCAATGTTTCCAGTGCTGCAGGTTCGGACACACCAAGGACAAATGCCGTTCGACTCCCCGCTGCTTTCGTTGTGCCGGAGAGCATTTTGGTGACACGTGTAATGTGGAAATTCTCAAGTGTATTAACTGCAAAGGCGAGGAGGGTCACTCGGCTAAAAGCAAGTCCTGTCCGGAATTTATCCGCCAATGTAACATTAAAAAGGCGATGGCGGAAAACAATATCTCATATGCGGAAGCTGATAAGCTCCAACCAATCTTTGGGAAGTCATTCGCGAATGTAGTAGCTTCTGCGTCTCCGGGAAGTAAAGGCAGTTCCTTCAGAAAGACAGTTTTCTCTAAAGTCCGTTCTCCTCCCCCTCCACGTGCTGGCTACGACAGAAGGGCTCATATGGGCCTTACCAATGAGCCTTCTCCTCAGTTTGCCAACGGAACCGCGCTGAATAATCCGCATGCATCTGCTGCATCCGAAGATGTGATGGCGATTCTTATCAGACTTTTCTCAGTACTGTCTAAAGTGTTCTCTGGCCCCAATAATGATCTGTTGTCCCTCGTTGCCCCTCTTCTTTCCTCTCTTTTCAATTCCCTTAATAATGGCGCAGTCAATTCTGCAATGGAACTGTAGGAGCATCCTAAATAAAAAATCTGATTTAATTTACTTAACTAACAAATTCAGTCCTTTTATCATTGCCCTCTCAGAAATCTGGCTTAAACCAGATTATAACCTCCGTTTTCCAGGTTTTACCTGTTTACAGGATGTCAGAGTAGATGGGTATGCTGGTTGTGCGTTGCTTGTTAAAGAAGGTCTCTCTTTTAGTAAAATTATGGTTCCATCCTCTGAGAACTTTCACATCGTAGCTGCCCGTGTGAATAACTACACCTTTGTCTCCCTTTATATTGCTAATGCAACTAAACCCATTCTTTTTCAGCTCTCCTCTATTTTGGAATCTCTGCCCCTCCCTATTTTCATCCTGGGCGATTTTAATTGCCATCACCGTGTATGGGGCTCTGGGAAAACGGATCCTTTAGGTGAAGTGTGGCTGGAGCTAATGCATCCCCTTAACCTTTGCATACTCAACACGGGCTCCCCTACTAGGCGCTCGAGGCCTAACGAGGCGTCTAGTGTGGTTGACCTCTCGCTATGCTCCCCTTGCCTGGCATCTCAGGTCACCTGGAGTACACTTGACTCTTCTTTTGGCAGCGATCACTTCCCTATATTGATTGAATTCCCTCTCCTCTACCAAGTAAAATCCACTCCTAATCCCCCTCTCCTAAAATTTAATTTACTTAATGCCGACTGGGCGGAGTTCAGGAAGGTAATGAGCGAGTCGGTCTCTCTGTTACCTCCTTTAACACCGAGTGATATTGATAATTGTGCGAAGGAGTTCTCAAGAGCAGTAAATCTTTGTGCTGAGAAGGTGTTCCCTGTTAAAAATGCCGTTTCCGGGAAAATTCCTTCCCCTCCCTGGTGGGACTCACAATGTACTCTGGCCGTTAAAAATAGGAAGTGGGCAGAAAACGAGTACCGCTTTGACATTTGCCAAGCAAAATTTATTAATTTAAGTAAATCAATAGCGGAATCCAAACGCCTTCTCCAATCAAAGAAACGGGATGGCTGGAAGTCCTTTTGCTCCTCTTTGTCTCCTTCTACTCCTGCTCGTTTTCTCTGGAGGAGTATAAGGAGATTTAGAGGTAGCAAACAGGGTTTTGCTAGGTCTCATCCTTTGGGTGGAGACTGGGCCGATTCGTTCATGGATTCTCTCGCTCCGCAGTATGCCCCTAGTAGGTTAGAAGTTGATACTGGTTATTGTTCTTCTTCTTCTGATCCCCTCGATTCTCCGTTCACGATGGTGGAACTAAAACTGGTCCTTGGCTCTGTCACGGACTCTGCCCCGGGCATTGACGGTATTCCCTATTCTTTCATCTCTAACGCTAATGATTCCTTTCTTTCTTACTTCTTGGCTCTCCTCAATAACATTTTCATCTCTGGTACTGTCCCGCAAGTCTGGAAAGCTCAATTAATTATCCCAATCCTTAAGCCTAATAAAAACCCTTCTGATCCTTGTTCTTACCGTCCGATCGCCCTCTCTTCCACTCTCCTAAAAATTTTAGAACATCTTTTAAAAAACAGGATTGAATGGTTTGTTGAAAGCCGCAATTTATTGTCTGACTCTCAATTTGGCTTCCGGAAAGGGAAAAGTACGATGGACAGTCTTGGAATATTTACCTCGGATATCCGCATAGCCTTCTCCCTGAAGAAATCTGTTGTTGCTGCTTTCCTGGACGTTAAAGCTGCCTACGACAATGTCCAGCTTCCGATTCTCTGGGAAAAGCTTTGTCGACTTAAGATACCTTCCAGACTGTCGTGCCTCACACTTAAGTTACTTTCTGAACGACACATCACATTCTGGGGTAATGATAAGACAATATCTCCGTCTAGGCGAATTTGGAAAGGGCTGCCGCAAGGGTCCGTTCTTAGTCCCCTGCTCTTCAATATCTATTCTGCTGATTTAGAGTCTGCTAAAGGTCACTCAAGCATCCTCCAGTATGCTGATGATATTTTGTTGTACTCTTCCGATACTAATATTTTGAAGGCGGCGGACCAAGTTTCCCGATCTTTGATCTCATTAGAGGGCTGGCTAGGGCATCATGGTTTTGAGCTGTCTCCCTCTAAAAGTAACATTGTAATCTTTTCTAGGAAACATTCTATCCCAAATGTCTCTGTTACGTTAAAAGACCAAGTAATCCCCTTAAAGCAGCATTTTAAATTCCTAGGCTTAGTGTTGGATTCTAAACTATCTGGTCTCGCGCACTGCGAATACGTTAGAGATAAGTGTGAAAAGAACCTTAACATCCTCAGGTGTTTGGCTGGAGTGTGGTGGGGTGCTCACCCTTTTGCCCTAAAAATTGTCTACAATGCCATCGTTAGAAGCGTCCTGGATTACGGAACCTTTTTGTTGGAGCCTGCCTCTGCAGAAGGTTTGCAGCGTCTTGATCGAGTACAATCTAAAGCGTTGCGTATTATTGCTGGAGCAATGAAAAGTAGCCCTATTAACGCCCTTCAGGTGGAATGTATGGATCCTCCGCTTGACCTTCGCCGTCAGTATCTGTCTGACCGCTATCTGTTTCGTACTTTCCAATATTCTATCCATCCCATCTCCCCTAAAATCGTGCTCTTGGACGATTATTTTAACAAGTCTCCTTATTGGACTAATAAGTCTCCTCCCTGTCTAGTAACTAGTTTCCGCAGGTTCAAAGGTATTAAAGACCCAACTTTTCACTCCCCGAATCTTCCTATGTTTGAATTCCCCTACTTTGTAACTATTCTCCAACCCCGTGTTATTCTAGATTTTGATGTTATGAAAGGCGATATCTCTGCAAGGGAATATTCTCGCGGTCTTCTGGCAAAGGACTGGGCTGGGTGGCACACTCTTTACTCTGATGCCTCGAAGTTATCCCCCATGGGCTGTGTAGGGGTAGGTACCTATCACTCGCAGTATCGGATCGTCCAAAAAGCAAAGTGCCCTCCGGAATCTTCGGTTTTCTCTGGAGAGTGCCTTGGTATCCTAAAAAGCTTGGAATACATTATTTTAGCCGGTTTACGTCGTTCCATTGTCTTTTCTGACTCTCGCAGTGCTCTAGAAGCTATTTTAGCTAACCCGTTTACTTCTAAACTCCATAATCCCTTAACCCTGAAGATTAAAGAAGCGGTTAATCAATGCAGTTCCAGAGGCTCTGAGGTCGTCTTGGCCTGGATACCGAGCCACTCGGGTATTTATGGAAACGAAAAGGCGGACTTCATTGCCAAACAAGCAGTCGCTTGCGGTGATAAAGTCCCTTTTAGAATCTGCTGCCATGACCTTCTTTCCCTCCCTCAGCAGTTTTTAAGGAAAAAGTGGAACGCCCGGTGGCGGTCTAGCAGCAGACGGACGGGCGCAACCTATGCTAAAGTTCAACCTGTTTTACCCCTGAAAGTCTGGTTTTCAAAAATTCTTCTTAGTAAACAAGCAACTTCGACAATTATTCGCACGAGGCTGAACCATTGCTGTACCCATTTTCATTTGAGGTGGCTCCGTATTCGGGACTCTTCCCTTTGTGAGTGTGGTCTAGACGAGGGCAGCTTAAATCACTTGATTTTGAGTTGCCCCCGTCTGGACCATTCTGGCCTATACGCTGGCCTCATTTATCAGAAAATCCCCTTGCCTACCCACGTAGTGTCCCTTCTGTTTCCGAATCCTGCTGTTTTTCGGCTGATTTCAAATTTCCTCTCTCTCAATAAATTGAAACTTTAACTCTTCCTACCAGGCTATAAAATTATTTATCTTAGTATGTACTATGTACCTATTCGTATCCATCAACAAAATCTGGTCAAATCGTTTTCTTGTCTCCCCTTCCTCTAGTTCATTTTTCTGACGTGATGCTGGCAGAAATGTCCTATGACGGTTGCCATAATAAAAAAAAAAAAAAAAAAAAAAAAAACGAGTGGCAAGATCTCAGGAGTCCGAAGAAGCTTCCCGGGCTTCTAGATTCCTTGAAAACAGTGAAGACATGGAAGCACGTCTCGGCCACGATCGTGAACGCCATTCGTTGTCGCAAGCTTCCGAAGACTATTACGGAACGTGAAACAAGATTAACAGCGAATTCTCGGGCTTCTGAAACATTTACGAGTACACAACAAGAAGACCGCTTCACCTCTCAGAGAAGTCGCACCTCAGTCACCCTATGTATCTTTTTCTAAATCTCTAATTATTATAAATGTTTTTATGGACCAATTCGCGCATGTTTATTTCTCGGTAATCCATACTAATATTATAAATGGGAAAGTGTATGTGTTTGTTTGTTTGTCCGTCTTTCACGGAGCGACGAATTGACGTGATTTTTTAAGTGGAGATAGTTGAAGGGATGGAGAGTGACATAGGATAGTTTTATCCCTGAAATCATCCCCTTTGGGGGTGAAATGGGGGGGGGGGGAAGTTTATATGGAGCTGCGATATAAACGAGTTCCACGCGGACGGAGTCGCGGGCAGAAGCTATAATAAATAAGCAGATTCATATTGAAAATTGTACACTTATAGAATACTAGCGTTCGCCTGCAAATTCGTCTGCGTGGATCCAGGATAAAGCTATCCTATATTTTAATCCAGGCTATAAACTATCTTCGTGTAAAATTTCTTTCATATCGGTTGAGCCGTTTAAGCGTCATTGAGTAACAACCATCTAAATATCCAACCATCCAAACTTTTGCACTTATAATGTTAGTAGGATTATCCTTTACTTTATAATTTATCAATTAAATTTTCACTGTTTTTGGTAAACTTCAGCACAATTCTATCACCGTAGCGAAAATCGAGAATAACCTCATTCTTTAAACTATTTAATCGTACGGCTTACATTATTTTTGGCCTTTAAAGTTTGTCACTCTTTAGTCGGTGGACCAAAATTCTGACCGCTGCCATCTTTGCTTAACCTGCGCTATCGTTTCCGACTCGCAGGCGCCGGCTGTGAGCGGAGCGTTCACTCAGGGCTTACACTTAGGGCGAGTTGCACCAAACCGTCTGTAATCGTAAGCGGTGTTCGTTAAAATCTGAATGTATGGAACGTTTGACAAGTTTCTATGGACTGACAGCTGTCAGCGCCATATTTAACGTTGATCGGTATGTAATCGTAAGTCGGTGCAACCCGCCCTTAGAGTCTGTCAGGCGAGTCGTATCCCTCATTCACGCAAAAACGGCTTAACGGATTAAAATTGATTTTGGTATACATATATATATATATGTGTGTATATAATAGTGTATAACCTGGATTAACATACGAGTATATAATACTTTTTATTCCGGGAATCATCGTCTAAGGTGGCAAAAGTTTGTAAGGAGCTACGATATAGGTACAACTTAGAAAAGTTGAAAAACCCCCGACATTTTCATTTCAAAGTCCAATATCTAAAAAACGGCTAAACAGATTTTCATGAAACATGGCTAAGAACACTCGGGATAAAATTATCTATGACACATAAGAAACCGCATTCAAATCGGTCCATCCGTTAGGGAGCTACGCTACCACAGACACACACACACACGTAAACTTATAACACCCCTCTTTTTGCGTCGGGGGTTAAAAAGAGTTCCACGCGGACGAAGTCGCGGGCAGAAGCTAGTTTAAGAAATAATGGCGCCAAGTTGAGCAATCTTTTCGCCGTGGTATTTATTATTGATTGTGGATGGCTTATTTTAGACCCTTGTCATCACATCATCATCAGCCTATATACGTCCCACTGCTGGGCACAGGCCTCCTCTCATGTATGTAATACAATATACTATTAAACCACAGCTCCCTTAAGAAAGTTACAGGTGAGTTTTATTGGCCATCACTATATACGAGTATACATATATTTTCAGTTCTAAAAATTGGGTCAAAATAAATGAAAAATATATGGATGTAAAATACTAAGGAAGAGTGATACAAGATAAACGTATAGCAAATAAAGGAGGTAGACTAAGTAAAAAATAAAGAAAATAATGACATTTCTGTTTGGAAGAGATTGCAGATTACCAGGGGGGCTAGTACGCTAAGTTTTATGTCGGACATAAAGCATTCGTCCCATTCTGGCAAAGATGCGAGTGCAATAGGGACAAATGCTTTACGTCGGACATAAAACCTAGTGTCTTAGGGGGGCAGGGGTAGGTACTATTCAGGCACGTAAATAGGCATGATGACAGTAATTGAAAATCACTAAAATTTTTATCATAGAGTTCGAAAAATGCTCATTTTTTTTTAAAGTAAGAGATTATTGTTTATGTTGATAAAATTAAACCGAAAAATACGGACGACGGACGCCCGCCATGATATGTTAAACACCAATCAGAGCGCATGACGTCACACTTGTATAAACAAATACCCATAACGGCCATTACCACGGATTACATTACATTAGGAACAATACTTCTTTTTACAACCCCATTGTCAGAATGTGTCGTCAGTATAATGACCTGGTATCGAAACACAGTGAGATTGATATTTTTAACTCACGACTTATGACATTTAGGAGACAGTTAGTCGGAATTCTCTGTCATCGTGCCTCTAAACGTCCTAACCTCCTTGTCGTCACATCCTGTATATTACATGTTAATTACATGTTATTAGCTCTCATTTAATACAATCGGATTGCGTTACTCTTGAGGATGTCACGACAATGTCTGAATATGATTTAAGGAGATATCACTTTGAATCCTACCTTAAATCCTCTAACGCAATCCATAGAATTCTGCTTCGCTCTGCTACGCTCTCTGCTGGACTTGTCTGCCACACCTGTTGGTTGAGTGTTATATGATAACACCATCACTCAGGTCTCAGATGCTTAGCACATATAAGTTCTAACTACCTAACGACTGGAAACGTACTACTTTATGTAAATATACTAATCGTCTCGCACATCTCAATTCATACTGACAACATCTTACACTTTGGGAGGCTAGTCACAAAGGTGCGTGCCCTCATATTCTTGTCTGAGGGTTTCGCCTATCGGCCGAGCAACTATAGATGGGTTTTCTCTCTATATTGTCTCGTATTGTCCTTATACATACTAGCAGTCTCAACTATGTCATACTGGTATCGGTCAGTCGTTATGTCTCGTGTCAATGCTCATTGTCCTTTAAAGTATCGTATTCTCCTAGGGGTACATTTCTATCCACATATTACGTCTTTGTTCCACCACGTTTTGTCTACACTCATGCTCAGGCCACTGAGAGCATGTTATTATCATTACATGACAGTGGAATCAGGAAATACTACTCGTAGGCACCATGTATGCATGTTACGGATCACAATTATAGTGGAACAATAACTCTAATACAGAACGAATATGGTACTAAGAACCAAGACACTTAGCTTTCAAGAGGGTCCAGCTGTGTATTCTCCAATTCCTCGTTGAGATTACATCAGCGTACTTCGATCTTCACCAATTCATGGTAGACGATAAAAGAGGTCACACTCAAAAGGCGTTATACGTTTAAATACGTAGAAGACATTTTTCGTATACCCTCAATGACAAATATAACACAACCTTGCCAGAGTAAATAATCTTAAGTTAAGACTTAAAGCGGTATTACACGCTCCGACCATGATAGTCCTCGCGATATCATCAACTGACATGATTCGCGACACTCCCGAACACCAAAGAAGTGAAGTCTTCGCGAAGTGACTGTTCGCGACACTCCGGGCGGCAAAACGAAGTAAATTCACAGATTGTTCACGATACTCTTGGTAGCTTTTACAGACGAGGAATACCAACTATCCCAATGGGCACGACCTTTCTACAGATCTGGAATACCTATTCATTATTCATGGACCTTAATTTCGCATCTCAACATGCGATATGTGACTTCTATCTCTCAGGCAGCGATACATCTGTAATTCCAATCTAACTACCAATCACTGTTTAAAATTACAAAGACGACTTAGAACATCAACACGGCATACATATCGTCGCACATATAACTACAATGCTTCTGCAATAGAAGTCCCTTTCCACCAAATCAAATCTCAAACTATTTACATCCAAACACGCTGTTTAATGAAACAATCGCAAGACAGTTAAGGAATCAGAAAAGACGAACCCTTCACGCAATAGAATCAACGCTTTTCGGATGCTATGCTGGAAGTCTAGTCTTGATAAACTTTCTTAGCTAACTGTCTGACTAAATGCGTAAACTTCTCTACTCATCTCTCTTACTACATCTGTCATCGATCCTTCAGATCGTATGCAGAGCCAAAACTTCTATTACCTTATCTCACAATCACCACTCAATCACTTCTCAGTGTCACCGCTGTTACTATCCTCTACTCTTACAACTTATGGCATCAACATCTCTCTACAGTCGACCATGTATACCACATTTTAAGTCTATATTCACAATCTCTTGTGGAGATAAAAAGGCTTGACACACTCGACAGACCCTCGCCAGGCAAAAGGAAAACTGCTCATTCTGACGAAAACTTCAACAGCCGGGATGGCTATAGCTAGCTAACCATCTTATCCTTTCATAACTGATAAGGTCTGATATTGGCATTATAATAAGATTGAGTGATACTTAGCGAACCTTCATCCTTCAATTTACTTCTATTGTTACCAAAGACTCAGACACCTTCTTCAACTCTCACTATACAATTAGGTTTCATACGTCAGCTCTAGTTCGAATTCATAAACACCGAAATCACTTCGGTACTTTCAACTATTGAACAAGCAAACGACTCCTTCCCACTCGGATACCCGGTATTACATTATCTACAAATACCTGCAACGTATGTTTTCAGCTTACACATATACTATCAGAACAGGTACTACAGAAGCATGCTATACCAGCATGTAACGATATGCTGTTCATTAGTAGTGTCACTTGGATTAAGACTTAGTTTTGTACCTTTTTTGTTAAGACCTCTATAGAAACTAGTAGTCGCTGACAACACTCCATTATGTCCTTTAAAAGGAATCATTGCTGCCGATACTTCTTATAGTTATCCAAAATTCTTTACTGCAAATATTATGCTAACTTTCTATGAGGACTCATAGATCCCGATACCTTATTATTTTTACCTAATACCTACAAGGCTTTTGAGTAAGTACAAATGCGAGGACTCATATTTGCTGGCACCTACGTTAGCATTACCTAATACAATAGGCTCTTTGCCCTCTACGAGGCCTCATAGTTGCTGATTCGATAGCTATGCTTGCTGCAAGGCTCTTGGTTGCACATAATGTACTTTACCATGTCCACCACATGTCTCCATTACATCAGAGGTATACTGGTTATGTCTTTTATATTCCAGGTTATATTCCATTTCAAATTTATAACAACCACTATTTTGAATTCATTCGAGTAGTCATTTCATATTTAATTTTAACTAGAATATCAGTTACTCATTTACTTCAACTGGTTGCAGTCATACTCATAGATAACTACAACACACATTGTTGAAATATTCAAATAGTCACCATACTTGAAGTATATAGACTATCCAAGTAAGTTACTCATAGACTGACAGCCTTGAACAGAGAGTTCAATTATCACACTTCGTTAGCAAAGTATAAGATTATGTTCTCTAACCACACTTTTATCAACACCACTGCAATTGAACTGAAAACGTCACACTAGACAAGAGAGAAATTGGTGTTACCAAAAAGAAACATTACTCGCATTGCTGTCTGCACTTCCGCGCTGGGTTTTACGCGAACGAATAATTAAAGTGCGGCTATGCCACTATTCATGTTTACTGCCATCGGTCAGGCCGGACAATACAGTCGACTCTCTCCGGTCAAAGCACTGCGCTGTGCCCGGGTGCCTACCTAGTATGTGCTAAAAGGGGGAGCCGGGCTCCTCCGAGTTTCTATCACTCCCTTGTGGTCGTCCCTCCTATACTAAGTATGTAAAGTTCTCACTGCACATATATGTAACTCAGATATATAAGGACGACATAGGGATCATAAAATACACATTTATCATTATGAGAGTGGAAAGATGAGTCGACCAGTTATTCTACTCATGTTAACTGTATGTGTAAACGGCTAAGGTGAGGTCTAGCCTCTCTCGTGTGGCTGTGCCACTCACAATGCATTATTCGGTTTTACCGCGTGCCTTTCCATAGTCTAATTCCCTCTTTCGTGGTTGCACTCCCACGTATGCTACAGAGGGACCTCATGAGTGTTCTCTCCTTTTGGCTATGCACGTACAATATCTAATTGGGCATCGGTTGACTTGTTCCGGCCTTAACAGGGTATACCCTGGTGACTCTGTCCATGTTTGCTTGTTAGTCACTAAGCCGGATGGAGGGCCTGTGGCCCCCCAGAGGTTGAGTCGACCGTGCCAGTGTGTTTCCGGACCACACTACCATGGGAGCTCCAGGCTTCCCTGTCCAATTCTAAGTGTGCTGTGCACTGCATGATTGGACACTACACATACTACATTTATGGGAAGAATGTCATATTAATCATATTACAACAGTCCTCTCATCTTTCCACTGATCAGGCACATATAAGTCGACATAAAGATATGCAAAGTAAACACTTACCGGGGTCTTGCAGATAGACCTCCTAAGAGCTCGGGGCTCCTAACTTCTTGGTGACCTTCACTTTATTCACCCACCTTGCCCAAGGTGAGTCCGGCCTCCATCTTCTTTCCCGCCATCTTTCGATTGTTGTATGGCGAATCGCGCTGGGCGCGACACTTGTCCACCCTGGGTCAAGACTCCTGGTCGGGTACAGTTTGCCTTGACCCCCGCCTGGCACCCGCATGACAGGAGACCCTTTGGTCTCCCGGGAACCTCCACCTTCCCGTACTTACGTACCTTAACTGTCGTATCGGGCGAGACATACTCGCTCCTGTCCAATTTCTACGCACCATGTCTATGACACTACCCAAAGTACATTGTACTAGCGTTTATTGGACCCAGATATATGAAACCTTACTACGGCATGAGTATAGTCTCATCATGTTTCCACATCATATGAGTCGGCCCGTTTTCTTCCACTCTTATTACATATGTATAACTTGAACGGTGAGGTTAAACCTCTCACTTGTGACTGTGTCTGTCACTCACATGCCATGGTTATACCAAGTGCCTTTCCATCTCTTATTGCCTCTGCGTGGTTGCATATCCACGAACTCTATAGAAGAACCTCATGACTGTTATTTGGCTGCAGTCTACTAATGGCTATGCACTTCCTTACTTAGTTGGGCATCGACAACACAACTGACCGACCATACATGGACCTTCTTTAGCACTAACTATAATACTTTCTCACATTCCGCATGTTCTGCTCTGTGGGTACACAAGACTCCACTTGTTTTGTCCTATGAGTGTCTAGGTCTCACCGTGTGATTTTCTGGGTCTACGCCGTGCCGTGCGTTTCTAGGTTTCCACTGAACTGTGAGTTTCTAGGTCTCCACCGAACTGTGAGTTTCGAGGTTTGATCATATAACGACACACCTCGGTTTTATAATCTGAACTTCTAGTAAACCTTTCTGTTTACAGCGATAGTACTCTTACTCTTAGTACGCTAATTAAGTAAAACATTAAACTTAATACTTAAAGATCATGACCGTAAGTTCCTATAATGTATCTTTCTCGCCTTTTATCGCCACTAGCACCAGATACCTACTATGTAATCTGACTTATTCAAATGTAATGCGCTTCAAAATGGATCAACTAATACTGTCATGTATTTATTCCTATTTAATAAATCCACATACCTATTACAACTATGCTGATCTATGCACTCTATACACTCTATGCACTATAGATTAATCGTAGTACACTCGAGTGTACTTTTATCAACCCAGTTAAGCACTGAAACAAATAGTCAAGCATCGCACATAGTAAAGAATGTGACTCCACCATAACATGAAGGCAATAAGTATAGAGTCCACATACTTGTGGCTGGAAACTACAGCCGGGGCGGGACCTCCCCCTTGATTTTTTTTAAAAAATATATTGCGTTTAACTACGTAACGTATAAAGTACTTGTCCGGCATTTTAATCAAAATCTTCAATCGTAAATAATTCAGAAGGATTTTGCTATGATCACGTATGAAATTAAAATCTTTGCTCGCATGATTTTGTTTACGAAAGCCATTGTGTTCCCGCAAATAACTGACCTCTCGCGCTAGGTGTTCTAACATGCTAGACAGAAATAACTTGCTGTGAAAGCCAATTACATCTGATACGTATGTAACTAATTCACCTTTCACTCCACAGTTACTCAAGTTGAGTTGAACTTCCCTTTAACAAACACGAAATACTTCGCGTATTTCACTCGAAAACTTTGACACAACACAACAGAACTTGAATATGTCCTGCTCGTAAACTGACTGACCCACATATGTGTATGTTCGAATAATTCCAAGAAAATAAATGCTGCACTTCACTCTTTCAACACTAACATTCATTTCAGCTCATAAGGCGAATCAACCCACTAGCTTCAAATTAAAATATCTTGTCTCCAACACTGATGAAAACTCAACTCACTATTAGAAATATTGCGGCCCATCGCCATGAAATATCAAACTGAGGGCAGTTCAATCAAATTCATCAATTCAGAGGTACTCCAACCGCCACCTATCGGAAATGCTAGTACAACTCCTTGATACTTTGTCATATTTTATCCTAATATTGATCACTCCAGCAATATTAGCTATTCTTATCTTCATGTACACAAAATATACATACAACTTCATAATTGAAACAGTTTAAACCGTTGCTTTCATTTTTGTTTATCTATGGTACCTACCTGTTGTAATTATTGTTATCAAATATGTTCCCATTTTTTTTTGTTCTTCTTGCAAAACTAGACTCTGAATACTAGATACAATATTGACTAGACTATCTCTACTAGACACAATGTTGAAACACTGATCGAATTGCAACCAACCGTGGCCAGCGGCTGAATTAACAACCCCATTAGTGTCCCATACAAACTATAGCATTTTCACATTATTCTTGTATAATTTGGTTAAAGTTAGCATTAATCTCATAAAATTAATATTTGGACGATAACCATAATAATATTTTTGTATTTCAATCAATCAAGGAATTGCACATGCACTGTCTAATTCTCAACACATGCTAAACAATCTTCTTTTACAACACTACATTGCCATGACCGAGGTTCAGATAAAAACTGACCAAAAGAAACCGGCTAATGTGTCACCGCCTATCAACTCAATATAGAGATAGGCACGGATTCTGAATATTTATCCCAGCATCATACACCAATTTGTCGTCACATCCTGTATATTACATGTTAATTACATGTTATTAGCTCTCATTTAATACAATCGGATTGCGTTACTCTTGAGGATGTCACGACAATGTCTGAATATGATTTAAGGAGATATCACTTTGAATCCTACCTTAAATCCTCTAACGCAATCCATAGAATTCTGCTTCGCTCTGCTACGCTCTCTGCTGGACTTGTCTGCCACACCTGTTGGTTGAGTGTTATATGATAACACCATCACTCAGGTCTCAGATGCTTAGCACATATAAGTTCTAACTACCTAACGACTGGAAACGTACTACTTTATGTAAATATACTAATCGTCTCGCACATCTCAATTCATACTGACAACATCTTACACTTTGGGAGGCTAGTCACAAAGGTGCGTGCCCTCATATTCTTGTCTGAGGGTTTCGCCTATCGGCCGAGCAACTATAGATGGGTTTTCTCTCTATATTGTCTCGTATTGTCCTTATACATACTAGCAGTCTCAACTATGTCATACTGGTATCGGTCAGTCGTTATGTCTCGTGTCAATGCTCATTGTCCTTTAAAGTATCGTATTCTCCTAGGGGTACATTTCTATCCACATATTACGTCTTTGTTCCACCACGTTTTGTCTACACTCATGCTCAGGCCACTGAGAGCATGTTATTATCATTACATGACAGTGGAATCAGGAAATACTACTCGTAGGCACCATGTATGCATGTTACGGATCACAATTATAGTGGAACAATAACTCTAATACAGAACGAATATGGTACTAAGAACCAAGACACTTAGCTTTCAAGAGGGTCCAGCTGTGTAGTCTCCAATTCCTCGTTGAGATTACATCAGCGTACTTCGATCTTCACCAATTCATGGTAGACGATAAAAGAGGTCACACTCAAAAGGCGTTATACGTTTAAATACGTAGAAGACATTTTTCGTATACCCTCAATGACAAATATAACACAACCTTGCCAGAGTAAATAATCTTAAGTTAAGACTTAAAGCGGTATTACACGCTCCGACCATGATAGTCCTCGCGATATCATCAACTGACATGATTCGCGACACTCCTAACCTCTTAACTTAACTTCAATTAAGATTGGTAAAATTAGTTTTCTATGTTCTATGTTAATAATATTACTTTTATTTGGTTATCTTTTGTTTTTTTTTTCTGCTCATACATATATGTAAACATAAAATAATAATACATACTTATGATCTAGTTCGCATGCTTAAGCATATTGTTATGTATAATTTTGGTGTAGTTTTAGGATAGTTTTCGCTCGTTGTTACTTGTAATCATGCTGTGCATACATGTTTTGGATGGCATTCCTAACCAGATGCCCCGATTTATCTTGTACAATCTATGTAATGAATGTTATCTGTTTTGTGTGCCTAATAAATAAATAAATAAAACAAAATTACAGAGAAAACGTACGTACTGAACGAATAGTAAGACAGGGATAGAACCATGTTATCTGACAGGTCTTCATATGTCATTTTCTCCGCTTTCTCGCTCACACGACCGCGCAAGACTTGGAGCAACTAGGTAGCAAAAAGGTTTGCGTTCTGTTTATACAAACGTGACGTCACTCGGGACGCCATGACACTGACAAGCGTTTTAGCGCCAATTTCAAATTAAAAACTAAAATGCATTTTTTCCTACATAACTGTTATATTCTCTTGAAAAATCTTATTCGTTGTACATAATAAATGTTTCTAAACATTATAGAACAGTTTTTCAAAATGTGTCATCATGCCTATTCTATACAATTCTTTTATCTACCCTGTGACCTAGACCAACTCTTTTACTTTTACTTTTTATTCTTTGTTATTAAATATCCTCAATTAAATCAGTGCAATTGCGTTGATTACAAAAATGAGCCTCATTTCGTCAATCAAAAGTTTTTTTTTTAATAAATTAATTTAAAACTCTTGTTTATTTGTCTTATTTCTTAATAGTGTATGTAATAAATAAAATACGATACAAATAGGTTCTATTTTTAATGCCGATACCGAGAACTTTTTGAATGCCCCTCGTATATTATAATATGGATACAAACGCGCCTACAATATTTTGCGAGCAAATGTTTGAAACGTGAGAGATAACGTGGAAAGCCACGTTATACAAGGAAACGTTAAATTGAATCATGGACCCTTGCATGGACCCATCATGGACCTATGATTATTTAAGAGAATAAGCTATGGTAATAATAATACCACGATCGAACGAGATGGTAGTATATAAATCTCAATAGGTGTGACAGAAAGGTGTCTCATTCGTTGTCCTTCCCTTGCTTCCACTTTTGTTTTATTCCACGTGTTAGTTGTCAGATATAAAACATTACCCGCCCAAATAAAATAGGTTCTTTATGGTATGATAAGACGTCAGCCGTTTTAGGACCACGGGATCGATTTTTGAATCTCACCAAGTGACAAATTCTCACCGATGTGAGTGATTTCCGAAAGTTCGTATTTTTGAAACTCATCGGTGACTTACATTTGTCACACCTATGATATCGATTTACGAGTGCCCCTACCCACTCGTAATTGAAATCACCATGCGATTGTATTTGACAGTTATCGTATGTGACATCTGCCAAGAATTTTTCAAAACTTTAATTTTCGTTACATGACACTGACAGATACGCTACGTTTTACGTTTGAATCTGTTTTAAGTTATATTATGAGAAAATAAAAACCGGTATCAAGGACAACATCTGCGTACAAAGGAACGTAACGGGAAGATTGTCTCTGACTGATATTGTAAAATTTCTGCATGTTGGTAAACAGCGTGTGACTTTCAAAAATACGGCTTTAGGAAAATGGTGACATAAAAGTCATCGATGATAATTTTAGTCACCGGTGACTTTGATATCACCAGTGAGATTCAAAAATCGCACTCCTGTAAGGGTCTCCCCACACCTGTCGACGCGGAATCGGCCTTCGCCGAGTGCTTTGTACCACACTCCTCGTGTTTTGTTCGCAATCCCGTCGATGGAAGTCGCTTCGCTTCGTTTTTCGCTCTTATTGCGTGGACATAAAGACCCTTACCTGTTCTTAGTTATTTTTTTAATAAATGACTGTCCAGTGATTGACCCTAGTCTCATCTAATGGTTAGCGACGACAGAGCATAAGATAAGATGAAGCTCACTGGTTCAGTAATATAATAGCCTAATAACTCCCTTTTTGAAGGCACCTAGATCGTAGTTCTCAGGAAATAGAGATGAAGGGAATTCCATTCATAATTAATTTAGCTGCGTAGAGCCTTTCCGTCCCTTGCAGTGGCTCGCGTATATAGCTCCTCTGTCAAAATCTATACTCGTACGCTAAGATTTGAATAGAATCATGCTTTTGCTGTACTCATCAAAATAATGTCTCAGAAAATGTCAGTAAGGAGTTACTATAGCATAGCATAGCAAGTAGCATGGAGTTACTATACTTATTCATAATCATATCTATTGGAATTATTGGTAATAATAATAATGTAATATTTTTTACTAAACGGGACCTAATCCCGTATAATTATACCGACTACTTATTTACTACTCTGAGGTCTCCCGACGTTTCGGACGTGTCGCAAAATCCATGGCCACGGGAGGTGGTTGTGCGACACAATAAATAAGTTAATTATCGAATGGTCGGCAACGCGACTGTAACATCCATATAAGAATAAGAATAAGAATTTATTTATTTAGCACACAAAACACGGAAAAAAATAAATACACTCAAAAAGGTAACCTTAAGTGCTAAACGGGAGCCTCACTCAGCATGTTGTCACGGGGGCCGTGACGCTGGTTTTCAGTGAGAGCCCCAAAAATAAATAAAACGACTAAACTAAACAAACAATTTTATAATTTTTAGGCACTGTATGTCTAAAAATTACAAAAGTGAACTTAAAACTAGCGGGTAACATTAGAATCATTGTCGACAGTGATTTATATGCATGCAACACTGAAATGTAATTGACTCTGTTCGTACTAAAAAACATGAAAATAAAAAAGTGGTAATAACCAAGCGTAAAACTACTTATTACAATGAACAAAATCTTATACAAATAATAAATAATAATAATAATAGCTATGTGTTATGTAGCAATAAGATAAGTAAGCCGCCTACTGCAACAGTCGGATTGTATTAGGTACCTGTGTAAATATATAGTGGCAAGCGTCCATAGGCTACGGTGGTACACTTACGATCAGGTGGGCGGTGAGCTTGTTTGCCACCGACATGGTATAAAAGATTATACCTACGCGATTAACTCCCGTTTAGTAGTGTGTGAGAATGTGAAAGGTTCAATCAATATAATCATGTAGGTAATTGTAATGGCTGGTGCTTTCGTAAAACTAGTGCCTCCGTCAAATCCTGAAATTAGGTGGCAAAGTGGACCCTACACCACTTTAGGGTAGGCACAACAGAGAGAAACGCCAGGAGGATGATTATAAATGTATATAATGTACTAATACTTAAAAACAACAACTATATACAGCAAACTTTAGTAAGGAGTGGAGCAGAAGAGTGTGTTTCTCCTACACGGCTACTCGTATCACGGGACAACCCACGAGCGTCGCGGCGACATACACCATCCGTCCCTTTCTAAGCGCTGTAGCTAAAGTAAGAGGCGGACAGACTAGCTCGCCGTGTCACTTGCGCGCCGTCCTTGTGACAGCCGTGCTGACGTAAGGTCGAATCGAATGAAGAAAAATCCTTTTAGTTCGAATTCATATCACTCATTGCTTTGACATAGAGTGCCCATGCCATATACCTCTACGAGTACAGCGTCGAGCACTCGGACACCTTATACACTGGAGAAAAGACAATGATAGCAAACCCTAGCAGCTAGCTAGTTGCGGGAGCAAACCCTGCAAAGGACTACTCATCTTTATAGCACTAGGTCGGTGTCCACTGGAAAATTTGATGTGCCAAGATTTTATAACTACTATGGAGTAAGAACATTAAAAAAAACGTTTGCCATATATCTATTACAACGTGCCTGAAGACATCAGACTTGAGCAAAATGCACGCGTATTTAAAAGAAAATTAAAATAGTACATTTTACAACTAGTGTGAAAAGAATGTCTTTTTACCACTAGTACCGAGGTATCTTGCCACGAGCTGAAAGCGAGTGGCAAGACTCGGTACGAGTGGTAAAAGACATTTCACACGTGTTGTAAACGACGTTTTTTAATACAATTGCGAAAAATAATAAATTAATATATCATTGCGATAAAATATGCTTGCTTCGAAGTTATTTTTGAACGAACCCATACTTTACAAATGACACTGACAGTGACAACATACTATTGGAATCAGCGGCATCGGGTAAAAAATCTAATATAAAATTACTGCGTTTCGAAAGTATAGTTTGGAACTAAAAAGTAAAAAGCACTAGTTCGAGAAATTGAGCTTCTCGTACGCTACGCAGCCACAAAAAGTACCACTTTTTGAGCAACTGTTTTAAAAAAACATTTCTGATTCTGATTTCTGAACTGATTCCAATAGTATGTTGTCACTGTCAGTGTCATTTGTAAAGTATGGGTTCGTTCAAAAATAACTTCGAAGCAAGCATATTTTATCGCAATGATATATTAATTTATTATTTTTCGCAATTGTATTAAAAAACGTCGTTTACAACACGTGTGAAATGTCTTTTACCACTCGTACCGAGTCTTGCCACTCGCTTTCAGCTCGTGGCAAGATACCTCGGTACTAGTGGTAAAAAGACATTCTTTTCACACTAGTTGTAAAATGTACTATTCTAGAATCCTTACCCTAAATATTTATTCATACCTACATAAATATACCATTAGATATATTTTACCAAAGCATGTACATATTACTACTGTAGAATTATCTTTAAGTCGAACTATTAACTAGTTTTGAAAATTAGATAAGTTATTATAATAAGTCTTCCTGCAGTCAAACTGTTAAAACAGTTTTGCAGGACTTTAAGTAGTTAGTGTTTTTGTAGAATTTTTAGTAACAATTAAATAATAATAATAATAGTGATGACCGCTTAAAGGTGAAGTAACTCAGGGTCAATTACCCTCATTGTGTTATTTATTTATCACATTCACTGCCAAGAATCGCTACGAGCGTAGCGCGTAGCAGTTCATGGCCTCCCGTGGTTTTCCTGGTATGTAGCGCAAAGCGACTACAAAGAGTAAAGTAGTTATACAGCGACTACGGCGTATACGCCCGGTATATAGGCGGGTTCCTTCCTGCTCGGCTATCACTATACTCGAAACTGGAATTCAAGACCAAAAAAACTACGACAATGTTGCCACTGCAATAAAACGATCGTACAATGGTAATATCCCTTTTATCTAAAAACGCACGCTGACATAATTTATTTATTGGTAATTTTAATTCTATAATATAAAGAAATAATTTTATTTACTTATTTTTACATAAATACAGGACGCTTTAATAAAAACTTAATCATCCGTGATTTTTGGTTGCAAAGCTGGTATTGCGCTTGTATCACTTCAGGTGTTAATAACCTTTGGTACAACATTTTAACTACATGTAAACTATTTATTTAAACATTTTACATGTAAACTATTAATAACCTATTTTTGCATAGGTACATTTAGCCAATTGCAGAGTAATAGTGTGTAGCGTGCTGACAATTGTCGCAAAGGAGAAGCCTGCTCACAATAAATCTGCAGTGGATGAGATGGCAGCGGCACACAATGTCAAAATATAAAGATTGCCCCCTTTTACCACTGCGAATTGAACCCAATTGAGTTGGTATGGGCTCTCAGGTAAAAGGGCATTTAGCCAGGAATAATAAAACATTTAAAATGGCAGAGGTTTTTTTGAGAGGACCTTTTTCATGAAGGCCTCCGGGAGGTGACACCACAGAAGTGGCAGTTGTGTGTAAGTCATGTCATGAGAGTAGAGGATGAGATGTGCAAACTGGACGGATTAATTACTGGAGTGGTGGAAAAAATTATTATACAAGTGACCTACTCAGATTCCGAAGTTAGTGATTCTGACATTAGTGATGGTGAAGGCGAAGATCAATAAAAACAATTTATCAAAAAATGGTTTTATTTAAGTTTTCCATACTGTCTTAATAATATAGCACACTGTCGTGTGTGTTCATTGGTAATTCAACTTGTTTAATTTCTTTACAATAAAATTTTGTGAATGTTAGTTGAGTGGAAAATAAAGTTTGTAATTAAGTTCCTTTTTTGAGAAAATCCTAATGAATTAATTGTGCCAGCCAATACAAATAAGCATATAACAAAAAGGTTGGCGAAACCTGAAAACTTTATTTGACAATGACATAAGTGACTTTGACAGATTTAACAGTGACGTAGTTTTTTTGGTCTTGAATTCCAGTTTCGAGTTTATACGGCGCGCGAGCTCGCGATCTCTCGATTTTTCTCGCACGCACTCTCTTTCTAAGTGTACTAATAAGAGAGAAACGGATGGACGCTAGGCGGGTTCCTGGCAGTGAAAATGTTAAGAATCGCTACGTGTGCTACGCCGTAGCGCGTAGCAGCGTTTTTCTGGTCTGTAGCGAAAATTGCACGTAGAGGCAATGTACATAGGCTATATTTCCTACTTTGGCTCCGTTAATTGGCATATTTTCGTATCCTTACTAATAATAATTAATAAATATTACGGGTCGTACCAATGAGTTTTTCGGAACTTATGTACGGAATATCATTTGATATTTACCGTTAGCTTTTCGGTGAAGGAAAAAGAAAAACATCGTGAGGAAACCTGCATACATCCACGAAGAAATTCAAAGGTGTATGTGAAGTCCCCAACCCGCACCGGGCAAGCGTGGGGACTACTGCCCGTTCCCTCTCATCCATGAGAGGAGGCCTGTGCCCAGCAGTGGGACGTATATAGGCTGATTTATTATTATTATGTATGTTCTTCCATATCTCAGGACCATGGGGTCCTGGACTTTTGGAAGGCATGCGTGGGGCCGAAGCCAACAGCGCAGAGGCCCTTTAAAACAAATATAATATAAAGCGAGGGATACACATGGCGGATACCATCTCCGAGCGCACAACATGATACACCCAGTGATGGTCCCCGCCAGGTACAAAGACTATTGCAGTGCAACACTGTGCTGCGATGGGAATTAAGGGCATGGGTTATTGGGTTGAATGGTGGGTGGTCTGGAAAATGGGTTATGGGAGGAGACTAACGGACACCTGCCGTGACAATTAGCCTCAAAATTGTGAAAAGGCAGGCGGTGACTTGCCTACTCGTTAAGTGGGCCCCACAAACGGTCGCACGCACAGTGCGACAATGGAGCAACACGTCTGAGCGGCTGTCAGGTTGTCGAGAGGTGAGTCTGCGGTGCGCCAGATCCCGGTAATCCGTTCAAGGGCCGCCGGCGTTATGACATTTTACACTTCCAACCTGGAGCATAGGTTCCGCTCTTGCGACTCCACTCTGGCCGGCCGGTTAAGGCAAGCACAGAGGTGAGGGCCAGATCACTCGGACCCTCTGGAGGGTAGGGGTCCGCGGTGTCGCCACTCACCGTCAGCTCGCCACAAGCTGCCCCCGCGGGCTTATTATTATTATTATTACGGGTAAATCTTACACAAATCGAACTAGCCCCAAAGTCAGCTATATAAGGCTTGTGTTATGGGTAATAGACGATACATTTAATTGATATAATTACTTGAATACTTACATAGAAAACATACCAAATTGGAATCAAATATTCATATATGCCAATCACCCCCCCTACCGGAATTTGAACCCAGGACGTTCAGCGTCGCAGGCAGCATCATTACACACTAGCACACTAGGCTAACCACGGTCGTACAATTTGAAACCACCAACCAACAGCTGCTAGGTATAGTAACAATTATTGGCCTTATATAGTCGAAAGTGGCAGGGCAACTAAATCGCTGGCGAGAAAGTTTGCCTTTTAGAGCAGTCGCGAATTCGCCGCCGTCGAGGCACGACGCACGTTCAAAAACCAGTGACAGTCACCACAAATAAACACAAGTGAACTATTTATTACACTTTATCGTTCAGTGTTGTTCTTGAAAAGGAATCCGACAGTGTTTGTGGAAAATGAACGTGAGTTGGTTAACTTTAATCTGCGTTTATTAATCGTTTTCGTAAAACTTCAAGGTTTTCAGTTTCAATAACCGTTCCTTGTGGACGTTTTATTGACTTCCGTTGTTTAACTGGAGCTTCTCAGTTTTAAATACTTTTTTTACAGACGATGTTGTTATGCTGTTTTTGGGCTTTACTTTGGAGAAAGTCGTTAATGAATGAAAATAAAAACAGTGAAAGGAGTTTTTATTTTAAGACTGACTCAATCACGCGTGCTACAAGTTGATAAAAAAGTGTTCAAAGCATTTCCTGAGTGCCATTGGTTACGATCACGACGAATTCCAAGAAACTATATATTTCAAAACAAATGCATATTGAGATTGTTGTTGTTCTGAAGGTTCTTTATCTCTATTGCAGTTCCTGTACCTCTTACTTACTTACTTGCCAATCGTAATATTAAGAGAACATTTTTATACCTATATAGTATCCAAATACTTAATATCACTTAGTCCCAAAAAGTATTCATAAAGAAAGGAATTGTTTTACGTCGTTTACTTAAACAGCAACAAACTTGCCTCTGGGCGGCCGGTTATTTAGGTGTGATCCGGTTTAAAGGACCATTTTTTGGTTTTATTGCGTATCGTCTTATTAAGAGAATACCTAATTCTATTTTGATTATTCAGACCAGAGTTATAATGTTGAATGGCATAAAGTCACAAATGAATAAGTGAGTTCCTTGTACTTATACTTCATAACAGGATAGAACGTTGAGAACAGTAGGGGGGCGATGACACATGACCCGTCAAAAATTAGGGCATTAAGTATGCACATTATCTCGCAAACGAATCACTGATTTGAAAAACCCATAATATTTTTGAACGAGCTATCCAACGATACCAAACACCATGGGTTTAACGAGAAAAAAGAATTACATCCCCGCTTTAGGTGTAGGGGAGGTTACGGTTATTCTAAAATGAAATATTATAAAGATTTTATTGTACTGTTTTGTCGGCGTGATTGATTTATACAGAGTGTAACAGAAATGGGATGTGAACCGATCAAGGGCATAACGGGTATCGTGTACTGATAAGAAAAAAGAGATTTTTTTTAACGCGATAACCCGTGTATACCCATGCCGAATCAGTTTTCTAGTAGTAATGGTTACTGAGCTAAGCCGGAGACGGACGGACGGACAGACGGACATGGCGAAACTATAAGGGTTCCTTGTTGACTGCGGAACCATAAAAATGTGTACAAAAATGCTTATTATTAACTTAAGCTTAAGACCTACAGTTACCTTAAATTGTAATTGTGATAAGGCCGGATGCTCTATCGGTGTGAGATGTGCAAAGAGTATACTTGAATTGTATTGTATTATACTGGCCATTTATAATCAGCTAGGTACATGCAGTTCAATCGATTGACTCATAATCATAAACTGAGTCACGGGTCACCGCCAACCCCGAGGAGGAAGTGTCCGAATCACTTGATGACTGAATTGGTAGCTACCGACTATCTTTCTTGTTGCCAAAATATTAGCGCCATAATGTTTAAAACACATGTTTCTTGTTATTTCTATCGCGTCGGTAATTGGGTTTCCTCGTGTTAATAGTACCTGTCTACTTAAAGAAAGGTTAGTTCGTTTTATTATTATTTTATAATTCTGTATTTTAAGAGGCCGCAGTAAGCTCGGCTGAATTTCACCTTCCCATACAAACGTAGTTACGCTCTCATTTTAAAACTACGTGTTGGATTGTGACGAAACTTTGCATATACAATGACATGAGGTATATCTATGTCTGTAATTAGTTTATATGGTTCCAATTTATAAAACAAAGTAAATACAGCAAAAATTAGTTTTGTATGAAAAACTTAAATTCGCTGTATTTTTTTTATTATGGTATCTGAAGCTACGTAAACTAATTTCAGACAATTGCCCTTGTGGCACAGACGTGGACCGACTGGGTCACCACGGACTATGTTGTCAAAAAAGTGCAGGCCGCTTTGCAAGACATGCGACTCTTAATGACATAATCAGCCGGTCTCTTGCCACCGTCAATGTGCCCGCTCTTCTTGAGCCGCCTGGCATTGTCAGAGATGATGGCAAAAGACCTGATGGAGTGTCTCTGGTTCCGTGGAGTTTGGGACGGATGCTTGTGTGGGACGCTACCTGTGTAGACACACTGGCACCGTCCCACCTCCAACGGACTACTACTAAAGCGGGTGCAGCGGCGGAAAATGCCGAAAATCTGAAACGCATTAAATATAGAGGCCTCGGCAGAGAGTACAACTTTGTACCTTTTGGCGTCGAGACCCTCGGTCCATGGGGTCCCAGTGCGCAAAAGCTATTTGCGGAAATCGCGAAACGTTTGGTTGACGTAACTGGTGACCGAAGAGCTGACGGCTTTCTCGCGCAACGCATCAGCATTGCAATTCAGCGAGGAAATGCCGCCAGCATCCTCGGTACAATGCCTCGAGGGCCTTTTTTAGATTTAACTTAGCTTTAATTTAATTTAGTTAATGTTATAGTTATCATCTTGTATATACCTACTTTAGAAAATAAATAATTGATGTATTTCAGACATAGATATACCTCATTTCATTGAACATGCAAAGTTTCGTTACAATCCAACACGTAGTTTTAAAATGAGAGCGTAACTACGTTTGTATGGAGAATCGAGCTTAATGCGGACTCTTAGGTCAACTGTATAGGGTATATTTGTACATTTTTGCATTGCCCTGACAGGGACCTGATGCTGTGCTGTAACCATCTTGTACCCAATATAATATATATAAAATATGATTAATAGGTACAATATGGACCAAAATTGTGGCCACCTGACCCAATTTATTGAGCGGTAAATAAACGAAGTATATGTATATTCTATAGGTACTTTCCAAATATTGCCAACCAGAGAAATAAAACGAAACAATTTTTTCTAATGCATGTACGGAATAACAAAATATGTAAAGTGCATTCATCCTTACTTGTCTTATTTGGTAAACAACATTCTAACCTCAAAATGTATCTTTTTAGACTAAAGCAACTATTTTATCGTAAAAAAAGCGTTGCTAAACAAAAAATCGTAAAGTCGTCTCGGCATGATTTAATACTGACAAAATTGCTATTCTATCCTAAAAAGATGCATTTTGAGGTTAGAATGTTGTTTACCAAATAAGACAAGTGAGGATGAATGCACTTTACCCCTACACAAGAATAATGACAACTTACATTTTTTTTTCCCAGACTGCCCGAGAAAGAGGGTTATGTTTTAAGAGGATATGTATGCATGTATGTATTGTATGTAGGTATGCGGACAAGAAAATTCAATTTCACGGGCTACAGTCCAGAGGGCTTGATGGATTTTGGTTGTGGTGTCGCTGGATTCCTCATAATCGTGGCTGATATATGTATAGGCTATATAAAGGTAATATTTGAATTGCAGTTGGGTTTTTGAAAATCGTTCGCTTGCAGTTGTTATAGAATGTGTGTAGTACAAAGTAAACATACGAATTTTGCTATTGACTGACTGTGTTGTTAAAAAAATCGACAGCACGTTGTATAACAGTCAGCGGTGCGTGTAAAATATACGAAAACGCATAGGAAGCGGATTGCTGCGCCGGCGCCGGTGCGTTAACGTGACAGTGCGCACTTCTACACTACCATGATCACTTTTAAGACCAATCACTCTGGCGCGGCCTGCGGTGGCGGACAAAAGTAAACTTGACAACAAGGGTGTCGATTGGAAAATATTGCGTTCCTTCAAACGTTCTGACTAGATTAGGTAATAAAAAGGACTGATTTAATCGATACTGAGGCTGGTGTACAACATTGTGAACCGGCAGTGTGATGACCGCCTAGCCTAACGGCGTGGCGTCAAGATATACAAGGTGTAACAAAAATAACGCAATACCGTTTAACGGCATATCTGGTATCGTGTTCAGCCAGGGGTGTGTTATTCGTGAGGGCCTACCCGCGATTGCGGTAGGTAGGTACTTATCAGTAGCGGAGCCCATGCCAAACCGATTCCCACCGGATTCCTTAAAATCTCTTATTAGGCAATTCTATAGTTATATACTAAACTCTTTCATTACTTTTTTGTTCCGGGTTGCCTATCTAAAATGTTTACGAGCCACCACTATGGTATTTGAGATTATTTGAAAGAAAGTAGTCTATTCAAAAAGCTACTGTACCCTCCACGGTAGAAAATTCCAATTTCATAAAAGTATTATAAAAAGTCGGCCACATTGAATAGTGCTAACTATATGAAGTGCATTCATCCTTACTTGTCTTATTTGGTAAACATCATTCTAACCTCAAAATGTATCTTTTTAGACTATAGCAGCTATTTTATCGTAAAAAAGGGTTGCTAGACAAAAAATCGTGGAGTGATGTCCGAAAAGTCGTCTCGGCATGATCTAATACTCAAAAAATTGCTATTCTATCCTCAAAAGATGTATTTTGAGGTTAGAATGTTGTTTACAAAATAAGACAAGTAAGGATTAATGCACTTAGGCCAAATAAGGCCAAAATAGATTAGGTATTATCGTTACAAACTTTTCTTAACTTAATAATGCTGGAAACAGGTTGTATAACGAATAAAACTGTTGCGTTGATTAAATTAATAAACACTACATCGCCCATTACAGGGATTATCCAATGTTTTTCTGCAAATACGATAATAATACGCCGAATTGCTGATACGTAACCTAATGCTTCCAATGTATTCACGCAAAATAAAGACTCTTACAAATACTCTATGAGTAATAAGAATAAGACTAATTAGTAATGTTTTTGGGGTGGTTCGAACCGAATCGATACTAAATAAAGCAAACTGTCAAGCTTTCGACTGTTTCGTCCTCCAAAATGCAAGTTAAGTTTAATTATTATTATATTTCGAAGCTTCATTCTTCAGATATAACACACATGTAGTCCTTTAATCTACCAGGCAACATTTCGCAAGTTTAAAGTACGCAGTAAAAACCATAGCTCAAACAGTTTTATCCCCACCTTTACCCCTACCCTACTTGGGGACCTCGGCTTGCCACCATTTCTCATTCTTTATTCTTGCGAGGCAACGAACGCACGAACTAATTCTATTAAAAATAATTCAAAATATTTAATCATGCCTAAACGCAGTGCACAGGAAAAAATAGAGTATTATTCTGCTAATATACGGAAATTGCAACAAAGAACTATAAACGAGTTATGACAGTGCGGTGCTATCTGATTCATCAGGTTCCGAAGATAAATCAGGTAAGTGCAATTAGTTTCAATAAATAGTTCTACATTGTGGTGCCTCTAATAAATGCATTTAATACCGCACGGGCCGTGAGCCCACGCCTTGTAATTCTAAACCTGGGGGGCGACCGAGAGTCGTCACGAAGGTATCTCATGCTTGGGGGTTGTCCGTGAGTCAACACGATAGCAATTTCTAACAATATTAATCGCTAAGAAATGCATTTCATACCGCGCGGGCCGTGAGCCCACGCCTGGTAATTCTAAACCTGGGGGGCGACCGAGAGTCGTCACGAAGGTATCTCATGCTTGGGGGTTGTCCGTGAGTCAACACGATAGCAATTTCTAACAATATTAATCGCTAAGAAATGCATTTCATACCGCGCGGGCCGTGAGCCCACGCCTGGTAATTCTAAACCTGGGGGGCGACCGAGAGTCGTCACGAAGGTATCTCATGCTTGGGGGTTGACCGTGAGTCAACACGATAGCAATTTCTAACAATATTAATCGCAAGCCCATGCCTTGTAACTAAACCTGGGGGGCGACCGAGAGTCGTGACGAAAGTATCTCATGCTTGAAGGACCGTGAGTCAACACGATAGCAATTTCTAACAATATTAATCGCTAATAAATGTATTTAATACCGCGCGGGCCGTGAGCCCACGTCTTGTAACTAAACCTGGAAGGCGACCGAGAGTCGTCACGAAGGTATCTCGTGCTTGGCGGTTGACCGTGAGTCAACACGATAGCATTTTCTACAACCATTAATCGAGATTAGTATATCCCGTGTTCGCGATGCGGGGCATTAGATACATATATGCATTAAAATTCCTGACGAGTGGTTTTACAATGCATTTCATATCTACCCTCAATTAGAAAAATCAAAATATTATATTTTAATTTATAAACCACGAACAAGTGTATGAGGCAGTGGAAACTTCACTCCCACGTTCAAATGAAGAAAATGCACCTCCCGTGGAGGCCTGTGATGACAAAACGACCCCTGTAATAGATGCCGAGTTACTAACCGCTCTAGGGGACGCCACTGATGATGTCCCAAAATATGGGGAGAAAATTCATCCCAATTTAGCGCAAAGGTGGCTACCTATATTACACAAAGGTATTGATAAAAAGAGTAAAGATAAACTCCTATAAGAGTACCTGTAAATTGCAAATTATTATGGGCGCCGTCCTTAAACGCCGTAATTTCGGCGGCAGTTACAGACATCCAAAGAGGCCGTGACAAGAAAATCGAATCATCTCAACAGCAATTGGGAGTCGGTATAGGTACTAACGATAAAAATCCTATCTAATTGAAGTCGGATTTTAGATAAAACTAGTCATTCCTGGACTAGACGAAGTATTCCTTAAGTCATACAATACGTTGAGAGAGATGATACTCTCTTTGGAAGCAAACTCTCAGAGAAAATTAAAGCTTCCAAATCTACTGAAAAGTAGGCCGACAGCGTCGACCATCATACGGCCGCGAGCAGCCTACAACAAGCCACTTGCGACGCCGCGGCAGTAACGCAGGTACATGCCGGTCGCCTTAAAGCTTTTTATAAGTGTTGGCTTAATGTAACGAATAATCGTACTTTATTTATTAGACTGTATACAGAATGGCTTTCCAATTCCTTTTTAGGACATGTTACGCAATCTGTCAAACCTGTAAATACTTTCACATGCCAAGAGCATGATGAAACGAGCTTAGCTGTACAGAACTTAATTAACCTAGGCATTCAGTGAAAGCATCACTGGATGCCAACAGACTAATGATCAGTTTCTATCAAAGATTTTCTGACTCCTAAATCGAATGGTGGCTATAGATTCATACTGAATCTGAAAGGGCTCAATAAATTTGTAACTAAGTCCCATTTTAAAATGGAAGACTAGAACTGCTTCTAAATTAATCCCTAAAAACGGGTTTATGGCTACCATTGACAAGATTCGAGCATAACAATGTTACTTACGAGTTTTGTTCCCTATCAGTCTATGGACTTTCCGTGGCGCCTAGAACCTTCACCAAAATTATGAAAGAAGTCGTAACTTACCTAAAAACAAGGCCTAACTTCTATTATATACCGGGGTGGCATTTTGTGTATTGGAAGGGACCTTAACGAATGTAAACATAATGGGAGGGAGACTCTCCGGTTTCTCGAGTGCCTACGATTTGTGGTAAACTATACCAAAAGCTCGATACAATCCCAAAATTACCAACAATGCTGTAAATTCTTAGGTTTTGTTTACAATTCAATTATCATGTCTATATCCCTTCTTATGCAGGGTATGCGCACTTTTTAAGAGTTCTTACCACTGCATGCCCGACAGCTAGATACAGCTGTTTGTACACGAAGTTGTCAGAAAGATATAAATTCCGAGCTATTCAGGAATACGATGTCTATGATCAAAAGTAAAACTTCCTCGCGAAATTTTACCTGACTTATTTTGGTGGACTAATAATATTATTTGTAACGTCTTGTCATTTTGGAATCACGAAATTCGATGCAGAAATATCTATAGATCCGTCCCGATCAGGATGAGGTACAGTTTGTGACGGAGTGTGTGCAAACGGAGCATGGGAAGAGCAAGAATTAGCATTCCATATTAATTACTTAGAGCTTGCTCGCTCTTAGGATTAAAATGTTTTGCGCGAAATAAATCAAACTGTGCTCTGTTGTTCCGCATCGACAATACTACCGCGATAAGCTATATTAATCGAATGGGAGACATCCAGTTTCCCCACTTAAATAGCTTACCTAGATCTATTTGGCAGTGGTGTGAAGAACGAGACATATGGTTATTCGATTCGTTCATTAACACTAAGAATAATGTAGAAGCAGACAGAGAATCCAGAAGGCTAAATCCTGATATTTAATGAAATTTAAGTATTGCAGCCTTTGAAAGAATAAGTAAACACTTTGGTGTGCCCGAAATTGACCTCTTTGCTTCTCGTACCTCTGCCAAATGTGAAATATATATTTCGTGGAAGCCAGACTCGGACGCTCTTACCGTCGTCGCATTCACTATTAGCTGGTATTTATAATAAATATTTTTAAGCGTTTCCACCACTCGCACTCGTACTAAAGTGTTTACATAAGATTATAAATGACAACGCCACAGGAATAGTAGTATTTCCCTAATGGCCATCCCAACCGTGGTTTCCGCTTTTGTTGAGATTAGTAAAAGTATCTAATCTCATGTTAGCGTCAATTTCAAACAACACTTTACAACAGTACAACGTGTGTTAAATACAAGTTGTGCTGGAAATTTAGCATAGATAATATAGATATTCAATTTCTATAAGGGCTTCATTTCTGCTGTTATTTTATTTCTAACGCACGAATTTAATAAAGGATCGTCGTATGGCTCATTAAATAATCATAGGTCAGCACCCTCGCTCCTACGGGGGAGTAGTATCAGCTCAGAGGACCAAAGTAAAGGATTACCGAAAGGTGTTTACAAATTAAAGCCCGTAACTCCTAAATATAGCCATACCTGGGATCCTCAAGTGGTATTAAATCATATAACAACATGGTACCCTAATAGAGAAATTTCATTGGAAAAACTAACAAAGAATCTGGCGATTTTGTTAGCAATATCCTGCCCACAGGGTACAAACACTGTCACTTATTAAGTGGAATAATATTAAGTCATGCCCAAATTGTATTAAAGTAATTTTTGATGATATAGTTAAGACTTCAGGTGTAGGTCGTCTACAACCGATTTTGAGCCTTCCATATTTTGAAGATACCTAATAGAAATATTTGCCCGGTGACTGTTATAATGATGTTTTAGGACTGAAAAAGCTCACAACATATTTTGTTGACTTTCAAAAGTCCCCATAAAAATGCATCTGCTCAATCCATTAGCCGGGGTGCATTACGCGAGTGCTTGGCGAAAGCGGTAAAGACATGGCGGCGTTCAGCGCTCACAGCACGCGCCGCCGCCACGTCAGCTGCACACCGGTCAGGCATTTCTTTAGATGCTATCCGGAAGGCAGCAGGCTGGTCAAGAACATCGAAAACTTTGGCTCGTTTCTACCATCGTCAATTAATCGACGAAGGTCATTGTGCCAGATCAATCTGCCTTTTGTATAGGTAGAATTATGTGAAGTTACAATTGTACTCTTTGATTAATAATTGGGAGTATCTAAGATTGTTGTCAAAACATAATTATTGCATTTCATGATTATGATGTTTTACAATTACAAAGGGCAGCAAAACTTTCAACTCTAAACATCTACATGTGTGTTATATCTGAAGAATGAAGCTTCGAAATATAATAGAAGATCAAACGAGCTTCGCAAGCGAAGTTCGATCGATATTATATGAGTAAGCTTCATTCGAAGATATAACTTCCCGCCCGCCCCTATACTTCTAGGAAAGTTTTGTCTCTAAAAAGAATGAGAAATGGTGGCAAGCCGAGGTCCCCAAGTAGGGTAGGGGTAACGGTGGGGATAAAACTGTTTGAGCTATGGTTTTTACTGCGTACTTTAAACTTGCGAAATGTTGCCTGGTAGATTAAAGGACTACATGTGAGTTATATCTTCGAATGAAGCTTACTCATATAATATCGATCGAACTTCGCTTGCGAAGCTCGTTTGATCTTCTATTATGTTTAATCATATAAAAAGTAAAATATAAAACTATACATACAAAACATAAAATCATTATAAAAACCTAACCTAGGGTGCAGCAGGGAACGAGGCGGGGCCTAAATAAACTACCGGCGCGGCGGTCAGGGCGACAGAGACAGGAACCTCCGGACTATCCGCGCATATCCAGGAGTACCGCCTTCTGTATCTGACCCTTGATCCAGCCATCTAGCGAGAGTTTCTTGAGGTGACAGTCGAGACACTTCGCTATCAAACTGTTTACCGAAACGACTATCGGGACATATTATTATTACTTGGCGCGCGCGAACAAAGACAGACAGGCAACTATGGAAACCTCGCTGTGCCTGGCCCGACACGCACTTAGCCGGTTTTTTTATGAACTGCGTAACCAGTTTATTATCTACCTAAAGTCAACATTAAACTACTTAAATAATATAATTTTCTTCATCATCCATAAAATATGTATTTTATGGCCCTTTACGTAACTGTGAGTGAAAGGTCGAGCCTTCTGCGGAAATACTTGTGTATCATTAGAGCAGTATTTTAGTAAGCACGCATTCGGAAGTGGGGTAATGTTTATCGCAGTTATGGCTCAATTTAGGATTTAATGCCTCAACTGCTGTTTGGTATAAGTGTTTACTTCTTAAGTATAGACAGTGTTGTAAGTATTTTTAAACTACTTTAAAAACAGAAGGAGATTCTCAATTCGTCGGACGCAGACCCCTCTTTCCCAGTGGGCACTTTGGGCAAGTGCCCAGGGCCCCGCGATCGATAGGGGCCCCCATCAGATCAAATACAAAGTCCCTAGTTCCTCTTTGTATATTCTAACAAAATAGTGTTCTGTCAAAGTTATAGGGGCCCCATTATCCTAATATGCCAATAGGGCCTCCAATAGGTTAAAGACGGCCCTGGTCGGACGAAATCTTTCATTTTCTATGGCGGCGACCTGGATGTGCCCAAGCAATTTTTTTTTTATCTAATATGTAGAATTTATAGAGCGGGGCTGGTAGAGTAGGCCGTATGGAGTAGAAAGCTTGGCGCTACTTGCGATCTGATATCTTTAAGCTTTAAAGCCATATGTCTATGAGCTAGAGAGTCTTGGTAATCACTTTTCTTGAAATGCTTTTAGTGGGATTATGTTATTAAAAGATCCTTTATTTTTGAACAGGGTTTTAATGGATCTTTTCAAGCATCCGTTTGAAAATCGCGGTTAGGTACTGAAAAGTCATGAGAGTGAGAATAAGTGTAGAAAGGGATTGGGGAGCATCCACCAGATATGTGCAGTAGCAGTACGTGACAATACTAAACGGTGTTTCCACGCCAAGACACCTAGCTACTATCAAACAGATAGATTCCCTAACACAATAAACATAGCTTACATAGCTACCTTACTGCCATCACAACAGACAATACAACCGATTAAAAATATGCATATCTCTGGTCTGACGTAGGCTCTCGTTCATAACTGTTCCTGTGAATCTCAAACGTTGCTCAATTTAAAAATATTCCGTGAAGTATTTTCATTTTGTAACAAGCCGTAAAAATTCCAGTGTTCCGTTATTTAAGTTAAGCCTCAAACGACTTGACGACTGTCACGACGCAAATGTCGTGGCCTCGCAATTCTCGTGTTCGGGCTAAGTACCTAAGTAACTAGTTACTTGTTTAATTTTTTTTAGTGCCGTAGAATGTACAGTGTTGTCATGTAAAGAATTTGAACCAAATGCGTATTATAGTGCATTCATCCTTACTTGTCTTATTTGGTAAACAAAATTCTAACCTCAAAATGCATCTTTTTAGGATAGAGATATTTTGTGAGTATCATGCCGAGACGACTTTTCGGACAACACTTCACGATTTTTTTGTCTAGCAACGCTTTTTTTACGATAAAATTGTTGCTAGTCTAAAAAGATACATTTTGAGGTTAGAATGTTGTTTACCAAATAAGACAAGTAAGGATGAATGCACTTTACATGCCTACCGTCTAATCCGTTTTCATAATATAAGATTAAATTAGTGACTCTGTAGAACTCTGGAGCCTTTTTCGACTTCAAAAAAAGGAGGAGGTTCTCAATTCGGTTGTATGTATAAGCCGATTCGTATTTTTTTTTGTTTGGAAGTATATGCTTCCAGGTGGGTCCCATTTTTTCAAAAAATCTGTTGGATGATGGGGTCCATGAGGAATTGAGGAAGGAAACTCCTCAATTTTATTAGGCAGGCGTGTAGTGATTTTGATATTTTCTATTATAACTCGAGTATTTACTTACACCCGGAAATCATAAATTTGGTGGCGAGGAATTGATGATGAAGACCATTGATGACTTATGGAATTCCTCAATTATGTACAAAAGTACGTCACAGATTCTGATAAGATTCCGTTGAAATAGCGACTAATTAAGTGCCAAAGGTGATCCTTGTGGAATCGACGGAAGTCCTTAAATGTTATCGCGCCACATACAGCAATAGGGTTTTTTTCTCTAATAACGTAATAACTAACCTCGGAAATAAGTTCATGTGGTAAATTGGAAATGAAATGTGGAAATGTTCTCGTGGCTTGGCGGAGTACTAAACTGAAGTCGGTTAAAACTTTGTTTTAAAGTAAATTATTTTCAAACAACTGTCAAAAAAAACATTCATAAAACTTATATATCGAGTTTCTCACAAATTTCACGAGAAATGCAATCTGTACAGTAGTAGAACAGCAGGGCAGCGAGACATCTGACAACGAAAGAATTTTGTTCCAAGCTAAAGGAGAACTTCGTTCGCTTCGCTCCACAGAGATGTTGTGCTTCGCTCGGTCGTTCAATAAACATAATAATTAATAACAAGCGTAAACAAAACAATTGCATGTTTCTAATTACAGTAATTATAATTAGGTAATTAGGTATTGTTGTTGTATGTAAGTTAATTCGTTAATAATTAGCTCATGCATTGTCGTTTATTCGTGTCACCGGTGACAAAGCTATAGGAAGTAAGCTGTGGTAATGATAACAGTGACATTCGATTGCCTATAATATTGGAATTAGTATTGGAATTTAAGGCGCCGTGGGTTCAGCGAAGTCAAGCGAACAGTGTTTTTGAAACAATATAATGCGTCTGTTTATAATATTATGGTTTTTAAAAAATACGTATAGTAATCTTGAGGCTTTTCTGCAGGGAAATCAGTGTTTAGAAACATGATTAAGCAATTTTCGCTCGATAGAAAAAAATCACGAACATAGGTCTAAAAGGGTCTGAAATACACTTAAAATATTTGTTACAAATTATGCACAAAAACTAAAAATATTAAAATGGCTTTAAAAAATTGGCAATATCATGTTTGAGAGCAATCAGTGATTACATTTTTATTTTTTTGAACGGCCAGAAAATTAAAATTAAAAAACATGATCACACTTCCATCTCGCTCACGCTTATGCTTAATGAGAGGGAGAGAAGACCATGAACCTACGGCGCCTTAAGGAAGTGCACTACGACAATGATTGATGATTTATTTTGGTCCAGAGGAGTAAATTACATTAGGAAAACTTTCATTTATTCATGCGTACAACAGCACAAAATTAAATGTTGTATAAGAATGTGATAAGTGATACTGATAACATAGTGGAAAATCCCATTTGTTCGTTATATAATAATATTTATTGAGTTTAGGACTTGTCCAGAATCATGTGATCGTTTTTGGGAGAGATCACGAGGAGGGTGTGAGAGGACATGACATGTAATCATTTTTACACAGCGCGAAAATTAAAAATAATGAAATGACTTTAAGAGTTTTTATGGGCAAATACACTGTATATAATGGGGATCTTTTACATTGTAAATGTATAATTTCTAACAAAGTGTCAAACAAATGTACATACATCGGGTGACGGAATATTAGTGGAAGTAAAAAGGGGAATTGCCTATTGCACATATAATGTTAGACGCTCAAAAAGTTACTTAATTACCTATCTACAGCGAAAAACTGCAACGCACACGCTCTTATTAAATTTACCTAATCAATATCTTCAATTTATCTACGGTTTATCTTATTTTTGTTCAATATATCACGTCTCGTTTCGCCACCCAGTTTCCACACACATTCGAAAGTCGCGTGCAAGCAATTAAGATTTAAGAATCATTTCCGCAAAAAAATACCAATTTGATCAAAGCCTCTCGCAGACTGGCGCGGCCTGGCCGCGGCGGTCAATAGTATACTTGTCATTAGTTGTCAAGTTTACTATTGACCGCCACCGCGGGCCGCGCCAGTGTGTTGCAGGCTTTAGTTCGTGCACCACAGATAAGCAAATTTACTAGCTAAGTATGTCATTGTCCAATTTGCGAGCGTACAATAGATGACGCAATGTCCTAAATTTCAGTAGTGCCAACTGCCACGTTTTTAGACCAAAAAGATCGCTATCCCGCGTTCACACTATTGTGGTGCATGGTTTTGTCTTTCTAATTGTTTTTAATGCTAATTTTATCACTAATTTATTCCCATGAAGGATTTTGCATAATTTGTCAACTTATTATGAGATTTACACTTTAATGTTGGCAAAAACATGAAGGTATAGGTAGGTACTCGTCGAAAAACAGATGTTCGAAAACTGTACATATTAAACCACTCTTATTATTGAGTTATGGGTACGAAATTTTTGTAATTTATTTTAGCAAATAATATATCATAAAAAGGATTTCAAAAAATAAAATATTAATTAAATAGAGCGGGTAGCTACAATGTTTTGCAGATAAAGTCTCTAATCGCTTGATTATATTTTAGATTATAACTAAACAAGCGATTATAGCAACAGAAACAAGTTTCCGTCTTTGATATGCATGATCCCATTGTGTTTATAAAGTTTAACTACGTTTGAATGTAGTACTTGAGTCGCGTATGCTGCGTATTCTTAAGGACTACTTACTAGCTAGGGTTTGTGAGAAGTAAAACTCGCGAGAAAATCACTATTCGAAGAACTGAACCGACAAAACAATCTGTATATAATAATTGTCAAACATGCTCACAAAAATTCACGAGAATCGGTTGACTAATGCGACATGTAGAGGAGAATAGCCGGACAGCGGGTCATCTGGACATCTGGACATGCGAAAGAATTTTGGCCTAACACATTCACTGCCAAGAACCCGTGATTTTCCTCGTATGTAGCGGAAAGCGACTACGGCGTGGCAGGCAGTCAAAGTGCTAAGATGAAATGTTTGGCTTCTTTCGCTTCGCTCGCTGTTTCAATGGTCACTTCACTACATTGCTGTGACCCAATTTACTTTCTTATTCCAGCAGCTCTCGCGCAGACATTTCCCCAATCAATAAAACTTTCCAACTGGTAACTTCTTAATTTTTCATCATTTCGGTATTGGTAGGTCGCGCGGTCGTCATCGGTCGGTATTTTCATCATCATCATATCAGCCGAAAGACGTCCACTGCTGGACATAGTCCTCCCCCCCCCAAAGAGTGCCAAAGTGACCGGTTCTGCTCCACCCGCAGCCATTGGACTCCCGCAACCTTTACTAGGTCATCGGCGACACACCGTTCCCCCTCATGAGAGGAGGCCCACAGGCCCACAGGTATTTTAGTTTTTGTTTATGTCTAGGCTTGATTTCGGCAAAGAAGATATAATAGAACTACATTCTTCAACTCACGTATTAAATCTCACTACGGGTGATATGTTTCAAACTATACGGGCGTGATTAAAAAGGGACACCGTCGGGAAAACACACGGCCTGAAGAAGAACACCCGAAGAGTTCGAAACATGTCACCCGTAGTAACGTGAGTCGAACCGTGCAATTATTAGCATTATTTCAACATGTCTCACGAAAGCTTAAATTCAGGATTGTACTTCATTAAAACTATTATTAGACCAGCGAAATAGTATATTTCATTAGCCCATGTTAAGAAAAGCGAACTATATGTTGTATTTACCCAAAGATGCACCTGATTAACTACATAACACTATTAATTAAGTGTTCTTATTATCACCGAAAAACTGACAATACTTAGTTCTCAAACAACATTTGACAAAAAACCGCCTTAAATATGCTTTGAACTCATTATAATTAACGAAAGAAAGTCTCTTTGTTTAGTCTTCATAATAGTAGTTTATGCGACTGATCCATAATGAGAGGCCTTAAAATACGAGTGTGGTTTTATGAAACGAGCGTCAGCGAGTTTCATAATAGGATCACACGAGTGTTTTAAGGCCTAATTATGTACAGTTGCATACACTACTTTATCTACACACATATATAAGTAGTAGTAAGTAACAGCAAAAAACCAATAATAAAATGACAACAGCAATGGCGGCAATTCGATCATCCGTCATGTCGAATGGTTTAAAAAAAAATCATAGACAAACGAATGAAGTCCCTATACTCATATCACTCGAGATCAAATGTCGTACGGTTTGTATTAAAAAACGTACTGAATTGACGTTTCGTATCGATAACTGTTTTAATATCTATGGATACTAGAATAGAGACCCACTTGAGTTTTGACAGCTGTTCCAAATTTAAACTCATAACGATACAAATTTATCAAAAATCTGTACTGTAATGACATTACAGTACAGATTTTACCTACTACCACAGACAAGAAAGTTCTCATAGTAAAATCGGTTGTAGTAATGCTGGTCATTTCCTACGGTTTCTGAACGCATTTTAGACCATTAATGATATGTGCGGAGATAAAAGCTATTTAAACTTTACAATGCTGTACATATAAAACGTCAACTCCTCCCCCAATACAAAGTATAGATACTAGAACAATAGTCGACTAGCATGTAATTAACTCATTATACTCCTATATTGCATCTAATTGCCGTTCCATGCAAATTCGTTTCATACAACCTTCATAACAAGACTAGTATGTGAACACTTTCTTAATATTTGACCAGCTGCAAGATATTGTGGAAGTCCTTTATAACTATAAAACTAGCTGTCAGCATTACACACCCAGAAGTTTGTCACAACAACTTGTTATAGTTTAAATACACACCTTTCATTCAAAATGCTTACCTCTAGCCGCCTAGCACGCAAAAACGAACAGTGAAATTTGAGTTTCTTTTAAATGGAACATAGGTAGCTATTTGAATTTTCTACAACTGACACGGCCTTTTATTAAAAGGCCTCTGGCTACTAGGGGAGAAACAAAATAAAACGAAGTCTTTGTATACAAAACATTCTACTCGCTCAATTTTTTGACCCAAACTAGATATGTCGGATCATGGCATTCTAGCATGTCGTTTTAATATGAGAACCAAAAGTACGTTTGTATGCAGAGTCGATCGTCCTGGCGACTCATAATGGTAAAGTAAGATTATTTTATTTGTATTGTTGTTCGTTAACACATACCGTATTTATGTGATCTAATAGTTCTCACAAACTATCGAGTCTACAAAACAGCATGTTAATCACCAAGTCAAAGCCCGCACTAAGGTCGTCCCCACTTCCGGACACATTTTCCCCCTCCGTGAGCTGCATTGTTTAACCCTATTGTTCTCCTGGCAGTATACGATCTTTGGCCACTTGAGGAGTCAAGCTGCGTCTCATGCGAGCGACTTTAAGTTTAAATGAGGCTGTATGTATAATTAATATTATTGCAAACAAGATGATACCGCGCAAAAACGCCCGTGGATAAAATTAGGTTGGCATTGTGGAAAGTCGCCCCATTAGACATTTTAAGATACTACAAGTCTTAGAACATTTGGAGCCATCAGAGCTGTAGCAATATTACTCTAATATGATTGTTCTATAATAAAGCATAAAGTACTTTATTTTACTTTAAATTTGTTTATCTTACACTAGCTGTCCGCGCGGCTTCGCCCAGGTACAACGCGAACTATTGCGTACAACGCAGGCATACCCGCAGGATAAAATATAGTATATAACCATACAGAAAGTCCATGCTACTCGCATGTGAAAGATTTTTTTAAATTGGCAAAGTGGTTACGAATATTACCCATTAAATACATAACTCACAGACTTTTCCTTTCTATACTGTTAGTATAGATTAGTGCGGGTCCTTGCGGATGCACCTTGATCTTGAAACAGTGGGATCTTTTGTAAATGTATAGTATTGTTAATATTTCGTTGGTGTTTAAATATAGTTTTAAAAGAAGAATCAATTAGTTATTAGCATCGCGTCATCATTCGTCACCTCTTTTAAAGAATTCCTATGATACCTTCAATCAAGCTCCAGCGTTTGACCAGTTCCGTAATACAAAACATACATGACATTTGTTAATAGCATTAACTACTTAAAGATCTTAGCCGCAAACATACTTAAAGTAAAATAAAAACTAGTAATAAAGAAAAACGAATTCACTCACGAGCTCCGCCGGATGCCTAAATTGGGATGTATCTTTAATGCAAATAATTCAATGAATCGTGTTAGCACGCAGCGCAATGATGTCTGCGATTCATAGGCACACATTTGCATTCCTGCAATTATACTGTTCATGCAAATAAACGCTGTATTAAGTAAACTATTTAGCCTAGAGCAGGGTCAGCTCAGGCGAACAGAACTGAGAACTTCGGCAACTTTTTCATTACGAGCTCTTGTTTTTAAAGGATCCCGAAAGTTCGCTGCGCTCATATTAAACGTTTTGGCTTGATTAGCGAGCTTAAGATGAAAGTAGGTACGTGTTTTTTTCGATTTGTGTAAGATTGCTCTTTAAATATTTGTTTATTTAGTTCGGCATTGTGATGATTATAAATGTGTTTCTCAAGACAGAGATCCCACTTGTGCGTGCGTGCAGTTTCTGTCAGTCGTATAGTAAAAAATACGCTTCCTACAGCCGGTAATCATTAAAAGTATCACGCACAGAGCATCATCTCATCAGTAGTCGTCAGGTCGTCACCGACGCTATCAAAATGAGAAGCACTGTTTCCACGTAGGTACATGGACCTACTTCCTGCTTTTACCTTACCTTAGGGTATCTGTAACAGGCAGTAGTGGTTAAACAAGAGGAAGTGTTTGACAATGCCGCCCAGTGGTGGCGTGACTAATCGGAATCACATTAGGCAACCGACACCACCCTTAACACGTACGCCATAAGGATCAGTTCGTGTTACGTAAAGACACGTGTAATTTTGCTAACGAGTCGAGCGTGCGCTTGCGTTTCATCGCGCGAAATGTGCGTAATTTCTCTTTTAGTGCCGGACGGACATTTCTTTTTGTTTCTGCAAAATACAAAGAGACAGTGATAAGACAGTTTGGTGAAGTGATAGATGAAGACCCAGAATTTGGTATGTGAGGATTGTCAATGCGGAGCACTGTTCTGCAAATCATATAGTAGTTATTACTTTCATTTAAATTCTTATAATTTTCAGGCTTCAATTAGGAAACATGACATTAAAAGTTATGCTCATGCAATAATAAAGCGCGCAGATGTATGTCGTATTATTATTATTATTATTATATAGACCCTGATGTGTCCCGCTAGTGGGCAAAGGCCTCCCCCTCATTTTCCACTGGTCGCGGTTTCCAGAGTCCAACTTATCCTGCCATCGGCGACGAGGTCTGCCGCATCTCCGAGTTCTGAAGTTTCCACTTCGTGGCGCTATTTGCCCATAACTCACCGGGTATGCGGCAGACTTCACAGGCCCAGTCCCACTTTAACCGCTTTTCGAGCTACGTCGACAATTTGAATCTGTGAGTGGTGTTCAGTGTGTACAATACGATCCATTAGTTTCACACCCACTATGCTGCGCTCCATTGCACGTTGGCAAACCCCGAATCTCAACTTCTGAGCTTGTGTCAAAGACCAGGTCTGTGCACCGTAAGTGAGAACTGGAAGTATGCACATGTCCATGAACTGGAAGTATGAAACGTAGGCTACGTTTCAGTGACAATGGTATTTAGGTCCCCTTTGGTCACCTTTCATCATTTTCATGGACTAATAGCTCCTCCAGGCATTTTCCGTCCATCTTTCGACTTCCTACTGACGTATAAAATTGTAAAATATTACTTATGACTACTGGAAACTGCACTATAGTTAAGTTACATTAAATTTTAAGTGTTTTAGTTACACACCATGTCTAACGGCCATGTAATATACAGTCACGCACATCACGAAACGTTATTCAAATTCACAGGAAACCGGACAATCTCACGGGATTATCTTGGCATCTCTTCCCAGAGTTGTGTAATGTGAGTGTCCGACAACAATTATGGCACTTTCACTGTCGTCCGAATCACAATGGCTCTCGGCAATCTGCCATAATGCCACATAATGCAGAACAAAAGAACAAAGACAAGCACGTGTCCATTTTTCAAAATAGCGTTGCGCAAGATGCGTTCATGTATTTGAATGCGTTCAAAACCAATAAAATATATGTATGTACCTATGACATTAGCCTATATACCTGTCTTGTTTGATAGACATTTTTCATTATATGTACCTATACATATATATGTATAGTCTGTCAGAGAATAATATTGTGAGATATAATTACCAAATATAGAAACACGATCATTGTATATATTTTTTTGTAATATGTATCAGTTACCCAAGCTAAATAAATTTCAACACTAACAAGAATTAATAAATGTGAATAAAATCAAATCGAGACTTAACCGTGATATTTTTATGTCTACCTTGACCCTGCACGCAACCTACTTTTACGCGGGAAAGTATTAATAACAAGTCAACATAGCTACTACTAATAGCGCTAAAATATGCATATCGCCGTCTTTCTCGTTTTTGTAGGCAGTTATAAATCGTTTTCTAATGTCGCTGTCGAGAAACCATAGCATTTCTCCTTGCAAAATACATGGGAGAGATAGTATATAGTTAACTGGCTGATGATTTGTGGTCTTGGTCTGAGAAAAGGGTAAAAGCTGGCTGTATGCACGAATTGTGAATTTTATAGTCTGTGGCTTTGAACGTCAATGGATTTAAGTAGGATTTAATAAAATTTATTATTCGCATTAATGCTCAATTGCTCATTATGTTTACCGAGTAGGAAAATAACAGCTTGTTTCTCGCTCAGTAGGTATAATTCATTGTCAGCAGTTTTAAAGTTTCCTTTCGGATCAATATATACATTACATTAAAATGCAACTAATACTAAACAATTAAAACGAATTATAAAAAAAGAATTGTCCGTACAAAACTACTGTCTCCGGCATGCCTGCTTGTTTGTTAATTTATATGTATATTGGTTAGGTGAATCAAAAAGTTGTCACGGGTTCGGCTAGACATTATTTTACTTTTTGCTTTCACTGGTCTGAAATTAGATAGCTAATCGAATTAGAAAAAGTAGGTATTCAGAAAATTCGTTTTTACTAGTGAATGCGTGTCGTGTAATTCCGTATACATATATATACCTACAATAAAACCTTTTTCTGTTAGCTGACGTAGAAATAAACTGTGACTAAATTTAAACAACACTCGCCAGTACCTAAGGCTAAAAGCACGTTTGGATGAGGTTCCCTGACACGGTTTGGGGGTCAGCAGCGCTGGCAATGGTTTTGACAATAAACGCTCAAATAAGTATACCCGCTACGCGCGCCATAATCTCAAAACCGTGTCATTGAACTTGATCCGGGAAGACTTTTGATACGGGCCTATGTCCTTGGGCCGTACAAAGGAGTCCTAACTACAAACAGTCCAGACAAAAATAAATAACTACACAGGTTCAATTGCAAAACGAAGCACAATATTGTGTATTGAAGTTGTGGAAAGCATATAGGGAGCGATCGTAGGTAGACCAGTTCTTTGGCTATGGCTCGACGACCGTTGGCATTATAGTGCAGAAGTTAACATTATGCACCTTATTTGATTGTGATAAGGTGTAAAACTGTTAACCTCTGCCGCTGACTATAAAGTTGGCGACACACTATTTATCCTTATCTCTACGGTTATAGTACATTCTCTTCATAACATAAGGCACTATTCACTTACTGTATGCAGTTAACTCACATTCACTTTGGATTCGGAAGTGCTAAATTAGCGACAGGACGAGGGCAGACATTTTAGCACCAGTTCTTGGCAATAACGGACGTAAATGCAGACTTGGCAAGAATTACTTCATTTTAAGCGTTAGTTATTAGACCAATTAGCCCTTTGTGTGGTTGGAACAAAAACCTGTTACTTTTCGCAAATATTTTAATAGCGGTAGGTACCATCTACCCTCTCGTTAAGTTACAACTTATTGATGATGATGATGTATGAATATAAATTGCCTAGTAAACGTAGCCAAACGTAGCCAACGAACAAGAAACTAATCAAACAGTTACTCGGAGCGGGACTGATAATTTTCTGCAAAATTCCGGTTGAAGTCAATTCAAACTGGCATTGAACTGAACGGTAGATTTATTTCTAAACCTTGGCTAATTTTACACGATATTGGTGTGAAAATGTAGCTTGCAATTTACTGATCTTCTTACTTTGACAGACAGATTTGACAGTGATAATTATATAGGGTCATTTCGCCGGTTAGCGACCACCTAGGTAATTTCATGTGCCGTTTGGCGGCCACTTAGCTGAGTTGGTGAACTGAAAGGATATTTTCTCGATTTTTAGTAGATTTTTATTCTAAAACACCAAATGCATGTACAAACTAATTGTCTCAATAGAGTCTGTAGAATTGATGTAATTTTCAATAGAAAAAACCTTCTCCTTCAGGTGGTCGCTAACCGAAGGTGGTCGCGTAACCAGCGTACCTAATGATGAACTTACTACCTAATCTAACACAGTGAAAACGCATCTGTCACAGTCACACCTACAAGTTAATATGTCCACAATCAATATGACAACCACGTCAACACCGGGTTATACTTATATGTGTTGCGTGAGCGAGTAGAACACCATGGGGTTGTAGATGGTAGTCCGTGCGGTTCCCGGGAGTCCACCACCCGTCTTGGTTCCCTGGCCAGGCGAGATGCCTAGTAACATTTCCTCACGAAAAAAGGTAGGTACCTACTTATACCACTGTCAAACGCACTCGCCAGACCCACGGACAATCATACGTTTTACAAGATCTAATCCGCTAGTGTGAACTACACTATTTAAGCCTCATATGTTTGCATATTACTTATCATAATACGTTTTCTAAGTGGTCATACCTATTACCACCTCACGATTACCACGTATGCGCAAAATCGTGCGCATCTCCGATTTGGCAACTAACTTATAATCGCTCGTGCACGTAACATCGACACTTCCAAACGCATTACCAAAACTTACATAAATCTAAATTAAGATAACTTGCCACATTCTCTTTGCGATATAATAATATTATAAATACCTCAATGAGTGATAATATATTATTACAAAATGGAAAGTAAAGGGCTTTGCACACGGCACGGCGCTCTGGCAGCGATGTTGTGAAAGGTCACTGTATTTGAGGCGAAAGTTTTGTTGATATACAAGTTGTGCTATATTACAGACGCATATTTGCTGCAAAGTAAAAGTGATCGATTGAGTTTATGTTTTATGATAATTGCCTAGCGACGACGCCGCATTGTGCACGGCGCCGGCGGTGGTGGTTTACGAGATTACGAGGTTAAACTGTCGTCCGAGGCCGACGACTGAATCTGTGACCGCTTTGACTAACTAGTACTTACCGAATTTCGTATAAGAAAGCATGTTTAAGGAGGATTATCAATACAATGGAGCTTATAACCCGACTAAGGGCCTGTTTCTCAATCTCCAGTTAAAACATATCCGTCACATAAATGTTAATAGACGTCACTTTTCTTTTATATGACGGGAGAAAAGGATAGCATTCATTTTAACTGGCAGATAACTTTATCCGGCGATTGTGAAATAGGCCCTTAATGAAGTGTTCTTGACATTCACATATTTATTGACACCCGTTTCCTACGCTATTTTGACGGGTGTCACCGTATGCCAGCCGGTCACCGAATTTTCCATGCATTCCTGGAAAACTGGGTGGTTGTGGGGTTTTTATCCTGGACAGCCATCATATCCGAATATCTGCCTTCACAGGTGGCTTGAGAACTTCTATTAGGTAAGTAGGTACTTTTAGCGGTCAAGTTGTCCGCTCATGATATAGAGACTAATCCCATTGTCAAGTCATCACCGTCTCTGTCGCTCGAATAGGTACGCAATTGCGATAGAGATAGAGGTACACGACAACGTACAACGGAGGCGGAGGCGTTTCGCGGTAGCTGAAATCACACTTAAAGCCGCGGTCTGACCGACTTTAGAACGAGTGGTTCATACATTCGATCGAGTTCAATCGATCGCCCTCTCGTCGCTCCACTGCCCGCTGGCTTCTAGACAACAGATTTTCGCATGTAAGTACTCGGAAAGTATCATGGCAATTAATAATGCTATTTTTGGTAACAACACGCTTACGCTTTCACGAAACCAAAAAAGTAAACTTACACATTTGTTACTCGTACAACTTGACACTTACATAATGATTCCTTTCGCTCTAATAGGATAAGATAGTGTCTTACGTGTTTAAGTAAATAAGCTATGAATGAGACCAAATTTAAGTACGGGTTCTTCTAGAAGAACGTTAATGGACTTCTTATCTAACTCTGATGGATGCTTTGTTAGTTTAAGCAACGATTCTACACAATTGACAAAGCTGCATGGATACTGCAAAATCTATGCCGTTGAGTGAAAGTCTGGGGTTGCTGTGAAAGAGTGGGTTATGCAAATCTTGTTTCGCTTCTCGTTTACAGAAGCTAGGTCATAGAAATATGCAGCTACTAATTTGTTGCAGTACCAGTTTGCTACATTTTGTTTCCAGCTGTCAATACGACACGTCATCAAGTCAATAAAATTTCGGCAATTCGCTTGTGAAACTTCCATGGTCGCATACGTCTACAGAGTGCAGTATTCCATTAGGCAGGCCGTATGCTTGTTTGTATAAAAAAGTTTCAGTCAAAAAAACATTTTGGTGCAAGCTTTTATTGCCGATTGTATACCGTCATCAACTAGGTACTCATTGAGACGATTCTAACGAGCCCAAACTCAACGGGGTTACGTCAGTTAGTACTGACCCTATGGCCACCTTCTGTCTCCATCATCAGATCAGCTATATACCATAATATTGAATTGTCATCGAAACTATACTTATACCCAAAATTTCAGCTCAATCGGTCACCGGGAAGTAGGTCAAATTTAATTTGCAAGATTTCATTACATACACCGATAAGTAAAGAACTGCTTGTAAAAATAAAAAGTGACTTGAGGATATTTACCAGACCTGTCATTTGATATTTACCAGTTTTTCGGTAAAGAAAAACAATTGGTTAGTTACATCTATGGACGCTGGAGATGATAATAAAGGTCTTCTATGAATCGTTTAGTTTCTAACCCGCACTAAGCCAGAATTGGGATTATAGCTCATCCCTCTCATCTACGTGTGTCACATGGTGATGATAATTTCTATGTGATGTAATACTATTTACTGTTTACACACTTAAAATTCAGCTTCAGTGATTGGCTTTCGGAAATGAGAGAGACAACGATACAATACAAATATATTATCATTTGCTATCAATAAAAAGTACGAAACCGCACAGAACACAGCGAATACATACATATATACGCAGAGACACAGCTGGGCAATTTTAAATTTCCGTAAGTACTGTAATATGTAATATCAGTATGACCCAGCTTTTCAAATAGTTACTATACGGAACAGCTTATTGAAAAATGTGATTTGTTCATATATGCCAAAGTGTTCCATATCCAAGATCCATCAAAAGTGCTGCAAGTTATAGGTATAAGCCTGAGTGTCTCACGAGGGAAAGGTTTCCAACGTGCGTATCTTCAATGGAAAACGATAATTAGCCTCCAGATCAACATATATAAATCTCTCTGTCAACGCTAAATTACCATGTTAGCCAACACATGGACCTATTTACCAGAGAGAGCAAGCAATTTGCTCTATCGTTAGGAATGGTAATGGTAAGACGTTATTTGCATCACAACCGACCGCCATGAATATAATACTCATCGTTTCACAATGTCTGGCCGGCCAGTGAGGCTGCCCTGCGACTGGGTATTTGTTTATGAAAATAGGGATCAGATAATACTGGACAAGTTCACTATTGAGACAAAAAGAGATAGATAGGTCGTACTTGAGTTGAATTTGAGTTGGTTCAATCAAACAGGTCATCGTGATATTATCCGGACGGCCTGTGTGTCAACCTGAGACTCACGTTTCACATCCCATTTCAATGTGTATGCGCACTTCGTCGCGCGCCAACAATGTAAAAACGAGCGTGCGCAACAGACGAAGATCAAAGTAAATGCTCGCCGCGACTCTTAATTACATTGGCCCCCTGGAATACGAGGGAGTAAAAGCACAGACACATCAAAATGCCGTTTAGGTAAGTCGAGGAATGAAAAGGTTCGTCACTTTTTGACTTCATTTAAACGATGTTTAGGTCCTAAAGTGAAGAACTTTTCCATTCCGCAACAGTACCTACTACCTACCTGTGCTGTTCACAAGGGTATAAAATATAAGGCATCAATATCCGACCCATTTAGCTACGTTTTGCCTTATTCTGAATTTTAATACCGTTTTACTACATTTACTTTGAATCTGGAAAACAAAGTACAAAACAAAGGATACAGAAAAAATAAAAATATATACAGTGTTACAATATAAATATGTAGAGAAGAAGATCAAAATTTTTATTTGCGCCGATACAGTTCTCAAGGTCTTACATTCAAATTTAGGTACATACCTACATTGTATCAGCCCGCGAGCAGGCGTGCAAATAATTAACTTATGAAATACAATTTAAGAATAACATCAAAATAATTAATACTTCAAAATAAATAAATTCATGTCACACAATTCAAATTCATCAAGATCAAAATTTAAAAAATATATTAATTAGGTACTAGGGACGTAGTTTCTTTTGTCACGATTTCTCCATATTTGGACTACTGGCGAGTTGTCCCAAGATGTCACGACCATCGTGATGTCCGTTGGATTACGAAATTCCTAATCTTAGAGCTCAACTTTGAGTGAGTGGGAGACTTGTGGTCTTACAGGCGTCGCAACTAGTGAAGTACCGAATTAAATTAAAAGCTGTTATTTAAATTGCACTTTTTAAAAAACGCAGGTGCTGTAGCGTGTCAAGCCAAGTTCAAGCTAACATAACTGGCGAACAGCACCGGGTCTATGAAAACTAGCCAAGTCAGACCTCAAGCTTTAGAACTGTTCTCTAAAGAGTATAAAGCCAATGTACTTACGTTGTACGGATCTGAGTGCCCTCATGTCAAACATTACGCAAGCTGTTACAAGTTTTAATCAGGCTTTAGAGCCTTTGTGAACAACGCCGATTTGTGTCCATTAAGGGTATGCCTTCGTGGAAACCACGCTCCCTTGTAAGAGACACGCTTATGCCTTCCGCGCAAGAGAAAAAGAGATGAAACACTCTTCGGGAATGGGTTTTTTTAATTTAATGGCTGATTTAAAAAAAAGATAATAGCTCCAAACTTATAAAAGCCCCCAAAAAGCAATACAAGATGAATAAAAATTCAATACCTATTTCCTGGACACTATTTACTGTGTAATAATATTTTTTTACGACTATGACCTTCGTTAAAATATAAACAAACTTAAGTAGGTACATTTATGGGTTCATAAATCCTTGCAAAACTTTGAGTTCAGCGAACTCACAGCACCCACCCAACCAGTCTAGTGAGTTGTTGCAATTTATTGCCTGCCAGACTTATAAGCTCAGAGCAACTTTCAGGTCTACTTTTCTATTTTAGACACTACTAACTACTGTCTAATTGTAATATTTGGAGATTGCATAAAGATTAAGTATGACTTAACTAGTGCTTAAATAGCTGTTATTGTTCAATCAGATAGAGAAGTAGAGCAATTTTTGCCTTAGGTAGGAACATACAGGAGACGTAACGAGTAACAGAAAAAAGTTGATTCACCCATTTATACCTAGGTATTTGATGTAAGTTTGATCATAATCTGAAGTTATAACAGAATGCGAATTTTAACGCTTACGTTTCCTTTATTACACACTAATAGCCCGTAATAGCCATTACCTGTGGCTGTCCGAAAGTTCCGTTCATGTTTTCACTTTCTTTCGTATTCGACGCACGAAAGTACGAGCAGATTCAAGCAGAATGCTAATCATCCAGCCGGTAACCAGTCGGATCAGCTGTGCGACCGGTTCAAAGGTGTTTTGAAAAACATCTTTGTCTTTAAACAATGGAGGCTGTTGCGAATTGTGACTGTTTTGGAATGCGGCTACAAGATGTTACAGTACAGTACGCGCGACATAATAAGTTTGCGTCTGTGATGCTCATCTAGAGTAGCATCAAAAAACTTCGGAGGCTGTTACTTTGCTTAGCAACTTCTGCTGCTGACTGTTACCTACTTGCTAATAGGGGTATGCTTTATGTAGGCTGAGTATACTCACCCGATCATTAAATTATTCGAGATTTATGTGAGAGCATACTAAGAATAACATCGAACTCCACTTCAAAGGGACAACCAACTAGTCAAGTGAACGATTTATTTATAGAATTCTAACATAACTCCAGCAGAATGCGATCAGTGAAAATTTAAAATAGGTACACATTAAGTACCATTGCTTCCGCATAAGATACGTTGCATATAATCATATAAATAAAACGTTTTATTAAATCATAAACCCGATGAAAGGCAGTGTGATAAAATGCCTTCGCCTTCATTGAGCGTGAAGTTGCGGTTTACCGCCAAAAGTAGCAACCCGTCGGAAGCGGATGTGAAAGATCCTCTAGGTACCTACTCTTTATTACTGGTCAGAGACTAAATAAAGCCTGCATCACACTGGCGCGGCCTGGCCGCGGCGGACAATAGTAAATTAGTCATTACCTGACAAATTTACTATTGTCCGCCACCGCAGGCCGCGCCAGTGTGTTGCAGGCCTTAAACATAGTTCAGTACACACCTACGTCAGTTTGTGCCACTGGTCTCAAAAGTATTATAGTTACCGTTATATACTTAATTGAAGCCTGCATCACACTGACGTGGCCTAGCCGTGGCGGACAATAGCAAGTTTGTCCGCCGCTGTCAAATATTGTCCGCCACCGCAGGCCGCGCCAGTGTGTTGCAGGCCTTACTCTTTGGTTATCGTCTTTCAGTGACAAGAATGGCTCGAGTCTGGCCAGGGAAGGATGTCAGATTATAGTACGCCACGCAATTAAAAAGAAAACACAAACAAGGCAAATATCTATTAGCTCAACCATGTCTTTGTTAATAAACCAAACCAATTATATTAATTTTAAATTATTGTCGCAATCTATTTTGCCGAATGCATGCCTCTCACGGTTCAAGCTGACCCGCGTTGCCAAACAAACATCAATTGTTTTTACATGTGGCAACATTGGTCATGGCGGGAAAATGCAAAAACGAAATGGCAGCTCTAGCCCTGAAACCCGTTAAACAAATGTAAAATAATCGAAAATCACCCGTAACATCTTAGTAATAAGAATGTCCTTGTTGGCATTTTCATCTTTGTATTGTTCGAATTTCTATAGATCCAATCTATATGCGGCGGTCTACAAATGGAGCGATGCAACGCGCATTTTAATGTATTTAATATTTGAAGCCACGTTAGGTTTCATAAAGTAGGTTTATGTAACGCATTGTTACGTATGTGCTATGGTTTGCAAATGCATTGAATTTTAAATGGGCGATAGATTCAAGGCTGTTTTTGTTCGCAAACAACTGCATTTTTCAAATGTCATTCCCAACTTATTATGCTTAATCATGGTGAGATATTAAACTAGGTATTAATGCTTGACAACGATACCTATTTGAAGTTTTTAAAAGACGAAATAAAACGAGTATTTCACACTACAAGATACAAGTCTTAACTCGCAACTCATGAACTCAACCAGAGAAGCGTCAGTCTTTTGGTCTAGTCAAGACCCTCAGTGTTGCCAGTACGACCGGCTACCATTACATTCGAAGTAATATGGTAGAGAAACTCCACGTTTTTTTGGCAAAAACAAAAATAAAAGACTTGTTTATTAGAAACCGAAGTAAAAACTGATAGATTCAACTGAACAATAGTGATCTCAGCAGTATTCTCACGATGTGTTAAAAAGGCCTTGACTATACGTAGGTACCCATAAGTGGTACACACGTAAGACTTCGCTCGTGATGTGGAGAATAGATTTGTAGCTTAAGCAATGAATGAGGTCGTCTAGGAAATTAGCGAAAGTTATAAGATCTACATCTAACATACTAAAACTAGATATTCAACTTTAGAGTAAAATGTAAGGTAAAAGCAATGGGTAAAAGCACAAGAATAGGTATTGATATAGTATTACGCACTAGAAATCGGGTTCTATTATTTTTACCCGACTGCCGAAGGATAACCCTCCTCGGTTATTCAAAGTACGAATTTATGTGCGGACATTCACATTAATATCTGGTATCTACTATCAATTTATCTACAAACCTATAGGGCACAAGGCACAGCACCGGGAATAACGCTAGGATATATAGGATGTTGATACCTAAGTAGGTACTCAGGATGTACTACTTAGTTAGTCTATGTACTTAGGTAATACTTATTTTAGATGTAGCCTTTTAACTACAGGGTGACATTTTAATCAGTGTTCAAATTTTTTGTAGGCATTTGGTATCACTATAGACTTACTACCCGCTGAGGTGCCCGCGCGGTAAGGTTTTTTTGGGATAACTTTAAGCAGCAATTTTTTTTGTACTGAATGATATGAAACAAAAAAAAACGTATTTTATAATTTTGCTGAAGAATCTTATACTGATTTAAATGTCACCCTGTATAATAAATTCGATTCATCACCTTTACATACAACCTAGGTACATTAGAGTAATTTGAATGTTTAGCAGACCTTTTGGACCTTAACATCATTGAAATAGAGTTGACATGTGCCAACTGCACATATCAAATTAATACTTAGTAAAAATTAATAGTTTAAAAAATACTAGAAAAACACACTTATAAATGCACTTAAAAACAAAAAAAATTGATTGTTCAAGTTGTCTCTATTTCTGGGCTGAAGTGTAAACTATGTTTTTTAATTATAATATTTGATTGTAAAAGCGTGGGGCAGACAGGAAAGACTTTTTGTCTATATATCTATATTATTGTATTGTCATCAGAACTACATACATACATACATACTTGGAAGATGGTTAAATTAGTTAGGTATCTTAGATTCCATTAAAACATACAGGTCGACCTAATAAAAGCGTGTTAAAATGGCAAAACCATCGCCGTCGCAGCTTGGTTCGCATCAATGATTTGTACCAGATCGGCGTCAAAAAAAAACACCGCAACTTCACTTTCTCACTGACGAGAGTAGGTCATTGCATCACCGATACTATACTCGTAAACTCTTGTGGGAATTATCCAATTATCGGAAAAACATTTTAGGCCGTCTATCTAGGTACCTCGTTAAGTAAATCACACGTTTTTTGGCCAAACTTGACAAGAGAGTTTCCTCTAATAGATAAACCTTTTCTGTAACGCCGTAGGTCTTAGGTCCAAGTACAAAATTAATGAAAAACAAGTTAATCCAAAAGAGTTTTCTAAAAACCCAACAGCTTTTTAGGGTTTTTTCTGGTTGTCTATTGTTTGCCCGACATTCATATACTATAATAATCATTTGCCCGAACTCCGCTTGCCCGAATTTCATTTGCCCGAATGTTTCGTTTAACATAATAGTTAATTGACATACTCTTGTTTACCCGAATATTGGATGTCATAATGATACGAATGCCATACGTATTGTTTTCCAGATTGTTGTTTGCAATAATATTATTTCATATAATATATAAACGACATACTAAACATGTATTCGGATTAATCTTTGTTAATTTGTTAGTTTTTCCACTCGTTTATAAAAAAAATAACCCCGTCTTCTAACCTATCCGCGATCCGAGTCGGTTTTGCCACTAAGCCCCTGTTCCCTACTGCCTACGACACACCACTATCTTGGCATTGGTTAATCTCAGAAAAAAGTTTATTTTTACTAAGTGGCAAAACCGACTCGGATCGCGGATAGGTTCGTAGGCAGTGCAATACGTACCCACTTTATTACATAATTTATATTATGGATGTTGAGATTAATGGCAAATGTCATTATGGCATGTGATAGTTATGGATTACAATGATTATGGAAAATGAGATTATTGATATTGATATTATGGAAAACAAAGAGTCTGGCATATAATTAATATGGTAAACAACGAGTATGGCATACAAAAATATAGAAAACAACATTATGGCAGTTGAATATTATGGCAGATAAAATTCGGGCTAATGAAATTCTGGCAAGCAAGAGTATACCGTTTTTTCTCGTTAAACCATAACCATAGTGTGGGGTATCGCTGGATAGCTAGACTAGATAAACGATTTTTTAAATTAGTGATTCGTTTGCGAGATATTGGGAATTAAAGTCTAACCCTCCCCCTGGCTTCGGCAGTTGGATAAAAATTACATTTCTGTTGTCATCATCATCATCATATCAGCCGATAGACGTCCACTTCTGGACATAGGCCATAGGCCTTCCCCAAACTGTCTATCTCTGTGTGTTGTAATAAATTCAAATTAATGTGCTTTCATAAAATAAGTACTTACTCGGGTCGGGTCACGGGTGCCGACAACTGGGGCAATGTTTATTTCCAGTCAGTAATTCCCCTTATCGCTATGCAAGTATTGCAAGTACCTAAATTACTCAGAGTGTACAATACCTACTTAGTCGTTTTATTGATTGCACACAGTACAATCTGTCGAACACACGACCGATTTTACCGCGTCTTATTCCTACACACCTATGAACCTTATGATAAAGCCTTTCATTAATATGCAACTGGCATCGGACAGCCTTTCCTAGTAACACGATTCCTTGATCTTAGTATTCCGCAATAACGCAAATTCGAAATCTCATTACCATTTAACGAGACCATGGCTCTCATTACCATCTAAACTTGCTTGCACATGCTTGTACTGTTATACGATTCACTACCGGCTTGGGTAGGTGTATTGCTTACCTCACTATTTCCTAAATCTAACTTGACCCGGGAATTATGGTAGACCAGACCCCCTAGCGCACTAAGTTTTATGTCGTACATAAAGCATTTGTCCCTCTTGCACTCGCGTATTTGCCCCGAATGGGACATGGGACGAATGCTTTATGTCCGACATAAAGCTTAGTGTGCTAGGGAGTCAGGTGCGCGAATCTGCCGGCGTAGGCATTACGGGTAGGTATAAGTACTACATAATTCCGAATTTTGTCCGAAATAAAGCATATTTTTTCTGCATTTAACAATGCATAAAACCATAATTTAATATTTGTTTTTAAGCAGTAACGCTGCTAAAGAAAATTATAATTTTTTTAAATGAAAGGAAAAATTGAAAAATTTAATGCTCCGAGCCGGATTCGAACCGGCGACCACAGGCATTCATGGCCCGTCGCTACTACCAACTGAGCTATCGGAACAATCTGGTTCGGGCACCAAATCCTTCAATCAGTTCCTTCATATAACGCCTTAGGGAGGCGTATGTAGCGACATCTACCAGAAGACTTAGGCTGCCTGCCGGTCGCCGGTTCGAATCCGGCTCGGAACATTAAATTTTTCAATTTTTCCTTTCATTTAAAAAAAAGCATAAAACCATGTTCCACTGAAGGATTTTTTATGTTTATTTATTTATTTTAATCTTTATTACAGAGATAAAAAGTACAAATGGCGGAATTGATGCTTTAAGCCTTTAACGGGCATAAAGGCATCTGGTTTTTCATAGAATTGAACCCTATCTCATAGATATAAGGTTCTTTCATGGTATGCATGGCATATAGTTCCCTCTGCCTTATAAAGGGGGCACTCTCTACCAGTCAACCGCAGGACTAATCAGAAAAGCTCAGCTATGTTTCAGGATACAATACAGATTACATTTAGTAATTCCATTATATCATCTGCGTCCAAATATTCGTTTACCGGAAAATGGCGTACGGTATTTTCAAAATTCGGAATAAGTAATGATGGTTTCCGACAAATAACTACGGTTTTTTTCTGTGTTCGCGGGCGTAGTTTTAAATAAGAACCAAATTACGTTTGTATGGATATCCGTGATTCCTGGCGACTCCTTTAACGCCGGGATTCGTAGTAATTAGTGTAACAACGCCTATTCGGAGGTCTATCTTAACTGGCTCTCGAGATGTGAAGCGCTGTAAGAGGTTGTAAATGACAGCCCATCTTTTCAATGTCACGATCACGACCGAGATGTAATGTGGGCAGAACACATGGAAATGACGCGGCGTTTCGCAAAACGGAACGTGGATGCCATTGACCTGAGATTCTAGTTTACATAATACTTGCATTGATGGTAAGCAGCAACAACATAAACTAACCGATCTAACTGGTTTTCATTTTAATCACCTCATGTGTGTACTTACTGAAGATGATAAAGATTAGGTATCGAGAGTCCTCAGACTTTTGATGTCGCGCATTAAGACAGTAAAATTATATATTTACGGCGGGGGCGGTAACTCTCCAGTAATGCGAGAGGTTCTACAATAGCGAGTGAATCTGAAAGTTAGAATCTAAAGCGTAACGAGGGATTCCAGTGTTTACGCCCAAGATAGAAATAACTTTAGTACCGAATGGCACATACTGCTTTTCACACCTTCTATGAGGAAAATAAAATCCCTCATTTGACGGCATCAATTACTATTTTCTGAATAGCAAAAAAAGGGGAAAAAATCTACCTACAACTTTGAAGCCATATTAGAGGACAACAATTACTCTTTTCTGAATAGCAATCTACAAAATACCCACCACACAAATATTTATTTCATACTTAGAATCAGAGATTTAAACAAAAACAAATAGTCGTTACCTTGATAAAATCTTAATAAGCCGTAATTTTTGGTACCCACGCCACCCCACGCTACAAACAATGAAATCAAACTACCAATTTGACGAAATATTCCGACTTTTTGTGGTCTATAATAATAGGTATAATCTCACAGACGCGTGAAGATCAGCCGTTATCGGGGGCGAAAGTGGTCGAAGAATTGGTGCATATTATCAATTGGTCACTGACGCAATATTGTGTAAGAATAAGAATCCTATGGAAATTTAATTGGAGCATCCGTGGAAAATTGGATAATCAGCCGTAGAAATTAAGGCACCATCGAGACTTTGGTTACGGTTAGCTTACTGGGGTTTATTTACGCCAAGGGTTCTGATTATTGGTTTCATCATAATCAGCAGGTGTCATTCGAGTTTTCATTCCGCCTGACAGGCCGCGTCGAGACGTTGTAGACTTGTAGACAAATTGTAGACGCACAAGTGCAGTTGAACGTCCCGGCTTGTGCATTTTTTATACGGCATACCTACACAGTGTTTCATCCTGTAGTACTCGTAATATATGAGAGCTTACGTTATGTGGTAGTATAGGAGACGCAGACGCCGTTCATGCGAATTAAAGAGTCTTACTAAAAATTTGTCTTGTAGCCCTGTGTCTGTGTAACTTTGATAATGTCCACTGGAAAGACGCGAATCTAAATCTGTGTATGACCCCCCCCCTAGTAGTTTAAAAACATGGTTTCGCAAACTTTGCAAGTACTTAAAGCCTAAAATCGGGTTTCTTTATAAACATGTTAAGGCAATGCCAATACCGCCTTACAACGTTTATGGCCGGTCTAACCTGGAATTTCCTTGTCTTTTCAGATAATATGGTGCGTGATGGGAGTGTTAGCCGCGCTATGGGCGCCAGCCAGCGGGCACGGCCGCCTCACCGAGCCTCCGTCACGCGCCTCGGCCTGGCGGTTCGGCTTCGACACTCCGCACAACTACAACGACCATGAGCTCTACTGTGGAGGCTTCACGCGCCAGTGGAAGAAGAACGAGGGAAAGTGCGGCGTCTGCGGAGACCCCTGGGACTCCGCCGTTCCCCGTGCCCACGAGCTCGGAGGCCGCTTCGGAAAAGGCGTCATAGTCAGAAAATACGCCCCACAAGATCCCATCACAATCAAAGTAGAACTAACTGCAAACCACAACGGTTTCTTCGAATTCAGAGTCTGCGACGAACCGAAAGGAACCACCCAGGAGTGCCTGGACAAAAACGTTCTCAAAATCGAAGGGCGAGACGGAACTAAATACTATCCGCGCGACGGCAACAAAGTTTACGAGATGAAGTACCGCTTGCCCGAAGGCTTGGAATGCGCGCACTGCGTCCTGCAATGGCGGTATATCGCCGGAAATAACTGGGGTACCTGCGAGAATGGCACCGGGTTAGTAGGTTGCGGGCCGCAGGAGGAATTTAGGGCTTGCGCGGACATCGCTATTGGAGATCGCTTCGCTACGACCACTAAGAGGCCAAGGCCGAGCTACTCTCCCCCTGGCAGACGGCCAACCGTGCCGACGCCAGAAGAAAGTACCTCAGGAAGCGCGTGGTACGGGCTCGTTGTTGCTGCCGTCGCGTTGCTTGTTGCAGTGTCGGTCCTCGCTGGCATCTATTTATACTACTACAGAGGAGGCATGCGAATCAAAAGCCTCCTGAAAAAGACTCCGCAGCCTGCGCCCGTCCCGCCTCCCCGCCACAAGCGATCTTCACTGTCAAGAGAACACCCACCAGAACTGACTACGCCTAAAGTAGCTACGATCTCCGACTCAGGCTTCGAAACAGTAGATCTCAGAGCGAAGTAGATTTAAATTCCTCCTACCTACACTGCCTTTATTAGTGATATTTTTAATGTGAGTGACTGTGTGAGTAAGACTTTGGTTCAAAGTGAATCTGTGACCTGTGACGTAATGAGAATGATACAAATCTGATCACTGTCGTGGTTTCCTTGTTATAGGGAAATCTGATAATCGTTACCCGTTTTACGAAATCTTGACCAGAAAGGCGTTATACTTTATACTTATTTATTGTAGCAATTATAATATATACAGTGGAGACTGAAAATAACAAGTTCCTCTAAAGGAAGGTTGTCGAGTGACAGTGTTTACAATTTCATATATAGAATTGTCGGTATATTTGTTTAACCGTATATCAACTATGCCAGCAAAGTACCTAAGTGATTACCGCACAAATTTCTGTGGACTACCGAGTAGTTCCAATGGTGTCACATGGACGTTAATATAATAACCCTTTATCAAACCTTATTCCATATTAACATCATAAAATCTAGGAAAACTTTTATAAACTGTAAATATTTCGTTTTTTTACGGAACTTCTTTGTAAGAAGTTCCGTAAAAAACGAAGCATTGCAGGTATTATATCAAACGTTTAAGTTAGGTACCACCACTACAGATCTATCAAAAAAGTTTCAAGGCTACAGTAAGAAGTTCTTACTGTAGCCTTGAAACTTTTTTGATACATCTCCTCATCTTAATGTTATTACGGTTTCATCCTAAGGCTGACTATCATAGATACTGAAGCAGCGTGCGAGGAAAAATTCACCAATAGGTGCGAGGGTGGTGCGAGATGCTTGATGCTTCTTTTCCTCTCGCACAGCTCTGGTGATACTCACCCAAAAGGAGCCTTAAGTCCGCCAGGCTACCTACTAGTATTCCTAAGAATAGGCATATAGCCACTTGTTAATGCCACTCTGCCCAACTAACTAGCTAGGTTTACCGGCTCAAATGTGTGAAAACGTCACGTAAAACATGACCATAAAATCATGCTAGATGCCTTGGTATTTCCTGTAATGTTTCTGGTCAAGATACATCGGTAACAGTAGTGTTCGGTTTTGGAAGTGAGTCGCCATGGTACTAGCTTTTAAAACCACTCGATATGCAAAGGACGCCTAATCGTTATATGAAAATATTTTGCAAACAAAAATATTTTGAGCCGTATCCTAACAAATGTTATGCTCAGGTAGCTTATTTTTTTGCACTTTTTCTTGAACAACTTGTTGGCTATTCCTGTCTGTTGTAATAGTTATTGCATTTTAAGACATCCACGTTCTTATCGGCTTAGCATTAGAGTCTAATTTCGATTAAACTAAATTAATGGCGGCACAATGACTTTACTAAATGAGCCAGTAACTACGACAATGTTCGCTAAGCTCCTATCTGACACTTTTGGCGTAAACGATCTTTCATTTTACGTTAGTTGATTTAAAGTTAAATTTTGTGTGGCTTAAAAATTGTTCAATGGGAGGTCTTCGATAGACCCAAGTCGGTAGCTATATACAATAAACAAAAACTGAGAAACAAATACCAGTCGACCTTAGCGAGTGTTTTTAAAACCTATGCCGCTGAGGCTAAAGTACTTGATGTTAAGTAAGTAGTTATAATTAGCTGACCTAATTACAATTTTGTAAATGTAATATTTATGTTGTTAAATTAAATGAAATTTGGATACTATGAAGTTTTATTTGTCTGAGTCTAAGGGCGTGTTCTATTTACTTTGAAGGTATCGGCATTGACATGCAGGTGGCGCGGGACCGGTCACTTTGGCACTCTTTCGCCTGTGTCCATGCCTTTACTTACCGGTTAAAGTTAAATATGGGCCCCATTTCATGAAGCTACTAGTTACAATTTTACAATTTCACTATAGCAATTTCAGCCTTGTTACTTAGAGGAGACGGTAGCTATTTGTATGAGTTTTTTATTACTTGCTTAATTTTATCTGGTCGGAGGATTTGCGGTGGGCTGGAATAGGAAACAGCCCACTGTTCACAAGATAATTAAGCTTTGAAGTGCTAAACGGATAGCTTAATAACATCTTAACTATACTTACCTACTTACCTATACCTATCAATATATATGGGAGTCCCTTTTTTTACCGGCATAAACGCTTCAGCGAATGCATTGTTTTGCCATATTTAAATTTCATCGATTTCATTTTTCGCAGAAACCGTTTAAAAGTTAACGGTGTCTAAGAAAAATAGGAGTGTGCAGTGCAATCCATTAGCTTATGTTGCTTTTATTTTATATCAATCCTGAAAGTTTACTATTTCTGAAAAAAAATGGTTTCGTTCGATGAAATGAAAATTCGGTGAAACATTTATTCGAGGAAGTGGAATTACTTATTCTGAGGCAGTGGTCAATTATAGTAGGTATCTACAGGCTGAACCCTGATGGTTCTGATTATGATGTAGTGAGTAATTTGAGTGATCAAATGTTGGACAACCCAACGAACATACCTAGCATACACTACACTTACCCTATTCCCCACTTTGGCTAAACTCGGCTCTCGCGTACCTCTGAGCTGTCTATACACCCTAGTCGCGTTGCGCACCGTCCCTCTTGCACTCGCATATTTGTCAGAAAATGGGACGCATGCTTTATGTCCGACATAAAACTTAGCGTACTAGCCCCCCACCCAGACCCCCTAGCACACTAAATTTTATGTCGGACAAAAAGCATTTGTTCCTCTCTTGCACTCGCATATTTGCCAGAATGGGATGAATGCTTTATGTCCGACATAAAACTTAGTGTGCTAGGGGCCCAGATGAGCAGCTATAACGACGAACTTCGAAAGTCGATGTTCGGGTATTTCCATCTCTATCGCACTTACAAGTTTCAATTTTCGTGATAGCACCGCAGTTTTGTTCAGGCCATGGACGTAGTGTACGTCCATGGTTCAGGCACAGTCTGTATGTACATATGTAGGTAGGCATGTGTACCTATGCACAAATGTTTGTTCAACAATAATTCGTGTACCTCGTTGATCGGAACGACGTGAAATTCGGTTTTCGAAGTAGATAAAGATATAAAAACTATTTTTGATTTCGAGCAAGAGTTAAATCGGTCAAGGGGTTACCGAGATATAGGTAGAGTCTGGCAACGAAAGCGTGACCTGAGAAAACGCGGAAAATTCAAAAAAATTACGTGTGGTATTACAATTTTTTTGTTTTTTACGGATTCCTTGAATATTTTAAAGATTATCTTTAAACATAAGAAACGTATCATCATTATTGTCAATATTATTATAACAAATAATCAGCCGACAAGGATTAAGATTACAAAGTAATACTAACCTAAAAAATCCGACATCGCATCTAAACATTGTTGTTTCTCTTGGAAAACAACTTCTTTCTCCTCTTGTTTTTGCTTGAACTTACTGATCATAGTATGCAGCAGCTTTCGCACATTACTTTTTTATGGTTTTACCATGGACGAATGGGACAGGCTATGGTAATAATAATACCACGAGTGAGCGAGACGGTGCCATACAAATCGTAATAAGTGTGACACGAAGAGATATATCATTCGTTGTCCTTGTCATAGTTCCACTTTTTTTCTATTTGGCACAACGGTTGTGGCATACAATGCTGTCAATGCTCGCGCGTTGCTACATAAGAATCCGAAATCTTTAATTTTGTTGTGAATAAAATAGTGTCCTCAAAGTAATTAACGCACGATAAGGTGTCTGGTGTTCCCTCTGTGCCAAGAAAATGGTAATTTGTTGCGTTATTGGCTGTAAAAGCCGGTCGGAACAATGTGATGAAAATATAACCTTTCACACGTAAGTAGAAGATCATTCACTTTTGTATATACGCAATACGTAAAAATAGCATGGTAAAATTACATTACGCTCAAAATCTTGTAAGATTAGACGATTACAATAGAAATAACATCATTGTTTACATTGTACAAGAAAACATTTGTTGACACATTATCCGCCCAAATTACGTAGGTTGTTTATGGTAAGCCGCGAGAGGTGTAAGAATGTCTTCACGATTTAGCTTCTTTGCCATCATTTTAGGGATACCAGCCAATACAAGTTAAAAATACCCGATTTCTCGGGTAATTAATACTTTAACAAAATTCTCGTACTTGTTATTACATAACATTCGTATATAATGGGATCTATTCTTATATATACTTAAATTTACTCTGTACTCATAATAAAGAGGTAAAGCTTTTATGTATTATTTGCTGATGACACCTCACTTATTTTCAAACTTATAAGACAGCAAAAAGCTTGCAATGACGTAAACAATGCTATTTCTAAAGTAGTAAATTGGTTTAATATTAATAATTTATTGTTAAATGAGAAGAAGACTAAATGTATTAAATTTGTCACGAATCACGTTGAACACGAGCAAGGGAGTGTCTTTGTGAAAGATGAGGAATTGGAACTAGTTGATAGCACAGTTTTTCTTGGTTTAACGTTAGATTCTAAGCTTCAATGGGGTCCCCATATTGCTAATCTCTCGAATAGACTGAGTTCTGCAGCATTTGCAGTGAGTAAGATCCGTCAATTAACAGACGTGAAAACAGCTCGATTAGTATATTTTAGCTACTTCCATAGCATTATGTCATATGGTATTTTATTGTGGGGCAGTGCCTCGGACATTCATTCGATTTTTGTTCTGCAGAAACGGGCTATTCGGGCGATATATAGATTGAAACAGAGAGACTCACTTAGGGATAAGTTTAAAAATATTAATATCATGACATTGCATTGTCAATATATCTATGAAAATATTGTGTATGTACATAAAAACATTGTCAATTTTAGGAGAAACTGTGACATACATAATATTAATACTAGAAATAAGCATAAGCTCGCGGTGCCCACCACTCGGCTCCAAAAAATAAAAAAATCATTCATGGGTAATTGTGTAAGGTTTTATAACAAACTTCCTGGAAACGTAACTGAGTTATCTATTAATAAATTCAAAAACTATGTGAAACGTAAACTTATTTCTAAAGCTTATTATAGCGCACAAGACTACATGAATGATAAAACTTCTTGGGACTAATTTTGACTGGATTTATAATTTATTTATTCCGTTTGGAAAAATTTGACATTGTGTTTTTCATTAATTATTCTCGTTTTATTTATTTTTTGACATTAGATTGTCTTTCTAGAAACATTCTAGACTAGTATTTTTTTATATAAAATTTTAAATATTTCATTTAAATGTTACTTTTTATGTTTAATAAATTACTCGAAGTAATTAGCTTAAGATTATGTTTCTACCTGACGATTTGAAAGTGCTTGTTACTCGGCCTACTTGAATAAATATAATTTTGAGTTTTTGAGTTTGAGTTTGAGTTTGTAGCGAGTAATCTTCGGAACTATTCATCCGATTTCATAAAATCTTTCTCCTGGCTTTATTTAATCCTGCATCTGCGCTTCCGACTGGGTTCTTTCTTATGCGCGGGTCTCCACCCAGGAGACGCGTGGACAGCTAGTAATAAGGAAAGACGATCGAAGGTTTAGAAAGAATCATAATTTTCTAAAAGCCAATGAAAAAAAAAGGAATTGAAAAAGTTTAAAAATGAATGTCGAATAATATGTTTTATTTTCTAGGTTTCCACTAGAGGAGGACGTGCGTACGCGCAGTATTTGGGTTACGCAGCCAACAAAATACAGCCACATGTGCTCAAAACATTTTGTCGCGACATCCTATACTATCAATCTGTAATAAATAATAATTTGAATACTAAATGTTTTTTTTTTATATGGTTGTGTCTCAATTCGGTCCTTAGTGTCAATTTTATTTCCGCCTTAAACCTGTATCTCACTGGCGCGGCATGCGGTGGCGGTATCACGGGACGACCCACGAGTTGTGTCGCGGCGAGTTAAGACTCTTTCTATTTAGAACGCTTAGAAAGAGACGGACAGTCTACCTCCCTGCAATACAGCTCGCGGGCCGTCCTGTGATAACTGTGCTGATAAGAAACACAGGTAAGCCACTTGCACAAGGACTATTAATTACCTACATGCTCTGTTACTAGAATAATATTTCATGTTATTAAGATGAATATTACTAGTACTTGTGAACAGAGCGCCTGCTAGGCAGTGAATGTGTAAAGCTTCAGAAAAAGGAATTACAATAAAAGCGCATTATTTAAAATAAGCATATGGAAGCGATGGGGTAATTTTTAGTTACATGGCAACCCCACGAGAATCATCTACTTTGTTGCCGTCCCTCATTGTGGCGACACCTACGTCGCCTCTGTACCTACATATATATACTCTAAGGGTTTTACCCATATTACGGCAATTAATAATGCAAAATAATTGTGTAAACAAAATACTGAAAAGCATTTGACGTGCCTTTGACAGATTATAATGTTGCCACTTTAAAAAAAGTCCAGGTCACGCTTTCGTTTGCCAGACTCTATAGGTATATAGTACAATCCGTACTATTTTGAAAACATGGTTTCTCTAAACACCACTAGATGGTGCTGGACGGATCCACGAGTAAGTACATCGCGAGTTCATAGCGAACCACTAGTTTCCGAAGATTAGGTCAAATGGGGTTGGCCGGGCGAAGGTATTTGCAGATGGCGCCAGCATAGGTTTTACCTGTTAGGCCACTATTAGGCCGACATTAGACTATCATAGAAATATGATCATGATTCACCTATGATCATAGGTTGTTATTACACCGTCATAGGTTTATCAAATTAATATGAGTCCTATGTCTATGATCATATTTCTATGATAGTCTAATAGCGGCCTCAGTCCTACAAAACTGTCAAATACTTGTTTTTTTTTCGGAATTTCCTTGTTTAGAATCAAGCCGTTTAATCCAAATCCCATAGAAAAAGGCTAGTGATTAGGTAAAACCTATGATGGCGCCATCTAGTCAAACATTTGATTTGGGTTTTATATCCGAATGTGTGAATTTCCCAATGCTATCCACGTACCCTTGTTGTGAACTTATGTTTTACAAGTGCAGCAGTGTAATTTGACCCCGAGAAAATTAACAAGTATGATTCTGTAGTGAAGTGGTGAGATGGTGGCAGGGACCGGAAAACCCTTTCATTTGATTAAGCCTTTCGATAGGGTAACCCTATCAAATGATTACCCAAACGATATGGTTTCCCTATCAATGTGTTAGCCTATCGTTATGGATATCGTTTTGAACAGGGTAACCGTGTCCAAAGTGGTTACCAAGTCGAATAGGGTGAATATTTACCGGTTATATTTAAGTAATTATAGGGCATTTCGTGATGATTCGAGGGGGTAAAACGGGGGTCCAAAGTTTGTATGGGGGAAGCATTATTTTTTAAACTAGAGACTTGAAACTTTGTAGGAAGATTACTTATTAAGATACAAAAAAAGCTCTTTCAGCGTTTTACAAAATTCCACCCCAAAGGGGGTCAAATAGGGGTGCAAAGTTTGTATTCAAAACTACTGGGACTACAACCTTGAAATTTACACCAGACCTTCCTTTTATGACGTAGGCAAGGGATAAGACGAGATTTTTGGAAATTCTGTCCCTAAGGGTGTTAAATAGGGGTGCAAAATTTGTATGGGAGAAACATTATTTTTTGTACTAGAGACTTGAAACTTTGTAAGGATATAACTTATTAAGATACAAGAAAAAGTACTTTCAGCGTTTTAGAAAATTCACCCGTAATGGGGTCAAATAGGGGTGCAATGTTTGTATGGGGTAACCATTATTTATTGAACTAGAGACCTGAAACTTTGTAGGAAGATTACTTATGAGTATAAAAAAAAAATCTTCAGCGTTTTATAAAATTCAACCCCTAAGGGGGTTAAATAGGGGTGCAAAGTTTGAATTCAAAACTACTGTGTCTAGAAACTTGAAATTTACACCAGATTTTCCTTTTATGACGTAGGCAAGGGATAAGACGGGATTTTTGGAAATGCTGTCCCTAAGGGGGTGAAAGGGGGGTCTAAAGTTTGTATGGGGGAAGATTATTTATTGAACTAGTACGTAAAACTTTGTAGGAAGATTACTTATTGATACCAAAAAAGTGCTTTCGGCGTTTTATAAAATTCTACCTCTAAGGGGGTTAAATAGGGGTGCAAAGTTTGAATTAGAAGCTACTGGGACTATACAAACTTGAAAATTACACCAGATTTTCCTTTTATGACGTAGGCAAGGCATAAGACGGGATTTTTGGAAATTCTATCCCTAAGGGGGTTAAATAGGGCTCCAAAGTATGTATGGGGGAAACATTGTTTTTTGAAATAGAGACTTGAAACTTTGTAGGAAGATTACTTATTAAGATACAAAAAAGCAATTTCAGCGTTTTACAAAATTCCACCCCTTAGAGGGTTAAATAGGGGTGCAAATTTTTTACTCATAACTACTGACACTACAAACTTGAAATTTACACCAGACCTTTCTTTTATGACGCAGGCAAGGGATAAGACGGGATTTTTCGAAATTCTATCCCTAAGGGTGTTAAATAGGGGTGCAAAGTTTGTATTGGAGGAACATTATCATCATTGTACTAGAGACTTGAAATTTTGTAGAGATATTACTTATTAAGATACAAAATAGGTTCATTCAGCGTTTTACAAAATTCTACCCCTAAGGGGGTCAAATAGGGGTGCAATGTTTGTATGAGGTAAACATTATTCATTGATGAAGATTGCTTATTAAGATACAAAAAAAATCTTCAGCGTTTATAAAATTCCACCACTAAGGAGATAAAATAGGGGTGCAAAGTTTGAATTCAAAACTACTGGGACTACAAACTTGAAATTTACACCAGAACTTTCTTTTATGACGTAGGCAGGGGATAAAACGGGATTTTTGGAAATTCTATCACTAAGGGGGTGAAATGGGGGTCTAAAGTTTGTATGGGGGAAACATTATTTATTGAACAGAGACTTGAAACTTTGTAAGAATATTATTATTAAGATAAAAAACAGCACTTTCAGCGTTTTATAAAATTCTACTCCTAAGGGGGTTAAATAGGGGTGCAAAATTTGTATTCAAAACTACTGGGTCTAGGAACTTGAAATTCACACCAGAACTTCATCATATGACGTAGGCAAGGGATAAGACGGGATTTTTGGAAATTCTATCCCTAAATGGGTTAAGTAGGGGTGCAAAATTTGTATGGGTGAAACATATTTTTTTGTACTAGAGACTTGAAACTTTGTAGGAATATTATAATTAAGATACATAAAAAGTACTTTCAGCGTTTTATAAAATTCTTCCCCCAAGGGGGTTAAATAGGGATGCAATGTTTGTAGGGGGGAAATATTATTTATTGAACTAGAGACTTGAAACTTTGTAGGAAGATTACTTATTAGGATACAAATAAAGTTAATTTCAGAGGTTAAATGAGGGTCCAAAGTTTGTATAAGGGAAACTTTTATTTTTAGCTACTACGTACTTAAAACTTTTTGGACAGATTACTTATTCATTTACAAATAAAGTGCTTTCAGCGTTTTGGAAATAATTACACCTTAAGGGGTTAAAAAACAGGTACAAAGTTTTTATGGAGAAAAAAGATTAGTTAGACAATTTAATTTATTTATTCAAGGTTAGCTGGAAGAGATCCCTTATAGGGATAAGTTCGCCTTTGTACTTTGATCTATTGTGTGACATGTATATTCCTTAACCTGTTATTGTGTACAATAAAGTGCTTACATACATACATACATACAATTTTATTCGAAACTTCACAGGATAATTCCTAACGATAAATGTGTAAACAAGTGTTTCCGGTTTTTTGAGAATTCAACCCCTAAAAGGAGGAATGTGGTGACAAAATTTGAAAATCAACATCGGCATCTATTGTTTCTATGGTTTATCGGGTCGCTGATTAGGAAAACAACAACGATTTGCCATTCCAATGTGGCGTCTAAATATCAATATGGGCGTTGTTATTACGGTTTTTTGGGACGTTAATAACAAAAATCGCATAGATTTTGAAATGTGATGTTGTGGACATGAAAATTCATAAAAAAAATTGTGCCAAATTGCAATTCAATCGGTCCAGTTTTTTTCGTAGCAAATCGGTTGTAACAGACGGACTGACAGACAACCACACGTGATCCTATAAATAAGGGTTCTATTTTTGCTTTTGAGGTATGCAACGAGACCCGCGTTATATAGGGTTATAGGTTTTAAAGTTTGTATTTGGTGCCATCTCGAACGTCAGCAATCGGTACCTAGGCGAGTGCGGGCGGCGCGGCGGGACGGGAGGGTAGGAGACATTGGGAAAGTGCCTGCATCCGTAATAAGTACATTCAAGGTGCTGCACGAAGATCTGCTTACTTTTTATAATTTAAGCATTTTGGCCGCCGTTAAATTAAAACAAATTTTCGGGTATTTATGTTAAATACTGGTTCGAAAAGCAAGGAAAAAAAATCTTAGGAAACAAGCCTATAGCAATGTCCCGGCCACAAATTTGACTTGAAATTCGTGGAGATATTTTGGTATTTCAACATTATCATGAACATAAAGTAGCTTTTATTCCAGAGGACAGATTCTCATTAATCATTATTGTAAATTTAATAACAAAAATACGTACATACATACATACATTCACGCCTTTATTCCCAAAAGGGGTAGGCGGAGCACATGAACTTTATGTTCCAGCGCCACTTTGAGCATAAATGTGGCTATAAAAGATCGAAATTGTGTTGTTTTTGTTTGTTACTTTCCGTGTCCTCACGAAATGGACCCTGCGGAAGACCAGCGCTGGCTGCAAAGCTAGCAACATGCTGAGCTGGGTCCATTTCGTGGCAAAAATGGATGGAGTTTTTTTATCTTTTATTATTTCTTTTATAATCGATGTTGTGTTTGTCACGAATTTTTTTTTTATTTGATTTGAAATAATGTGATATTGCTTAGGTTGTTAGCCCAACGCCCACAACACACTTCAACCCTGCTCTCTTAATCGACTTTTACGACACACACGGGAAGAAAGGGGGTGGTGAAATTCTAACCCGACACCACACGGGCATAAAAATAATAGTAAAAAAATTAATTTACCATAATGGGTTATGACGAAGGGTTATTCATAGGGGAAGTTAGTAGTAGTAGGTTAGTAAGCGGCGTAGCAATTCAACAATTATTGGAAAATTACTCTTACTACGCGGGCGAAGCCGCGGGCAAAAGCTAGTCTAAGATATAAGAATAAGCTGTATATGAAGCGTGCAGAGATTAAAATTGCCTGATTGTTTTCTAAAAACCCTCGATAGGGTAACCTTATCATAGGGTTTTAATGTTGGTAAGCGCTTACCTGAATGAACTCTATCAATTTGGTTACACTATCGTTTCGGTAAGTCGATCGATATGCTTACCGAATTGATAGGGTTTTGAAAAACAATTCTATCAAATACCCGATCCAAAACCCTTTAATGGTAACCGGATCCGGTCCCTGGATGGTGGTATTGGTGGTTCGAGTGGTTATAGTTACCTATGTGGGTCAGCGGGAGAGGAAGGGTCATTTGAAATCTATTGCCACCGCCGTATTTTAGCCCGACATCTAGTGTTTGGGAAACAAACTACAATGTTAATGTCAGAACTATTTCAGTGCTGCCATCCGCAGCTTTCGTTAGGTCCGAACAAGATGCTCGGATATCACAAAACGGCACTTTTTTCTCGCACTATACGTCTCTTCATAAGAGAGAGATCGATATTGCGAGAAAAATCGAGAGAGCTCACGCGCCGTCTTATGATGGCCGTGCTGTGAATGGCAGCCATTACATTTTTAATTCACTAGCAACATTACTTCAAAACGTCACTGTCAGTGAATCGACCTAACCAACGACAACAAACGTGCTGTAAAAAGCCAAAAAAGAGCCGAAATATCTTCTTTCATCCCAAAAAAAAGGGCTCTATAAATGAAAAATGGCGATGCGGCCACAGCACATGCATGACGGTGGAATCGTTGAGCGCCGGTTGCGTCCTATTTACGGTAAAACGATTGGAAATTAGTGTCTATTTTCCGTCTGGACTCCCTGGGAGACTGGTTGTTTTTCGGGTTGTACGAGGTTATTTTTATTCTTCCCAGATTGGCTGGACAATGGGAATAACAAGAAGGCCCTCCAGGAGGCGGAGAAGGTGCTTAAAAAGAGTCCTTCTTTGCAAGCGGCGCGGGCTTTGAAGGCCCTGTCGCTTTTTAGGTTAGGAAAATCGCCGGAAGCGCACTCGGTGCTGGAAGCCCTAGCCGACGAGAAGCCAAGTGACGACACCACGTTGCAGGCCATGACGATATGCTATAGGGAATGCCAGCAATGTGAGTATCGCGTTTATAAACACCTAATTACATGCCGAAATCGTCGATATTTAAAACATACGTATGACGGCAGAATTATGCCGGTTTCAGAGCGATTGGACACTTCAATTTGATAAATCAATATTAGGGGATAACCTGCATCTCATCAAATTGAACTAGCCCCAAAGTAACCTCAATATGGCCTGTGTTTTGACTAGACAACAATATATAACTTACTGAAACAAACAAACAATACTTGGATTAAGCCCGTCACAGACGTAGCTATAATATATATTAATATACCGTATGATACCGAAATAATATGTTATATCTGCATGTGTGGACTCTATCAACTAGTACGTAAAATATATTGTAAGATGCCTAGCTTTAATATATATTTATTTCTGCATGTGTGGACTCTGTCAACTAGTACGGAAAATATATCGTAAGATGCCTAGCTATCATATTATATTTTGATATATTATAGGTACATCTGTGACGGGCTTCACTTTCGAGTATGGGAACCTTACAATGTTTAAAAAGTTGTTATTTCATCACAGTTTCTTAACTGCCTTTACACTGGTTAAATCTGCAAATCTGATTGAATTAAAATATTGAATATCTTGATAACAGTAAGAGTTGAGATACTACTGTCTTGGAGAAATTAACTTTATTTGATTTAACCTATGCCCCCTTGCAATTAACGAAAATTGCCAAAAACACGTAGTATACACACTTTACATCATTTCTTTTCCATTCTCCAGTGCATAAAGTATGCTCCCTGTATGAGGCAGCGGTGAAGGCAGAACCAACGAGTGAAGAGCTGCACTCGCACCTGTTCATGTCTTACGTGCGGGTTGGAGACTACCGGGCTCAGCAGCGAGCTGCCATGGTGCTTTACAAGTTTGCTCCTAAGAACCCGTATTACTTCTGGGCTGTTATGAGCATTGTGTTGCAGGTAAGATTATTTAATGTGACTGACTTTTTCTAAAAGTGTGTTTGGAATTGGAATCTTCTACTTGTACTGTGGACGATAGAGTTGCTTTTGGAATGGATTACTCAGCCAATTCAAATAATCCTTAAGTAGGTATACCTTAAACACTTCTCAACTTAGTGGCTCCTCAATTTATGCACTTTACACTTTGTATTCAACATTATTCTTGCAACTATTTATTTTTATTTAAGCCCCAAATAGTCTTCCTTGCCAGCTAAATGGCTACCACTATGAATGTATGTTATTATTCGTGGCAATCGAAGATATAATGAACTTAAAAGTAAAACTAGCATGGTTAAGGGGCTCCCATACGCCAATGACCTTCGATCTGAATCCCTTAGTTTTCTTATGTTTTTTTTAGCTTACTATATTAACAACAACGGCTTTAAGCAATATAGTATCCCATATTTACTTCAAAGTTCATCGTTTTCGAGATATTTGGCATCAAAGTTGAACCATTTTAGGCCAAAAAAACCGTTTTCTGGCCATAACTTTTGTGTTAATTGGTTTATAATGAAAACCCTAGACCAGTTTTTAGAGACGTCACAGACAAACCCAAATATGTAGATTTCGTATATGTTAGATCTTTCACGTCAATAGAGATACGAAATTAGTGTTTTTTTAGACAATCTTTAAAAAAATCATACAACATTAAGTATTCATTTGTTTCAAAATCCGGTAGACCAAAATGGAGATAAAAGATTGAAGAACCGATAACCGTTTGATTCATATTTCTATCTGTAGTGCAAAAGAAGGAGATACGATTCAAAACTTGTCAAAAATCGATGGAAACCTCGGGTAGCCCCTTAAGTAGACATAACTAGGTAACGAGTAATAGTCGACCAACTTAAAAATGTACTTGGAAAGGCCAACTTTCCTACAAATGCCGGCTGACGCGACCACACTATTTACTTGGCGCGCGTGAGTCGATGTAACAAAAGCACACAGTCATACGGAACCCTACACTATGCGTGGCGCGACACGCATTTCGCCGGTTTTTTAACGTGATTTATAAGGCGTCAATTAGGAAATGCACTGCCATTGTTCCAATTGGAACTCGTTCCATATTAATAACAATAACAAAAAGTGAGTCAGACTTTTACTGCTCTCAATGGTATTGGAATTGTAGATAAGACTCCATTGAATTAGTTAATAATAATATATTCTTTATTGCACCACAACATAAGAAAAACATGTTACAAGAGTACATAATGTTAAATAGAGGTAACAACAGGCGGTCTTATCGCTTTAGAGCGATCTCTTCCAGACAACCTTTGGGTAGCAGGAAATTTTCAAGAAGAGTTGTAAACCGGTAGTGCAGGAATAAATAAAAAAAAAAACTTACTATCACATACATCTCATTATATGACAATTTCAGAAAATATAAAATCATAAATAAGTATTGTATAAATACATAGATACATACATACAAACTATAACACAATTATATAAATATATTACAGGACAACAAGACAACTTAAGGCAGCGACAAGTAATATTGTTTCAACAGATTTTTGAAAATTTGAAGAGATTTTGCACACCTTATATGCAACGGCAAAGCATTCCACAGCCGAACAGCCTGGAAGGTGAATTGTTTGCGTTAACGTGACATGTTTGCACAATATCTTGACCTTAACAGTAGAGTTCATTTATTAGGACTTCGTAAAAACCAACATCTTTTATCGACACTATAGACCTGCACGGCTATCACGGGACAGCGCGCGAGCTCTCTCGATTTCTCTCGCACTATTCGTCTCTCTCTTATTATAACACTTAGAACAAGAGGTATAAATAGTGCGAGAAAAATCGAGAGTATGACGCGGCCGTCCCGTGATAGACATGCAGCTAATGAACTCAACCTGCGGCCCGCCGAGCCATTGCTAGTGGCCCGCCATCCACCATGCGATCCTAGTACCATCGACAACATAAACTGACCATCCGTGCACTTTATGTGCATTGTTATAAGGTTCTAAATAAATACCGGATGGTCAGCTAACTGTGTTGCCGTTTGTACAAGAACTTTGTGGACCGCGCCAGGGGTTTCTGAGCTAAAATGTCTTTGCGGCCCTTGTAGAAAAAAGGTTGAATATGGCTGCTTTAGAGCGACATAATATCACCGGTCCCTTGAATGCTATACGATTTTACTGGATGTCATAAGTGAACTAGCGAGCGAAGCGAACGCAGTTATATGATTCTGCATGGGCTAAAATTATTCCGTATGTTTGGATGTCCCGCTGTTCCGCAGTTAACTTCAGGTCGCATTTCTCACCCGAGTCTCGTGAAATTTTGTGAAAAGGTTCGATAATTATACAGAACTAGCTTCCGCCCGCGACTCCGTCCGCGTGGAACTCGTTTATATCGCAGCTCCATACAAACTTTGACCCCACATTTCACCCCCTTAGGGGATGATTTCGGGGATAAAAACTATCCTATGCCACTCTCCATCCTTTCAACTATCTCCATTTCAAAAATCACGTCAATTCGTCGCTCCGTTTTGCCGTGAAAGACGGATAAACAAACAAACTGACACACTTTCCCTATAATATTAGTATGGATATGGATTGTTGTCTATTGAGTTTTTGTTTTTTTATTTTAATAAAATGCTTAGTCAAGGTACTTACTACCTACCCGTACGGCTACAACGACCAATTATATACTTAGCGTGTGAATAAAAATAGAACAACTGTTTAAGTTTTGAGATATGCATGTTATACATAGAATGAGAAGCCCTCTAACTTGCCACCGTAATGTTATAATAACTTAATATTCTGTTGAGTTTCGTTACTAATTCAAGCTGTGTAAGAAACCTCCTGGTCGCACTTGTTAAGCGTCGTGAATTTGGAGACAATGAACTTAGTAACTTACTTAGTAAAATTTCTTTCAGTATTCCCACGAGGAGGTTTAGGCACTTAAGTCCGTCCCATTAGTATTTCTAAGGCTTGTACTGAATATAGGAAAAACAGTTTTTTTGGGAAGGTCTATACAAGTCTACACAAGTCTATATTTAATGATAGCATATCAGTCATTAGAAATATTTTAGTTTGATTTTATATGGGTGATACTTAAAATAGCTCAGGCTCGGGTTTAGTTTAGTTTACTAAAATCATATACTTGCTACGGTTCTCATCTGATTTTGAACTAAAAAATGTTGGGTAAACGTCTTGTACAGCATATCCTTATGCTGTAGGTGTACTTGTGTGTATAATTTAATTGGGCTAAGTTTGTTCTTTCTTTGTTCTTGTAATTGGCTCTGTAACTCCATTGTAGTTTATACTATAAATAAATACACTATCGTACCAAAGTTGACTAACCATTAGCCCATTCGCCGCAGCTTACTTAATACCCACCTGCCACCGACTTCATACGAAGTCCAAAAACAATAGACACTTAATACTTGCGTGTCGTGGTGGCGAATGTGTTAAATAACCTCTGCCTTTTACAGGCTAAAGAATCCGAAGACGCCTCAAAACGCGGCATCCTTCTCGCTCTAGCGCAACGCATGGTCGACAACTTCATAACGGAAAACAAAATGGAAGCCGAACAAGAGGCCCGCCTGTACATCATGATCCTAGAACTACAAGAGAAGTGGGAGGACATTCTAAAGTTCATAGAAAGCCCGCTGTATGGCAGATTACTGCCGGGCGGCACTGCTCAAGCTTGCATACCATATTTAAAGAAACTAAAGCAGAGGAAGCGTCTTAATCTCATCTGTAAAGAGTTGCTCTATGATAACCAAGACAGATGGGACTATTATGTCCCCTATTTTGAATCGGTGTTCCATCTAATGAAGGAGTCGGACAAGACTGACTCTGCTGTAGATGACACAGCGGAGAAATGCCACGAGTTTATATGTCAGTTGGTAGAAAGCATGGGTTCGGGGAGAGTGCTCCGGGGGCCTTATTTGGCAAGATTGGAACTTTGGAAGCGGTTGTCGGTGGACGGGAATCCTACTGAGTTGTTGGGTGAGGAATATTTCATGTTTTATGTAACAAATCTTTGCGTTTTCACAACTATTATTTTAGCTTAACCCCCGACGCAAAGAGAGGGATGTTATTAGTGTAACGTGTCTGTAGCTCCCAAACGGATGGACCAATTTGAATGCGGTTTTTTTGTGTCATAGATAAATTTGTCCCGAGTGTTCTAAGCCATGTTTCATAAAGAAATCCGTTCAGTCGTTTTTGGACTTTGAAATGAAAATGTCGGGGTTTTCTCAACTTTTCTAAATTGTAAGTTTGAAACATTGTTTGCGTTTCGTAATTTTTTATATGGCATTCTTTATAAAAAACAGTGCAGATGATCGCGCACTCTAGCAACGCAGCTTCGCTTGGAATTAACCAAATAATGTCACAGACCGCTGGTATTTGCAGCTTGAGTCTGTAAATATGCGATCTGAGGCTTTCTTTATTACCATTAGTGAGTTCTAAATTGTACGTCTTCCACTGGAAGTGAAGAAGTGGTATTTTCGGCAGCTAGTAGTAATAGGTATGGTACGTATCAGACCTTAATTTTTTCTTATTTGCAGGCAGCGGGGTAGCGCTATGCGTGCAATACTTGCGCGTGTTCGCGAACAAGCCGTGCGCCGTACCGGACCTGCGGCCGTACCTGGAGATGATACCGCGGGCCGAGCGCGAGCAACACTGTCGGGACTTCCTCACGTGCCTGGGGCTCGACGAGCGCAGCGAGCCGAGCGCGGTGAGTACTTGCTCGCGAACAAGTGCGATGCTATACCTGGACATCGAGATGCCTACTTGCAGGAGTGGCAACACATTACGGTTGCTAGTCGGCTCCACTAAACGCGGCTACTAGTAGCGAGCTCGAACATGGCCACACAAATGTTCGGTGTACGCCGGTGCTATACAATTTTTTTGAAAGAACTTGTCCGCAACTTGTGGTGGCAACTAGTGGCTCAATGCGACCGCTCTATTTTGCCATTTCATTTATGCCTGCCTTCGCCCTTCAGTAGAGATAACAATAGGGATGTAGACACTAAATAAAATAATCAATAATGTCATATTTTCTCTAAAAAGGATTAAAAATGTAGTCAAATAGAGAACAAATTCAACGCCAAAGGTTAAATGAAGTGTCCAAAGTTCATATGAAACAATGACATTCTCAGTTTGTGACGTCCATCGCTAGAAGACGGCAACGTGCCGCGCCCCGTCGCTCGCTGCTCGCTTTGCGGCCGCCTCACGGATTGTGCCGTCACATACTGTTTGCGTTTTCTCTCTCTAACAAGCAATTTTAAAACGGTTCTAGCTAACGGTTCGGCTTATTTTTTTGCCTTCTTCCTTTGGAGTAATAATAATTTTCTAGTCTACACTCCTATTGTATTGTAACAATGCAATGTTGTTTGTAGCCGGACGACATCCAGCGGCACATTTCGGGGCTGTCGCTGTGGCGGCTGACGGCGCCGCCGCTGCCAGCGGCCGAGTGCCTGGCGCTCGCCGCGCAGCTGCGCGCGCACTACCACCGGGTGCGCGCAGACGGCTACGCGCTACTAGCTGCTCACCACTACCTCTACGCGGGTGAGTGTCGATAGCTGTGACATCCAGCACATCTCGGGCCCGGCGCTCGCCGCACAGCTGCGCGCGCACTACCACCGGGTGCGCGCAGACGGCTACGCGCTACTAGCGGCTCACCACTACCTCTACGCGGATGAGTGTCGATAGCTGTGACATCCAGCACATCTCGGGCCTGGCGCTCGCCGCACAGCTGCGCGCGCACTACCACCGGGTGCGCGCCGATGGCTACGTGCTACTAGCCGCGCACCACTACCTCTACGCGGGTGAGTGTCGATAGCTGTGACATCCAGCACATCTCGGGCCTGGCGCTCGCCGCACAGCTGCGCGCGCACTACCACCGGGTGCGCGCCGATGGCTACGTGCTACTAGCCGCGCACCACTACCTCTACGCGGATGAGTGTCGATAGCTGTGACATCCAGCACATCTCGGGCCTGGCGCTCGCCGCACAGCTGCGCGCGCACTACCACCGGGTGCGCGCCGATGGCTACGTGCTACTAGCCGCGCACCACTACCTCTACGCGGATGAGTGTCGATAGCTGTGACATCCAGCACATCTCGGGCCTGGCGCTCGCCGCACAGCTGCGCGCGCACTACCACCGGGTGCGCGCCGATGGCTACGTGCTACTAGCCGCGCACCACTACCTCTACGCGGATGAGTGTCGATAGCTGTGACATCCAGCACATCTCGGGCCTGGCGCTCGCCGCACAGCTGCGCGCGCACTACCACCGGGTGCGCGCCGATGGCTACGTGCTACTAGCCGCGCACCACTACCTCTACGCGGGTGAGTGTCGATAGCTGTGACATCCAGCACATCTCGGGCCTGGCGCTCGCCGCACAGCTGCGCGCGCACTACCACCGGGTGCGCGCCGATGGCTACGTGCTACTAGCCGCGCACCACTACCTCTACGCGGATGAGTGTCGATAGCTGTGACATCCAGCACATCTCGGGCCTGGCGCTCGCCGCACAGCTGCGCGCGCACTACCACCGGGTGCGCGCCGATGGCTACGTGCTACTAGCCGCGCACCACTACCTCTACGCGGATGAGTGTCGATAGCTGTGACATCCAGCACATCTCGGGCCTGGCGCTCGCCGCACAGCTGCGCGCGCACTACCACCGGGTGCGCGCCGATGGCTACGTGCTACTAGCCGCGCACCACTACCTCTACGCGGATGAGTGTCGATAGCTGTGACATCCAGCACATCTCGGGCCTGGCGCTCGCCGCACAGCTGCGCGCGCACTACCACCGGGTGCGCGCCGATGGCTACGTGCTACTAGCCGCGCACCACTACCTCTACGCGGATGAGTGTCGATAGCTGTGACATCCAGCACATCTCGGGCCTGGCGCTCGCCGCACAGCTGCGCGCGCACTACCACCGGGTGCGCGCCGATGGCTACGTGCTACTAGCCGCGCACCACTACCTCTACGCGGATGAGTGTCGATAGCTGTGACATCCAGCACATCTCGGGCCTGGCGCTCGCCGCACAGCTGCGCGCGCACTACCACCGGGTGCGCGCCGATGGCTACGTGCTACTAGCCGCGCACCACTACCTCTACGCGGATGAGTGTCGATAGCTGTGACATCCAGCACATCTCGGGCCTGGCGCTCGCCGCACAGCTGCGCGCGCACTACCACCGGGTGCGCGCCGATGGCTACGTGCTACTAGCCGCGCACCACTACCTCTACGCGGATGAGTGTCGATAGCTGTGACATCCAGCACATCTCGGGCCTGGCGCTCGCCGCACAGCTGCGCGCGCACTACCACCGGGTGCGCGCCGATGGCTACGTGCTACTAGCCGCGCACCACTACCTCTACGCGGATGAGTGTCGATAGCTGTGACATCCAGCACATCTCGGGCCTGGCGCTCGCCGCACAGCTGCGCGCGCACTACCACCGGGTGCGCGCCGATGGCTACGTGCTACTAGCCGCGCACCACTACCTCTACGCGGGTGAGTCATAACTACCAGGACAACACAAAAATATATCTACCAAAAGAAAAAAAACTTGTACCAAAAATGTTTTTTTGGATATAAACTTATTTCATACATCAGGATCAGGGTAACTAGTGGGTGTGCTATTGCTATCTGTTGTATGGGAACCTTGCACTTTTTGACTATGCGCTGAAACTTGGCACAGTTGATCCTTAGGTGGTCTTGAGTGGATTCAGACCGGGAGCCATCGAGAGCCACCCCGCATTTAGGGGGGGGAGTGGGGGGAAGTTCGACTCCACGCGCTTTATTTAAAGCCATTTTTTTCTGAAACTATACACACCAAGGCAAGTGTTATATCATTTCCGGATAAATAAAGGATGAGGAATCTATTTTACGAACCAAAATAATACATTTTTGAACAAAAAAAATTAAATAAAGACGAAAAACATACACAGCGTAAATTATTTTTATTCAATATTACCAATTTTTTTTAACTACAAAAGATACATAAAAACAAAAATACGGCCATAAAGCCACATTAATTCGGTTTTAGAAAATATATTATTTTGTATATAAATATGTTAACAGACCGGAAATAAAAAAATATGCGTGTTTCAGGGCGACCTCAATGCCTGTGTCGTCCGTGAAGGAAATGAAGGTACAGTTTTAAAATACGATAGTTGTCAATTATATGTGATTTGATTACTTTGGGTGTTTCGGTATTTAACATGAAATATTTTAAATGAAACTACGCCCTGTCAATTAGTTTATATATAACACACTCCATTGCAAAGACACTGCAAGGAATCCAACGACACCTCATATATCAAAAACCATCAAGCCGTTTGGACTGTAGCCCGTGAAATAGAATTTTCATGTCCACAATCCACATATATACATACATTCATGTATACATACATACATACATGTATTCACACACATGTTCGAAAAACATAACCCTCCTTCGAATCGACCAATCAGCACGGCTATCACAAGACGGCGCGCAAGCTCTCTCGATTTTTCTCGTGGGATCTTTTGTGCATTTGCCTTCTCATTTCCACAAAGCGGATGATGCAGCTCACCTTGAATTCCTTTGGTTGCGGATAGCCTTTACCAAAGTAATTCATTATTAGTCTGGCAAGCGCATGACATTCACACAATAAGTTTTCCATAGTCTCATCCTCCTCGCCACACATTCTACAATCTAAACTATCCGATAGTCCCACCTTGGCCAAAAGATTCTTCCCCTCGTTCCTTCCCCGAAGTGATCTGTCAACACCCTATATATGATTCTGAGGTGCTTCCTACTGGATATCCAGAGTTTCTTAGTCGTGCCGGAGTCCAGTCCTTCTATGAAGAGCTTAGAGTGCATGCCTTAAGCACGCCTCACTCCTCCGCTCGTGTTGGTGTTTGATTTTGGCGTAGGCTTTAGAGGCCGAAATTACAGTTCCCTGGGAGAGCACAAATGGTTCTGGACCTACAAAGACCCCTCTCTTGCAAGCTCATCCACTCTTTCGTTGCCGATGAAGCCCTCGTGCCCTGGTGTCCAAACTAGTTGCACCTTATTGTGCTTTCCAAGCTTGTGTTGTTTATAGACTAGTCTAGATTCACTTTCGGCGCCGTAAGCGCTTTAAGGGCCGCTTGACTGTCACTGAGTATATAGATAGTCTGCCCTTTGGTTTGCCTGTCTATATTCTCCTGTGCACAGGCAATTATGGCGTATGTCTCCGCCTGGAACACGGTTGCCAAACTACCCATGCTTACACTAATGTATAGTCAATCGCATAAATGCCTGCTCCCGTACCGGATCCCATTTTTGATCCGTCCGTGTACCATATGCTGTCTACGATACCAGACCTCGGTGGCTCTAGAACCAGGGTCGAGGGCCGAAGGCCTAGGCCTTCGGCCCATTCAGCCCTGGATCATTGGAAAAGGCTAGGTATCAACATCTACGGCGAGTACACCACTCACCTGCGCTTTACTGACGATATAGTCGTCTTGGCTGAGACCATGGAGGAATTAAATACGATGCTCGATGACCTTAGTGAAGCTTCCGAGCGAGTTGGTCTGAGAATGAACATGGATAAGGCGAAGATCATGTTAAAAGCACATGTAGTACCAACCCCAGCACACTGCTCTCTGTGCGTGTGTGTCCCAGACAGGAGTCTAACTGGAGTCTAACTGGGTCTAGGAGTCTTAGAGAGGACTCTAACTTTAAAAAGAGTCAAATGGCGAATCCAACTCGGCTGGGCAGCGTTCTGGAAGCTACGGCACATATTTTCATCCCATATTCAGCAGTGTTTCAAGACGAGTCTTTGACCAGTGTGTGTTGCCAGTGATGAAATATGGCACTGGAATGTGGTCGCTTACTATGGGCCTCACAAGAAGGGTCAAAGTCACCCAAATGTCAAGGGAGAGGGTTATGCTGGGAGTTTATCTGCGTGATCGCATCAGAAATGGGGCTACCGCAGCGGGAGCAAGGTAACCGCTCAAGATAGCCCTTCGAATCGCTAAACTGAAGTGGCAGTGAGCGGGGAACATTAGACGTAGAGCGCCAATAAAGCGTCAGAAAAGCTTATGCATCACACGAACAAGAGTCAGTGCCGAACCATTTTCATAGCTTGAATAATTTTCATGAAACACTTGGTGACATCGATTTGTCGGTGTCGAAGGTAGATACGACAGGTAAACCACCCCAAAACATGCAAAACTAGGAACTTCGCATTTGACAATTAAAGGATCATTTATTTAAACCGACTGTTGAATAATAAAACACATGAGGGTCGCTACACTCGCTAAGTACTGAGTGTGTAAATAGCTGACACGCGCCGAAAACAGAAATCGGCGGGCCGATGGTGCTGCGTCGGCCTGGGATTTTTTTCGGCGGCGGCGGCGCGGCGCTCATATCTTATGTAATTATGTATGCATGTATGTTTGTATGTGGATTGTGGACATGAGTTTCTATTTCACGGGCTACAGTCCAAACGGCTTGATGGTTTTTGATTTATGAGGTGTCGTTGGATTCCTTGCAGTGTCTTTGCAATGGAGTGTGTTATATATAAACTAATTGACAGGGCGTAGTTTCATTTAAAATATTTCATGTTAAATCCTGAAACACCCAAAGTAATCACATATAATTGACAACTATCGTATTTTAAAACTGTACCTTCATTTCCTTCACGGACGACACATGCATTGAGGTCGGCCTGACTCACGCATATTTTTTTATTTCCGGTCTGTTAACATTTATATATACAAAATAATATATTTTCTAAAACATAATTAATGTGGCTTTATGACTGTATTTTTGTTTTTATGTATCTTATTTAGTTAAAATTTTTTTTAGTAATATAGATTAAAAATAATTTAGACTTTATATGTTTTTCTACTTAATTGTATTTTTTTGTTCCAAAATGTATTAGTATGGTTCTTAAAATAGATTCCTCATCCTTTATTTATCCGAAAATGATATAATACTTGTCTTGGTGTGTATGGTTTCAGAAAAAAGTGGCTTTAAATAAAGCACGGCGGAGTCGAACTTCCCCCCCTCTCCCCCCTAAATGCGGGGTGGCTCTCGATGGCTCCCGGTCTGAATCCACTCAAGACCACCTAAGGATCAACTGTCCCAAGTTTCAGCGCATAGTCAAAAAGTGCAAGGTATCTTGCAATAGCACACCCACTAAACTGAAGAGAGAAACTGAAGATTCTTGCCTAGTGGGTAGTATCTCTGCCTGCGAAACTGACGGTCGTGGGATCGATATGAGCAGTCGGTCCCGGAATGAGCGAGTATTTGTGTGACTAGCACGAATATTTATGAGGTTTGGATGTCTTTCATAGCTATTAATAATTATTAAGAGCCGATTTATCAATCTCTAGATAAAGTTATCCGTTAGTTAAAATTATCACCATCTTTTTCTTAAGTCATATTAAAGAAAAGGACAGGCAATTGAAAAATCGGCCCTAAATATACCTTCGTCCACATCGTACTCATACACACATGTACTCATTACACAAGCCTTATTGAGCTTACTATGGTGCTCGAGGCTTAGGTAGATTTTTGTAAGATCTTGCCTAAGCCTCCCCTAAGATCCAGATCTTTAACTTAGGGGACAACCCTAATATTTACTTATGTATTTCTGTTCCAGCGAGCGAGCTGAAGAGTTCCGCGCCCGTGTTAGAAGCGCTGTGCCTGCTGGAGCTAGTGCTGCACCGCTCGCCCGCCAACTTCCACGTCAAGCTGCTGCTCACCACCCTCTACCACCTGTCGGGTGAGTCACTGTTCCGAGCTGGACAGCTGTGTTAGAAGCGCTGTGCCTGCTGGAGCTAGTGCTGCACCGCTCGCCCGCCAACTTCCACGTCAAGCTGCTGCTCACCACCCTCTACCACCTGTCGGGTGAGTCACTGTTCCGAGCTGGACAGCTGTGTTAAAAGCGCTGTGCCTGCTGGAGCTAGTGCTGCACCGCTCGCCCGCCAACTTCCACGTCAAGCTGCTGCTCACCACCCTCTACCACCTGTCGGGTGAGTCACTGTTCCGAGCTGGACAGTTGTGTTAGAAGCGCTGTGCCTGCTGGAGCTAGTGCTGCACCGCTCGCCCGCCAACTTCCACGTCAAGCTGCTGTTCACCACCCTCTACCACCTGTCGGGTGAGTCACTGTTCCGAGCTGTGTTAGAAGCGCTGTGCCTGCTGGAGCTTGTGCTGCACCGCTCGCCCGCCAACTTCCACGTCAAGCTGCTGTTCACCACCCTCTACCACCTGTCGGGTGAGTCACTGTTCCGAGCTGCACAGCTGTGTTAGAAGCGCTGTGCCTGCTGGAGCTAGTGCTGCACCGCTCGCCCGCCAACTTCCACGTCAAGCTGCTGTTCACCACCCTCTACCACCTGTCGGGTGAGTCACTGTTCCGAGCTGCACAGCTGTGTTAGAAGCGCTGTGCCTGCTGGAGCTAGTGCAGCACCGCTCGCCAGCCAACTTCCACGTCAAGCTGCTGTTCACCACCCTCTACCACCTGTCGGGTGAGTCACTGTTCCGAGCTGTGTTAGAAGCGCTGTGCCTGCTGGAGCTTGTGCTGCACCGCTCGCCCGCCAACTTCCACGTCAAGCTGCTGTTCACCACCCTCTACCACCTGTCGGGTGAGTCACTGTTCCGAGCTGCACAGCTGTGTTAGAAGCGCTGTGCCTGCTGGAGCTTGTGCTGCACCGCTCGCCCGCCAACTTCCACGTCAAGCTGCTGCTCACCACCCTCTACCACCTGTCGGGTGAGTCACTGTTCCGAGCTGGACAGCTGTGTTAAAAGCGCTGTGCCTGCTGGAGCTAGTGCTGCACCGCTCGCCCGCCAACTTCCACGTCAAGCTGCTGTTCACCACCCTCTACCACCTGTCGGGTGAGTCACTGTTCCGAGCTGTGTTAAAAGCGCTGTGCCTGCTGGAGCTTGTGCTGCACCGCTCGCCCGCCAACTTCCACTTCAAGCTGCTGCTCACCACCCTCTACCACCTGTCGGGTGAGTCACTGTTCCGAGCTGTGTTAGAAGCGCTGTGCCTGCTGGAGCTTGTGCTGCACCGCTCGCCCGCCAACTTCCATGTCAAGCTGCTGTTCACCACCCTCTACCACCTGTCGGGTGAGTCACTGTTCCGAGCTGGACAGCTGTGTTAAAAGCGCTGTGCCTGCTGGAGCTAGTGCAGCACCGCTCGCTCGCCAACTTCCTAGTCAAGCTGCTGCTCACCACCCTCTACCACCTGTCGGGTGAGTCACTGTTCCGAGCTGGACAGCTGTGTTAGAAGCGCTGTGCCTGCTGGAGCTAGTGCTGCACCGCTCGCCCGCCAACTTCCACGTCAAGCTGCTGCTCACCACCCTCTACCACCTGTCGGGTGAGTCACTGTTCCGAGCTGTGTTAGAAGCGCTGTGCCTGCTGGAGCTTGTGCTGCACCGCTCGCCCGCCAACTTCCACGTCAAGCTGCTGTTCACCACCCTCTACCACCTGTCGGGTGAGTCACTGTTCCGAGCTGCACAGCTGTGTTAGAAGCGCTGTGCCTGCTGGAGCTAGTGCTGCACCGCTCGCCCGCCAACTTCCACGTCAAGCTGCTGCTCACCGCCCTCTACCACCTGTCGGGTGAGTCACTGTTCCGAGCTGCACAGCTGTGTTAGAAGCGCTGTGCCTGCTGGAGCTTGTGCTGCACCGCTCGCCCGCCAACTTCCACTTCAAGCTGCTGCTCACCACCCTCTACCACCTGTCGGGTGAGTCACTGTTCCGAGCTGTGTTAGAAGCGCTGTGCCTGCTGGAGCTTGTGCTGCACCGCTCGCCCGCCAACTTCCACGTCAAGCTGCTGCTCACCGCCCTCTACCACCTGTCGGGTGAGTCACCACATTGCCTGCCTGCGAAGCCGGTTCTCCTGAACCCTATCACCAGGGGTCGGCTCCTCTTTTCCGCATCGTACATTAAACACGATTCTCAATGTCGCGGCGTCCAAGGCACTCCCTTTCAGGTGCTTCTGGCGGTCTGCGAAGACGGTCTTGGATTCAAATCCCGTAACTTTTTTGTGTTCCTGCAAATAAACATTTATTTTATAAGTAATTCTCATGTCTCCATGCCACTTGCAGCTTGCAACTGCACAAACCCCGAGAACCGTTGTAATGTATGACTTTTGTTTTTGTTAAAAGTATCCAATTTTTCATCGCGTGGGGTCCTTTGTGCAAAACTACGTCCATTACCGTAGACTCAAATCTTAAACAAACTCCTTGGCTTGGTTTTTGAATTTATTTCAAGCTTATCATGCAGGTAACGCGTTAGCGGCCGACAGCATATACCAGCGTCTAGAAGTGAAGCACATACAACTGGTTTCACTGGGCTGGCTGCACTGCGCGCGGCTCACCGGCGGCCTGGCCTGCGGCCGCGCGCTGCAGCTGCTGGCGGACACCCGGGCCTTCCGCGACCACCAACAGAAGGACGTGAGTAGTATACAGCTAGCATCTACAGTATACAGCTAGCATATACAGTATACAGCTAGCATCTACAGTATACAGCTAGCATATACAGTATACAGCTAGCATATACAGTATACAGCTAGCATCTACAGTATACAGCTAGCATATACAGTATCATTGGGCTACAACTGCTAGGCACCAGATACTTTCACGAACGGAATAAAATAAATATTTCATACAACTAACCCGTTTTTATAGATAATAAATACGGAACCCTTCGTGCGCGAGTCCGACTCGCATTTGGCCGATTTTTTACCTATATTTCTTTTAATTTCAGAGTGTGGAGCACCTAACATACGCCTACAAATATGGAACATTCGAGAAGCTGGTGGAACTAGGTCGCTGGAGTAATACCCTCGGCCGCTGCGCGTGGAGCGCCGCGTGCGCGCGCGAGCGGGCGCTGCTCGCGCTGCTGGCCGGCCCGCACGCGCCGCTGCACGCGCCCGCGCCCTTGTCCCCCGACCCTGTGTGAGTACATAGCTCTACCCTCGGTCGCTGCGCGTGGAGCGAGCGGGCGCTGCTCGCGCTGCTGGCCGGCCCGCACGCGCCGCTGCACGCGCCCGCGCCCTTGTCCCCCGACCCTGTGTGAGTACATAGCTCTACCCTCGGTCGCTGCGCGTGGAGCGAGCGGGCGCTGCTCGCGCTGCTGGCCGGCCCGCACGCGCCGCTGCACGCGCCCGCGCCCTTGTCCCCCGACCCTGTGTGAGTACATAGCTCTACCCTCGGTCGCTGCGCGTGGAGCGAGCGGGCGCTGCTCGCGCTGCTGGCCGGCCCGCACGCGCCGCTGCACGCGCCCGCGCCCTTGTCCCCCGACCCTGTGTGAGTACATAGCTCTACCCTCGGTCGCTGCGCGTGGAGCGAGCGGGCGCTGCTCGCGCTGCTGGCCGGCCCGCACGCGCCGCTGCACGCGCCCGCGCCCTTGTCCCCCGACCCTGTGTGAGTACATAGCTCTACCCTCGGTCGCTGCGCGTGGAGCGAGCGGGCGCTGCTCGCGCTGCTGGCCGGCCCGCACGCGCCGCTGCACGCGCCCGCGCCCTTGTCCCCCGACCCTGTGTGAGTACATAGCTCTACCCTCGGTCGCTGCGCGTGGAGCGAGCGGGCGCTGCTCGCGCTGCTGGCCGGCCCGCACGCGCCGCTGCACGCGCCCGCGCCCTTGTCCCCCGACCCTGTGTGAGTACATAGCTCTACCCTCGGTCGCTGCGCGTGGAGCGAGCGGGCGCTGCTCGCGCTGCTGGCCGGCCCGCACGCGCCGCTGCACGCGCCCGCGCCCTTGTCCCCCGACCCTGTGTGAGTACATAGCTCTACCCTCGGTCGCTGCGCGTGGAGCGAGCGGGCGCTGCTCGCGCTGCTGGCCGGCCCGCACGCGCCGCTGCACGCGCCCGCGCCCTTGTCCCCCGACCCTGTGTGAGTACATAGCTCTACCCTCGGTCGCTGCGCGTGGAGCGAGCGGGCGCTGCTCGCGCTGCTGGCCGGCCCGCACGCGCCGCTGCACGCGCCCGCGCCCTTGTCCCCCGACCCTGTGTGAGTACATAGCTCTACCCTCGGTCGCTGCGCGTGGAGCGAGCGGGCGCTGCTCGCGCTGCTGGCCGGCCCGCACGCGCCGCTGCACGCGCCCGCGCCCTTGTCCCCCGACCCTGTGTGAGTACATAGCTCTACCCTCGGTCGCTGCGCGTGGAGCGAGCGGGCGCTGCTCGCGCTGCTGGCCGGCCCGCACGCGCCGCTGCACGCGCCCGCGCCCTTGTCCCCCGACCCTGTGTGAGTACATAGCTCTACCCTCGGTCGCTGCGCGTGGAGCGAGCGGGCGCTGCTCGCGCTGCTGGCCGGCCCGCACGCGCCGCTGCACGCGCCCGCGCCCTTGTCCCCCGACCCTGTGTGAGTACATAGCTCTACCCTCGGTCGCTGCGCGTGGAGCGAGCGGGCGCTGCTCGCGCTGCTGGCCGGCCCGCACGCGCCGCTGCACGCGCCCGCGCCCTTGTCCCCCGACCCTGTGTGAGTACATAGCTCTACCCTCGGTCGCTGCGCGTGGAGCGAGCGGGCGCTGCTCGCGCTGCTGGCCGGCCCGCACGCGCCGCTGCACGCGCCCGCGCCCTTGTCCCCCGACCCTGTGTGAGTACATAGCTCTACCCTCGGTCGCTGCGCGTGGAGCGAGCGGGCGCTGCTCGCGCTGCTGGCCGGCCCGCACGCGCCGCTGCACGCGCCCGCGCCCTTGTCCCCCGACCCTGTGTGAGTACATAGCTCTACCCTCGGTCGCTGCGCGTGGAGCGAGCGGGCGCTGCTCGCGCTGCTGGCCGGCCCGCACGCGCCGCTGCACGCGCCCGCGCCCTTGTCCCCCGACCCTGTGTGAGTACATAGCTCTACCCTCGGTCGCTGCGCGTGGAGCGAGCGGGCGCTGCTCGCGCTGCTGGCCGGCCCGCACGCGCCGCTGCACGCGCCCGCGCCCTTGTCCCCCGACCCTGTGTGAGTACATAGCTCTACCCTCGGTCGCTGCGCGTGGAGCGAGCGGGCGCTGCTCGCGCTGCTGGCCGGCCCGCACGCGCCGCTGCACGCGCCCGCGCCCTTGTCCCCCGACCCTGTGTGAGTACATAGCTCTACCCTCGGTCGCTGCGCGTGGAGCGAGCGGGCGCTGCTCGCGCTGCTGGCCGGCCCGCACGCGCCGCTGCACGCGCCCGCGCCCTTGTCCCCCGACCCTGTGTGAGTACATAGCTCTACCCTCGGTCGCTGCGCGTGGAGCGAGCGGGCGCTGCTCGCGCTGCTGGCCGGCCCGCACGCGCCGCTGCACGCGCCCGCGCCCTTGTCCCCCGACCCTGTGTGAGTACATAGCTCTACCCTCGGTCGCTGCGCGTGGAGCGAGCGGGCGCTGCTCGCGCTGCTGGCCGGCCCGCACGCGCCGCTGCACGCGCCCGCGCCCTTGTCCCCCGACCCTGTGTGAGTACATAGCTCTACCCTCGGTCGCTGCGCGTGGAGCGAGCGGGCGCTGCTCGCGCTGCTGGCCGGCCCGCACGCGCCGCTGCACGCGCCCGCGCCCTTGTCCCCCGACCCTGTGTGAGTACATAGCTCTACCCTCGGTCGCTGCGCGTGGAGCGAGCGGGCGCTGCTCGCGCTGCTGGCCGGCCCGCACGCGCCGCTGCACGCGCCCGCGCCCTTGTCCCCCGACCCTGTGTGAGTACATAGCTCTACCCTCGGTCGCTGCGCGTGGAGCGAGCGGGCGCTGCTCGCGCTGCTGGCCGGCCCGCACGCGCCGCTGCACGCGCCCGCGCCCTTGTCCCCCGACCCTGTGTGAGTACATAGCTCTACCCTCGGTCGCTGCGCGTGGAGCGAGCGGGCGCTGCTCGCGCTGCTGGCCGGCCCGCACGCGCCGCTGCACGCGCCCGCGCCCTTGTCCCCCGACCCTGTGTGAGTACATAGCTCTACCCTCGGTCGCTGCGCGTGGAGCGAGCGGGCGCTGCTCGCGCTGCTGGCCGGCCCGCACGCGCCGCTGCACGCGCCCGCGCCCTTGTCCCCCGACCCTGTGTGAGTACATAGCTCTACCCTCGGTCGCTGCGCGTGGAGCGAGCGGGCGCTGCTCGCGCTGCTGGCCGGCCCGCACGCGCCGCTGCACGCGCCCGCGCCCTTGTCCCCCGACCCTGTGTGAGTACATAGCTCTACCCTCGGTCGCTGCGCGTGGAGCGAGCGGGCGCTGCTCGCGCTGCTGGCCGGCCCGCACGCGCCGCTGCACGCGCCCGCGCCCTTGTCCCCCGACCCTGTGTGAGTACATAGCTCTACCCTCGGTCGCTGCGCGTGGAGCGAGCGGGCGCTGCTCGCGCTGCTGGCCGGCCCGCACGCGCCGCTGCACGCGCCCGCGCCCTTGTCCCCCGACCCTGTGTGAGTACATAGCTCTACCCTCGGTCGCTGCGCGTGGAGCGAGCGGGCGCTGCTCGCGCTGCTGGCCGGCCCGCACGCGCCGCTGCACGCGCCCGCGCCCTTGTCCCCCGACCCTGTGTGAGTACATAGCTCTACCCTCGGTCGCTGCGCGTGGAGCGAGCGGGCGCTGCTCGCGCTGCTGGCCGGCCCGCACGCGCCGCTGCACGCGCCCGCGCCCTTGTCCCCCGACCCTGTGTGAGTACATAGCTCTACCCTCGGTCGCTGCGCGTGGAGCGAGCGGGCGCTGCTCGCGCTGCTGGCCGGCCCGCACGCGCCGCTGCACGCGCCCGCGCCCTTGTCCCCCGACCCTGTGTGAGTACATAGCTCTACCCTCGGTTGCTGCGCGTGGAGCGAGCGGGCGCTGCTCGCGCTGCTGGCCGGCCCGCACGCGCCGCTGCACGCGCCCGCGCCCTTGTCCCCCGACCCTGTGTGAGTACATAGCTCTACCCTCGGTCGCTGCGCGTGGAGCGAGCGGGCGCTGCTCGCGCTGCTGGCCGGCCCGCACGCGCCGCTGCACGCGCCCGCGCCCTTGTCCCCCGACCCTGTGTGAGTACATAGCTCTACCCTCGGTCGCTGCGCGTGGAGCGAGCGGGCGCTGCTCGCGCTGCTGGCCGGCCCGCACGCGCCGCTGCACGCGCCCGCGCCCTTGTCCCCCGACCCTGTGTGAGTACATAGCTCTACCCTCGGTCGCTGCGCGTGGAGCGAGCGGGCGCTGCTCGCGCTGCTGGCCGGCCCGCACGCGCCGCTGCACGCGCCCGCGCCCTTGTCCCCCGACCCTGTGTGAGTACATAGCTCTACCCTCGGTCGCTGCGCGTGGAGCGAGCGGGCGCTGCTCGCGCTGCTGGCCGGCCCGCACGCGCCGCTGCACGCGCCCGCGCCCTTGTCCCCCGACCCTGTGTGAGTACATAGCTCTACCCTCGGTCGCTGCGCGTGGAGCGAGCGGGCGCTGCTCGCGCTGCTGGCCGGCCCGCACGCGCCGCTGCACGCGCCCGCGCCCTTGTCCCCCGACCCTGTGTGAGTACATAGCTCTACCCTCGGTCGCTGCGCGTGGAGCGAGCGGGCGCTGCTCGCGCTGCTGGCCGGCCCGCACG